>CM053403.1:21420026-21443126 GCA_028644305.1 Xerus rutilus | reverse complement strand
AAATGCCAGTTGGCTTAAGCGTTAATGTACTTTTCTTATGCCTTTCCAGGAGGCTGAGGAAACAGGCAGCCATATTAATTCTAAATACCTTGGCTTAGTATGAAAGGTTTTCCACAATCACTATGCCCCACAATCCTGCAGGCTCATGCTGCAGTGACCCTAATCCACTCTCTGTCCCTTGCAAGCACCTGGTCCTATGCTTATGCTATACTCTCTGTCTGAAAACCATGACGACAACAACAGCGACTGGCATTCATTGGTCCCATATAATGCCTCACCAACAATGATCAATTATAATCACTAAGATCAATTACTTACTAACTTTAAACCCAGGCACACTGGCTCATAAGTACTTATAAAGTTGCAACTGCTCGACTCTTCCTTGGTACTGCTAAAGCAGACATAGACGATATGTAATAAACAAATGTGGTGTTCCAATAAAATTTTATTTACAAATTCAGGCAGATTTGATCTGCAGTTCATAGTTTTCTTGTTTCTGACCTAAATCAACAATGAGCCAAAGAGTCTCTCTTCTATTTTCATGTTGTCTTTTCTTCTGCCTTGATTCCACATATGAGGAAAAACATTTGATACTTGTCTTTCTGAGTCAGGCTTATTTTGCTTAACACGATGCTCTCCAGTTCCAGTCTTTTTCCCCTCACATGACATGATTTTGTTATTCTCTGTGGATGAATAACACTCCATCATGTATATATACCACAATTTCTTTTTCCATTCATCTGTTGATGAACACCTAGGCTGGTTCTGGAACTTGGCTATTGTGCATTATGCCATGACAAACATGGGTAGGCAGGTACATCTGTAGTATGCAGACTTTAATTCCATCAGGTATGAACTGAGGAGTGCTGTAGCTGGATCATATGGTAATTTGATTTTTAGATTTTTAAAGGAATCTCCATATTAATTTCCATAATTATACTAATTTACACGCCCACCCAAAATATATGAGTTCCTTTTCCTCCACATCCTTATCAACATTGATTGTTTTTTTGTATTCTTGATGATAGCCATTCTGACTGGGGTGAGACGGAATCTTAACACTAGATTTGCATTTCCTGATGGCTAAAAATGTGGTATTTTTTTCCTTTATTGGCCATTTGTATTTCTTTTGAGAAGTGTCTGTTCAGTTCATTTGTCCATTTATTGGCTGGTTTATTTGTTTTTTTGTGATATTAAGTTTTTTGATTTCTTTATATATTCTGGATATTAATCCACTATTAGATGAATAGCTGGAAAAGATCTTCCACTCTGTAGGCTCTCTCTTCATTATTGTTTCTTTTGCTGTGCAAAAGTTTTTTTAATTTGATGCAGTCTCATTCTTCAATTCTTGCTATTATTTCTTGAGCCATTGGAGTTCTATTTAGGAAGTTTTAGCCTGTGCCTGTATCTTAGTTGTTTCCTCTATTTTTAAAATCAGTTTCAAAGTGTCAAGTCTTCTAATTAAGTCTTTGATCCATTTTGAAATGATTTCTGTACACAGTGAGAGATAGAGAGAGATCTAGCTTCAATTTTAATATGGATATGGATATCAGGTTTCCCTAGCACCATTTGTTAAAGAGGCTGTCTTTTCTCCCACCTATGTTTTTGGTACCTTTATACAGAATCAGATGGCTGTAGTTGCATGGGTTGTATTCTGTGTCCTCTAATCTATTCCATTGGTCTATGTGTCTATTTCTATGCCGGTGCCATTCTGTTTTTGTTACTATGGTTTGGTAGTGTTTTTTGAAATCAGATATTATGATAGCTCCAGTATTGCTTTTTTCCCCTCTTAAGATTGCTGGGGCTATTCTGGGACTTTTGTACTTCCATATGAAGGTTAGGATTGTTTTTTCCAATTTTCTGAAGAGTGACATTGTTATTTAGATGGGAAGAGGATCAGAAGAGAGGGAAATGAATTAGGAGGTTAATGGAGAGTGGAAATGATCAAGATATCTTCTATGCATGTACAAATGTGCCAAAATGAAAGCCACTATTATATATAACTGATATATACTCATAAAAAGGAAGCAAAAAAAAAAAAGAGGGAGAGAGAGAAAGTCAGCTGCTAGGTAGGGTTGTCTGGGACAATGCAAGAGACCATGAAGAGGGTACAGGATGGGTAAGAAATATTTTCTTAGCTGTTTTGGTAAAGGCCTTAAGAATGTGATGTGAGCTGTCACTAACTTTGATAAGGAGGAAGCAGAGACTAAAATCAGGATCCATGGGCATGCTTTGCAGTCACACACACACATAACTATGTGTAGTACCTGGTGCATACAATTCTCTTTGTGGACTTTCGACCTAGATGTTTTCAACACAACCCTTTTTTGCACCATTATCTGCAGTCTTTCAAATTGCAAGTGGTGGAAGCATTATCCAGGTTGGCTTATGCTGAAGGTAGGATGACTTGGCTCTTGTAACTTGGCTCTTGTAAATTAGTTTCTTCCCTTTACTCAGCTCTGCTTTTCTCTGTCTTCTTCATTCTTACTCACTTTCCCTTTAGGGAGGTGCATGTTTGCTCTGCCAGCCTTAAAAGCCCAGTGGAAAGAGAAAGCCTCTTTCCTCATAGTTTTAGCAGCGTCCCACGGCTGATTCAAGTTGGCCTAAATGGGGTTTCAGGAACAATGCGGAACCGATTATTCTGATAGGAGGGCAGGAAAACACTGATTCCTTGAGCCCATGTTATACGTCCCATTACAGTAGAATCAGCCCCTTCCTAACCATGTGGACTGTGGTTAAGGGAGGAAACAGTTCTTAAAAGGAAAATCAGAATGTTGCCATCAGATTATTATGAGTCCACTTCCCATCGCTATAACAAACTACGTGAGATAACTAACTTATAAAGAGAAAAGGTTTGTTTTGGCTCACAGTTTTGTTTTAGAGGTTCTAGTCCATGTTTGGCCCCATTGCTTTGGACCTGTGATGAGGTAACACATCATGGTAGATGTGTGTAGCAGAGCAAACTTGCTCACCTCATTAGCCAGGAAGCAAAAGGGGCCATGATCCCACAATTCCCTTTGAGGACATGCTACCATATAACCTAAGGACCTCCCACTAAGCCCCACTTTTCAAAGTTTCCACCACCTTCCAATTCTACCACTTGGCAACCAAGCCTTTATAGCACATTGGCCTTTGGATGATAATCAAGATCCAAATTATAGCATAGTGAGTACAGCCTAGGAGGTGAAAACCATGAGTCTACAAGTTGGACACTCTCTCACTGAGTTCCAAATTTTGAGTTCACAGTTCCCACACGCATGGTTAAGCACCGAAACCTGAAAGAGCAGGACCATGTCTGACTCACACAGCTCAGTTTCTAATGTCTCTTTAAGCAGTGGTGCTACCTCAGCTGTAGGCATATAGCTGCAAGAGGCAGAGCAGTAAATAAGGTTGAACAACCAAATGGAACTTACTTAATTAGGATAAGGGTAACAAACTTTCTCAGGAGATAGCTTTCTGAGGTTCCTGGAATGGGATGGAGTTATTTTTCTTTCTAAACCAGAATTATTTCATCACTTTTTTCTGGTTTTTTTTTTGCTCTGCAGTTCTTACAACAGTTAATTAAACACACACACACACACACACAGACAAAGGTCATAGTTTCCTTTGGGGGAGGCTATGGCACTTGACTTTACCTTTCCTTTTGCTTATTCACTGAAGTGGATAAAGACTTTGAAGCTTTTAAAGGCAAAGAGCATATAGATTTCATTTTATCAGGTTACAGAGATGTGAGTTTCATCGGGCCTGAAACAGTCCCTACCCTACCAACCGTGGATTTGCGATTTCAGCGTGGCCACCAGTACCACAGAGTGAGCAAGCAGTGACCTTTTAGATTACTGCCTAAGCCTTCATTAAGAAGAGCATCCAAAATGACAGCCACGCCTCTGAGGAAGCCCGGCATTCCACACTGGTAGCCCAAGCAGTGAAAATTGACTTGGCGTGGGATTCTCCTCTCCCCAGCCCCCATACTGGGAGCCAGGGGCACAAGACAGCATGTTGGCAGATTCCAATCACTTAGGAGCTTTCCTTTAGGACTCTGCTTTGTAAGAATGCATCTAGTTAAATCCACAGGGTCATTGCCTGTGGCTTTCAAAACACAAGGTTTTATGAAGGAATGCGGACCTGGAATCCAAAGTTCAGAGCCCAGACCTTCAAACAGATTAATCGCCATGGGGAGCATCAGAAGAGTTTTCCAACTTTGGCTTCATCCTGTGCCCTAGCAACCACAGGGCCCCTATTCAGCAGACCCAGGTTTCCACTATGGTCTGTTGGACAGAGCCCTGGGCCGAGAGCCAAGAACTGGGCTGGTCTCCTTTTAGCCCTCCAGCTGGCTCCCCGCATGCCCCCTCAAGCAGGTTCTTAACTGCTCTGTCTACATTTCTAGCTTATTAAGTTAAGAGGAGAACAATGATTCCTCAAGACACAGAGTCCCAGGCAGGGGGTTGAGTGGGACAGGTATATGTGTGTGTTTGTGGGGTGCAGGGAGGCTGAGGAGGGCAAGTAAATCATTTGTGGTGAAAAGTGCATCTGCTCTGTCTAGTGCGTAAAACAAGTGACTATTTGCTGCTCTTACACTTAACTTCTGATAAAGAGAGATGGGAAGAACAAAGAGATAAATAAAACTGGAAAAAAATGAAGAATTGACCATCTATGCTGTGAAGTTAAATGCAATCTTCCTTAAGAGTATTCTGGAGCCCTAGGTTTAAATTTAAAGCCTTATTTTTCCAAATTTGGATTTAGAATCACATTTTCTCCCAGCATAGGGCTCATATGAGAAATATTAAATAAATGTTGTCAAATCAGTAATTTTAAATGTGAGCTAGGAAGCACCTTTAATTACCAAGTAGGTTGCCTGTGTTCTAGACAAGGCAACTTGTGGGCATTCCTGTGGCTTAATAATGTTTGCTAGCATTTATTGAATGCTACTGGTATGCCAAGCATGAGGCCTCAAACTTTTTGTTCTTTGCTTCATTTCTTCCTAACAATAGTTGCATGAGATAAGGTGCTTACCATGGCCCTCATTTTATGGATTAGGAAAAGTGACATAAATTTAAAAGAATCAAATTAACATTTTTCTCTGAGTTTGTTGAGTTGGGATTGGACCCAAGAGGTTCGGTTGGAGCCAGGCGCTGTGGCGTATGCCTGTAATCCCAGCACTTTGGGAGGCTGAGACAGGAGAATGAGTTCAAAGCCAGCCTCAGCAACAGCAAGGCGCTAAGCAACTCAGTGAGACCCTGTCTCTTCATAAAACACAAAATAGGGCTGGGGATGTGGCTCAGTGGTTGAGTGCCCCTGAGTTCAATCCCCAGTACCAAAAAAAAAAAAAAAGAGATTTAATTGGTTCTAGAGTTCAAGTACTACCCTTTTCCACTACGAGGCCAGAGATTTCTCTGTCTATCCAGTACTGTCACATGGGACTAGAGGACCCAGAGCTGAAGGCACTACCTATGTAGAATGCTGGACCTGGGCAAGGTGGCTAGAATTAGCAAATAAAGAAATGGTATGTCCACTTATATTTTAACTTCAGGTTAGGAAAAATGAGTTTACTATGATGATTGCCCATACAATATTTGGAGTATACACTGAAACTTATTTCTTGTTTATCTGAAATTCCAATGTAACTGGGTATCTCATATTTTCTCTTGAAATGCTTTCCCTGGGAAAGAAACACAGTTGCTGTGGAAGAGGGAGTTCTTTTCATGAATCTTGGCCAATCCCAAAGAAAAGGGTCTGCTCAGTGAGTTCCTCCTTATAACTTTTCTGCCTTCCACCCAAACTGATGTCAAAGTTATTTTTTTTTGAGGTTGAGATCTAAGTGCCTGTGGTGCTGGTCATAGTTAACAGGCAACTGAGAACCAAGAAGGTGTGGGTACACGGTGGAGAAAAACCATCCTTGTAAAAATGGGTCCTTGTGTTTGTAGGAGGAACTCGTAGGCAATTTCTGCTCAGATAGTAATAAGAACTGTGGGCCTGTGCCCTCCAGCTTCCTGTAATTCAGAGATGTATTTTCTTTGACTCAATAATTATTGTTGAGCCCTACCCTTAAACCACCAAAATCTCCACCTTTGTTATTTTTTTGTACTTGGCTCCTGGCCTGTTCCACTCCTTTGTTATGTCTGTACCCTTTCCCCAGCACTTACAGTTGATAATCTCTTTTAGGAAGACAGCTCCCCAGAATTTAATTTCAACTCTAAAATTGCCTTGGATTGGATTTCAGAATTTAGGCAAATGCATGCAGGTTTTAATACAGTTTATGCAAATTCACAAGGGTCCTTCTTTTTTGTACATGTGGCAACCACCATTGGTAAAATCCTAGTGCAGCCCATAGGTAGAGAATGCATGTGTGAACTGAACATTGCATAGGTTTGCCATTCTCTGACCCTAGAAGGACAAGTGGTATAAATATTAATGGGGACTAACACAAAGAGGACGGTCTGAGGGGCTGGACTGGAACATCTTTGGTTTACAAGCAATGAGTTGTTACTTGTTGAACTATAAACAACTTAGAAGCAGATACAAGAATATCTGCTTTCTGTGATTATGATGAGCTCTGCTTATAAGAATCTCTTTCTCCAAAGAAACAAAGAGAAGACCTGCTCACCATTTAATTGAAGAAAATAAGTCTTGTCCTTTTATTTTGCCTGCCCTGATATAAGCCAGATTTTGAGTTTGAAGATTAAAACCTTAATCAGGACACCTTCTTCCGAACAGAATCATGCTGCAAATTGCTAACTGAGATCCGATCAACTGTGGCAAAAAATAGTTTGGTGTTTTAAGGAGTGATGTTAATTAATCACATTCACAATTTTGTTAACCACCAAATTTTATTTTGCTGTTGACTTCATTGTTATGTCAGTATCTTTTATTGAGCATCGGTTGATGAAATAAGTAGCCGTGGAGGTGACTGGAGACCCTACAAAGTGAAAAGGTGCTGGTAGAACTCACTGTTCAGTGGTTCTAGACTTCCTTTGTCTGGGCTCAAAATTCAACTTCTGATTTATAAATGGTCTGCTCCATATTTAAAGAGACTGGCTTCTGCCACAAAAAGTGACATTTGGACCAGGGAGAGGAATGCATTATGAATTATTTTCCTGTTTCTAGCCTCAAGAAAGATCAGTGAGGAGGGGCAATAGGAGCCGTTGGATATGGGAGTATCAATGCTAAAACCTGTAATGTACTTAAATCTGGCTGGTGACAATTTATCTTCGTGTTCCTTTTATCCTCACCCAAACCATTAGGTAATCAAGTTTAGACTATTCACATATGCATTTTCAATATTTATCTTCAGGCCATTTAAACCAAGGTGCATTTCCGTGATTAAAAGTGGCACAATAAGGAGAGTTATGAAAAATGACTATAAAAGAAGAAAATTGGAGAGATAAGCTAAATAAACGAAACCAATTAGAAAACAGGCTTCACAAAGAGATGAAAATACATGTAATTTTGTGGAAGAAATAGATAATGTTAGTTAAAGGTTTATAAAGTGCTTGGGGGAAAATGAGAGTCAGCCATTTAAATGTGAGGCAGAGTGAGCTGGTAATCAGTGTAGTTGATGGAGTGGGGGAATAAATTATTTGAGATTCAAGGTTTTAAATAGGGTTTCAATAGTGTTTTGAGACAGAATGTCAGAAGACCAACATGGGTGAATTACAGAGATCAAGATGGGAGGTAATGAATAAACTTGAGGAGCTTGGATAAAGAAATGAAAAAGAATGAATTCTAAGAGATGAAAGTGAGTTTGAGCAGTAGTGAATAACATATTGAGATTAAAATATGAATATTCAGCAGGAAGATCAGATTAAATGGTTAGGAGATAATATGAATATAATAGAAATAGAAAAGACAGAGCAGATGGAAAATAAGGCTTTTTTTTTAGTTGTCTTTCAGGATTGAGAGTTCTGATTGCAAATTTTGGGGAAGAAAATGTCAACATAAATAAAACTAAATGGGCTTTAGATAAATAAAGCAAGCCAATATGAAAAAAGAGATGAAATGATACCCCCCCAATCTAACCTAAACTAAATCATATTTAGCAATTTCTGCTTCTTCCTGGAAGCAATTCTTAGAAACTCACAAAACCTTCCACCTATGACTGTATATTTAATACCTTGAAGTGGTATAACTTGGAGGAGTTTTCTCTTAATTTGTGATCACCTTTGTTTCAGATCACAGTTTTTTTCTCATTGTTATGGTGCATGCAGATTTTGTCTTTCCCACTATTTCTCAAGGGCAAAGAAGGGAATTTTTATTTCACCCGTCCTGTTTTCCATCCTAGGAAAAGGACCCAGTCTCAGCGTTCTTTTTTTTTTTTTTTTTTTGACTGTTTTGCTGATTGTTACGCAAAAACAATTAGGTATGCAAACAAAATCATATCTTAGGAGTGAGAGACTAGAATTTACAGTGAACGTTAAGTTCAGAAATCAGTAATCCAGCTAAAAGACTATATTAACCAATGACAGTCATTTCAAGCAAATGTCTGACCTCAGGGAGGTCACAATGACCACGATGGAACAAAGACGTTTCAAGTTGAAAATGAAAAGTTAACTCTGGCATCATTACGCCTGACAAGGACTATCCACATACTTAACACAAATGGATGTTTTTCTTTCTCTTGGGCGGGCAAAATCCATTACATAATTTTTCTAAAAAGCTTGTCCTCTTGCTCTGATAACTATGGAGTGGTTTGTACCTAGCTAAGATGAATGTTCTTAGGCCCCTGTCTCTGATCTTGAATTTGACCAGACTTTCTGTCAAGCATTTCTCAAAGGCATTAGAAAGTCCTATCTCTACAGAATAAAATAAATGAATTTAACAACCAAAGTCACTGAGAAGTTCATCTGGTAGATCTATCAGATGTGGGGGGAGGCTACTTAAATGCCTTTTTTTTTTTTTCACATGAGAGGCGATCTGGTCTTCAATGGAAATCACAGCTGAAAGGCACAGAATTGATTGTGACTTATTAATTTATGAAAAGAGAAGTCACACTTTATGAATGTATATTCAGGTAATTTATACTGAGTCTGTCAGGTGCTGTTTTATTAACTCTCCTACCTTCAGCTCACTAATAGACCTGTTGGCAGAATGCAGAGATTTCTATTCCTTATCATCAAATGACCACTTGAATTAGTCCCTCATCTTAGGTCTCAATAAAGCCATCTTTCTGCTATGAAGTGAGTTCCCTCAACTATGTGATTAAGGGTATCTATCTGCAGTTTTCCAGTGCAAAACAAATGAGGACATTTTCTGTGCAACAGAAGTCTGCATTACAGGGCATTAAGCATTCTTTATGACACCAGCAAGATTTAAGCAGAGCGTGGATCTCTGCTGAAGTGCTAATGTGGTGCTTCCTGGAATCAGAGCATGGCACCGGGGAACTAAAGATCTCATTAAGCACTTCCTAACTCTAAAAGTTACTTTCAGCTGAGTTCCAACATGATTCAGGCCCTCGATTCCATCAGGTAGGGACAGCGACTGTTTCAATGGAAAGCAACTGAGAAGGGGGGAAGTTTATAAGCATGACTTCCAGACAAAAAGACAACAAGTTTCATGGTGCCTAGTTAAGGCTGTGGATTGTGGGGTAGGGATTTGAATGATCTGTTGCTTTGTAGAAATTGAAATTCTTTCTAGATTTACTTCTAGCCTAGGTTTGCCAACATTCTTCTTTTTCTTCTTCTTCTTTTCAATTTCTCCCCCTGGTATTGTTGTCTTTTTTCCAATTTTTAATTTTGTAGTATCATCGAAGACAGCTGTGTAGTCCTATTCAGAGTTTCTATTTCTCCTCTCCCCTAACATGTCTTTCATTTCTTTCTCAAGTCTTGCAAGGGACCAGGCACCGTGTTGGTAGTGTGGATTCCAAGAAAATTATGGCGATAGGATTGCGAAGAGAAATAAACAAATCAACTATTGTTGGAGACGTCAGCACACCTCCATCAGTAATTGACAGAGGAGAAAGCAGTGTCAAGACTCACAGTCAGAGATGTGCTCTACCCATTATGACATGGGTTACTGTTATCAGAGATACTCTTCCTGAGCTATGGGAGAAGACAAGGTAGCCAAGAGGGTGTGCAAAGGGCTTCCGAATAAGACTGTAATCTTGACACAGAAGGAGCCTAAGAATTGGGTGATGATAGAGGCATAGGTGAAGGAAAGAACTAGAGGAGAAAGAGGAAGATTGAGACAGTTTACCTTGAAGGATAGGTGAGTGAATAGAATATCACACCAAGGATGAGTCCAGCTACTTTAGAGGGTAATACAGGAGACAATTTGAAAACAGTGAGGATTTATATATATTAGGCTTAGAGATTCATAAATATATTCTGTCAAGGCACAGGCTAGGTTTTTGTTTGTTTGTTCTTTTATGTTTTTAACCTTCAGTCTTCCCAGAGTGACTCCTGTAGGTTCTCAATGAAAAAAGCATCATTGGAATGAATGAAGGTGATGGCAGCCATGGGAGGATTTCAATTAAGATAGCAAAATGATGAGATTCATATTTTTAAAAAGTGACCCTGGTGCTGTGTGAGATACAGCTTCACAGCTTCAGAGTATAAATGATAGCAATTTGTGTCATGGTTTACTGTTTTTTTTAACTTTTTAACTTTTATTTATTTTTTACATGGTGTTGAGGATCGAACCCAATGCCTCATACGTGCGAGGCAAGCCCTCTACCACGAAACTACAATCCTATCCCCTGGTTTACATTTTAAAAGGGAAGGAAAAAGAAAGAGGAAAAATCGTCATGGTTTGCTCTAATTTTATGTATTTGTATTTGTATTTGTATTTTATGTATTTGGATTAGAGAAGCCCA
This sequence comes from Xerus rutilus, assembly GCA_028644305.1. Lineage (NCBI taxonomy): Eukaryota > Metazoa > Chordata > Mammalia > Rodentia > Sciuridae > Xerus > Xerus rutilus. Next base: position 21,432,322 of record CM053403.1, on the reverse strand, counting down.
TGATTAAGAGGCTTATGGGTGTGTTGATGAGGATGTGTCTAGGAATGATTGGCATGTGGGATAGCCAACTGAAGTGGAGACTCTCTCAAAGCATAGGCAGTACCGTCCAATAGGATGATGGCTTGGATGGGATTAAAGTTGGAAGAACAAGGAAGCAGCAGTAGAAGCATGCTCAATTCTTCTTGAACCAGGTTCTTGATTGCTGCTGCGATCATTTGAGGATCTTGCTTCTTCACTCATCCAAAGCAGACTCTGCCAGTGGCTCTCCAGAACCCTTTGGTCTCAACCTAGGCATTTTCTTGTTGATCCTTCTTGTTCTGCCTCAGCCTCTTGGACTGTGCAGCTACTGGTTCCTTTAGCTCTCCAGCCTGCAGACGGCCATTGTGGGATATGCAGCTTCTGGTTGCATAAGCCAATTTAATAAATCCCCTTTTTATAATTATACTTCCTGTTGATTCTGTTCTTTTAGAGAGCCCTAATACAGAAACTATTTAAGAAACATTGGATTCGACTTTGGAGAAGTAGAGAGAGTAAGGCAGGCTCTATATGCAGTCAGTGCAGAAAATAAAGAAGGCCTGGATTTGGCAGCTACTGTAGGATGCAAGAAGCCTCACTGTCTGAATTTTCTGCCTTGTCATAGATTTTCCTGTCATGTATTTTTCAGGACAAAGAATATGGGAGGAAATTGGTAAGATAGAAGGAAGCTCTAAATTTAAAGTCAGGGAACTTCTGTTCCAACCTTCCCTTCCCTTGGTTACAAAGGGATACATCTATTCTCATCTTAATATGCTTCATTTGTTTTAGAACAAGATAGTTAAACCACACACACACACAAGCACACACACACACACACACACACACACACACACACACAACTATTATTACTAACTTCCCTGGCATCTGAGTCCCACTTTGGTGTCAAAGTGGCTGGATGCATAGATATTTCAGAAGAGGAGAAATGGCTGTAATAGAAGGACGAGGTACAATTGGAAGCTTTATTAGCTTCTTGTGGCTGCTGTAGCAAATTACTACAAACTGATGGTTTAGAACAACAATTTATTCTTTCACAGATCTGCAGTCTTGAAGTCTAAAATCAAGGTGTTGACAGGACCATGTTCCTTCCAAAGGCTTCATTCATTCCTCTTCTTGCTTCTAGAGGCTCTTAGCATTCTTTGATTGGTGGCTGCAGAATTCCAGTCTCTGTCCCCATCCATACATTGCCATCTCCATATCTATCTTCTCCTCTTTGTATCTTTTAAAAGGAGACACTTGTCCTTGGATATAGGAGTCACCCTGATGATCCAGGATGGTTTCCTTATCTCAAGATCATTAATTTAGTGACATTTGCAAAAATTCTTATCCAATTAAGGTCATGTGAACAGGTTCTGGGGATTAGGATGTGGACATATCTTTTGGGGGACCACCACAGAGGGGAAGTGCTTTTTTGCCAACATTCATCTAGGACACTTCACCAGAAGACCTAGCCTGTGCATCTACAATGCTTTAGATAAAGTTCTCTCAAAGGCAATGTTAATGGCTTGGTTCCAGTCTGTGGTGTTACTGGGAGGTGGTGGAACTTTAAGAAGTAGGGCCCAGGGCAAGGACTTTAGGTCATGGGGGGCATGCCTTTGAAGGGGAGAGTAGATCCCCAGCCTCTTCCTCTTTTTTTGCTTCTTGGCCACAAAATAAGGAGTTTTGCTCCCTCATGCTCTCTCCCATCATGATCTACTGCTTCACCAGAAGCCCAAAAGCAATGGAGTCAACCAAAGAAAGATTGGAACTTCCAAAACTCTGAACCAAAAAATAAACCCTTTCTCTTTTTAGCTTTATTATCTCAAGTACGTGTTATAGTAACAGAAAGCTGACTAACTCAACATCCAAGCTGACGTTGAGGAAGAAGTTTCCTTCTGTGGATGAGATTTTGCTGTGGGTGCTGAGGCATCTGGGGGCATAGTGAGGGGCAAGGCCAAGGCCCAGATTCAGAGTAGAGGTTTTATTCCTTTTTTATTGTGAAAAATTATTTATTAGTTCTTAATCAATGTATATATTTTCATATGATGCTATTCTGGGAAAATAACCCTAAATGTGTCATGCAAATGTTGGCTAAGAAAGGAACACCTACATCAATAATTTGAAACGATTGCCTAATCTCTCCTATTCTCCAAACTTGTCTGTAAAATAAGTGAGTTAAATAGGATGATTCTAAGTTCTCTTCCACTTTTAAGTTTATTTTTCTCCTGTAAGAACTCCATAACAGGTGTCTAACTCCCCCAGCCCACTCTCTTCTCTGCTTGTGTGGTTAAGTACTTGCAGTCTGCTCACATTATCACAAGATGGCTTGCTGGCATCTGAGGATGCTTAACCCAGAGCAGCCTGTTTCTCTTTTAGCAAATGGGTCTCTGGAGAACTCTGCGATGGAAGCTACCTCCTTAAGCAAATTAAAAGTTTTATTGGTGAAATATAACTTGATAATGTACATATACATTGTCATTATAACTTAGCGAGAAAGAATATTCGATTTGGAACACCAACAGAAGAGCAGAAGGAAGCGTGTATGGGAAGCACATAACACAGTCCCATGGAATTTTTAGATGCTCAGTAATTGCTTGTTGAATTTAAATACAAAAGTCTAGGAAAAGAGCTCACTGTGCAGTCTCCACTTCTGAAGGAAACCTCTGGGGGCTGAGTATTGTCACTGGCTTGCCCACTTTCCTTCCACTTCAGAGTTGGAAAACTGAGATTGTTCCGGCCCTAGGTTCAAACAGCCCCCAACTCTCAAAAACTCTAGCTCTGTCAGGGCATGGCTCTGTTCCTTTGCCTCCAGTGTCTGGAGCCCCTGACGTTGTGTGCACTCTGGCACTCCAGGATTCAAAGAGCCCTGCAGCCACTGAGCAGCTTTGGCTCTAAATGGCCTCGAGCGATCTGAGTGCTTTGAGCCTCTGAAGCCAAGCACCTCTGGGCTTGTGACTTCAGTCCTGAAAAACCCGTGTTGCTGCAGGTTCCCTCTAGCATCAAACCTTCAATTAATCGCTTATTCTAATACCTAGCAAACACCCCACTATGGGACTACCTTCCATGCCGTCAAGGCTCTGGACTTCAACTTCTCCTTCCAAAACAGAAGAGGGGGGAGAAAGGAGAGAAAAGTAAAGTTGATTGACACGTGCTCCCCACCATGATCCAGCCCAACTCTGGGGTACCCTCCTTCCAGGCAGCTCTGCAGCTGCCTCAGTTACTGTGGCAACCCGAGATTTGCAGGGGCTTCCACCTTCACAAATGTTTACCAGGGCTCTTGTGTTTTACCGTTTCTCTACTTCAGACTCATCAGTTTAAGCACGACTTCAATCTATCTTCTTTAACTAATTAAACCTGTTTGTTTGTTTAAGGAATGAAAACAGGCATAGGAAATTTCAGGCATAGGAAATCTCCAATAAGTATTTAGAGAGATGAATGAATGAATTGAAATTCATTATGCCTGTAACCATATAAGATAGTTTTAAATAAACTTGCTAGAATGGGTTCTCCTCGAAAATGAGGTATAGATGATTCAAGAAAATCTATGTGAGACCAGGCCACTTATTTTTCCCTTGTACAATTCTACCTTTTTCAGGAAATAGATATGGATATAGATAGTAGATAACAAGGTTGTGTTATTGTAATTCCACCCTATATTTGGCTATAGATAATTAACCATAGAAACTAACTGGTTTTATTATTCTGGTCTTTAGTCAAATACATATTTTCACATAATCTAAAAATGTTAAAGCCTAATGTGGTGATACATACCTGTAGCCCCAGCTACCAGGGAAGCTGAAGCAGGAGGATTGTTTGAGCCCAGGAGTTTAAGGCCACCTTGGGCAATATAGCAAAATCATCTCTCTATAAATAATAAGTAAATAAGTAAATAAATAAATAAATAAAAATACTGAATTATTGTTATCCTCTAAGATATCACCTTTTGGTTCAATGTTTGTATACATTTTCATGCGGCTTCCACTTCATTCCAGAAACTTTCCCTGCACCCACCTAAATTTCTCTGTTCTCTGTCCTGTTAATCCTAAATAAGTCTTTATTCTAGCACCTGTGATATCATATTGAATCTGGGTGTGGCAATTCATCCCTCCTTAAATTGTGGACCCCTTTGGTTCAAAGGCTCACACATTCTTATTTTTCCCGTGCCAAGTGTCATGCCTGGCACGTAGACCATGCTCAAAGAGTGGTTGCCCAGCTGAACTGTTTTGTTTGCCCACCTTTTTACCCTGCAGGGCATCCTTACTTCCATTCTTCAGCATCTGCAGCGCATCTCTGGGCTGCCATTTAGTTCTGTTCTCGCATTGCCTTGCAAGGTCAGCCATGGGCTGGAGGTAGAAAGTCAACTCAAATGACCAGTCTGTTTAAGAGGTAAGCCTCCAGCATAAGCTACACGCATCCAGCGAGGGAAGGATTCTCATAGAAGACCTCTCTGGCTTCCTTTTCATGATAAGAGAAGCAGGCTAACTTTCCTTCCAAGAGCAAACATTCCTACTCCAAATTGCAAGCATTTTCTGGACTGTGATACCTGCTTGTTTAGTTGACAAGTATTTACAGTGCCTATGATGTGGTAGACGTTTTCAGACATGAGGGACCAGAAACCAGTAGATTCTTTAGAAGTAGGCAGCTGGTTGAATTGGTGTCAGCATAGTAGAAAAATATTATGAAGGGAGCTTAAAATTTCTCTCTTGAGGGGGATCTTAACATTTTACCATTTTAAAATGGCTTTTTGGTGTTGAAACCTAAAATCAAAACATTACAACTTCTTCAATGACTGGATACCTCCCCTCCTCTAGAGATTATTTTTCTCAGTTCCAAAGGATGGTTTTAAATGTTCAACCGTTTAGATTTCTGGGCTTTGGAAAAATGGCTCAACTCTTTCAAATATCTCATTTCTTATTCCTTTTAAATATATTGATATTTTATCTTTTATGAGACATTAAGTTTTACAATTTTGTTGCAGGAAGATTTACTGAAAGAATGAAAGTGATGCTGACTAGTCTTGACTAGTCTGTGAAAGCTTTATTTTTTATTTTGTTTTTTAATTTAGTTGGCTTCTAGAACTTTCAAAAATATGTATTTATGAAAAAGGGGTTTTTTTTGTTTTTGTTTTTGTTTTGTTTTTTAAGACACCAGAACTGTGGTGGCAGTTGAAGACTTCACTGTGACCCATGCTGGCTTTGTCACTTTCTAGCAAAACAGAGAACTATCTCAGTTGTCAGGGCAGGGAGTTGGACAGTCCTGAATGGGGACCACCTTCTCCCCTCTCTCCTTTTCTCCTCCTTTCCTTCTGCATACTCTTCTCTAGCTCCCAGCAACAACTCTCATTGTCAAAGACTTTATTTATGAGATCCAACTTTTCCAGGAGGCAGTTGGAGTTATCTAGCCAAAATGACTTCTGCTTTGGTTTTGTTTTTGTGCTGAAGCAATGTGACATGGGGCCACTCTGTTAATTCATCTTTAAAATGAAGTAGGCTAGATAATCTCTAAAGGCCTCTCTGGCTCTAAAATTTAATAACATTCCATGCACCTTTTGGGGAAAAAAGTATATTAAACAGGTGATATGCCTTACGTAGTCAAGAGAGGGTCAGACCCACTTTCTTGGGTGGTAGTTCTGTGCTTCCTCATTCCCTACCTCCCTTGATTCTCTAGGAGACTTTCCAGTTATTCATCTATACATGCTTTAGATCATTCATTCTTCTTCATAAATTACTCAGTACATGCTCGGTGACAGGCTCTGTGAGAGACACTAGGTTATAAAGATAAATTAAATATTGTCTCTACTGCTGTGCTGTCTGCTGGGAGTAGTAGTCAGGTAAACACTGTCATGTATTAACATGTAGAGAAATAAGCGAGTGGGAAATTCTGGAACATGCCTGTGTCTCATAGAAATACAGATATGTACCAATGAGCCATGAGGAAGATGGCTTGTCCTCTGTTTTTCCTGCCTCACCACACATGCGCATGCACACACACACACACACACACACACTCACTCAGTGCAACTTACCATATAAAGAGGCTCACTACGTGCAAAGCACTTTACCTCTGCAAAGAATATAGTCCACTTTATTCAGTCATTCTTACCCATAAACAGGGATAAGATTGGCTCATAAATGTCTGTGCGGTAAAGGAAAATGAGATATGTACCATAAGTAAGGTTTTAGTGCATCACTGAGGGGTTCTAAGGAAAGAGTCCTGCCAATCATGAGCGTCTGGAAAGCCTAAGGAAGAGGCTGGTGTCTCAAGCTGACTTTCCAAATGGCTGAGAATTTCAACTCAATATTGGGTACGTTGTATCTATTGAATTTCAGTGAGTGAGATTTCCAGGTTGGAGTGACATCATTCCCTATTTCTCCTTTTCAAAATGGTGCAATTCCTTTTCTATTAAAATGATTACTAATATATGATATAAATTAATATGATAATATGATTAATATCTGATATAAATTAGCAGATCTTAATAGAAACCCCTTTTAACTGACTTCCTAGTTTGACTGGGCATTTCTGCTCTTACCAGCTGCTTCTCAGGTTTATTAGGAGTCAAGAGTGTTTGCTTCCCTCCTGGGTATAAATTAAATATGATATAAAACTGATAAAATAAGAGTGTTTGGGGGGCACGAGTGGTTAGTTATATAGAAATCAATTGCATTAGAAAGGCTAAATAAATGTGAGTCACTAAAAAATTGCTGTTCAAAATAACGGAAGAAACTCTATGGAGGAATACCACACTTAAAGAAAAAAAATCTTTGACTTTAACTAAAATTTGGCTAAAATAAAAAATTGGCATTAAATTTATATCATTTTTATGATCTCCTATGTGACTTGACTTTTCAATTGAATTTCACAAATTGTGTGTTGTGTGAAGGGCCTTTGTCCTAACTATCCTAATTCAGGGTGCTTTTCACTGCTGAAGACTTTATCAGGACGTTTAATGAACCTTTAATGTTTCAGGAGGCCTGCAACAGTTCACTGGATTGAATTTGGATTGTTCTAGGATCTCTGTTTATCATCAAGCCTAAGTTCTGTCTCTCACAAGGCCAAGAATGCTGGGGGTGTGGGGGGCAGGGAGGGTGACCCTATGAATTCTGATAAAAGAGAAAGAAAAAGAGAAACTCTTTGAGTACCTTCTCCTGAATATTTTCTTCTCATTCTGTGTCTTCTCTATGGGCAATCCTTCCTACTTCTATTATTTTTCTATATGCAAAGACTTGAATCTGATTTTTCTGCCCCATGTTCTCTGTGTATTTTTTACTGACAATTGTCTTATCTTTCATCTGGCTTCACAAAGCCTTTGGCTACAAATTATGATGCCTCTCAAGTATATTAGATTATCTAATCCAACATCGTACTTGCTGGTGTATGTTAGCAACCCTCTGCACCTTCCTAAAAATAGTTTCCAAATATCAGCTTAGCCAATGCATATGCACTATGCCTGGAGAGTGTGCATTGCTGGGAAGGAAGCCTAAACAAAACATCTAATAAAAATGGGGCTTTAGATGCTCCTGGTAGTTTTCTTAATGATAATGCACAGGTGACAAAGCTGATAAGATTTTCTGTCACTCTCCTATCACTTGAGATTTAAATTGATTGTCACCACAACCCTGATAGGTACTAGTGTTTACTAATATCAATACTTTTCTATTTCAGCTAGGTTTTTGTCTTCCCTTTAGCAGACTATTAATGGATATTTATGATTTTTTAACCAGATCTTAGCATGCAGTCTATTTTACAAGTTCAAAAATATATTTTCCAGACAGAACTATCTAAAAATCACCATCTATATACATATGATAAAAAATACATGTCAGGCGCAGTGGCACACACCTATAATCCCAGCACTTTGGGAGGCTGAGACAGGGAGATTGCAAGTTCAAAGCCAGCCTCAGCAATAGCCAGGCGCTAAGCAACTCAGTGAGACTCTGTTTGTAAATAAAATACAAAGTAGGGCTGGGGATGTGGCTCAGTGTTCAAGTGCCCCTGAGTTAATTCCTGGTACCTCCCCCCCGCCACCAAAACACAAAAATACATACATCCCCACCAAAAAAAAAAAAAAATCCCTTTGTAAAAAACCACACTTTTTATACATTTGCCACCAGCAGGACTATTATGTCAGCAAATATGGTGCCCATCTCTCCAGTAGAAGATGAGGAGTTTGAGTTCAGGCCTATGTCAGATTCATCTTTGTATTCCCAAAACTAGCGCAGAGCCTGGCACATGAAAATACTCAATATGTGTTTATCAAAATAGGATAGAGCATGCTCTATAATGATGGCTATTTAGTCAGGCAAATAGTCAGGCTATTATTTAGTCAGGCAATCTGCACATAAGTTCTATTTTTATATAATGGCCTATCCCAGTGAGTGTAGCCAGCAGCTAACATTCTAAACACCTAATAATATACCCAGTATCCTTGCACATTAGAGGGAATAAAGACTTATATTTGTACGTTTGATGTGGCTGACTTTACAAACCATTTCTAGGTTCAGTCAAGCCAGTGAAGAAAAATATAGTCATTGGTTATAAGAGAAGCAACATACCCAAACATTTGTGATTAAAAGCCTGACTTTTTGTTTATTTTCCACTTGATTAAATCCCCCTTACCTCCGAGCCAGGCATTCAATTTCTTTGTATTTCAGTTTCTCATTGATAAAATGGGATCCATAATAATAGAATCTGGCTCATAGGCTGTTCCAAAGATTGTTATGAACTTATATCAAAATATGCTTTTACATATGTACCCATATTTATTTTGATATTATTTAGTGCAGTGACTGGTACATGTAAGTGTTTGGCACTGTATACATGTTTGCTATTAGTATTAGATACAACAAGTTTCTCATTGGTAATTTAGCACCAGTTGAGTCAAACCTTCTTATTGTCTCATTTGACTTATCAGGGCCCAGAGAAATGGAATGCTTCACCTAATTAGTAGGTAAGTTCATAGTAAACACAATTTTAAACATCATTCTAAATTCAACAGTTAATTTTATAAAACAGGATGACCTCTGGTATATAAAAGTTGCTAGGTTGTATAGGCAGCCAGCACAGATTTTTGATGGTCTGAGGAAGTAATTTATTACAGATATTTAGATTAGAGATCCATTAAAGGAATTTAGTTTGAAAGCAACTTAAAAGTGCCTAGGAAGCTAAGTGTGTTATAGTTTTGCTTCTTGTGGCTACTAATTCCTGCCTATTTTGGGAAGAGTCTAGTGTGGATTAATATTTGAAATAATACAGTAGTATTATTTGATTTTCTATTTTTAAAGGTACTTTGTGTGTCTGTCTCTAACTTAGAAGTTATTAATATATTCTTTGGGAATTGAGCTTGCCAAGAGTTTAAGACAAACTAATCAAAATCCAGAAAATTCACAGATGAGTTGGCTGATGAAATATATAGATGCGCCACAGAAATTAATATTTGGGCATTAGAATAACCTGTCATTTCTAATCCTGAGAAGAAATTGGATTTAGACAGGCAAATCTCAAATGGGTCACCATTTTTAAAAACAAAAGTGAAATCCATGCATTGTGAAAACATTTCTGAACATGGTTGATAAATAAGAAAAGCTTCATTCTTTTTTTTTTTTTTTTGATAGAATTTACTAGGTAGACAAATTTTACAGTTGCAAAACTGTGAGAAACCTGAAAAATCAGGGATTTTGTCACATAGAACCACAGAGTGGCACCATTCTATTACTGCCTAGGAAGTACACAAGAAGTAGTGAAATCAGAAAGCCAGATTTGGGGATGTATTGTGCATTTAATGTATTCATATTGGTACAGTATCTCACTAATACAGAAAATGGAATTAGCAGAATCACACAACCACCTCACATCTGCCTCAAATTTGAGTTGAATTTCTGCCAGAACCAAACTTCCTTCTTTCCATACCTTGCACCTTGTCCTCCTAAGTGGTGTCAGTCATGGTAATACTTTTAGACAACAATTGGTTAGATAAAATATTGTCTTTTGCAGACGAACTGGGAGGAAGGTTAGTGATTTTCAAAGTCATATTTTTCTTGGCCAAAGACAGTGTTTTGGGTTTTCCAGCTTACTTTTCCTGGCTGCCTTTTGTCCCTTATCTAGCAGTTCTCCATACTTGATAGTTGGCTGTTCCTGTCCATGGCTACTTTCCTCCTTGTTCCTCTAAGTGTGCCAGCTTCTAATTTGCATATTGTAAATTCTTCTTTTTCGTCTCGATTTGTTTCCCCTTGAGCTTCCTTGTTTAATATTTTGTTGCAGAAATCCAAAGGCAAAACAAGCAATCCAAGCCGGGCGCAGTGGCGCATGCCTGTAATGCCAGCATTTTGGGAGGCTGAGACAGGAGAATCATGAGTTCAAAGCCAGCCTCAGCCACAGTGAGGCGCTAAGCAACTCATTGGGACACTGTCTCTAAATAAAACCCAAAATAGGGCTGGGGATGTGGCTCAGTGGTTGAGCGCCCCTGAGTTCAATATTTTTTGGAGGGGTACCAAAAACAACAACAACAATAAAAACTAGCAATCTATTGATTCCTTAGAAAAGGATTACTATCCCCAATTCCTCCAAGGTCTAGATGAGCATGGAAATGAAGCAAGCTAGCAGGCTATGAGCTGGGATAAAAGGGTCATAACAATTCATTCTGCTGGCTACCTGTCTTGCTAGGACATGGGCTCAGGGGTACCAGGCTGCCCAGTGTTTCCAAAGAACATAGTAACAAAAAATTTTAAGTGGGATCCTGGTTTTCAAATTTTGCATCTGGGGTTAGTCAATTTGTCTCCATATGAAATATTTGAAATAATCAACTTATAAAGAGAAAAAGTTCATTTTGGTTCACAGTTTTGGAGGTTATAGTCCATGATCACTGGGCCCTGTTTCTTTGGGGCTGTGCTGAGGTGGTACATTCTGGAGGCGGTGAGTGGTGGAACAAATCTCTCACCTTAATACCAGGGAGCAAAAGAGAAAGAAGAGACAGTCTCCTTCAAGGGCATGTCCTCAATGACCTAAGGACCTCCCACTCAGCCTCACCTCTCAAAGGTTCTGCCACCTTCCAATAGCACCACCCTGGGAACAAGTTAACAGATAGGCCTTTGGAGGACATTCGAAGTCCAACCTAGGGCACATTTAATTACATTATGAAATATTGGATAGAAAATGACCGACAGTGCTTTTTTTTGCCCAAATGATGCTACCCTTGCTCTTATTTCCCGCTCCCTTTCCTCAGTAGGTTGGTTCTCACTGTTGCTTGAGTTCCAATCACCTTGTCTAGAAAGAGTCACCAAGACAATAGGTGTTGAGGGCCTCCCTAGGTCACTTTTGGGCCCGTCTAGATCTTACACAGAGTTGAATGGTGAGCAGCTCAGGTGGAACACCCTGCCGCCAGCTTCAGGGATGTCTAAAAGCATCATCATCCCCTTCCTGCCCCTTCACTCATTTCCTCCCAGAAGTGGAGCAGAGAATTGTCTATGTGAAAATACGGAAGCAGCAATAGGACATTTAGCCGAGTGCCTTTATTTTCTTCTTTCTTACCTGAACCAGGAAGCACCCATTCTGTTCTGCTTTTCCACATTGTAAGTGGGAAGTCTGCAGGAGCAGGGTTGTCTATGAGCCAGCCCTGTCTTTGCAATCCTTGGCTTCAGGATGAGGAAGCTCCTGGTTACTCCTTACCTCCAGCAACTAACAAAGCCAACACTTTGTACTCCCTCTGCCTGGCTCATCTGTCTCTTAGTGGGTTCAAAAATCAGCAGTAACCAGGTACGGTGGTGCATGCTTGTAATCCTAGCACTTTGGGAGGCTGAGGCAGGAGAATCGTAGGTTCAAAGCCAGCCTCAGCAACGGCGAGGCACTAAGCAACTCAGTGAAACCCTGTCTCTACATAAAACACAAAATAGGGCTGGGGATATGGCTCAGTGGTTGAGTACCCCTGAGTTCAATCCCTGGTACCATTAAAAAAAAAAGAAACATCGGCAATGAAAGTTGATCTCAAAATATAGAGAAGAGAATAGTGGGTACCAGTACATGCAGTTGAACAGGAGGGATAACAACTAATGTTCTGTAGCACAGGAGGATAACAATGGTCAACAATTAATTGGACATTTCAAAATAGCTAGTAGAAAGGATTTTGAATGTTCCCAACACAAAGGATGAATATATGTCTGAGGTGACAGATGTAACACCATGATCTAAACATTGCAGGTTATGTACATGATTTAAATGCTACTCTATCCCCCATAAATATGTCAGTTGCTACATGTCCATTAAAAATATTAATTAAGAAAACAAAAAAA
>CM053403.1:21325028-21419526 GCA_028644305.1 Xerus rutilus | reverse complement strand
CCTATTTAAATTGTTTTACCAGTTCCCTGTTTACTGACAAATAAAATCCAAGCACATCACATCAAAACCTTCATATCTGGTCTTAGCATATTGTTCTAGACTCTTTTTGAACATCTTTGCATTTTTTCCATGCCCTTGAAAATAAAAATCTGTAATGGGGGAAGCTTATAGGTCTCACTATTCTGAACGTCTGAATTTTTTTTCCTGTCTTTGGAAGTTCTGTCCATCATTATCTATTTAGAAGGTAACTTCCTCATTACGTTTTTCATGAACACCAATAGTGTTTTGCTTCTCTCTTTTGTTTCTTAAGTTGTGCCTGCCTTATGTCAGCGTCACTCATGCTTCTCTGTCCCCAGGACCTCATGAGAGACAGGATGGAGTAGAAGAAAACTATCCAGCAGTCAGACTGGCTAGGCTTCAAATGCCAATCATTTGGTGCTTACTGTCTTTATAATTTTTAGTAATTTACTCAAACTTTTCTGAAAATTGGGGAGAACATTACCTACTTTAGCTGATTTATGTTGAGGATTTAAGAGAAAATGCATGCAAAACAATTAACATACATTTTATTACATAACAGCCAGAAACTATAAGAAAGTTATTACTAGAAGCTGGAAAAAAAGAGCCCATTTTTCATCTTTGTATCCCAGCCTTCATTCTTGTGCTCAGTGCCTTGCCCAGTGGACATGATGGTTAATATTTGTCAAATAGATAAAGGAACAAGTGAATAAATGAATGGTTGAAAGGCATTTTCTGTTAAAGGATTATTCTACTTCTTAGTAAAAATAAAAGTCATCCCATTAGAAACTGAGGATACAAATTAAGTTCTTTGTCTTTCCTTCTTGATTAATTTCCTAGGGTTACTGTAACAAAATACCACAAGGTGGGTGGTTTAGCCAGCAGCAATTTATTGTCTCCCAGTTCTGGATGCTGAAGTCTGAGATCAGGTACTGGCAGGGTTGGTTGCTTCTGAAGGCTGTGTAAGAGAATCTATTCCTAGCTTCTGGTAGTTGGCTGGCAATCTTTGGTGCTCCTTGGCTTGTAGAACCATCACATGATCTCTTCCTTTATCAGGATATGACATTCTCTGTGTTTCAATGTCATCTTCCCTCTAAACAGATCTGCCTCTTGTGTCCACATTTCCCACTTTTCAAAAGGACACGGTCACGTTGGATTGGGGCCTACCCTAATGACCCCGGTCATCCACAAAGACTGTGTTTCCAAATAAGCTCACACTCATGCAGCTGGCCTTATGACTTCAACATGCTTTGGGGGAGCATGGTTTGACCCATAATAGCTTCTAATTGATAGAAACCATAATATATACAAGACCAACATAAAAATAATTGAGGAACAATATAAAAGAGTATATATTTAGTCATCACATTGAATGACATAAACCTTTAAGTATGCTAAGACTTAATAAATATTATGGCTTTCAGGGTCAATGAAAGTCTCATGACTGAAGGGTGATTTGAAGGTGGGCTATTTCTTTAAATAGATGTTATTCCTAAATAAGTATTTTTTATATATATTATTACTGCTTAACATTTTTAAATAGCTTCAGATTACTCAAGCTAATGAGACAGCTTGAACAATAGGATCAGGCTGTTAATGTAGCACACAATAAATGTGTGTTGCAAGAAAGAAGTTTCTAGGGAATAAGAATTGCTATGGTAACCTGATATATCATTAAAAATGTAATGAATAAATATCATCAGGGTCTCAGATTCATCACGCAGAAAAACTTCAGGACTGAGATAACTAAGTAGTTCTCACACTGATTGCTCGGTGTTTTGTAAGCTAAATCAGAGTGATTGTTCATTAGCAAAAATAGTAGTAATATTCAAATAATCCAGGACTCCATAAAATGTATAAAAACTCCCTCTGTATAGCCTTTTGATTTAAATCACTGCCATTTGCCTCAAAATATTAATTTTAACTGTAAGAAATAGTCATAATAATAGACCTGATTATATGCTTTCCAAAAGAAATAATATTTTGCCAACTCTTAAGAGCGCAGCAGACACTGAAGTGTCCTGGAGCTGGCTGTAGTATTAGAAAGGAGATCTTTTCCCTAGAACCTGCACCTGTTACTGTAGGATCCACTGTTTACACTTCACCCTTCCTCTCTCCCCCACCTCTCTGCCCATGGCTCACATACCTCCTAAGATGAATCTGGTCATTTGTTCATTTCTCGGACCTTGTTGTATCAGTCTCTAAAGAACTGAGGCAGCTCCTCTAGCCTGCCAGGTGTTAAACAAAATTCAGATTTTTGGGCTGCAGACATAGGAGGCCAGTTTGGGCAGGGTGAGAGAGGAAGTGCTGCAGAGAAAGGACATCTCTGCTCCTGCTTGTACCAGAGCTCTCTCCAGTGGCTGCTGCTTTCTGAACCTCCCTTATTGTAATTGCACCTCTCTTCTCATGACTCTATGCCAGTTCCCACAAGAAGGATGTGATGACATCACCAGCATCTCTATGCCACACTGCTTGCTCCCACAGGACCTGTGCATGAACTAGTCCATCTCCCAGGAACACTGTTGCTCCTTTTTGCATGGTTAATTATCCATTTCTCCTTTGGATTGCATCTCCAGTTTTAGTTTCTCAGGTAAGACTTTGCCTGAATGGTCATATTCCCCTCCTGTGAGCTCTCAGGGTGTGTGTAATTTTTGTTCATGATACTTACAGCAGCATCTATAGGGCACTTTGATTAAGGGAAGCTCCATCATGGCGCTGGCTATGTCTGTTTTTGTTCATCCTTGTGTTCCCAATTTTAGCACCTAGTATAGTTTTCATAAATACTTATTAAGTAAGCAAATGGATTGGATTCATTCTTGGATGACACTTAAGACTCTCCAAATCTCTGACTTAGCTGCTTGCATTGGGGATGCTCCTCGTGTTGTGTTGGAGCTGGCACTATGTGTTGGCAATTAGTGTGCTTTTTCTCTCCCCATCTAAAGTCATCCCATTAACAGCTGCTGAGAAATGAAACCTTGTATCCTTCTCTTACTTCTGGTAGTATGTTTTGTAAATCACATCACACAATTACAGGATCACCATCCTTGTTGATGTGTGTTGTTCATAATAGAATGCACAGTTGTTGATGTAATGTAGCCAGACATTTCCTATGAAGAATGCTAAGCTTTAGTGGTTTTTTGATGTATGATTGAAAGATTACCACTGTGAATGTGGCTGAAAAATGGTAATAGATATGTAGAAAATCTTTGATGTATAATTAGTTCTTTAGGATTCTGAGAGCATGTTAGTATTTGGCAGGAAAGGATTAGTGTATAGACCCATGAATGTAAGAGGAAGAGAGTGACGGCATGTTTGTACTCTTTACTAGAATATTTCAGAATTCCAGAGAAATATAGAAAATGTTTCCTGTCTTCAAGAAAACTCATAATCTACTTGAGAAATGGTCTATGCAAACATAAAATCTGGATTTATAATAGCATAGTCACACATGCATGTGCCAAGAGCATACTTCAGTAGTCATAATTATAAGGTAGATGAAATCATCTCAGGGACCTGCAGGCTCGACACCAACCCCTGCTGTTTCTCTGACTTCACCCATTGCTCTCCCCGCATCACCCCTACTTACCCCATCTTAGCCACACTGGCCAACTCACCCTTTCTCCCTCAGGGCTTTTGCATTTTCTGTTCCCTCCCCCTGGCACACCGTTCCCCCACTTGGATGACCACTTTGCTGGTGCCCTTGTATCCTACAAGGCTTAACTCTATCACCTTCCCCAGGGCCTTATTTAACCACTCTGTTTATAATCCCATTAAAACCTGTCAATCTCACTGCTCACCCCACCCCCTTATTTGTCTCCAACACAATCTAATAATACTATATATTTTACTTATTTATCCTATATTTTTGCTGCATTCTTTCACCAGAATGTAGGTAGAGATTTTGTCTTTCTACGCTGCTTCATCTCCAGTGTGTAACATAACACCTAACACATAGTAGGAGCTCAGAAGCATTGGTGAATAAATGGGCCAAAGTGTGCAGTGAAGAAAAGGGGGAGTAGGTGAGCTTGAAGTTGAAGGCCCTGTTGCTCACTCTCTGTGGAATCCCACGCACAGCATCTCTCCTCGGTGCCCCTTGTCCATGAAATGAAGACTAAGCCTTTTCACTACTGTCTAGAATTGTTCTTATACATGCCAGCTTTTCCTGAGTTACAGAAGTGAGACCAGTACTGCTCTCATTCTTCTATAGGTAACCCTGTGGGGCGGCATACAGCAGGCACTCCATAAGTGACACATGGATATTATTGGAAAGGCTTTGTGGAGGAGTAGGTTTTGAGTGGGTAGAGATTTGATAGTCAGTGCTGTCATGGTTGCTGTTCTTATCACGCTGAAGCATAGGGTCTGTGCTCAGCACAGAAAGAGACGAGAGTACTGGAGCAGGACTCCGATCACTGGGCCATCTGGAGAACAGCACAAGGAAGGAACTGTGGGAAACCAGGGCAATCAGAGGAGGCCATGACTAAACCTCAACTTGGAGGGAAGAGATTTCTCTCGGAGCATGTGTGGATGTTGGGAATGGGGAAAATCATGTCGCAAGGCCTAGGAGGTATTAGGTCACCTTCCAGAATACGGGAAATGGTTTGTCTTGATCCGGCTGATGGTCACATTGGAGAATGCAGATATCAGTCCATGAATCTGTGCCCTTTACAGTATGTTAGTTAAGATTTGTCAAGCTGTGTACCATATGGAAGCTACACTTAAATAAAAAAATAAAAATAAGTCTATGATGTGTGTGTATGTGTGTGTGTGAGTGCTTGCACCCAAAATAACCCACTTAGCAATGGTGAAGGGAGGGCGTCAATACTATGGAAATAAGAAAGAAGGAAGAGATTCAAGCAGGACTTTTGCCATTGGTGAGTGGCACAGAGAAGAACTGGGGCTCGAGAGGCCAGCAAGATCACGGTGCTGCTGCTTGTCCTGAGGGAGTAAGGGAGACATGCCTGTTGAGCTGTGGAGAGAGGGGAGGGTGGGAGGCTCAAGGGGGCTTTGTTGGGACCATTCAGGGGCCAAAGCCAAGCAACTTCAAGTAGAAGAGTTCTCTCTAAAGTTAAACAACTGATCATGCTGCAGGTTGTGGAACTTTCTGCTCTGGGCCCATAGGAGAGTTGCAAAATCTCCTAGAGAAAGTTGGAGATATATTTTCAGCACCACAAAGGAATAGAGGAGAGCTCTACAACATTCTGACTTTCCAAGGTAAAATCCCTAGTACCAAATATTCATAAGGAAACTTCGATCAACACTTTCAGGCTAATTTTATTGCACAAAAATGTAGAACGGATTCTATACAACTCACAACTAGAGAATTGATATGTTAGCCTCTATCTATGCACAATGAATCATTTACACTGTTAACATGTAAGCCTAAATTAAAAAAAAAAAATGTAGAACGGAAAAAGACCTCAGATTCCATCTGATTCAGTAACTTCAGGCAGTCATGGTGTGGCTGTTGTGATATGGCTGGTTCCAGTGAAGTGAAAGGAGAACCCTTTTTAGAACAAATAAACTCACTCCTTCCTTCTCTCCTTTCCTTCCTTCTTCCTTCCTTTCTTGAAGGTGTATTTCATAATCCCTTAATTTATTTATTTATTTTTTTGGTACTGGGGATTGAACTCAGGGGTACTCGACCACTGAGCCACATCCCCAGCCCTATTTTGTGTTTTATGTAGAGACAGGGTCTCACTGAGTTGCTTAGCGCCTCACTGTTGCTGAGGCTGGCTTTGAACTCGCAATTCTCCTGTCTCAGCCTCCCTAAATGCTGAGATTACAGGCTTGAGCCACCACACTCGGCTCATAATCCCTTTAATAACAGGATGAATGATTACTTTTTAGGTATGAAGAAATTATATTTCATTTCACTGTAGTAATAAATTGTTATTAAAATGAAATATCTTAATGCATTAAAATTTATTCTTAGTCCTCTACCTAATTGCAACTGTGAAGTCAAATACCTTCTTTATTTTTTATATAGGCACTTTCTTTAAAATGTGTAATAAGATTGTTTTAGGGTCAATAGCACCTTCACAGAAGGAAGGCAGAATCGTTAATATTATAAGCTTAGATAAGCTGTTCAAACTAAAACAACAGCACACTTTAATTTCTTTAATTCACATTAAGTTGTTAGGCAAATTACTCATGTTCACAGTATGGGTCTTTACTTCTGGGTCTATAAAACTAAAACAGAAAGAAATGAAAATATTGAGAGAAAAGTCAACAGTTAAAATTTTCCAACTTAACCTAGTCATCATCAATTAAACAAACAAGGGAGTCAATCAGTTTTGAGACAGCTCTTAGAACATTTTCAATTAAAAGGGACAAATTCATTTTCACCTCTTAGTTTTATCTAAAGTATAATTGAAATCCTAAATATTATTTTTAAATTAGGTCTTTGGACTAAAATTTAATACACCATTGTGTACTATATTAAGGCTTATAATCTCTTTTTTATTTTAAATATGAAACTGAATATAAAAATGGTTAGGCTCATTGTTGAATAAAACAGAATATATTAGGAAGAAGAATTAAGATATTTTTCTACCTCTGTAAGAGCACACGGGGAAAGAATTTGCAAATACTTGACCCTTGACCTCATCTGGGGTGCTGCCCCCAAATGGAGTTTGCATTGCTTGCTCCATTTCCATTTTCGAGTCTTTTTTGACCTCTAAATCAGGAATGAAAAAGAAAAAGTGGGAATGTGGAGATGCGTCTTCTCTTTGATCCATTCTCTGATCATAAAGGAAACTGGGAATATGGAAATGTGTTTCCTCTTTGATGCAGGTTTTGATCAGCATATTTATAAGCAGCACAGTAAGTGAAATAGAGATGGGAGAAATCTCTCACCCTGCTGTTTCTTTGGTTCTAATGTATCTGACATGATTATAGAAAATGCAGAGGAGCTCAGCTTTCATGGTGGGGTTAAATCAGATAGTCAACAAGTATTTATCCAGCATCCACAGGCACACAACTTTGAATAGCACCCCAGGCATAAACAGTAGCCTCTCACAACTCAGCTCTACAGGCAGGAGATTTAAGTAGAGTTAAGAGTTTCATACGAGCAAACATTGCTTTATTTATCTTTAATCCAGAAACTGGCATCAGATCTGATATGAAGCTGTTGCTGTAGTCGCATTCACAAGGTTGGTGTGAAAATTTGCCCATATCCTAGGAAGCCCCATCTGTGCCATCTCCTGGTCCTGGTGTGAGTATATTGTTACCATTTTTGAGTTCTTCAATTCCCGACATGGAATGGAAATCTCATTCTATTAGTGATCTTGATTGTGCCTCCAGAAACTCAGAGTAGACTGCGTTCAGTGACATAATAGATTTCTAATTGGATTTAGTGTCTCCTCCTTTATTTTCTTTTAGTCACTTCTATTGCCAACCTCCTCCCAGAAACAGAGCTCAAAATGCTTCCCCAGCTTTGGTGCTATGGTTATTAACTCTCACATCCAGTCTGGTCAGGAAGCCTCTTGTGGCCATGCCACCATGATGTCTGGGTCTGGGCTGCTTAATTCTGGAATTCCAATATTTTCTCCTTGTCTCCATTGTATGGAAATTCAGTCAAAAAGCAGTGGGGATATGGACCAGAGGTTTTCACAAATCAGTAATGATCTAAATATCGAGGGATCTTTCTTGACAAAAAATCTCCTGGGCCCAATTTTTGGAAATTTTGATGTCAGTACTTCTGCAATGATGTATGTAGCATGTGTTGTCTGTAGTGTGTGTGTGTGTGCTCTGTGTGTGTGTGTTTGTGCATGGTGATGGGAAATAATAATACTCTTCCCTACTAAATTAGTTTACTGGGGCTTTGCTAACAAAGAACCACAAACTGGATGAAAATTTATTCTCTCGCAGTTCTGCAGATAGGTCTGAAATGAGATGGACACCCTATGCTCCCTCTGAAGGTGCTGAGACAGGGTCTGTGCCAGGTCTCTTTTGGCTTCTGGTAGTAGCTTCCTCGCCTATGGCATCATAGCCCAGTCTTCACATGGTATTCTTCCTGTGTGCTTCTCTGTCTCCCAAGTCCCCTTATTATAAGGACACCTATCATCTTGAATTAGGGCCCACCCTAATGGCTTCATTTTAACTTGATTACAGAAATAATCTAAAAACTGTATTTCCCAAAGGGATCACACTTTGAGGTACTAGGGGGAAGGATGTCAACATACAGAGTTGGGGCAGGGAAGGAATTCAGCCAGAACACCCTCAATGAGACTGCAAATGAGAAGAGAGACATGAGCACCCTGAATCCTTTGGCTCTTGTCCCCATAGGCACCTAGGATTTAATGAGAACCACTGTGGAGAAACAGTTTCTGAAAACTCCTATTCTCTAGCCTTGAGGTCACACCAGCCCAGGCTGATTATGCTGCGCATCATTCGAAAAACACAAATCCTTCCATTCCGCTGACTTTTACTTCCTGACCATAAGTGAATGGAGGATCAAGACAAATGATCTTTGATGGACTGCTGGCATGGTTTATTTCCACTAAAATTCAAACCCACCATAATTTCTTTCTAATGGCCCAACTGATTCCTGATCAAGGGCTACAAATCTACCAGGCCCACAGTCCTCCCAGCTTCAGGAAGACTCAAATGTCAGCTCTTTTCTTTACTAGGCACTCTGTCATGGTCCCCTGAGACCTGGTTTATGATCACTGTGTCCGCGAGGTGTGGTCTGTGCATAATCTGAGAAAGTCAGCTACATGTTGAGCAACCTTGATTTAAAGCAAAACACTGCGGATGGATGGACAGACTCCCCCCGGCAGCAGCCCACTCAGAGAAAGGCAGCGAAATGTGGTTCAGAGTGAGAAATGGCTTGGGTTTGAGCACCTCCTGCCTTCCCAGAACGTAAGGGGAAATGGTGCTGCAGAGAGGATTTCACCCAGACTCAATACAAGGACAGCGAGCAACTCAAATAGTGGGAAAGAAGCGTATCCATATCAAATTTGTCAATGACACCTGCTTTCCTGCACTTAAATCAAATTCGAGATGATGTGAAAAATTTGGAGCAGTGAATACATACAAACGAGGAGAAATGTCAGGAGTAATTTGTGTAGGATCATTCAAACCTGTAAATATAAGCTACTGACAGAATTAATAGGGCAAAGGAGTGATAACTAGGTACCAGAGGCTAGGTGGGCCAGAGGTAGAGGTATCTTAACATGGATTATAATATATATGCCCATTGGATGGATGGGGACCAGCATAGCATTTCCAAACGTCAGTGAGCACTACTCATAATAAAAAATAATTTTACTTTGTGACCTGCAATATGCATCTTCACATATATATAAATCTAGAGCAAATGTTTGACAAAATAATACTTTTACTGCATAAGACTTCTTTCTGTCTTCCCCTTACTCCATTCCATCCCACG
Organism: Xerus rutilus; assembly: GCA_028644305.1. Classification (NCBI taxonomy): domain Eukaryota; kingdom Metazoa; phylum Chordata; class Mammalia; order Rodentia; family Sciuridae; genus Xerus; species Xerus rutilus. The sequence goes on along the minus strand of CM053403.1, from coordinate 21,410,117 downwards.
CCATGCCATCCTATCCCACCTATTCCATTTGTCTTCACTCTTTCTTTCTTCCAGTGCTAGCATGCCCCACTATGTTGACTTTATGGCCCACTCAGTGAGTTGTGCCCTGAAAAGGAGGAGAGGGTTATTACTTTGTATACCAGCGGTTCTCAAGAGCGCAGTGGGGAGATTGGACAGTATCCAGAGATGTTTGGGGAACGTTGCCCTTGGGATGGTGTTACTGGCCACTGGTGGGTAGGGCCCAGGCGACTGCAAAACATTTTACACCACACGGGGCAGCGCCACACAACCAAGAACTATCCAGCTCCAAATGGCAGTGGTGCAGCTTCTGAAGCCCTCTCCTCTGTCCTCGGCACTCTTCCAGATAGATATTCCTTGGAATATGATCTGAGTTCCTTGGAGCCTTGGGAGGTCAGTGAAGTGGTTCAGAAACAACACCAATGGCAGAGGTGGCAGAAGAGGGCTAGTGCCCTGGGGCCCCTCCCATCCTCCCTACCCAGGGGAGTAGGCTGGACTTCAGTCTGTAGGGTGACCAACTCATTCTGGTCAGCTTGGCACTCTCCTGGTCTTAGCATTGAAAGTCCTATGTCTTGGGGATTTCTTTGGTTCCCTGCGAACTGGGACAGTTTGTCACTCTTGTTAAGGACAAGAAGATTTGCTCTCCAGAAGGAAGGATTCTGCTAAAATTAAGAGGGGAAGGATGTTTAAAAGCCACTGCTTTCGGAAGCATAAATCTAATAATGGAAGAGTGTTGAGGAGGACTTGTGGGGAAGCTCTAAGGCATCATTTTTTTAAATGTTATTAATGGTTTGAGGAACAGTGTTGTGAAGAAATGCTGTAGACCTGGGTTTTTCTCTGGGGCTGAGGACCCTGGGGAGAGGAAGATCTTAATCACTGTCTTCTTGGGAGCCCAGAAAAGTTACTTGAGTGATTTGAAGCAGCTGTTCTCTTCTCCTACACTTGACAGGTTAAGAGGGATTCTAATGAAATATTAGGAAGAACTTCTTGCCTTTAAAAAAATTGTTGGAATATCTTGTTCTGGATTCTTCTGAGGAAAAAAAGAGGTAAGCACTACGTTTTAATATATAGCTAATAGTTAATATATACAGGCAAAGGACTTATGTCCTTTTGAGCACACTTCATCCTGATTCTAGGAATGGTTTAAATCTCTATCAGATAAGTGCCCTAGGCTAGTTAACTCTGGAATTAATGAAAAAAGACACAAACCCTGTCCCTTAGGAGACGACATTCCCCAAACAGTCAATCAAAAATCACCCACATCCTTTTATTATGTCATATCTTCTTGAAAGAGTCCCTGGAAGGATTTTTTTTTCTCTATTTCCTGTAAGCCAATTTATTATGGTTACTCAGGTAGCTTCTCTCAGACCTCAGAGCTACATCTAATTAAACTTCAACAAGCTACTTCAACGACCTCATGCCCGACCTTCTTTCCATGCCATTTTGTTCTACTTTGGTTCAGTGTTCGCATCTCTTTAGCAAAATATTGCAAGGCTGTAATTAATAATGTAACTTTTGTTTTTAATTTTAATTGAAGCAAAAGAAATTCCCCCTCAATGATTATTTGCTGCCCAGAATTTAGATCATTATGGATCAAGATTCTTTTCTTGGACAGTCTCTTTCTCCAGAAGAGATTTGCTTTAAAATTCTCTTGTGAAAACGAAATATCCACCAAAAGGCAGAGAGAAAGAAGGCTTTTCCATAGGTGGAATAAATGCCTCTGATCATTTTGAAATCAGAAGCTACTGTTTATTTCCCCAATGCGTTGAATGCTTGAGAAAGGGTGACATGTTGGTGAAGTCCGACTCAGAACCTGATCAGGATGTTCTTTGCAATCGAAAGCCCCAGAAAGGAGCGTTAGTGAGAGCCCAGCTGCTGTCACCCGGCCTGCCCCATGGTGGACACTTCTGGGGAGCTACAGAGGAGGGTAGCCAAGGGGCCACTTGCTCATAAATGAGGTTCCTTCACCAGCTTGTCAAGATGCTTCTGGTGCATTCCTAACAAGGCAACAGCTCATTTCCTTCCTGCAGGAATAAAGAGGATCTCTTTGAAAACTCAGGAACTGTGTCACCCTGTTTACAGTATTTTAATTATTATAGACCCATTTGTTCAATTGAAGAGGCCTTGGATAACACTTAAATACCTGAATGGTCTAGCCTGCATTCCAAAAGCCACTGAGCTATAAAATACTCATTTGCCAAACCCTGTTGTCTTAGACCATTAGCTACCACCGAGATCCATAATGATCTGGCCATTTCCAGTGATAAGCAAAAGAGAAGTGGTTCATTATCCTTAGCAACTAAAATGACTTGTTCATACTTTTAGCTGAACGGTTGCGTAGGCTAACAGTTCTTCCTAAAGTGAAACTTTTTATTTATAAAAGGAAAGTCATTTTTTTGTCCAATAACCGCTCCTATAGTTGGTTCTAGGATACATACGTATTATGCCCTTAGCAAAAATGGAATGTGAAAATCTTTCTCACATTTTGTGTTAAAATATCATTAGGCAAAGTTCTTGCTGTTTGAGTGAAAGAAGTCACTGGGCAAACAGTACCCCATGAAGTAATGGCCTCATTGCAGGAGGCTTTTCAGACAGATCACAATGGCTCGGCACAGACACTAGGAAGCAGGCTGGACAGAGGAATGCCTTGGAGAGAACAATTGCACAAGCAGGAAGGTTTGGCAATTTGCTAGACATTTCTGGGCTGCGTAAGGAAAATAACTTGATAAACACCAATGGGATTAAAGGTGAAACCTCAGGGCCTAGGACCTGGGAGAGTGAGAACAAGAGAACTAAGCTAATTTAGATCCATGATGCATGGGATGCAAGGAAACAAAGGAGAATCCAGAAAAGGCAGGCTTAGACTCTAGGGAGTAGTTGGACTTTGAGCAGCAGAAAGGAGTGTCATCTGAAGGACAGGCAGCCAAATACTGAATTTTGAGTGTTTTTCTAAAAAATATGAACTCCCTCATTCTCTCAAAACCCTTAGCAAATTCCAAAGTGGCTCTTGTGCTCCTGCTTTTTTTTTTTCTTTTTGGTACCAAGGTTGAACCCAGGGGCACTCATCCCCAGCCCTTTTTAAATTTTTTTTTTTTTTTTATTTTGAGACAGGGTCTTGCTAAGTTGTTTAGGGCCTTGCTAAATTGCTGAGGTTGGCTTTGAACTTGGGATCCTCCTTCCCCACCTCCCCAGCCACGGGGATTGCAGGCATGTATCACCATGCCCAGCTGCATTCCTACTTCTTCAGAGTACTTAGCACTTTCACAAACTATTAACATGATTCATGTTTGCTTGTGGTCTGGCTTTTTCCTACTAGACAAGGGGATTTTTATGGTATTTTGTGATGCAGTCCAAGGACTCAGAGCAGAGCAGGTCTCTGATGGATGCTGACAAATGTGTTGAATGCATAAATGATTGAATGAGGGTGATCACTACCGAAGGCTTGTAGGGAACTTGAGGGAAATCAGGGGGAGGCCGTTACTTGCCTAATATGACCTCTTTTAAAATCTACTGGCTGTGTCCTCCAAATGTTCCACTTACTTTAAAATTCTAATTCTAACCATCCTTTCTTTCCCATTTTTTGTCTTTCCCAGGAGCCTAGCTTTTATCTGCATAAATTTGTGGCCTCTCTGTCTAGCCTAGGAGCCTGTACTAAATTGTACACTGTCTTATTTTTTTGAGGAAAAGGCTTATGAGTTTTCAGGTGCTGCCAATTTATTTAGGGAGACACTAAATTTTCTTTTCTTCTTTTTTAGCACTATTACTTCACCTCACTTGAACAATGTTATTTTTTTCCAGCTCTAGAAATATAGATAAAATGGACACTGGACTCTGGATCTCTCAAACCCCACATCCTGTTTTCCGGTTTGCAATTCTGGTCTCTGAAAGCTGACACCCATGCATTAAACTGGCTTAGTGAGTGTAAGTTGTTATTAGAGTGACAGGTAGAAATGCTTTCACAGCCCAGGATGGCAGTGCAAATGAATGAAAGATCAGGGAGAGATGGGTCTGGACTGATCTGCACAGTGCTTGCCCTATCTGGATTTGAATTCATATTTTAAAAAGCTGTGTTGGTCAAATATAATACATTTTTATTATCAGATTGGGAACACCATTTTGTATTTATGGTTCCTAATTTTAAGCTTAGTGGGGTTAAAAAGTTGATTTTGCTTCTAAATCTAATTTTTGTTTGAAGATTTCTTTAAAAATTATCCTGTTCCTACTGGGACTCATATAAAAATGATATATATGTATGTGTGTATATATGTATATATATATGTATATATATATGTATTTGTGTGTGTGTATGTGTGTGTTTGTGGTACAGGCAGAGTCTTGGTAAATTACTGAGGGTCTTTTTTTGGGTACTGGGGATTGAATCCAGGAGTGCTTAACCACTGAGTCACATCCTCAGCCCTTTTTAATATTTTGAGACAGGGTCTCACTGAGTTGCTCAGGGCTTCACAAGTGGCTGAGGCTGGCTCTGAACTCATGATCTTCCTTCTTCAGCCTCCAGAGTCTCTGGGATTACAGGTGTGGGCCAGCACACCCAGTCCTGAGGATCTTGTTAAATAGCTAAGGCAGACCTTGAACTTGCAATCCTCCTGCCTCAACCTCTAGAGTTGCTGGGATTACAGGTGTGGGCCAGCACACCCAGCCCTGAGGATCTTGTTAAATAGCTAAGGCAGACCTTGAACTTGCAATCCTCCTGCCTCAACCTCTAGAGTTGCTGGGATTATAGGTGTGTGCATTTGCACCTGCACACATATATTTTCCTTTAAGAAAAACGAGTTAAACAACACACCAATAGTGTTATGGTACAGAATGAGGACAATATATGAGGGATGAGTCTGAAAGGTGAAATGTTTCAGCCAAACATGCAATTGGAGCGGGAGGTGATAAGGGAAAATATTAACTGCTACCATCTCCCCCAAATTTCTGGAGAGATCAGTGAGATTGAGGCTCTCCCACCATTCATGACATGTGATATATCCCAATTCTCTTTGTGCTTGATTCAAATCCCAGTTCTACCCTTGCTTGCTGTGTGACATAGGGAAAATTACCTACCCATTCTTTACTATAGTGTCCTTATCTGTCCAAGAGGGTCCATATTGGTAGGTGCTTATTGGTTCATCATTTAAAGCAATGTGCTGAGGATCAAATTAGGTAAGGCATGCAAAGCACTTACAATAGGGATTAGCACTGTGAGCACACATGAAAGATCAACTGATTATGTGATTGCTGCTGTTGTAACTTCGTTGCTGTTTCAAGGGGCAGGGGAGCTTCTGTGACAGTTTACTAACCCTCTCATTTTCCCTGTCCCCTCTATGCACACTTGTTTAAGACAGTTAAAGGGACACTAATCACTGCAGTTCAACTCATATCTGCATATCACTTATAGATATTCCTTTTTCTATAGAGAAATTAATATGTCATTAATATCTCTCAATTTTAAGCAACTGAAGTTCAGGAACCATTGTCACCACTGAGACCCAGAGCTCTGATATTCCCAAGTCTAGCATTTTTGAAAACTTAATGCCAACCAAGTCCACAGATTTTCACAATTTGGTACAATATAGTAGGTCTTCAGTACAAAACTTTTGAATATGTGAGGTTATAATACACCCTCAATTTCTGATAAATGGAATCCTTTTCCCCAGAGATTTGATTGGCTGTCTGCTCAGTATCCATGTCCTAAAGTCGTCCTGCTGCTGTCTGTAGTCCTGCAGTCCTTCAGGAGCCTGGCTCTTCTGCTGCTACACCTGATCACACCTTCTGTGAGAAAGACTTAAAAGTGCTCCCTTCAAGTAGCATGGCTTAGATGTCCTGCCAACCTCCCTGCCATCTGCTTTAAATCTCCTCTCCTGGGTACCCCAAACACACACACACACACACACACACACACACACACACACACACCTTCACTCATACAATACATAAATAAAATGCTATTTCTTGAGCCCAAACAAACAAAAACATCCCCAATCCTCTTGAACAAACCCTCTAGTCCCCTATGCATATCAGCACACAATATCAAATGCCCACTGAAGCTATTGACAAACCAGTTTCTGCAAACAGAAAGATTCATTTGTCCCCTCACAACCTGACAAAAATAACACGTTCCCTCCAGGCCATCAGAGAAGACCAGACGTGTATCCTTTGCTCAGAGATAAGGTTGTCCTCCACTGGCTGCCTGCCTCTTTGAGGTCGTTCAGTTCCTTTCACAACCATTTTTCTGAGTTTAATGGCATCGATAAAGTTCTGAATAAGGTGGGATAGATTTGAAGAGACTATATGGAATTTGTGTCTGGATTCAGCCATTTGCTGTTTTGAAATTTCAAACTAGTTGTTTCATATTCCTGAACTTCAGAGTTTCTTATGGTTGAAATAGAAATAAAGCAGGACCTCACCAAGGGGTCTCTGTAAACACGGTTGCTAAGCAAATCGCTGCTGGTATCACTGCTTCCTTAGGTAAGAGTGGGTCTGACCAGACGCAAAGGACCACAGCAGGGTTATTGGTGAGTGGCTTATAGTTGATAAGAATAGTTCAGGAGTTATTACTAGTGGTTAACTATTCTAATCCCTATATAAGGAACCCCCCATCTTCTCTCTATCTCCTCTTGCCCTTCTTAGCATTATTTCCAGTAAACCCAAACTCAGTTACAAAGAAAGTGAATTTGACATTAAAAATAAAAAAATCAGCAACATGAAATAAAGCAGTTTTCAAACATTACATAACCTTTGGATATCAAGGAGTGGGCAGCCCTATCTAATCTCTCAAATCAAAAGGAACAGGCAATCACAGAACCATACAATTTGACCACTGGCAAGAATTTTAAAAATTGTCAGAAACTCGAGGAACTTTTAGAAGATTCTTCCCAGATAGACCAGCAACAGCTAAAATCATCAGGAAACTTTATAAAATCAATGTTGTTTCTCCATACACATTTAAGATGTACAGAACACTGGAAAGTAAAAAAAAAAAAATTGTTTTAAGAAAAAACAAGCAGTTGAAAATAAACTGACTAATTAGCATACTCTCAGTATCTGCTGTGTGCCAGGCAGTGTTTCAAGTGCTTTGCATGTACTGATTAATTTAATCTTCATAATAACTGAACACGGAATTTTGCACCAGGTCACAGGGCTCATAGGGCTGAGCCAGGATTTCATCTGGGTCTAGGTTGCTGTTTTCCAGTACAGGCAATTCTGAGGCTAAATGAAGAATTTGTAGTGCAACAGAAGTTGTTCAGTTCCCCCTTGCTGTGTAGGATCGGCCTCTGTGCACTTTGCCACTCGGTTTTAGACCACAACTCCACCGGCCTGTTTTGTAGATGCACATGTCCCTGTGACAAGTACTGGCTGGTGAGATAGCAAAAGATGTTTGTAGGAGTCTCAGCAGACCATTGAAGGATATGGTCCAGCCCAAAGCCACCTCTTCTCTGGCCTGCTATTTCTTCTCCTCCACGCTTTGTACCTTGGGTGGGATTGTTGCTGCCGTCACATGATGATGGGACTTCAAGGTTGAAGCCATGTGCCGGGATGGTGGGAAGAGAAAGCTAATGCTCTCATACCAACCTAGCTCTATCTACCTCCAGATATTTTTTTTCTTTTTTAATATCAAGAGAGCCTTTTATAAGAGAGTCTTTTACAAGCATCTTCGGGGGAATTTCACTTGACCTTTCTTTCCTTGATTTTTCTTCTAATTCTGTTTCTTCCAACATTCTTTATCTCTTGGTCTCCTTTCTACTCAGTCTCTTGTCTGTGTCCCCATCCCTTCCCTTCTCTATGTACCTCCTTTATCATCTGTGACTTCTTTTCTATTCTTATCCTTATTATCCCCCTTTCATGCTCTGTCTATGGGTTTTTCTCTTTAAAGAAAAAAAAAAAGCAAGTATAAGAATTAAGAATGCACACAGAAGGTGATCTGCAATTTTGAATGCAAATACAGTAATTGTATTTGCATGGTAGGATTATGGATAATTTCATTACTACTCTATCACTAATAATGCATTCTAATTTTATTTGTTTTCAATAAAACATAGTGGTAGAGTGCATATTTATAATTCTCTCTAAAAATCTGTATTAAGCATTTGTGTTTATTCATAATAATAATTATTTTTTAATACCAGGGAGGTTTCCCACATCATTGAAATGTTCAGAGGCTACTATTGATGTGTACCCTGATGTCATGTTAGGGGAGGGTAAATATAACTAGGAAGTAAAATCTATTCTTTAAATCATATAATACATTTTAATCTCTCCAAATAAGGATTTGGGGATTGTCTTCAGGTTTGTATTATCCATGCCAGTGAACTCCTCTATGCAGGATCTGTGCTAATTGAATATTAGCAATTGGCTCATGTAATCCTAAAAGTACATTGCCTAAAACCACTTTTAGTTACAAGGAAACGAAATGTATACTGAAAAGGTATGACATAAACACCTGCCCTGTTTATCACTGATGCATGGTAGTTTGTGCAGAGTGAGGAGGAGCCATTGATGGGTTAGTTAAAAATTTCTCAGTATCTCCTTTCATTTACTTAGTGGACTCCTCTTTTCTTGGAGTCTCAAAGTATTTTATAGATTTAGGAAACAGAAATACTTGCAAGTTGTCTAGTTCTTAAAATTGCTGGCTTTGTCTTACATCTATTGTTAAGACAAAGCCAAGAGACTTGTAATGATCTTCCGTAAAGCACATTTTCATTTTTAAGTTGACTTTTAGTTTCAAATCTAGAGGAGACAATATGTTTTTTTCTTTCATCTTGATATTCTACGGGTTCCAGTAGAGACTTCTACCAAGGCAACTGGGAAAAAGGAGAATCTGATGTACATTTTTTAAAGGGGAACATTTTTGGCAACCAAAATAAAATGTATCTTCATTTCTAAAACTTGTGAAGTTTGAGCAAATAGTGTTCCATTGCCGATTACCTAGGGAAATTTACGTACATTCTAATAGTCTGGTGCATCTGTATGTATTTAATCATTGTGCCACATGGGCCTATTAATTTAAGATGGAAATAAAGCATTTTCCTGTGTAATTTAGCTTTCTTCAAGCTTTTCATACTACCTGTGCTTTCAAGAGTGGCCGATCAGGTATTGCAGCTTCCTTACCATGCAGGATTTCAGCAATTCTGTTTTAACCCTTTCATACCATTGGATTTTTCTCAGAATGTCTTATTTTGTTAACAATAGCAAAGCAGACAGTTCAGATTTGGAAAAAAGCACAGTCTGTAGTTTAGAGCCAGCTACCAAGAAATGTGATAATTAAATTATATTCTGTGAATTATAAATTGTGTTGTCTCATGTAGGTAGTTCCAACTTTTGTTGTCTATTCCTACGTAAATCTCTCTCTTTTCCTTTCTCTCTCCTTTTTACTTACAATATTAAAAGCCAGTTCAATGATTTCCTTATCTAAGGAGACCAGCTGTTTCCTGGAGGTTGGATCTGGTCTTTCCTTTCTAAATCAATGTCTGTCATAGGGAGACAGAAATATGTGTATGACTTACAGGATTTGTCTTCATAATGATGAATGTTTAGTTGCAGCATTGATTATAAAAATAGAATCCAGACTTTGGAAAGCAATTTAAAGCTATGGTATCTGTCTGTCACGATCATTAAGAGCTAATGAGCATATTTCTTTGTTGTTCTTAATCTTCCTACAGTCTAACCAGCACCGTTAATGTTGGAAAGATTACATTCAGTGTGTGACACACATTTTGTTTATTAATCCTCACCTTATATGCTATTTTACCTATCATTTAAATGTGGTATATGGTAGAATCTGCTCATCAACAGACAGGTGGAAAATAATTCAGATTGAATTGAAAGAATATTTCAGCTGATCATGTGTTCCAAACTCGAAGATACATTAAGTATGATTAGAGTTTTAAATTGTTATAAGAACAGTTGTTTCCAAAAGAGATCAAAGTTTGGGTTTATGCACATATCTTTTCTGTAGTTGGTTTATAATTATTTATCAAATGTCTGACAAGGCTAATGAGCTTTGTCTACATTTTTCCATCCCTCTTCCTAGAATTATAGTTTATTCTCTCCACTTTTGAAGATTGCAAGTATGCATCAAATCACAATAGGCAGAATCTTCTCTAAATTGAGAGAGTTTGTCATAAAGCAAGCAGTTTCACAAAACACCTGAAGCTTAAGTTTGAAATATCTGAAATTCAAAAACATCATGTAATTATAGTTGGAATTTTCAAAGAAGCATACATTTTTAGATCTGGGAAGTAGTCATAGTGATTATCTCATCCCATCCTCTATTTATTTTGTCAAAAAAAAATAAGGCAGAAACAATTCATTTGGGAAGTTTCTCTTAGTAAAGCATTTATTTACAAATTTGAGGGACTAACAGGGGAGCTCTGGGTTCATATGTAAGTTCTATGTACATGTGTGTCTGACTCTTTACAGAAAGCGTAACTGGCTGCAGCAATGGAATAGCTCTGTTGGCATCTATGATCAGAAGGTCTAGAAGCATGCTGGGTTTCAGGGTGGCTGGATTCAGCTGCTCAGCCATGTTATAAAGGCCCATCTTTATGATGGGAAAGATGACATTTCTTTCTCATCTTTCCACGTGGTCAGCTTCTTCCTGAGGCAAACTTCTCCTTGGTGGCAAGACATACTGGCATGTTAGGCTTTATATCCAAATATCATACCAACCTGATCAAAAGAGAAAATCCAGACTCTGTAAAAGAACAAACCACCTTTTTCTCCAGATGCTCTCAGAAAATCGCCCTTTTGTGTCTCCCTTGGACCAGAATCACTCCACAGGTTGAACTGCATAGGCCTCAATGATGGGTCCAAGAGATTGGGTTAAGCATGAGAGCCATAGCCTGGAAGTGAGGACATATTCCCCTGCCGCCACTTTCTCCTACCTCCAGAACAACCAACCTCAACTTCCATTATTATCTATGCAGCTCTAGTAGTGAGCATAAGCCCAATTGATGCTGATTGGAGAAAATTTGAAGAATTCCTTAAAAAGTAATCAAAATGAACACTTATTATTTCAGTTTCTGGAAATTAGGACTAGCCAAATGTCAACTAACTATCAACATCTGTGGTCTCCTCTTTTAATTAAAGGTGCAATATTAAGGTTTCCCTCTGTTTTTCAGTCTATTTACCTATTTGTATATCTTTCTTCAGTTTTAGATCTTATTTTGCATTTGAACCTAACACCACTAGTAGCCTTTCTCTATAATATTTAGAACCCTGGCTTTTCAGACAGAGTTGAGGGGTAGAATTAACAGGGAGACAATAAACAGTTATAAGCTCTTCCTTGTTTCTCCCCATGTTTTCCAAACCTTTTCAGCTTGTCTTTTAGCACTGTTGGACTGAAAAGGTCATTGAGACTTCACCTCATCTCTAAATGGTTCTAAAATTTCCCCAGGGTTCCAAAACTGGCTGTGCAGTAGGTCTGCAGTCAGTGGAGGTATAGAAAACGTCAGTTGTTGGAGGAGAGTTTCTTTGGATGAAAGCAGATAAATGCTGAACTAGGATACCACTGAGAACTAATTGGGCATCAAGTCACTGAGTTTTAGTTTAGTCTTAACCATTATCCAACGTGTGAATTGAGAAACCATTGTAAACACTCTCCCTCTTTCCTTATTCCTCAAGAGGATAAGAGCTCTTTTGTGCCTTGTAGAATAAGAGGATATGAAAGTCAGAATAGAATTTTTCCCAAGTATATGCCTCCATGTCAGTTTCAATTTTTTTTTTTTTTGGTACTGTGGATTGAACTCAGGGACATTCGACCACTGAGCCATGCTTCCTCAGCCCTATTTTGTGTTTTATTTATAGACAGAGTCTCACTTTGTTGCTTAGTGCCTCACTGTGGCTGAGGCTGGCTTTGAATTCCTGATCCTCCTGTCTCAGCCCCCCAAGCTGCTGGGATTACAGGGGTGCACCACCATGCCCGGCTCAGTTTTATTCTTTCTTTGTAATATTTTGTATCTTTTTATTTGCTTACAAAATGTTGGTATTGGTAAAGCAGCTCTTATTGATCCCACAGGACAAATGAGGGAACTGAGTGCCTGAATGATATGATTAATATTAAAACCACCCTGCTTCTTTAAGGTATCAGCACTATTGAAAGCATTTGGTAATGAGACCAATGGTGATAATAGTCATAATCACAACCACTGGCTGCTAACAGTAAGGGAAGGCAAGGAACTAAGAATTAAAAACCTATGAGGCCTGTGTAGTGGTACATGCCTGTAATCCCAGTGGCTCGGGAGGCTGAGGCAGGAGGATCATGAGTTCAAAGCCAGCCTCAGCAACGGCAAGGTGCTAAGCAACTCAGTGAGACCCTGTCTCTAAAAAAAATACAAAAAAGGGCTGGGGATGTGGCTCAGTGGTTGATGTTCGGTGCCCCTGGGTTTAATCCCCTGTACCCCAGCTCCATAAGAAATTGTGAATAAAACTTGAAACATCTATTTTTAGAACCTGGGCTTGGTCATTCAATTTTCTCTCATCCACTTGAACTTGTAAAAAACAGATGTTTTTAAATAGATTGCTGCATTTACTATGATTTTTTAAAAATTATACATATTCACTTAGGAAACACAGGAAAACAAAAAAAGAAAAATGTCACTCTAAATTCTGATAGCTATAGAAAACCAATGATAACTGGCCCACTGAGGTTTTTTCCTATGTCCACTTATATTTATTCTTGAGTAAAATCTTCTGGTGCTTGCTTTGAAACTTAGAAATAAATCATAAGAAGCCTAAAGGTTACTGTATAATGCAGTAACTAGTAATATTTATTAAGTGCTAACTCTAGTAACACTATCTTAAGTGCTTTAAAGATATTAAATAATATAGTACTCATAATTACTGGTAGCAACTTATGGAATTAAGTTCTCATACATTTCTCATTTTGCACAGGAGGAAACCAATGCTTGCATGAGGTCATACTATGTGATCTCAAGCAACTTTGCTCTAGATCCTGTATCCCCAACCTCTGGTATGTGGTGCTACTTGCAGAATTCCCAGGGGATGCCCTGGAATCTGAGGACTTGGGACACTAATCTGTATTGTGAAAGGATTCCTTGGGCCACTGTTTTGGCTGGTTGTGCTTCCTGGAGAACATGAAAACAACTTGAAGTCTCCATGTAGAGTAGTGGTAAACCATTTGTAGTAAAGGCCGAGATCCCAGAAAGCTAACTACCCATTTATTGCTGGGAGCTGATGAAGTTTGTGTACAATTGATCTACCAGACTCTCCCAGGAAGAATCAGCCCAGGAGATGGTCAAGATGGTGGAAGACAAGAATATTTTATAGATGTTCTTTTTATAGAATGCTCTAATCAGACTCACAGCAATGACATTTTTCTACTTGTTTTATGCTTCCTTATTGGATTTAACTAATTATCCCAAGTTATAAAAAAAGTTAAAATATATTTTCAATTTTCATTTAAATTTTAAAACACACACATGCACAGAAATATTTTAAATAACCAGAAAATAGCACCTAGAACTCTATTCCTTGGGAGACAGTAGAGCAGATTCTGGCATCAGACTATATTTATGTCCATATACTGACCATCTGCTACTTAACCATCTTACAGTGTAAGACAAATTTCTCAATGTATCTATGCTATTTATAACCATAAATGATAAGAAATTTATATACCTTCACATGAGTGTGATCATTCTCTGAATGATCATTAATAATTATGCTGTTACATAGTAAACATTCTGTTTACAAAAATGTGCACAGTTGTGTATGAACAAAAATGTTTCCAGAACATTGATCCTAAGAGTGAAAGACTGGAAAACCAACATGTCCCCCTATGGGAGCCCAACTACACAAATGTTAGTGAATCACACTATGGAATGTTGTGCAGCTCCGGAAATTAATCAGGGATGTCTAAACTCTAAACCACAAGGCCAATGAAGGCAGAGATGCTGCTCACAATTTTATCCTCACGGCACAGGACTGGCACAAGGACAAGGTACTCAGTTGATCATTAATTACAAGAGAGAAATCTTATGAATGAATTATGTATCAAGTGAAGAAAATAAGTTGCAGAACTTTCCTCCACATTTTTTTTTTGCCTTTTCTTGTCCTTGAGATTTTAGCTTCTTTGAGAGTGTTTTCAGATCCCTTTAGCTAGTCAAACTCCCTCAGCATTCTCTATTCTGGCCCTGTACTTGTTCTCTTTTTTCGGGCTGATCACCATTTGTAATTCTTTTATTTCTATGAATAAACATATTGTCCTTCTCCATTTCCTCCCTTCAACTGAAGGGTCAGGGACCTAAAGGCAGGAACCACTTCTGTTCTGTCCTCCATTAAAACTCCACCAGCCAAACACACAGTAGACACTCAACACTTGCTGAGTGAGGGGATATGAAATTATTATGTATAGGGAAGGATTGACGATGGACTATGGATACTGATTTCTTCCAAAGAGGGGAGAAACCACAGGAGTTGGGTAAAGAGAGTTTTAAATTTCACTCCAGCTTCCTCTGAATAATTTTTAAAAAATAGTTAAGGCTGAGCCACATTTATCACTAAAAATATAGAACTATTCCAGAACATTCAGGGTGGCTAGTAAGTCATTAATAATCACTAATTTATCCTTGCCCTGATCATTTCCCTCAGAGAGTCTCCGTGGGGAACAGTAACAATGAGGAGTCTCCCACCATGGCCCTCCAGTTCTGTAGGAAGGAACTTTCAGGTGTGTGAGAGAAGATGAAAGTTTTGCTAGTGGACCCACTCCTCTTTTTATTTTTATTTTTTTAGGATTGGTTTCCTATAAGCATGTTATTTGATTACACCTATTTTGCTAATGAGTTTATTTAAAATGCATTTTCTAAGAGCCTCTCAAGATGTGTTGAAGTGTGGCCACAGGTGGTTTGGAAGATTGCTTACCTATTAATGGTGATGAGTGGAGCCGTTGTCTATGAAGGAGGCGGAAAGACTCAGGAAATTAGCATCTGGTGATGGAGGCTTAGAGTTTTCATCCTTGTCAGATGAACAGGTGCTAACATTGAGGATAGGACAGAAACATCCCTGAGATGTGACAATACTTCCAGAATGAGAAGAACATGCCCCAAACTGTAGCAACCAAAAAGCCCACCTAGAGATACTTTAGTGACTCAGATTTGAAGCTAATTTTATACATGCTACTGAAACCATCTTTTCAACATAAACATCTGGTTTTCCTTCCATCCGGGCAGCCTGAAATTGTGGTTGGGTGATGATGTCTTGATTGGAAAATGCTGAGCTCAGCTGGGCACGGTGTCACACCCCTGTAATCCCAGCGGCTTGGGAGGCTGAGACAGGAGAATCACAAGTTCAAAGCCACCCTCAGCAATGGCGAGGTGCTAAGCAACTCAGTGAGACCCTGTCTCCACATAAAACACAAAATAGGGCTGGGGATGTGGCTCAGTGGTCAAGTGCCCCTGAGTTCAATTCCCAGTACCAAAAAATAAAATAAAATAAAAGAACTGCTGAGCTCAGACACAAGGACAGGTTAGCCTCAGAAAGCTGGGTGTCCAGTAGGTGCCCAATAGATGCCTAGCAGATGCACCTGTGCACACACACGCACATGATAAGCAAATGCCATGCTCCCTTGAGACCAGGGTTTTTCAACATTGTTACTTACTGACATTTTGGGCCAGAAAGTTTTTGTTTTAGGAAGTTGTCCTCTGCATTTCAGCTCTGTTGGAAGATTTTTTGCCCCTTGTACTTACTAGTCTTTTCTCACATGTGATCTTGTCCAACAGTGTGGTCTCTCGCTGTGTGTCTGTCTTGTTGTTTCTGTCTATCTCTCACTTTCTGTGGCATTTAAGACCTCAACATCAAGGTGCTGCAAGAAGAATGAAGTCTTCAGAGACGAATAATCTGAAATTCAAATCTCAGTTTTCACAATTTTAGGACAACTTCCCAAATGAGCATCCATGGTCTTCAACCCCTAGCTGCCAGGCTCACCGCCACCCTCAACCCACCAACTGTGACGACCAACACCAATCCAGACATCACCAAATGTCTCTTAGAAGGCAAACTCACACATAGCTGAGACGCGATCGTTGATCTGAATCACGTTTTTCCAATAATGAGAACAATTATTAGTATCACTCGTTTTGTTTGCCTAGCACTTCGTAGTGTACAAAACCCCAAGAATATGTTTTGGAAAATCAATTCTACCGCTGCCAGGGAATGCAGGATGAAAAAGCGGTTGACCGAGTCTTATAGTGATCTTCCACAGGCTCTTACCACCAGAAATTGTTGGCCAGCGGGAAGCTGATGAATGGAACTTTCCTCTTGGTTTTAGTTCCTTTGATACCACCTACAGTTTGGAATCCTAGGGAAAGTTATTTTTTTGTTCATTTTTTCCCCCTTTTTCAAAAATGTCAAAAGAAATCCTTCCTGTAAAGAATAAATCATAACTTAAATTATTAACTGTATTTCATTAGCTTATCTCTTATATTCTTGTTCTGCAGAGGCTTGGGGAAAAACATGAAGGAAACAGTTGATGAAATCTCATCCTTTTCCTGAAACTCAAAAGTCTTTGGTCACAGTCTGTGAGAGAAAACCTAAAAGATGGTTTAAACACATTCAGCAGCTGAGCGCCACTTGGTGCATAAAATAACCTGTCGGTTCTGAACACTATGCTACTATTGCATTTAACAGTTGTATTAGCTTTGTTCAGGGACTTTTTTTCCCCTTATTGATCTTTTCTCCTATGTGATGTTGTTCAACAATATGTGCGGGGTGTGTGCTTTCTCTCTCACTCTCTGGCTTTTTCTTTTCCATTCTCTTTGGTATCTGAGGCCTTGACATTAAGGTGTTCTAGGAAGAGTGAGGGCTTTGGAGCCAGACAATCTTAAATTCAAGTCCTGATTTCAAAAAGTGTAGTGTTGTAACATTGGACAAGTTTTCCAACTTCAGTTATGAATAAGGTAAAACTATCCACAAGATGGCATAAGGAAAATAAATGTAGTGAATAGAGACAAAAAGTCCATGAATAGAGATTCTGACCTTCAGGCATGGCTTGATCTAGGGCTAAAATGTTGTTGTAAAGACTTCTTGTTTAGCTGTATTTCCACTGAGAATATTCTCAGGTCCATACAATAACCCCCATCTACTCTAGACTTACATGCAACATCTGGCCATTATAAGAGTCTCCTTTTATAATAGATCAATCAAAAGTTCAGGGCTTACATCTTGCTGATTAATCTCAGTTAGTTGTAAGTCCATACCTGGAGTAATTATATTGAGAGGGTAGGCATGCACCAATTGGGGTAGCCTGCATCACCTCTCCACCAACTTGTCCTGACACATCTGGTGAAAGAGATGGGAAGAGTGGTTCTTCCAGGCAAAAACCAAGAGTTTGCTATATGAAGGGACCTGGATTCTGAGCAGAGAAAGAAAACAAAATCAGACAACAAAACACAAAAGCAACTAACCCAGAACTCATTGGTTCACCTAAGTTCACCTGTATTGTTGAAATTTCTACTGAATTATATAAAATACAAATATCTTCTGGAGTAGCATTGTCCTACTTTAGACTTTGGAAAAGGCAGTAAGTTATTTCACTAATTTTAATTTTTGTTTGCATTTCGTGTTTGTGTGTGTAATTGAGGTTAGACTATTTCTATAATCTGTTTTTGGTCCTTTAAATTATTTGTTTTTATTTCAAAAAAGATATTTTTAAAATAGTTCCATACTTCACAATCAAAAGAAACAAAGGCATACGCCCCGATCCATTGCCCTCCCAAAGCATCGTCTTATAATTTCCTCCGTTGGCATCTGGAAACACTTTATACCTATAGGGTACACTTATTTTCCCTCCATCTTCCTCTTCAAAAAATAATGGCATATTTTACAAATTCTATGGCATCTTTCTGTTTTACTTACAAATTTATCTTAGACATTTATCCATAACTACATATGAAGGATGTTTTCACACTTCTGAAAAACATACCATTAATTTTTTCATGTGTACTTTTGTCCCATAGATATACAGTAGGAGCTCTGCATATGCTATATTCTCATTTAACTTTTACTTTAGTATTTACTCATTTGTTTCCTTCCTTTGCTATTGTTGATCTGTTCCTAATTTCGTGAGTGGATACTCAATCCATTTATTTTAATTTCTTCCTGTTTAGTAATAGGAGTATTTAAGTAAGACCTCACTGGTGATCACTGCTTTAATTGAATCACATGGATTATTATATGTGGGGTTTTTATTGTCTATTTTTAAATATTCTGCAATTTTTATTTATGAATTATTCCCTTTGACCTAAGAGTTGTTTGACAAAAGCCTTTAAATTTCCAGGCAGTGGGTGACATTTGTTTTTTTCATTTTGTTTTGCTGTAATATGATCAGGAAAGATTTTCAGTACTGCTTTTGATTTTTGGATTTTTTTGAATGTTTTCTTTCTGGCCTAAAATAGATCCTCTTCTTAATGATTATTAGTTGGATCCTGAAAATGGGGATATTCTGTTTTTAGGAAATAGGACTTGATACATATCCACTGGAGCTACCAATTTATTGGTTCTTAGGCTTCCTATTGTCATACAATGAAAAAAAATATTATTTATTTGATATTTTATATGTGTGTGTGTGTGTGTGTGTATTTGGTACTGGGGATTGAACCCAAGGGGTGCTCAAACATTGAGCCACATTCCCAGCCCCTTTTTTATATTTTATTTAGAAACAGGGTCTCTCTGAGTTGCTTAGGGTCCTGCTAAGTTGCTGAGGCTGGCTTTGAACTCTTGACTTTCCTGCCTCAGCTTTCCAAGCCACTAGGATTGCAGGCATGTGCCACCATGCTTGGCTATATTTGTTATTACATCACCTATAGGTTTTGTCTCACAAGTGCCAGTATATCATTCAGTAAATAGATATTGAGGACTTATTTTTGTGTTGTAAGCTTTAATGCTGTAAAGTGCCCTTATTTGCCTAATTAATACTTATGTACTAAACTAACCCTTGAGATTAAGCTCACCATCCGTGATTTGGGATATTTGCTTGCTGGGTATTGGCCCATCTTTTTAGCCTCAACCATTCTTTATCTCTTTGCTTTACCTGTTTTATATAGCTTACAGTGAAGTTTTCCCTGTGATACTGTATGCAAATGGTGAAATTAGATAATTTGAATTGAATGATGTGATAGATACGTCCCATCTTAGTTTTAGTACTTTGTGTTGGGCTTCTGTTTTATTACTTTTAAGTACTTTCACATGTAGCTTTTCTTTCTCTTCTTTTCTTTTGATACCAAGGATTGAATCCAGGAGTGCTTAACCACTGAGCCCCATCCTCAGATCTTTATTTTTTGAGACAGAGCCCTCCTTAAGTTGCCGAGGCTGGCTTTGAATTTCCGATCCTCCTGCCTCAGCCTTCCAAGCTGCTGGAATTACAGGCATGCACCACCACACCCAGCTACTTTTCTTTATTGATATATATATATTTATGTATGTATATATATACACACACATATATTTCTTCTGACACATTTGAAGGTTTATATATTTTGTATTTGTTTATAATTATAAATATTTTAATAATTTCCTTTATTTTTCATTTCTTTTGGCATTATCTGTTAGTTTTTTACCATGAGTAGCAATAACATGTCTCAATATTCCTTCTGTCTCCTCTTCCTCCTTCTCTCTCACAACCTGGTTTTAGATGGGCATATTATCTTCTTCCAACTCCCTTTGTAACACTAAACTTTTTCTTCTTTTCTGTGATGTGTGAGCTGGAACTGACTTTCTTTGACCTCCATCCATCCACAGTGAGAAAATCACTATACTATCTTCTTCCAAACTTTTATTAGTTACAACATTTCTAATTTCCCATGTTTACATCATATTCTCCTCTCTAACATAACCCCTGTACTTGCAATAATCTAATCCTACACTTAATTGATTCACTGTTCACTCTTGATCTACTCCTGTCATTTTTTCCCAGCTATTTCCTAGTTGGTATACATTTGTTTTCTAGTATGTTCTTCACTGAAGTGCTCATGTAAAATATTCTCTGAATTCATCAATGCTTAAAACTGTTGATTTATTTTTTGCACTTGAATGAAATTTTAGATATTTTAAGGTGACTCTGTCTTTCTGTCTTAGGATTTTGTAGGTTGTATGTAGCTTTGGAGAAGTTTGAGCCAATTTATTATTTTTCTTTCTTTCTTTGTTTTTTTACTCCCAGGCACTTAACCACTGAGCCATATCCCAAGCCCTTTTTATATATTATTTCAAGATTGGGCCTCGCTAAGTTGCTGAGGCTAACTTTGAACTTGTGATCCTTCTGCCTCAGCCTCCCAGGCTGCTGGATTACAAGCATGCTCTACCATGCCTGGTGCTCACTGTCTTTCTTTCTTCCTTCAGTCCATTTGATTTTCATACTTTTCATATTTCTGTTCTTTGTATCATTTCCTTATGCCTATACATCCTTATGCTTCTTCTAATTCATCTTGGTTTCTTAATTTGATTTCTCTTTCACTTTTCCCCAGGTCTCTGGAAGCTCATGTTTTACCCTCTATTTTTTTCCTACCCATCGCTTTCCCGGGGTCCCATGTTAGGCTGTGTTCTTGCCTCCAAGAGGCAATTGTCATATTATTATTTAATTCAGAGTTAAATATATTTTCGTGTTTTATCTGTACCATTGAAACTTTTACAAACAATTTCTGGTGGATATTCTTCATTTATCATTGTGCTTTTCTTATTTTCTTTATTGTAATATCTCTACATAGTATCCTGACCTGTTCCTTCTTGATAGTTCATCTTGAAGCAGAGATTTTCTTCTATACCCAAGTGTTTGCAGGAAGGTTCTGTTGGGGAGAAGAACACTGATCAAGCATTAGTTGAACAGGAGGTTTCTTTTTGACCAGGGGATTTCATGGGACTTGATTTAGCCTTTAAATATCTCCCCAGCTTAGCGGGGCACAGTGTCTCACGCCTGTAATCCCAGCACTTTGAGAGGCTGAGGCAGGAGAATCATAAGTTCAAAGCCAGCCTCAGCAATGGTGAGGTGCTAAGCAATTCAGTGAGACCCTGTCTCTACATAAAACACAAAATAGGGCTGGGGATGTGGCTCAGTGGTCGAGTGCCCCTGAGTTCAATCCCTGGTACTACACACACACAAAAAATCTCCCCAGCTAATAGGAAGGGCTGACCGTGGAGTGGCTCAGGATGCAAATCTCTTCTCCCCACTGCGACTGGCTACTTCCTGCAAAATAAATCCTCTCAGTGTTATTCTTTGTTGGCTGGACTCTTACTTTTTAGAATCAAATCAAATCCAGGGACTATCCTGTCTTCAACTGGTGTGTGCCTTACTGATGGTAGCAGATCCATTGTTGAAGGTTTTCACCTTATGCTTATACAGGAATAACTTACCCTGTTAGAACCAGATTGATTTCTAGCTCACACTTGAACTTGAACATGTATTTAAAGCATGTCAGTAATGCTTTTTAGCTTTATTCAGAACAAAATGCAGCTCATGTTGAGCTGACAGAAGTGTTTTCATGTAGCAAACAATTATTCAGATCACTTTTCTTTCAACAAATGTTTCATGATCAATATATCGTTTTTTATTATTTTTAACAATAATTAAATAAGTAAAACCAGATTTTACCTTGAAATACACATTTCAACCTTTGTTTTAAAAGAAGATTGAGAACTAAAAGACCCTAAGATCTGAAGGATTAAATGCCTATTAAGTGTGTCCTTTTCTTTCTTAGTAAAAGTAGTAAAATAGCTAAAAGTATAGTACCTCAGGTCTGTCAGATAACTCTATCTGGGTTTTCTGTTAGTCAAAAAGTATTTCCAGTTGTGTCATGTGACCATGCAGTTAGATCATACCTCCCAGGTCTGAAGTGAAATCCAAGTCTCATGAATGCTTCCCTTTCCTTGAGAAATCTGTGTCCAATTGTAAATTTTCTAATAGAAAATCTCTCAAAAAATAGATTGGTACTAAGGAGAAAGAAACTTGAAAGGCATTCTTAAAATAATATGAAAATTAGAGTAATTACTTCAGGTGGACTACCTGCTACATTCTCTCTCCCATCCATCCTAATTCTTAAAACTCTTCAATGGCTTCCCCATTTTTTTAGGAAAAAAAATCAAAGCTCTTTACTTAGTCAGCCAAGTGTTCTGTGGTTTGGCTCTTTCCTACACCTGCAGGTGCATCTCACATCATGTCTCTCTGTTGCTTTTTCTGGGGCAGTTATTCATTCTTTACACTGGGCATGTGCTCTCCCATGTCAGGGCCTTTGCACATGCTTTTACTCCTGCTTGCAGAAATTTACCCTTTATCTTTGCCTTTTTAAATAATATCATCCTTCCAATCTCATCCCAGTACCTTTTCTTCAAAGATTCTTCCCTGGCCTTCTTGACTAGCTGCCCTATTATACCTTCATAGAGAATATCAGCATTTCTTTTCATGGCTTCTCCACTAGCTCTAAGCTCCTTGAGTATGTTTTGCACTGTATTATATATTCCTAATGCTTATTACAATACCTAGCACATAGTAGGTATTTCATAAATACTTGTTGAATGGAGCCGGGCGCGGTGGCTCAAGCCTGTAATCCCAGCACTTAGGGAGGCTGAGACAGGAGAATCGTGAGTTCAAAGCCAGCCTCAGCAACGGCGAGGCGCTAAGCAACTCAGTGAGACACTGTCTCTACATAAAACACAAAATAGGGCTGGGGATGTGGCTCAGGGGTTGAGTGCCCTTGAGTTCAATCCCTGGTACCAAAAAAAAAAAAAATACTTGTTGAATGGATAAGTGAATGAAAAAATTAATTATAATACCTGCCATAAATCTTTGAGAGCTAACTTTGTCAGGCATCTGTCTCATTATATTACAAAAGCAGCTCTTCCTTTTGGAAAATATGAAACAAAGCAAAGAAAAAATAAAGAAAAGAAGCGAGTCTAATTAAGTGTCCTTGAGGAAGGATTTTTGAACTTATAAAGTTTTGCATGTTTACTTCTCATGTTGGTTGAATATGAAAGGTACCCAGGAGTCTAGAATTTGCATCAAAACTATCTAAACTCTTAAGCTTATAAAAGTGAGCAAAGAATTTAATGATGGGTTTTTCGAAGATATATTTGGCATTTTCTTCTTATAATTGGATTAGAATTACAAGAAGCAGTTCAAAATTTCCCACATAGTTCTTATTTCTACCCTTGATCCTCTTCTAAATGAGAAAGTCTGAGGTAGCAAGGGAGAAATGTACTTTTTTAATGTATTATAATCTAGGCCTTTGTCTTTTGAAACCAAAGAAGTTTGCTTCAGGTTCAGATTTTTAATTTCTCCTGTTTATTTTATGTTATAGTGACTGCTGGATATGCCTCCATATGGAGCTATTTCAAGTTTTCTAAGAGAAGAAAGTCAAGAAACTAAGGTCAGAGATAGCAGGGACTGGAGAACTCATCTATTCAGTGACTCATTTTATAGGTTTCAAAAAAAACCCCAAAAGCAAAAAACAAAAATAACAAAACTGGTACCCTCAGAGCACCTGTGGTGAGAATTCTGGTTCTTTCTTTCTTCCCCCATTCCTTTTCTAGCCACTTGCTTCTGGAGAAAGACAAGGGTAAGACCTAGAATTGCACCTCGTTTGTGTATCAAAATAGTTTCCTCATTGACTGGGCTTAAAGACAAGATGATGGAAAAAATGACATCTTTAAAATATATGGATTTTATATAAATGCCAAAATAATGCCACAATACCATGTCAATTTTTGAGTCCATTTTTCTTGAACTGGATTCTTTTTTTTGGTACAGGGGATTGAACTCAGGGGTACTTGACCACTGAGCCACATCCCCAGCACTATTTTGTGTTTTTGAATTTGGAGACAGGGTCTCACTGAGTTGCTTAGCGCCTTGCAGTTGCTGAGGCTGACTTTGAACTCACGATTCTCCTGTCTCAGCCTCCCAAAGTGCTGGGATTACAGGCATGCGCCACTGAGCCCAGCTTCTTGAACTTAATTCTTTATACCACCTAGAAGGTATCACTTTCTGCAAAGCAGAAGGAACACACAGAACTTTCGTGTAAACAAATCTGCTTTGGATTCTGGGTCCCATCACTTATTAGCTGACCCCTGGAGCAACTAAATTAACTTAGAACCTTGGTTTCTTTATTGGCAAAATTACAATATTATACCTGCTTCACAGACAACCTTAATCTCTTCTGGTAAATCAATATGCAGACAGATATGTGTTTCATACATAAAATAATTCACAGATTGCTATGAGGAATAGATGAGGTGATAGTTCCTGGCATATAAAAGGTGTGTGCCTCTCTCATGTGGAAGCTAAACAGAAAGAAGGCATAAAATAGGGATCTATTAAAAATAGAAGGGAGGAGAGCAAAGGAAAGGGATGGGGGCGGGAGGGAGGAAGAGAAGGAAAAGCGAGGTAATTGGGAGTAAAATTGACCAAAGTAGGTTATGTTCACGTACAACAATTTCACAAAAAGTATTTACCTAGAATCACGTATCATTATAATGCACGAAAGAAACAAGCTGAACACTAAAAAATAATAAATAAATAAAAGGCATGTGCTTCGTTCTAATTTTCCCTCCTGTTCTAAAGTTGATGGAGTCACTTAGATCTGCTTGGGTGACATTTTTCTTTTCATCTTATTGAAGCATGCTGTTTGAGGTCTCTTAGGAAAAACACCACTGGAAAGAGTTCATGTCAAAATTATCTGACACAGAGCATTGTACTAAGTATTTTTTGTGTGTGTGTTAAGTATTTAAGTGGTTTATAAAATGACCTCCGTGCAGGCTGCTGCTGTAAATGACAGGAGGACATGCATGCTTTGGTGGTTGAAAATTGCTGCTTACCAGCACACCAAACTTTGATTAATGTATTGGTGGAGAGTATTTGCATACTTAGTTTAAAGTTCTGTCAGTTTAGTAGGCTGGACTGTCCACCAGAAAATAACAGATTTTTAGTACAAATCAACAAGTCAAAGTCAGTCATCCTCATGAAACAGATTCAATTCTTTAAAAGGAGATAGTTGCTCCATGACACTTAAAAGAACTTATCACTTGAGGCTGAAATATTGTTCCCAGCCTGCAGATTACTGGTTTTTCTTTTTACCACTTAGAGCCCTATAGCTTGAGGAAAGGCAATGGAGTCTGGTGGGATAACTAACATTATCTCCCTCTGCTTCCCAGGACTAGCTTCCCTGTGCCACAGAGTAGTCAAAAGAACACTGAACTAGAAATTCAGAATTTTGGTTTTTGCCAAGCACTCTATGGCATGAGGTAAAATCACCCTTCTCCTTCAGTGTTGAGTTTTTCTATTAATAAGGTTATGGGACTGGATGAGACTTACCAACAGAGGAGCAGTCTGAGTATGCCCCATGCACTAGAAAGGCATTTTCCCATTTGCCACCAGGATTTGCTGTGTGTGTCTGCATGCACCATCTCCTTCCTGCATATAACACACCTTAATGGGTCTAAAGACAGCATCTTGTGACCCCTTCTATCCTTGTCTAGCTCTTGGCCACGTCTCTGTATTGTTCTACTTGATGAGGCCCAGGGATCTGGTTGTGAGCTCCTGCTATTCACAGTCCCTTGTAGCCTGGATTCCTTGATTTCTGCATTCTACTCTTTAAAAGAACTCACGAAGGGAGAAGACAGAGACCAAGGTCTCCTAGCTACGAATCCATCTCAGGGCTCCTGTCTAGTCCATAAGAGGTCTTAAGACAATGCTTTGACACCTGGGAAAGCTCTTATCAAAGAAGAAAATAAACTTAGCTTAGGATGACACATGTACAAATCTAAGGGTCTTTCTAATTATTTTTGCTTTCTTTGCTAATTGCTCAAAACCTATGTATTCAATCATCTCTACTAGAATTTTTTCCAGAAATTGATGTCAGACTCATTGATTTATAGGTTCAGGAATCCAGTGATTTTCCTTTTTCTTGGTATGGATGTGTTGTTTGTCAGTATTCCATATTCTGAATTTTTTCTCATTCATCTATTTATACATGAGCACCACCCTTGCCAAAAAATGGTCTCACTGGCTCATCATTTTCCTTGAGACTTGAATTTTTCTCAAAGCCCATAAATGTCCTTTGAAAAAACATCATCTCACTTGTAAATCTAAGTCAAAGGATCCAAAGCTGGTGTTCACGAAGTCTGAAAGCAAGTGCCTCCAGGCAGGGCATCCACTCTCCAGTTCCTCCGATCCTGACTACACGTTCTATTTTCTTCACCTCCTATTTTCACACATTTATGCTACTGAGGCGTTTTGAGTTTGCAACCCCTGTTGGTTCTATGCCTTTCAATTTGAAGATTTTTTCCCTTGGTAACGAAAATGGAAACACAATAGGGGTCGATGCCACAGATTCCCATACCATTGCTCACACTGCGTGCGCTCTCTCTTTCTGTCTGGTATCCTTTGTTCTAGTTCCCTTTCTCATCATTCGCCACCTTTCCAGCATCATCTATGTAATAGAAATAAGACAGCCACCATTTAAGCACCTACTAAGACCTGGGCACTGTGCAGTGTAAATGGATGAGATCTGATGTTCAGATCTTCTGGGCAGGATGAGGGACTAATGTGGAAAGATGAAGCTGTATTTACATACCACATGCAGTGTGGTGATTTTGAACATGAACTTGAGAGCCAGACTGCCTAGGTTCAAATCCTGGCTATATCACCCAGTGACTCTTCAGCCTGAAACGTATTTTTAACTGCCTTGTGACTCAGTTTCCTCATTGGTGGCCTGGGGACAGGAGTTAGTACTTGCCTCATAGAGCTGTTGAGAGGAATAGATTATTCTTTAAAGTATAAGGTATTTAGAATCAAACCTGGCACATACAAGATCTCTATCAGTGTTCTCCATCATTTTTATTATTATTAAAGTGTTAACTCAGAGTGGATCAAAGACCTAAAAACTAGACCAGAAATCCTGCACATACTAGAAGAAAATGTAGGCCCCACTTTCCATTATGTCATCTTAGGAACCGATTTCTTTAACAAGACTCCTACAGCACAAGAAGTAAAATCAATAATCAATAAATGGGATGGCATCAAACTAAAAAGCTCCTTCACAGCAAAGGAAACAATCAAGAATGTGAAGAGACAGCCTACAGAATGGGAGAAAATCTTTGCCACTTGCTCCTCAGATAAAATGTTAATTTCAAGGATATATAAATAACTCAAAAAACGTAACATCAGAAAACAATAATCCAATCAATAAATGGGCAAAGGAACTGAAGAAATACAAATGGAAGAAATTTGTAAATTCTTAGAAGAAATACAAATGGTGAACAAATGTATGAAAAAATATTTAACATCTCTAGCAATTAGAGAAATGCAAATTGAAACTACACTGAGATCTTATCTTACTCTAGTGAGAATGGCAATTATCAAGAATACAAGTAACAATAAATGTTGGTGAGGATGTGGGGGAAAAGGAACACTCATATGTTGCTGGTGAGACTGAAAATTGGTGCAACCACTCTGGAAAGCAGTATGGAGATTCCTCAAAAAACTAGGAATGAAACTACCATTTGAGTCAACTATCTCACTTCTCAGTTATATACAAAGAACTTAAAATCAGTATGTTATGCAATATACTATATTATCAGTATATTAATGCAACCGCATCAATGTTTATAGCAGCTCCATTCACAATAGCTAAGTTATGAAACCAATCTAGGTTCCCTTCAACAGATGGATGGATAAAGGAATTGTGACACAATGGAATATTACTCAGCCATAAAGAAGAGTGACTTTATGACATGTGCAAGTAAATGGGTGGATCTGGATATTGTCATTGCTAAGTGAAATAAGCCAGGCCCAAATAACCAAAGATCAAATGATTTTGCTCATATGTGGAAGGTAACCTATAATAAAGGGAAGGGGAAGAATAGATATTTAGTAGGTTAGACAAAGAGAAATGAAGGGAAGAGAGGGGGAATAGGAAAAGGGAAGATGGTGGAATGAATCCGAAATACTTTTCCTATGTACTTATATGAGTATACCATAGTGAATCTCATCATCTTGTACATCTATAAGAATGGTGTCCTAAATAGAATGAGATACATTCCGTGCTTGTATAATTAATCAGAATGAATTCTACTGTCACATATAACTAAAATGAACCAATAAAAAAATAAAGTGTTAAGTGCAATCAGAAATTATTTTCTTACCCCTTCCCTGACCCCACCAATTTTCACATATCAGATGTCCCTCCTTTGCTATACTGCTCGATATCTATACTGCTAATAGTGCTAGAATATTATAATGTGATGGTCTCTCTCTGGGATACTTGTTGCTAATATAATGAAATATTTCCTATTATTTGTTTGTAGAGCCGTTTCCTCAAGGTCACCTTTATACCTAGTGTTTTCACTCACTGTCTCCCTGGCACCACAAGCCATTTCTCTGGCATTCTTTGGAGTTTCTTAAACTATAGCAACTAAAAGACTAATTTTTAATTATGAGAGGAGGTCTTTAGGATCCCTCCCTAATACAGGTTTCAAGTCTCTCCCTCTAGTTAGCCAGTGCCCTAGCGATTCTATGGTTAAATAGTCTTAATTTTACCCCTCTCCTATTATTCTGTGTCTTATATAGAATAGAAACCCACAATATTCCCTTTCCTTCCCTTCTCTTTCTTCCTTCTTTTCTTTCTCTCTCTTTCTCTCTTTCTTCTTGACACAAAAATTCATTTGCCCTTGAAATATAACCTGAACTGATACGTGAAATTTACTATCTTTATCCCTCCACTTAGTATCAAACTTAAATGTTTTACTACAAAAATATTAATAAATTCATAACAACCATTGCCTCAGGCTCTACTAGGGATATTATGAAATAAAACTATGTTCATTGTCTTATATTCCTGAAGCCCAAAAGGTTTCTGACTTCTAAAACATATCTGGGTCCAAGAATTTCCAATAAGAGATTTATGAATTTTATAGCCTGATACTTTTCACCAAACTTGCCTCCTCTGTGTAAGTTGAAGAATATTAAATAATTCAGTTGAGCTCTCTTTGCCTCAGAGGCTCATCTGGAAAGTGGAAATGATATTAGTTGCTAGTAAGAGTCAATGTGTGAAAAATGCTTGAAATGGTGCCTAACTCATAGTAGCCACTCATTTATTCTTTAGTCACTACTTTTACATTTTTCATCATCTTTATTTGCGGAGGAGGTCTGTGCTTCCCAGCCTCCTGATGTCCAATAGCTCATGCACAGTAGGGACACTGTAAAAGCTCCTGTACTTCTGCATGAATGAATGGACAACTTCAGTTGCTGCAGTAGCAAGTCAACCCCTTTCTGTTCTTCAGAAGAGAGGTTAAAAAGCCTTTTTTATTTGTCACACTTTTCACACAGCTCAACTCATTCTGGTCTTTGCCTACCTGACAGGTATTGCTATCCTGTTCTTTGCATCCTGGGAGTTGGGATTTTCTCTCTACCTTTCATTTCTACCTTTATTCCATTAAGCTCCTTTGAAGCTCACCCTGTCAAACAGTACTGAATCCTTCAAATTTGTCTTCATTTTTCTTTTTTATATTTGTGGGTTTTTTTCCCCCAGAATTGAGGTTCTAGTAAGTTCTCATCACGTTGAGACATATTCCCTTTTAGTGTTCTCCCTAAGACACACAGACTCCCATCTGTATTTCCTTGGAGCTATCTGAAATCTGCAAACAGAGTACACATTTCCCTCTTGTGGCTACTATAGACCACAAGAAATAGCCATATGGTTATGGCCATTACCCTTGGTGGAAACTGTACTACTTCTGATACCTCATTTTCAGATTTCATTTTCCCTCCCAACTCTACTCTTTATTTATACAAAATCTTCAACTTCATCAAAACCTACAATTCATGGACCCTAACTATGCTCATTCCTGAGAAGAGAGGGAAGGCTTCGCTTCTCTCCTTCCCCATGTCACTGGCAGCCTAGCCAAGGAACTTGTCTGGATCCTGGCTGGCTGGCTGGCTGGCTTTGCTGTTACCCACCTGCAGGAGAAATTGACAAACAATGGGAAAAGGAAAGATGAATTTCATGCAGTCTGAATAAACTGGGGAGAAGCAGCTAGATGGCTTCTCCATAGTCCCACAGTTATAGTTACAATTTATGGAAACAAAAACTAGGTGATATCCATGTAGATTTAGCAAGCCAGAGAATATGTCAGTCTTCATTTCTTGGTGTCTGTCCTCAACAGGAGGAAGTATGGAATGCAGAAAAGCAGTTATCAGGAAGTTGCTTTTAACTTCAGAGGGGGTCTGGTTCACCCAGACAGGATTCCATAGCCCTCTAATACAGCTGTGCTCCAGCAAAAGCTCCTAGTTTACTTTATCTGATTCACCTTGTTTTTCTTGGCAAACCCCAACCTTGCACCCCCCTATATCACATAGCTAAACTTCATGGGGGGGGGGCAATCAAACATGCCTCCAGAATTTTGTTTCATTTTAAATTTGAGATCATAAAGCTCAAATGGGCACTCAAACCTGCCTGACAACCCTTCTATATTTACCTAGTAAGCTCATATTTCCACCCCACAAGTGACAAAGTCTCTCTTTGACCAAACCCTAGACAGCCTGCTCTGAACTTTTTTTAAACGAGGCTGAGCCCTGTCTCTGTCCCTGACCTACTTAGTCCAGTTTTAGCAATAATGATGCTGAATGAATTTGGTGAAAAGCCCTCACCCTTGCTATTTGATTACCTTGAGTATCTAATCAAAGTCTTCATCTCCATCATTAATATTTCATTTTATCACACTGACCTGCCTTCAACAAGAATCCTGTCAAGTCAGTTGAGCCCGAATCTCCCTTATCCTGTTTCCCCCGAGGAACTTTCTGTCCTCCGACCCCAACTTGTTCCCTGGCTGTAAATCTGCATCTGTCCTTGTTGTTCTCAGAGTTAAGCTGATATTTCCCCCTATGGTAACGTCACCATTGCAGCCTCTCCCTTGCTTCTTTTCTGTCTTTAACAAGTGTCATGGTTACTTTTCTTCAAGGCAAGATGACTTATGTTGTAGTCAGGGTTGCATCACTGTGACCAAAATACCTGACATGAACAATTGGCTGAGGGGACGTTTATTTGGGGCTCACGGTTTCAGACATCTCAGCCTACAGGTGGCAAAGTCCACTACTCTGAGGCCAACGTGAGGCAGGACATTGTGGCTGAAAAGCAGGGTGCAAGAAAGCAGCTAACCTCATGGTAACCAGGGAGGAGAGAGAGGGATAGAGGTGGAACGCGGCCGTACGGAAGATGAATCCTTCCAGGACACACCCCTAGTGACCCACCTCCTCTAGCCATGCCTCACCTGCCTATAGTTACCACCCAGCTGGTCCATTCAAACTAGGACTGATTGGGTTTCAGCTCTCATAATCTAACCCTTTCACTTCTGACTATTCCTACATTAACACAGGAGCTCTTGGGGACACCTCACATCCAAACTATAACAATATATTTCATGTGTTCTGTCGTACATTCCTATCTGCTCTCTTTTCCCCTTAGCTGATCACCTTGGCTCAAACTTCATTTAGGAAATAGAAGCTCTTGGTCGGTCTAGAACTCACTCCCCATTTCTCTACCCACTCTACTTACCTACCTGCTTCTCCACCCATCTCCTCTTCTCTCCTTCCTCCCAGGAGGAGAACCTGCCCCTTCTCCTACCTGTGCTCAGAGCCCCACCCCATCAAGGGCTTCTTTCTCTCTTTCTTTTCAACCACTAAACATTTTTTTCATGGACGAATTAATCCCATCACTGTTAATGTGCTTCAGAATCTTTTTCTATATTAGAAAAAAAAAAGCAATGAAAGAAAACCTCCCTTGAGTCCAGCCCCACCCCCACAGGTACTGGACCATCTGCTTCCTTTCATGATCAAACTTTGCAAAGATTCATACAACACGAGATGTCTACTTTCTTACTTGCCAGTTTCCTTGCTAACTTGTTCTTCTGGACCTTCTTCCTCCAGCATCCCGAAGGCTACCTATGAGCTCCACAGACCTTAATCCAGAAGATTCTTTACTATTCTTGTGTTCCTTGACCTCTCAGCAATTTTCTGCACAGAAATATATTTCCCCCGTTCTGAAATAGCTTTTCCTGAGCTTCTGAGGCCCCACAGTCTCTGTTTTATTTTATTTTATTTTTTTCCCTACTTTTTTGGCTGTTTCCTTTTATCATACTTTTAAATGTAGACATTTCTCAGATCTCCAGCTTAGAACTCATTTTCTACTTTCTGTGCCAATTTTTGCTAGGTGAATTTTCTTTCTCTGAAAAAAGAAAAAGAAAAAAAGTCTTTAAATACTGCCTATATGCCGACTCCTTATGAATTTACATCTCCAACCCAGACCCTATGTCTGAGACAGCCATAGAAGTCCAAAATTTAATACATCTAGAAATGAAATTCTGTTCTCGCCATCCCGTTATGTATTTCCCTACCTCTGTGTTCCTCATTCCACAACACCCCCAAACCCCATTCAAAATAATCTGGAAATCTTTGGCTTATCCCTCTGCTTGGCCACCCACAGCCTATCTATCTCCCCATGTTGACATTTTTACCTCCACTGTCCACACAAATCCATCTTTATTGTCTCCTCTTGATAACATTTCCCTAATCAATCCAAGCCATCAGCATCTCTTCACTGGTCCGCTATAGTAATCTCCTAATGTATTTCCTTGTTTCTACAGCGATCTTGTTCTAATCTGTTTTACACAAGGCATGCAGAATGATCTTTACAAGTAAATTGGATCATGTCACTCTTCTGCTTAGAACCTTTCCATGTTACCCCATATAGTCGTGACGAAATTGACCTGCAACCAGTTTATGCCTTCTGTTACCATCACCTGGGCTTACCTTGCTGCATCTTGGTACTGGCCTAGAACCATCTTGCTGTGTCTGGAACACTCCACCGCCACAGCCTGTCTCAAAGACGCTGCCATTTTCCTTAATAAAACCATGTATTGTATTTGTTTACTTACTACTTGTTTTTCTCCTCAATCTCATTCCCAGATGGAATTTCCTTGAATGCGAGGAGGATGTCTCTGGTCTACAAATACAGAAGCAACTGATATCTACCACAGTGTCCAGCACGTGATAGGTTTGAGTAGAATTTGAGTCCATATGGACTCTGGTACTTCTTGGCCTCCAGTTTTAGACCCTGTGAAGTTCAGAAGTGTGATTCTGTAGATTGAATCACATCTCCATGTTAATTATTACTTGGTGTTTTTTCATACTTAACCATACCATTGACCAAGTTATTAAAAAAAAATCCCTATTTCTTGACCTTCAAAAAGCTTTGCTAAAATAATGTCCTTCTCCAAGTCTTCATGTCCCACCATCTCTGAATTCTCATCATATATGCCAACTCATATCTTTTCTTTCAAAAATCCATTTTATAGCTTATTTTCCTGGATGAAAATAGGATGAGAAGAAGAAAGAAAATCTTACTGTGGTGCATAATTTGGTTAACACTGAGTAAAAATTCAGAAATCAACTAGTTGATTTAGGCTACCTGTTTGGAAATTTTTAAGTAAGGAAAGCATGAACTAGAATAAAATATAGTTTGTAATGTCCATAGGGCAGAGCTGATAGATCTCTGTATCTTTATAGAAATTGGAAGATTATAATCTAAAATACATAAAAATATATTATATCTTTACAACTTCTATAGGAATGTTCCTTTTTACTAAAATGGCAATTATTTTTATATTTATTGTCACACAAATTGCTTAGCATATAGGAATAAAACATGAACTGTACTTACAGTTGTCAATGTTTTCCCTTTACTCACAGTCTCAAAAAAATCATATTTGGAGCTGAAAGTTTATTTGTTGTACATCTGCGGTGTCGTGACAAGAATTCAATATATTTAATAAGTAGTTAGAGAGCAGACATTTCTCTTAGGATTATAGCAACCTGTGACTAGGATTATTCAGGTACAGTACTATGAGAGTGGAAAGAAAAATCAGTATAACACTTAAAATTCATTTAAAAGATTCAATTCTAATAGAGAAAAGAACTATATAAAGCAAGGTAGAACTATATTAAGAATAGAGTCTTCACTTTATTAAGTGTTAGATTGTGTGAATTTCTTCTACAGGTTTTTGCTGTTTTGCTGTGGGTAGTCTGAATTAATTTGAAAATGCAGTTAAAGGTTTTTTTTATCAGAAAAAATAAAATTGAGTAAATGAGATATTGAAGAGAAGAATAAGTACTGAAATAAACATTGCAGCTGAAACTAAAGTAACTGAAGTGAAAATGTTTTCATAATGAACTTTTATGTTTAACAAGCCCAGACACTTGGAACAGTGTAAGCTATATTAAAGCCTTTTATGAAAGGATTATGTTTTGTATGATGAGTGTTTTAATATAAGTATGGTACACCACATAAAATATAACTACATTTAATTCAAGGTAATTATGAGAATTCAGGCAAAATTATTTTTCTCCTGTACTAACACATTGATTCAGGAAAAAAAATTTTTTTTTTCTTCTGAAACCTTTCACCAACGTGTCTCTGTTTCAATTATTTTTGGCAGTATATATTGCGACTCTCTGCCTCAGCTACCTTTTATATCGACAGTTGGTAGCACAAGCCTTTTAACGCACAAAGGGTAGCAGCACTTCAGCCAATCTGTGATAAAAGGGAAAAAATGAAATCACTATGGTAACTGCAGGAAGGATCTAAAAGCTCTCTTTATAAAGTAAACGTCTGATGTTTGTGACTACAGGGGTAAAAAATTCATAAATCTCTGTGATGCTATCATTTCTGATTTGTTATCACTGCAAATGCCAACTCGATGCAGCCTGACCTCAGCTTCATTAAGTGCTGTGTGCTCAGCAGCGGTTACTATTCAACAGGAGGAAGACCCACCCTGGTCTGCAGGGAAGTCTGGGAGTTTAGGGGATTCTGTGGGATTGAGAGAAGAAACTCACTTGCTTTTAGAATGTTTTTTTCTTATTTGCTTGTCTTTTGATTCACAGTAACTTGATGGAATCAAGCACACAGTTAGTTGTTCTGCTCTGTGTTTTCTTTTGGTTTGTTCTTCATTGAGAAATACAGCAAGTCTCAGATCCAAATTCAACGCAGAAACTACGGTTCATTCCATGACATGTCTTTCTTTGATCTTGAATTGAAAAAACGCTAACTCTCTCCTCCCAATCATAAAGCAAGTTAATACTAGGAGAACCTGTTCCCACTTCACCACCTTAGATCCTGGGAGGAAAAAAAACAAAGGAGATTGTGACTGTCCCACTCTGAAGAATCTCATCTGACACTAGACAGCAACAGGCACCTGTATGAAGTAGTTTCAGAATGTCAGTTCTTAGAAGTTAAGTGACTTTTATAATATTGTTATCTAAATAGGACTCTTTCGTTTCACAATAGTTCACCAGTGGAAGAGGAACTATGGGTAAAGAGGACACGGAAAAGTTCTCAAATGTAAAATTCTTCAACTTCAAGAATCGATTCTAGAAGAAGATGAATATATAAGTAAGTAAACCCATGTCAACATTGCATGTGCTATTCTGCTGCTTTCTCCAATGTTTACAATCAAATATTATTTCATTAGTTATATTTTCAGGCAATAGAAACTGGCTTTTAAAAAAAATAAAGAAAGTTGGTGACAACTTTACTACAGTTGTAATGCATTGAAATGTCAAAAATTGATGTGCATGGTAATTGATTTCATATTGTCATGCTGCATTTAGATAATTATAAACATTGCAAATCTAATGTTTCAAGGTACTTATGCACAATTAGCAATTCTGTACTGGCCTCTCAAACATATCATTGATGACAATAATGTACTAAGTTCTAAATTCTAAAAGGGATGTTGTGTAAATGGTGCTTAGGAAAAAAAAAGTCAGAAAACGAAACCAAAGTAGTGAATATACAAACACTGAGCATGAGTTGTCAAGGGGCACTTGCTGCTGAACAAGGAACTTGCTTAAACGAGAAGAATATAACATCTGCAAACTGGGTTTATTGAACTACTACTAATGATGAACTCAGCTGCTTGCATAGCCTTTACAGTTTCCATAGCGCTTTCTCTTACATTAAAGAACATTAATGATCAGTTCCATTGGAAT
This sequence comes from Xerus rutilus, assembly GCA_028644305.1. NCBI lineage: Eukaryota > Metazoa > Chordata > Mammalia > Rodentia > Sciuridae > Xerus > Xerus rutilus. Next base: position 21,374,062 of record CM053403.1, on the reverse strand, counting down.
CAAATGAAAGTGTGTGTTTGGGCACCCAAACATAAATACAGGCATACTTGCATTTGAAAATATTTAAATGACTCATACTGTACTGACTTCACTGATGCTTTTTGTGCATATAATGAAAGCCAATTATCTGTGGAGAAAACTTGACTGGGTGGAAGAAAATTAAATTGGTTTTTAAAGACTTGCTTAAACAGCAGTAGCTAGGGAAAGGGCCAATAGCAATTTAGTTCAAGATTGTAATGACTTTGCCAAATTAATAAATCATGCTTTATCCTGACTTTTATCAAAAGTTGTGAGTGGGGAAGACTTCACATAATGGATGGGAGATGAGCACTTCCCCTGAAGCTTTGCAGGTATCAGAACATTCTGCCAGTCACTGCAAAGCTTTGGGAACAACTGGTGGAGAAACCAGGTAGGTCCTGTTTCACTCAAAGAACAGGATGCAGAATAATACATGTCAATTTAGAAAACATTTTAGAATTGCAGTTCTTGAAGGAAATATTTATGTTCTAGATTATTCTGTGATTTCTTTGTAAAAAGGCTGTACAAGTTAAATGTAGTAAAATCTTTACCAATGTTTTCTGCCTAATCCCCTTGTGGGAGTTTCCTCACTTCTATGAAAGTCTTTGTGTGAAATATCAACTCTCATCAATCAGCTTTTTTTTTTCATTGTGCCTTAAGTCTGAGACTACTTATGAGAGCATTTATAGAAACATGGAAAAACATGTTGTTTCATTTACACATACAACAATGCAAATACTTTCTCTTTGTTACCATTCAAATATTAACATTCTGTTCTCTGTATGTTCTCAGAGTTGACTTCCAGCAGCTAGTGTAGAATAAAGAAGGTAAAAGACTCTACCATTGCTTCAAAATATCTTATTGCTTATGAATTGATGAGTAAAATATTTCATTGAGCTTTTCTAAAACCACATAGTTATCTAATTTAAATTAAATGTCAGATATTTGATCTTGATAGACTATAAAATATATATGATTATATTGTAAAAAGAGAATTATTAGGGAAAATGTGTACCTTTCCTCTGTTAGAAATACTGCAGGTGTTGGGTGGTGTGAAGTACCTCCTAATATTTTCCATTAAATTATCCATGACTTTTCAAAACAGCACTGTCAGTAATTGTACTTTCACTTAGTTATGAATTAAATGGAAAACTAAGTAATATTTACTAGACTCCAAACTTTAAATATTGGAAAGCCTTAGTTTGTAGTTCGTAATGTGTTTTCTAATCAGCCAAACTGTATGATCAGATTTGTTTAAGATTTTAATTTTGAATGTTCCTCTGGCACCCTGCAGAAGTTTAAGCTTTTATGTCTTTCTCTCAGGAAGGTGAGGTTCTGTGGAGCAGAAGTCACCAGGGAATCTCTTCATGGTATTTAATGCTCATAGCCTAAAGAGGGTCTCAGAAGTTGTTCAGAGTTTGCATTCTTTTCTATTAGAAACCTTTTGTAATTTTGCCATGAATTTCCAATTTGCCACCATTAGAAATCTTGATTCCTCACGAACTTTCATTCCAAACCAGAATATACTCTCTAATCTCAAATCAGCCAATGGAGATAAGATGAAGACTTTTAATTAGAATTTTAATATGTAATTGAAGCCATTTGTAGATTATGCACAGAGGTGATATTCTATGTATTTAATATCTACGTAGAGAACTTAGATAATGTTTAATTTGGTGGAGAAACTATTTTTAACTTTGCTGGAGTTGGGTTACTTTCAATATTCCCAAAGCGTCTCTCAGAAGTTATACCAGTGTGAGGTTCTTTGTGTGAATGAATAACTAAATTTGTCTGTGGCATGTCCTGGGGGGAAATTATAAGAACTAGAATATTCTGTAAGATAAAGAAGGGATTCTGTTTTCATTTCACATCTCTTCCGGGAAACCTAACTTGAGGTCTCTCAGATCAAGCTATGTGGTCAAAAAGAGATCAATACCCATTGGAGCATCAGAGGACCAAGCCTGCCCCTTGCTACTCTGAATGAGTGGTACCCCTAACTCTCCTGTTTAGGCCTTAGAAACCTAGCACGTGGGAAATGATTTTCACTTTTTTCTTTAAACAAATAGTGGACACTTCGTGTTGGATTTTTGCTTGACATAAATTATATGGCAAATTGGGGACTGATGTATGAATTATGAACTTGTAGCTGTGTAGTATATACCTCAGGGGTGTTCTAGGGACAAAGACACCCTAGTAGAGACTTCAAAAAAGTTCCTATTATGAAAAAAAAAAAGATCTTTTTCCCTACTCATGAAGCCTTGCACAATACTGCTGCCCATTTATACACACAGAGACACACACGCACATCCACACTCTCCATGGCATATCAGTTTTGATTTGCATGTGCACATGACTCTCATTAACGCTGATAACCCTCTGCACATGCCTCCAGAAAATAATGGCCCCCTACTGTGAGAACTGTCTGCATTCAAACATGCTAAGAGCCGAATATTTAAAATCTGTTTGGCACACCAAACTTGGTTTTCTGAAGACAACAGAAGTGGAACAGAGAGATCAAAAGAAAAATAAAAAACCCACAAAAGATAATAACATCTGGATGGGGCCTGGGTAATGCTCTAATTAAATGTACTTACACCTAAGTCTTATCACATGCTCAGGAGTGAGAGCTTACATGCCCCCTTTAAACTGCAGCCTTAAAGGCAGTCACGGGAACTCTGCACGGAAGCTGGGAAGCTGTCACTTCTCCTGTGATCTGGCTCTGTTCTATATGTGTACCTATAATTTTTCCTACTTTCTTGCATTGCATGGGCCTCTGCTGTTTTGCTGTTTAGATAGTCGTGATAAATGAAGTTGTCCCTTAAACTTAACAAAGATATGCATGTTCTTTAAAATGCGTGGGCTTGAAAATAAAAACAGTTTATGCACGTAAAAGAAACAGATTGCGAGATTCTCTTGTTCCTGGCTTATAGGTTAAGATGAGTTTAGTAAGAAACCATCTATACTTTTCTCCTTCTTTAGGTAAAAGTCATTTGACATCTTGAACATAATAATAACTCGCCCGGATTACAAACCACAAGGTACCCGTTTCAGATGTCTCCAAGTCAAGCAATTTTAACTTCTGAAAGAGTTTCTAAAGCCTATATTAATTGCTTAGTGTCCTAGTTAAATTAGCATGACTTGAAATGGTTTCGAAATGCTGGGATTTAGGACAAGAGACAGCGCTAAAGGAAGTTCCTGTATTTTCTTGGTATTTTATTTTTCTTAAACGGAGTTTTGAAGCACCACGACGCAATCTCTTATTAGTTTGCTTTTAAAAATAAGTAAAGCAAACCCTAGATACTTAGGAAAAGCTGTTCGGCAGTGCACAGATATGTTCTACATGTCTCATTAGCATTAACAGCCATGCATGGCTAAGCCTCCCCCATTGCATGGAATATTTACCCTCTGGCTTTGTAAAGTGATGCCTGACTGTGGATTTTATGAAGGAATTTCATAACCATATTCTACACTGTACAGCACACCTACTATATTAGGTTATGCACAGTGTGACTTGGGTAAAGGTAACAATTAATTTAGGATGGGTGTTCATTCCAGAAAAACAAAACAAAACAGAATGAAGTGCTCATATATTAAGTGTTTGGGGGTGAGGACAGGTCCACTTCTTGTCTTAACCCAATGACAAGCCACTTTTCTTTTTGTTATTCTATTCCCTGTCTTCTGTTATTGTTAAATAGTTAAATGCAAGGCACTTTGCCTCCTTCCACTCCTTAAAAAAAATTATTCAATTAACACACAAAAATAAAAGTTAGACACCCACCATAATTTATGAAGGTTCAAGAATTGAAAGAATGAGATATATTCCTGGATCTCAGGATCCATCAGGGAGAAAATAGAATAAATTATTTTTCTCTGAGTTCCCTTAATTTTGCATGATTTAGAATTGGTATAGCATTGGAGATGGGGGATGTTTTGGGGGTGTTTGAGGAAACAGTGAAGTCTGGAGAAAGGGGGACCAAAAGGACTTCAGCCTTAGGGGACACAGGTCCACTGGGGTGGCTTTTTATGCAGAATGTTTTCAATGTGCCACACCCCTCTGTGGAAGGCTAGAACCCCTTTGGCTTAAGTACCCCCTTATCTGTGTTACAGTATATGTATTTACACACAGGGTGTTTTAAATAACCCCGATTACTCTCTTCCTTTTTAAATTGACTGTGCTGTTCATCTTGGATGTCAAAGCTTTCTTTTTCTTGCTAAGTCTTGCCCGTGAAATCTAATGCTTCATTTCTCCCCCCCTGCTCAAAATAAGATATTTGCATCAAATTCAACATTTCAGTGAGAGTGGCAAAAATAGCCCCCCTTTGAAAAGATACAGGATTAGTTCCTGCCCTGAGTTCATCCGTATCATCTCCATTTATCTCTCATGGGTGATGAGAAGACCTTTGCATCTCAACAAAAAGCACTAGTAAAGAAGGAGTTAAAATGAAGGCAGGCTCACTGGCTTGCTGAGATCTGTCAGAGTCTGACTGGCTGGCTACATATCTGTCTCTGGAACAATAGGTACCTGTATTCTGCACAGACTGCTGGGCAGCACGGGCACTCTGGAGAAGGTCTGCTTCTGTCTGCGCTTTCCTGGTGAGAATCCCCAATGACAGTCCCACTTTTCAGTGGAGGAGAAAAAAATATATATATCTGTCTACTCTCTTGATGAAGGACAGAGCTTGATCATTTTGTTCAGGCTTGACTTGGCCGGAGGTTTTAGCTTCTTAGTCTCAAGTCAGCAGTCTCTCTGGCTCTCTTAGTCTCTCTCTCTCTCTCTCTCTCTCTCTTTTTTCACACACACACACACACACACACTCTCACTCTCTCTCTCTCTCCCTCCCTCTGTCTTATTCTCTTTCTCTCTCCCTCCCTCTCTCATTTCCCTCTCATAGGTTCTATGCAGGCAGATGAGTGTCACCGCTGTCACTGAGGCACAGAGCTATAAACATAGTGGAGCCAATTTCCACGATGGTGAGAGAGAGGGCACCGGAGGTGACAACAATGACAACATCGTCCTTCTGACAAGTTTTAGGTAAGAAAATATTTATGCCCGATTCTTGCATTTCTGTATCTTTGTGGCTGAGACATCGTGATAGAAAGCGAGTCTGGAAGGGAAATATTTTCGAGAGGGCATCGTCAGCGCTGTCACTTGCCTGCAAACCTGTGTTCTCGGGCTTTGTGTTACTAGAATCATTGGAGGTGAGGTGTGAGCGGGGCTGGAGGAAGGAAGGGTGAGCTGCTTTTTATGTCTGTGTGGTGATATTCATCATGCTGTTTAAATTTGTATCTGGAAAAAAAATTCTGTTTGGTGATAGTTAGCGATGTTTTCTGCAATGGGGAACATATGGCTGGGCAGAAATTAAGTGATGCTCTTTCATTCTTAATTTGTAATTATTTTTACACTCAACCATACTGAGGTCAGAGAGTTTTAAAAATTAATGAGATTCCCCGTGGAGTTCAAATAGTAATATCTACGTGAGCTGCCAGAAAAAGATACGACTATGCTGGTGTATTTTTGCCATAGATTTAGCTGTCTTATTTTGAACACTCTCCATTTGAAATCTGTGAAATGTACAATAGTTTATAGGACTTGCTGTGATTTGGCATATCGCTCCTTAATTATCATTTAATGACCGGGAGACATTGAGTCAAGATTAAAGTGTTAAGGATGGACACTGGGTGTGGAGGTATTACTAAAACTTCATAGACATTGTTAGAACAATAGAGAATACCTTGTACTTTCGAGGAAATGACATAGAATGAATGAGTGCATGCTAAAAAAAAACTGCAAATGTGTTTTCATTTTAAAGTAATATATAAAAACTCAGCAGATATTTAGGGTGAAATATTGTTGGTATGAACAAAGGAGCAAGTGTACACAGAGATGAGAATTCTTTGTCACAAAAATGAGTCCGGGGCATGGATTTAGGAGGTCAAATGATTTTTATGTTCTCTGTGCTCCACAAAGGGAACGTATTGGGATGAGTTCCAGGCATTTAAAAATGTACTGAAAACTTTCAATTCCCACAATTTAAAGGCATTGTTTATGTTCCTCATACAACACATTGTTCAAATGAGAGGGAAGGGAAAGCAGTCTGAACATACAGTAATCGGGGCTAAAGATGTTTTTTATCCCTGGTTTCCCCATTTACAAGACCCATTGGGGTTTCCTGTGATATATTGTTATGTAAATACTGTGCAGCCAGGGAAAGCAGCACTATGGAGATTCCATTTACTTTGAAAGTTGTTCATTATTGCAGGGATGAATGTTATTTATTTGATGTGATTCAAAGGCTGGAAATGACTTTTTCATTGTGGCACCTTTTGTAATGGGTGCAGGGTGATCTAATCTTTTTAATTTTGGCTTTCACACCAGTGGAGATGAAAAGAGATCTGAACTCATTTATCGGTTGCTAGGTCCTTCTGGAGGCCCAAGTTCTGTTGGTGGTTGCTATGGCCAGTCTGACCTCAATCTCTGTGGTTTTGGGGACTTAAGCAGTCTTTTTTTTTTTTTTTTTTAAATTGAGGAGCATGCACCTTGATTTATGTCCAAAATTGTGGCTGAATGTCTTTGTCTGAGAGTAATAAATGGTGCTCCGCAATTCATCAGTTCTTATAAGTAAACACGACTGTCCGACTAAAAATATGTTTTGTTCTGAGTTAATGGTATGGAACAAGGCATTCTCCACAAACAGCTATCTTTGATTGCAGAGGGGCCACTGAAACTTGGAGCAAAGTGGAGGAAATTGGCATTCATTTAGTTGGCTATTAGCATTTCATTTGTGATTCGGGTAATGTGGCTTAGGTGGATAGAAGATGAAGGGTGAGTCTTCCATTTCCTCACCTTCTCCCTAGCAGGGGCTGCCTTGCAAACTGGCCCTCTCCGGAATGCCTGGGTTTGGCTGGAGGGAGCGAGAAGTCAGGAGGAGTTTCTCTGCTGGCGTTGGCCTCTGTCTGCTTCGCCAAATGCCAAGGCACAAGCAGGCAGATGTGCTGTGAGTGGCTCGGCCACGGGCGGCTCCGTTGCTCTCAGCGCGGGCAGGCTCTCTGAGGGAAAGTTGAGTCCCCGCTTGGTGACTCCCAGGAATGCTCTGCTTGTATGCCACTTAATGCTCCCTGAACTTCCCTGCATTCTAGACCCTCCTTAGAAAGGAGATGCAGTGATTAAGAGGCGATGGAATCCACAGCCGCGTTCAGCAGATGAGCCCTAATACATTTCCCGTCCCCTTAAATCTACTAATTGATGGGAACTGCAGGGAACGTACACTCTCTAATAAGATGAAGAAGAGAAAATACGTATCAGGGAAGCCATTTATTGCTTATAAGCACTATCAGCTTTCTTCAGAGAGAGATTGCGGCTTTGTAGGGCAGTTTTTTAAAAAAGTATTATGCTAATGGTTTTTATTCTAAATCGGCCAGCACTGAGTATCTTCAAGAAAATGGGATCCATAAGAAGTGACACTCTCCTCCAACAGAAAGGTAAAAATTCAGCATTTTTAAGATGCTATTTTCAAACCATTTCAGGTATTTCTTGCCAGTTCCATTAGAAAACGCTTTCTAAAGATGACTACTTTACATTATTTTTAGTATATAAGACTTAAAGAGAATAACTTCGAGAATTTTATTGTTAGACACCGTACTACAGATTGGCTAGCTTTTGTTAACAAAATACAATCAGGTGCGTCGTCTGTTACTTTACAGCTTTGGAAATAAGTAGGTTTTTATTTCTTTAGAGAAAATGATCATTTGGGGATCCATAAAATGGTTTTTATTTTATGTAGGTTTTATTCCTAGAACCAGTAAATTACAATCTAGGATTAGGTGATGTCAAAGGTCTCTTCCGGCTTGAAAATTCTTCAGAGTACTGGTTTTCTGAAAGAACGCATAAGATTTGCCTTTATTTATTGTAATTGCACCTGTACGATGAGTGCTTAGCTCTTCAGTAGAACAGCAGTCAAAACTAATATGCTCTCTTGCATACGAAATAATTTGTGGCTGAAATTAATTTCCAAATAATTGATATTTTAAAGGTTTTCTTTTAAACTGGCACCTTAGTGCTTAGTTAACTCAGTTTTTGCTGAGCTCAACTCGTGGTTCTTTTGCTAGGGTTTCTGATTGTAGGTCTTTTGGAAGGTAATATTTTCAATGAGTGATTAATTTCCCAAGAAATATTTAATTCTAGGTATCTGAAGACAAATACTTCCTGGTATGTATCTGTATGTATGTGGACATATTTTAATATAAAATGTCTTATAAATCTTGCATCTTGTTTTACTTTGCTGTTAATTCAAGGGTTTAAGTGAATGTTGGATAGCGCTCAATTTCCTGAAATGATTAAATTCACTCTCTGAAGAATCTGGGGAAAAGGCCTGTAATGACATTTTGATGACTTTCATTTTAAGGTGTAATAGAAATTGAGTAAAATGTTTTAATAGCTGTTCCTTAATATCTCATTCCAAATACAATGTTTTTATTGCTCATTCTAGCTTGCTAATAATGGTGGCTGGTAATTGTTTCTTACATAGAAATCTTTTTATCCTTACGTAAAAGTTATTTCAGAAAAGTCTTCATGCGTTTATCTCAGTCCTCACAATTGCAGTTAGTTCTAGAGATAACAGTATTTCCAGATTACTTTTGCTTTAATTTAGCATTTCCTAAGGGTAATTAGTTGTTTCTTAAAGAAAGGAATATTTGATACAATAGCCTGTGGTTTAAAGAGGAAAGACAAAATGGTATTCGTGTCCGAGAAAGCTAAGAAAACGGAAGGAAAAAAATACTGAGTACTATCACAAAATGAATTTTACATTGCTATCAGATGTCATACATTCTGTAAAATTTAAAACTGGACTAAGAAATAAAAATACATATGTAAATATGTAGTTGTTACATCTATTTTATTGAATAATTAAGTGCGGATATGTAAACTTAGTCAAGATTGCAGCTAATGTTACTAGGGATATCTTGGTATCTCAATTCTTTTGGGAGATGTACACATAAGTAAAGTTAATCACATAGCTTTTAAAGAATAAAATCCTCTGGGAGCTGGAGTTGTGACATATTAGTTCAATTTTCATGTAAGTCAAAATGAAATCCTTACATCATTTTTTCTGTACAAGTTACATCAATTTTTCTGTACAAGTTTTTCCATACAAATTTTTCTGTACAAGCCAATAGCTTGCAAACTGCATTGTTTAACATGCTAATTAGAACATTTTTTATACATTTAATTTGATTAGAGTGAATATTTAAAGTTAGGCTATAATATTGCTGAATTAACAAGTTGTTAGTGCAATTATTTTGTAAAAAGTAAAATTAAGCTCTCATATCTGATGATTCTCTTCTGAAACACTTGAAAATATCCCCAAGTTTGCTTTATTTTTGAAATTAGTATTCTTTTCTCAATACCATTTTTACAGAGCAACTGGTTTCTGTCTCCTACAATTTTGGGTTTTGCCTTTTTGGTGTGCCAATTTTCTTTCTGGTCACCTAGAAAGTTGTATTGACTTTGAAGCTATTTATCTGACCTATTTGTCTGAGTCTGAGGGGAAAAATAGCCCCAAACTTGCTTCATTAAAAATTGTGTATGAAGTGCTGAAAGACTTGAGCTGGCCTTGGGATGCTGTTCAAGGGGTTATTAGAATGTAGATTTTCTCAGGAGTAGCAAGTTCCTTATGTAATACAATAAAAAATTTCCTTTAGGTATTGTTGTTTATTTTCCCTAAAACAACAGCATCTAGAAAATTAATTGTTAATGGTTAATTAGCACAGGAGGGGCCTTAGGTAGCTAGTGAATATATCACCCCAAGTAACTGTTGTAGCTTGTTGGCAAAGATACATAATAAAGTTTTATGTACAGGTTTTGTATTTAATCATCTTTGTGATCCAACAGCAGATTTTAATTTTCACTGCCATTGGTTGAGTAGATTTGGTTTCAATGCCAAAATGTTTTAAGAAAATAAAATTTATGCTACAAAGCCCAGTTACGTAATCTAGCATTCACTAATAATTTGTTCAGACTTTTGAATGTGGAATTATGTTTACTTAATAGTGTTTATAATCTCTTTTTAAAGAGATGGCCTGTATATACTTGTAATGACCTTGATTCCTTTGAAAGTTGCTAGACTTTATGATTCTATATTACTATATCATATAGTGGACAGAACCTTTTTGCATCCTTAATGATATCTCTAAGCCATACAATTATGTCCTAATGTTTCTTGACATTATTTAGCCACAGTGTACTTGTGATGTATAAATCCTTGAATTTCCTATATTTTTCTGAGAATTGAATTGACAGTTCAAATGCAAATACTGAAATATACCCTTGAGATAGGAATTTCTTTAGAGTCAGAAAGGTAAGTTCGCACACAGTGGTCAGGAACATATGGCGTATAGTTAATTATTACAGTCTTAAGGGTTTAGCATAGCTTACTGCTAACATCTTTTAAGCTATTGAATTTCCAGGAAGAATTTGAAGAATTCAATTTGCTAGAAATTTGAAACGTAGAAATCAAATATATTATTTAAAAATCTCTCCTCCCATGTGGGTTTAGAAGTTGTTCATTCATTCATTCAAAACACTTTTATTCAGTGCCTGCCATGTGACTGACAGTATTCATGTAGCTCTTAAATTAATAGTCACCATTAATTCATTATTAAGTATTATTTGCCTGATTGTGCATATTATAGGAATCTCACTTGTTGTACATCAGCTTATCATGTCACTATCCATATCAATTTGAAGCTTGTATTTCTCTTGTTTATTCTTTAAATGGCTTAAATATATATAAATATATGATATTCTATAACCAGTTTAGACAACAATGTAGCTAAAACAGAGAGAATGTACTTTAAGAACTGCTTTCTCCTATGCCTTTACACATGTCTAGAAGTACCCTGCTTCTTCCACTATTCAGGCCCACAATGTAGCAGACTCTGAATAGGCTTTATTATTTTTACACTTCCTTCTAGTGCTTCTTGTACTTCTTTAAGGATTTTTAATTATAATTATTAATGGCTAATATGTATATGTCAGACAACATACTCTTTACTTTTATTTTCTAATTTAATCTTTCGAGTCACCTTATGGGAAAGGTAGCATCCCTGTTTGGTGATGAGGAAACTGCGCCTTTAGAAGTTAAGTAACTTCCTCAAGATCACCACACTTGTAAGCAGCTTTAATGACTTAAAACCTAGGTCCTTCAGATACTTTTAATTTTTCTAGTTATTCAACAAACATTATAGGTCCTATTGTATGATGTCCTAGGCTCGCTGAAGATGCTCAAAATAAAGTGATGGATGTAACAGACTTCAAAGCCCATAGACTTTATTGCTCAAGACTCTTAGAATAAAAATGCCTAATAGTGCCCTTCGTACTTCTATTGTTTCCGTCTGCTTCTAGGGATTCTTCAGAGCTAATAGTTTACTATTATAAAATGTCAGACCTCTTTAGATGTCTTACCATGTGGCTTTAGTCATTCTTTCCAATTGCATCATTTCCTATTTCTAACTTGGAATTTTACACTGCTAGACTGATCTCACTGCTCCAGGAATTTTGTCTTGTATTTTCTCTGATCATTCCTGTACCTGAAACAATTTCATCACTGCTTTCTCAAAGCCATCCATCCCCTAGTGGTTTGGGCCAAAGTTCATGATGACTCTCAGGAAACCTGTCTAAAAATGAAATCCCAAAATTCTTTCATTTGCATCAGTCATTTGACCTTTGATATTTGCAACAACTAAGGTGATTTGAGGCTAGAGGACACTTTGCACATTTCCTGTGTCCGTATTTGCAGATGTGCCCAACTGACAGATTGGCAAACAGTTTCAGAAAACAACAGTGAAATAAGGATAGAAAGTAAAGAAGGTAGAACTGGAAGGATTGGGAATAATAGCCCAACTGCCTTGCTTGGTGCCTGGCATAGGGTGTGCAGTGGACGCACTTTTGAGGCTGGAAAGTGGGCAGAAGGAGAAAGAAGGAAGGAGAGGAGATTGACAGCTGGAGGAAAACTAGCAGGGAAAGAGAAAATAATAGTCCTAAAATTCATACCTCAAGGCTTCCAAAAATATTTATATATATTAAGATTAGAGATCTTATTAAGGAATGTGTAAATACAGACAATAGTCTTTACTTTCAAATATATTTTGGTTTATTTTCAGAATAAGTTGTCACTTTATAAATATTCATACATTTGAAATGGAATGAACTTTAGGTGTTTCTAAGAAAAATTTCAATTGTGTTATGTTGGATTTGTTTTCCATCATTCAGGCCCACAGTGCAGCTAATGCTTAGTTGGTTTCACTCTTTTACTTTGTGTTTGATGATTTCTTCATTCTCTGGGACATATGTCAGTATCATAAAAGTTTCTGGCCACTTCCTCTCCCTTAAAATGAGACATCTTCATTTAAAATTATCTATTATAAAATTTTATTTGTTAATACTTTGTATTGGATTTTTGTCTTCAAGAAAAGCCCAACTCAGCCTTCAGATATATCATGTAATTCTCTATTAACACGCAGCGCTCAAGGTTAATTTTATGATTTTGCTCAATTCAAAAGTATAGCCTTCAAATCTCAAGACACATACACATTTGTATATGTGTATGTATACACATGCACACACACACACCCACCCACACACACACACATATTATTGGCTCTCAAACCAAGTTATCAAGGTAAAGATTTTACTTCATATGGAAATTCAGGTGGGTATTTCTCAAAGCAACTGTGACATCTAACTCCTGCAGTGTAACCATTTTACTGTCTGTAAGAGTCAGAATTGTATACAGAGACACAAATAGAGAATGTACTTCCAGGAGGCTTTACTCTTACTTAATATACATGTAGCATGTACTTATTTTTTGGGCAAAGCAAGCTGGAGAAACTGTTTCCTAAGCCAGTAAATGTAACAGGTTGTACTGATCCTCTAACTTACAGGGGAACCCTCTGCTGAGAGGCCCCATTCTTTGGGAATTTCTACTCGTTAGTTAAGAAAAGTGAGAGTAAATCTTCAGTTATGAGGCTTTGAGCTGTCCTCCTTTTAAGAAACTGGGACTATTTCTACAGTTGGTATTGTGATAGCAGCAGCTGGACAGTCCACGAGAACTCCCAAAATGAACTGGGCTCCAGATGATTGTCACATGCTGTGTTGATGTCAGTAAAATGCAGAGGATGAGCTTGGCTCCCCTTTGACCCCAGCTTTCTGTGGTCCTTTCATTTTGACACTAATTTCAGGCATGAACCTTGGCACTTAGCTCCAGTGTGTAATTGTTGGGATCCCGCTGCCACCTGGGTGCATAATCGAGAGTAGCAAATGGAGAGCAATATTTAGCCCCTGTGATTTGCCATAAGAACACACCACATGCAGTTGGAAAGGGAAATATTTAATCAGCCGGTTTTCTCCATGCAGTCCCAGTCAGTTAAGTTGGTTGAAGATTTATTTCCTCTGAATTAACTGGTTGTTTTCTCTTTCTAAAGATAGATCCTTTGGCTCCCTCTAGAATTCATATTATACAAATTTGGAAACATTGCATACTAATTGGAATGTACATACATATGGCAAAGATACTTTAAAACATGTTCATTTAGTAAGACATTTTGGTCAAAAGATCAAAATTTAAAAAGTTCCTGAGTCCTCTGCTTTGTTGGTTGGCTCTGGACTTAGTGTGTAAAATGCTGTAAGTGATGCACGAATAATACCTTTCCATTTTTAGGCCTGTTGCATGATGATGCTGTTGATCTTTAAAAGAAATCCCATTTGGTGACATTTACAAAAATAGTTTCATGTTAGCACCTTTTAATTTTAATTAAAAAAATATTGAGAATGGTATAACTTCCAAGTGGCAAGCACACCACCTAGAAGATGCACACTTATATAATGGAGACATGAGACAGGCATCAGAGGTGGTGCTTAATTCAGTCCAGGAAAATAGTTTCACCAAGTAGCAAATGGTATGGATTAGAGTTACTATACAAAAAGGTATATCATCTTAAAGATTGAGGTTTATTTGGAGGGTGTGTGTGTGTGTGTGTTGTTTGCTTATTTCTTTTCAGCCCGGTGCTTTCAAAGTGCTAGAAACATCTGAATCCCAAGTTTGGTAGTCCTCACTTTGAATCTGCTCATTTAATACAATGACATTGTGTCCTCTTTGGATTTTGCAGCCACTCGTTGACGTGCTAATATTGACGAACATTTAAAATCCTTCCAGTCAGCTATTGCTTTGATGATGCTATTATTATTATTTTGGTTGGGGAAATACAGTAAGATACATACGTGTATATGCCAAAGCATTTCTGATGCTTTGCCACAAAACAAAATTTTTAAATGAGTTCAGAATTTCTACATGGGGCATTTTGTTTTTTCCATTCCAAGTTGAGTAGAAGTTGTAATAGCATATGGTCTTTGTAGATGAAACAGTATTGCTTTTGAATTTTATCACAAATTTGGAAAAACTTAGTCATTCATTCACTCGATAATTCTATTAACTTTCCCCCCTTAGTTATTTCATCTGACCTGTGTTACTAAGGCCCTGTGAATGATTTTATAAAAGAAGAAAATGTGATATTTTCCTCATCAACTAAAGTATAATTAGAGAGAAAAAAAAACTTTAAAGAAGTAATTGGATACTATAATGAAATTACACTTAGCAAGCATACTTAAGTATTGTGAAGGAAAAAGCTATTTTCTTACAGGTAGAAAACAATATTAACAATCAAATATAGCATTTAGCCTCAGAATATTGGTTCAGATTATTTGTTGTAAAAATGATAATAATATTCAGACTAAAGGCTACTTCTAGTAAATGGATTTTCAAATGATTTCATCAGCAAAACTCAAGGTTTTCACTTAGGCAGAACTATTAAAAAATTAACTATGTGGTAGTGTTAATATTTAAACTTCCCCAAACTTCCTTATAATAAATCATGTGTGTGAGTGTTAGTGTGTGTGCACATGTGTGCACTGTGGGGCTAGTGGAGCTTAATATCAACTTAATCACACTTCATGATATTCTTCCACAAGTTGGACATATATGTAAATTGAAATGTTTTTAAAATAGTTAAAACCATTGCTTATGTGTCTATATTTTGAAACTCTTCAACTGTTATGAGAAGACAGACTAACATATTCCATACAATGGGAAAGTTTTCAGGAATGAGGATGTTGCTCAGTTGGGACAGTGTAACAAAGCCCTGGGCTCCATTCCTAGAACTACTACCATCAATTTAAAAAAAAAAAAAGATGAAAAGGTCCCTTTTCAGAATAGTAATTCACAGAACTGGGCTCATCAATCAGTTCTAGGTAGGTGTGGTGGCCCATACTTGTAATCCCAGCAAATTGGGAGGATGAGATAGGAGGATCAAAAATTTGACATCATCCCCAACAATTTAGCAAGATCCTCAGTAACTTAATGCAATCCTATCTCAAAACAAAAATTTTTTTAAAAAGACTGACTGGGCATATAGCTCAGTGGTCAAGTACTTCTGGGTTCAATTCCAAGGACTGAAGAAAAGGAAAAAAAGAAACCTTCAAAATTTGTCTTAACATCCATGGATGTGTAAAGCCCTGCATGTAGCTTTGTTCTCTGACATAAATGTTGTGCCATTTACCTACATATGTTAAAAACGCTATTCCAAATAAAGCAAAAGCTTTATTTAAAATTCCTAGCATTAAGCAGAGAGCTTTGGGAGTGGTTTCATTCTCATTTTCTGTCTTGAATATAAAAGTTTATGATTTTAAGGAAATACAATAACTTTTGTTCATACTCATTATCATTTTCCAAGAAAGGCAAAACTTAGCCAGTCAAAACAAATTCTTTTAACTTCATTTAAAAAGCCTTAAAGTTTTGCTCTTAGTTACCTGTGTGTTGAAAAACAAAAGCTCCGTGGTAACTTAGTTATTTTCTCCTTTAACTTGTGGGTTTGTTCTGTAGATGTAGAGAGAAGAGCTTTGGTTATTTCTGCCTTCTCTGTTCAGGGAAGGGAAAAATTGCTGAGAAAAGTGTGTACCCTTTTTACTGAACATCTCCTAGGGACTTCGGATGGTATTCTATAAGCCAAGGAGACTGATGTTAATTTTTAGGGGAGTGTCAGAGGATAAGGCTGGTTCCCCTAAACATGCTATGATGGGAAGAGACTTATACTAGACATGTCATGGGAAGAATCAGAGAGAAGGGCACTTAATGGGAGAACCCATTTGGAGAACAGGTAGCAGCATCCTCTCCAGGATGTGGCAGCTCTTAATTCTCAGTGTCTTAGGGAAGCAAGGGTCACCATCCACCTGTATAAACAGATAATATCAGCAGGTGCATGACATACCAGGTCCCTGTGACTGTGACTGCCTCTGGTATTTCCTAATAAGGAACCCCTCTCATAGTGATCTGCCCTGCACCGTGTTTCCTCTTGCTACCCATTTGCAGAAGGCACCTTTGAACTCCATAGGATATAAAAGGTATGGTGGAATAATTCTGCAAAGAGATATCTTCCCCCACCTCCCTGTAGTCCTCTATAGGGGGTAAAGAACATGAAGATTAGAGACTAAGAAACTATTTCTGACCTATACTCACGCTACTTAGAAAGAGAAACAAAACCGACGCCGACTTGAGAATGTCAAAATGTCATACATTGGGGAATATCGTATATGGTTACATTTGTGAATTCAGAAAAGATGAAGAAAATATTTGGGGGAGGGGAGTCATGTTTTTGTTTCATGAATTTATCTATTCTCAGTTTGACTTTGACTTGCTAGATCATGACTCCAAAATCTTCTTCCAGTTTAATTTTAGTGCCATGCCTCTGAAGTAAATAAGTTGTGGAGCAGGCGTCTTTACTCCGTCACTCTGAGGAGACAGGATGCATCTCTTTGGTATGCTCCAGTGTGCTTATTCAGAACTGTTTATCTTTTGGCATAAGCTGTTCTTACCATCAAGGTCTTTACCCCAATAATATAGACAAAATATTATGACTAATGATACTTTGAAAGGCAAATCAACTTCCCTAGCCTTCATCTCAAAATATTTAAATATAAAATCCAGGTTATAGTGTGGTATTGCTCTGTGGTCCACGAGCACAGAGCAATCATATTATGCTCTGGCGAATTCATTTCTTGTCAATTATCACTGAGTTTCTGATTCTCAGGTGCATGTTCACTTTTCTGGGCCATATTGTTTTGGCCACTTTTATGTTGGAGTTTAGCATCCTGTGATTGGAAGGCCTTGGATGATTTTTGAAAATCTAATGTCCTCGCATCCAAGTACTCATGGAAGAGAAGGTTATTAGAATACATGTGTTCTTCTATGATGGTGTTGGAGGAGCTTCTCAGCTGACATCTCCTTTTCTTGTTAACTTTGGGGCTCAAAGAGAAGCAGCAACCTTTGGGGAGGGAAGGCATAGGCTTTGGGATTGAAATGAATTAGATTGAAATTCCAGACCCACTACTACCCTGGGCCAGGTGCTTAGCATCTTTGAAATTCAATTTCTTCTTCTGTAAAATAAGGATTATAATACCCACATTAGTAATATTTCTTGACCATTTCTCACATGTCAGGCATCATATTCATGTGGGCTATAAGGCAAGTATCATTATTATCCAACATTTATAAATTACTTCATAGACATTTGGAGAGGTAAAGAAAATTCACCCCAAAGTACTTGCTTAAGTATGTATTAAGTAGTGGGTTTTTCTTATTGGTTCTTTTATTTCACTGGTTCTTTCATTTCATTTTTAGGAAAGGACTTACGGCATCAAAAGATATGTACATAAAAAATTTAGTTTCCAAATGTAATTTAGCTTAAGCCTTTGAGTATGGGGTTAGAGTAATGCTGTGGTGTTAATACTATAGTATAAAACTGATTTATATTTCCTATGTTGTTACATTATATACTGATACCATGGAGAGTGTTTTGTAAGTGGCCGTAGAGGGCTATGTGCTATGAGAGCTGCTTTTTGCTTTTCTTTTTGAAGATGTTGATGGTGCTCTTGACTTGATGTGCATAACTCCTTTTCAGTAAAGATTCTGGATAAATGTCTGTTGCTTGGAATTGAATGCTAGTCTACAAGGCAATTTTTGTACCTTAGATGAGGAGTGGATGCCATTTGCAGAAGAGCTTGACATTGTCGGGGAGTGGTTTGGTAGGCTGAAAGAATTTTCTATTTGTGATTTGTATGACTCTTGATAGAGGGGAAAATAAAAAAAAACATGAGAATGACTTGCCTGGAATTTAAAACTTTGATTCCACTGTGGCTTTATCTGTTGTCCATTCCTAGGACTTTGCTAACTTCAACGTCTTCCCCTACTTCAACTGCAGGCTCTTGAAGTCAGTGGGATGCCCAAGTGTATATAGAAACTTGAAAATAGTACAGTCCCTTTGGTTAAGAATAACATGTCAGATTTCTTTTCTTGCTTTTGTGTGCTCTCTGGAGCTCACCCATGCATGATGTTCCAGTTGACTTCAAAGACAAGTCTATGGTTGGATTAGCTCCACAGGACAGAGAGCAAGGTAAGAAACAGGCTTAGTGCTTTCAAAGCCCACTGGGGAGCTGAGAGAGCCAAGCTATGGGGTTACCAAGATGATTGGTCCATTTATATCCTCATGGAAGAACAGGTAAATATGCATACTTTCTATTTTATTGTCAATATTAGATTTTCTACATTATAAAAATTATGACTGAACAGTAGCTATAATGCCTGCATTTAAGTTTGAAACCTAATCAAGAACATATGAACAAAATAAATTTGGAGTAGCAAACACTACTAGAGTAATGAAGGCATGAAATATTTAAATGATAGGACAACATTAAGTATTAAAAATGGGATGGAGTAGTTTGGCGTGTGCTTGGGAGATTATAGCTAAGGGATGTTTGCTGTCTGGATATTTCTAGCAAAGGTAGACTTTTTACAGAAGTCTAGAGATGGGCATTGCTGAGGGCCAAGGGAAAAGATTGGCTGTAGGTTTAGAAATGAAAGAGAGATAGTTGGATGATGTAAGCATGAGGTGACTTGCCTGAGAAGAACATGGTAGACTGGAAAGGGGTAAGACATGAGGCAGCCATGGGGGAAGGAGGTGCCCATGTGCACTGTAAAGTTAAGAAAACTAACAATAACAATATGAAACAGTATGATGTGGAAACTAAAAGAGGACGTGGAGGTGATGAGGTCCATGGTAGAACCTGAGCAGTTCTGTTGAATATTGGTAATAGGCATATTTATGAAGGTTGGGAACCTTAGGAAGGCAGATGGAGAGCCTTAGTTTTAAGAAATCAGAGGGCCAGTGGAAAGAAGCCACAAGAATTCAGGTGAGAGGTCAGCAAATCCTAGCCAAGACTGTAGATATGAAATAAAAGGGGTTGCATTTGGTAGTTATGAAGGAAATAACCATACAAACCAAAACCAAACACAACACCAAAATCCAACACCATAGAAGGAGGATCTAGCAAACAGTAGATAGAAAGGAATTAAAAATTGAAGGTTTTGCTTCTCTATTGAAAAAGTTACATGGAGAAGAAGACTAAGTGAGGATATACAGGATCCCAGCAAATTCTAGAAGGGGACCAAACATACTGACTGGCATGTTTTTTTTTTTTTTCCCTTTTTTCTTCTGTCTCTGGAATGAAGAAGAAAAGAAAAGGAATAATTTTTTCCGTTTAATTTATTCCATTTTATCTCCAGGATCACAAGTATGTGTTATGTGAAGTTATATAAAGCTAAAAGCACAATGTCCCAGCCCCCACTCTCCAGAGTTCTTAGCAGTGCCTTTCCTCAGCATTGTCTAGCAACACCACAGAGAGAAGCTGCTGCCTGTGTGGTAACTAAACTCATGGATGTTGCCTTACTGAAGTTCAGATTGAATCTTCACTGTGGTTCTGTTCTCTCATGAATAAACCAGAACAGAAATGAATCATTTGTCCCTAGAAATTGTCATTCTGATGCTGCTTTTGGAGACACTGGCATGTGTACTAAGGCTAGAACAATCCTGCTTTGATTTGTCATCAAACCTTTGGTATTGGACTCTGAAAGAAAAGTACTGTGCGATTCAAATGAGTTTTTCGTTTGAAAAAGAAAAGGCTATGTGTAGAGCTAGCTTTTAAAATTATTCATTATTAGGTATTTCTTACCTAAGATGTATGCCATGGTTTTATGACCTTGGAACTGCTCAGTAATTCTTTTAGTATCCACAAAACATATTTTTATTGAATTTCCTAAATATCAGAATGTGTAGCTGGCTTATTTATCATAGTTTTCTCTTACCTGGAAACTCTGGAAGCAGAAACAATAAGCTAGAAGCACCTCCTTTCATAGCCATAATGAAGACTGAATTCAGAGAAGAGACTTGTTCAAGGTTACACAGCGAGGTGGTAACAGAGAATTCTACTCATACTCAGATGAACTCTTTCAACTATGCTGCGTCATCCTTTTTCAGGGTAGGAGGTTCTAAACCAAAGAAAAATACTGGTAACCCTGGTATATGCCTGAAATCCCAGCTACTCAGCAGACTAAAGCAGGAGGATTGCAAGTTCAAAGCCAGTCTGGGCACCTTAGTGAAACTCTATCTCAAAATAAAATAATGAGGATTGGATGTAGCTCAGTGGTAGACCACTCGCCTAGCATATGTGAGGCCTGGGGTTCGATCCTCAGCATGACACACACACATACACACACACACACATGCAAATACTGATATCTAATAACTATTTCATTTGCCTGTAAATCAGATCTCATGTTGAATGACTCATAATGTGCTTGCACATCTATTGCAAAAGCATTCTTATAAAGTGTAAGCATTCTGATAATGGTGGACAGGGCTTCATTGGGATTGAAAGAAGAGATTCTTAGAAGATAGTAATTGTTTAAGAAAAAACACCTTTTCTTGATTTCCTGAGCAGACTTAATAAGAAAAAAGGACTCCAACTCCATCTTATTCCATGTTTTGCTTGCTAAGTGGCCACATCCTCGGACCAGGGAAAATTTCCTGGGTAGTTTGTCAGACGTGAATGGTAGGGAACAGAGAGCACAGAGGAAAGGGAACTTGACCAGCCACCAGTGAAGCTATGGCCTGGGCTGGCACTCAGGACAGGTGGTCATTGGTTCAAGTGTATGCCCATGTTGCTCCTGTCCTGAATGTCCTTTCCCTGGGCCTGGTCCCTCTGCATCTTCATTCTGATCTCTCTGCTTACTTAAAGCTCTTGAACATTTGGTGTACATGTGCTTTGGGTGTTTCTGTCTCTGCTTGTTCTTCTTACCTTGAAAACTCCCCTTCAGTACTTCCATCAACTGTCATGATTTATAACTAAATCAGACATTTTATAAGTAGCTCAAATCTCTTTCCTACAATTCAGCCTTAGATATCCAACTGCTTGCCCTGTCCATCAGGCCTCCTCCAAGCTACCCCGTGTAAACCAACCTCACCACTGTTCCCTGCTTTCCCATTCTTTTCTTTCTGGATTGGTTTGTATCACCATCTCCTCATTCATTGAAACTAGAAACCAAGAGTCACTGTGGCTCCCCTTTTTCTATTTCTTGTTGTTTTCCACATCAAGCTTATTAGCAGGAACTGCTAATTTTCCATCCTAACTATTTATTGAATCATCTATAATGCTCATCATCACTAACACTGTTGTAGTTTAGAATTATTGCCACTTGTGATGGTTCCTCTCCTTTTTAGACATCTGTACCATTTAAATGGCTTTTTTTCTGACCAGCCATGTCTGCCTTAAATCTACTGAATACATAACCCAAAGTAGACCTGCTGCTTGCAAGCTTAAAATCCTCAATTGTTTCCCCACCTGACAGATAAAGATCAAGACAGTCCCAACCTATTTTCTACCCTGGATCTAATACTTCCTGCCTCTTTCTGGTTTTGACTCTAACCATTTCCTGTCTTAAATTTTGTTTTCTACCAACATATAACAGCTTAGAATGAAACTATATCATTTCGTTTTGTTTACTGTGTACCGTGCCTCCAGGTTACTTCTCACACTTCTTCTTCCTGGGTCCTCTGCCCCTAGTCCTCCTTCAGTCAACACAGGTACATCACCTTCTCCAGGCACCTTTCCTTTATGCATCTAATCCTCACGGCTATGCCACCTCTCCTTAGCCTATCAATATTCTGCATAACCCAGTCAATGCATTAACTGTGTGATTTTCCAGTTTATATTTACATGAGCTTATTTGCCTGTGTGTACATTTACCTTTAATTCGACCTTTTATTTCTTCTGAGGAATAGTAACTGAGTCACAGATTACAAATATATTTATTTTACTTTCTCTCCCAACATCCATACTTTGCTTATATTTTACCCCAAAATGAAGCTGACATTTAAAAAGATCAAGTTATTGGCTTGCATAGATCATCATAGCATTTCTCAATTTCTCAATTTCCCAATCAATCCTCTTACTATTTTATAGCATTGCTATTTTATGATATGGCTTCTTTGTGATTCAAAAAAGAACATTTAAAGGAATATTTTATGTCATTTTTATTCAGTCTTATACCTAAGACATGAATTTCCCAGGTTGGCCAGTTATCATGCCAGAAAAAGGCTTTTAAGAGCTTTATTAATCCACATTGTATATATATATTTTATCTTTTCATATCAAGAAGTAGCACACTGGGCTTTGCTGTCCCCAAAATACTACACATGCTATTTCCTCTGGAAGAAAAGTGAGGTTTATTTTTTGTTAATGAAATGACAAACAAACCCAGCCAACTTGCCAGGCAGGATTAAATTGGAGCATCTTTGGCAGTAAGCTGCGTTGTTCCATCCATGCAAATGTTTTGCAAAAATTTAGCTTGAGCAACTTTTTAATTTTTTGGCCAGAATTTTTTCAGGGTAAAGTGGAGACATTCAGGAGTTGAGGAAGTGCTTTAAAAATTATAAACATCTCTAAAGACTGTTGAAATAAGGCTCATTGTGATCCTAATCATTCAACTCAGGCCTTTCTTTGCATCCCCAACCAGTCTTTGACCAACATGAGTGTAAATGAAGTGGCAGAATTCAGATTTAGAAACGTGGCTGGCAAAGCTACTATAATTTGTATTCCCTCTACCCATGTTTTACAATACTATTTATTCACTGTCTCTGTGCCTCCTAGTATCAGAGAGAGAATAAACACACATGCCGTAAGGAATCAGTCTTGAAATAAAGATTCTCAAAAAGGACATGCTAAAATGGAAAAAGACATATAAGTACTTTCCATTTTGTAAGTACACAGTTCAGTTTTTATTAAGGTATTGGAGATTGGCACACTTTTTCTGGACTGTGCCAGTTAGTGATATTTTAGCTTTTGGGAAGAATGTGGTCTCTGTGGTGAATAGTCACCTCTACTGCTGTAGCTCAGAAGCATCCAGAAATAATACATAATAAGTGAGTTTGGCAAGGCATGGTGGTGCATTCCTGCAATCCTAGTGGCTTGGGAGGCTGAGGCAGGAGGATCTCAAGTTCAAAGCCAGCCTCATCAACTTAGCAAGACCCTGTCTCAAAATAAAAAAAAAATGGGCTGGGGATATGGCTCAGTGATTAAGTAACCTTAGGTTCAATTCTTGGTACCACCAAAAAAAAAAAAAAAGTGAGTGTGGTTATGTCCCAGTAAAACTTTATCTACACAGGCAGCACCTGGGTTTGACTCTCTGATTGTAGTTCGCTGGTTCCCCATTTAGCTCATTATCTTTTTTGTTGTGATTTTTGTTTTAAAGTCATGAAAATAAAGACTAATGTGTACTTCCATCATGAGTAAAATTTTAAGTTATTTCAAAGACAAACACTTGAATAATTTAAGGATTAGAAAAGGTTGAGAAATTTTAAGATTTTTTTTCTATACTTGAAGTTTGTATGGATTGGTTTCCAATAAGTAGGATACACTTTTTATCTCTAGTACTTTAATTTTTCCAATTAAAAGCAAGAAGGAAAATCCCGTTTGCTCTGAATGTGGGCTGAGGGCAGGATGGATTTATTAGTATTT
Source organism: Xerus rutilus (assembly GCA_028644305.1). Taxonomy (NCBI): domain Eukaryota; kingdom Metazoa; phylum Chordata; class Mammalia; order Rodentia; family Sciuridae; genus Xerus; species Xerus rutilus. Next base: position 21,350,088 of record CM053403.1, on the reverse strand, counting down.
CCTATTCCTTAGCTTTGAGGTTTACATGAGCATAGCGTCCTGGATGAAGCTTTGGAAGTTCTTGTGAAGGGTAACTGGCCATATGCCAGAGAAGGTGCTATTTCCACCAATTAAAAAAATTTATTTTACAGAACTATGTGACCAACGTAGATAATAGCAGGCTTGATTACAAAAGACTTGTATTATACTCCATGTTCCCTGAGGACAGGTGCCATGACTTACAGCTCTTTTATTTCTTTAAAAATTAATTATAACATCATAGTAGCCATAATGAAATTTAAGGAGTAAAATGGAACTCCTCCTCTGCCATCTGGCCCTCTCTCCCCAGCTCTGTTTCCCTTCCCTGGAAGAACAGATATTAACAGATTTAGTTTTGGTCCTTTTACACTCTTCCTATGTGTCTACTTGTCTCTGTGTACATTTAAAACGTTAAGTGCGACCATATCATACCTCGGATTCTACAGGTTGCTTTCTCACTTAGCATTTGTGATATATACCCATTCCATGCTAGCAGAAATAAACCTCCTTCATTCTATTAACAAGTGCACTGCCCTTTAGATGATCATTTTATACACCCCTCCCCCGCATTCGTAAGCACTATGGGTTGCACTGTCCTTATAGTAATATTCTAAAGATGCTCATAATAGTTAACTAAGGAGATCAAAACAGTCCTCCCTCCCATGGTAGGGAAATAAGTATCACCTTTTTTTTTTTGGTACTAGGGATTGAACTCAGGGGCACTCGACCACTGAGCCACATCCCCAGCCCTATTTTGTGTTTTATGTAGAGACAGGGTCTCACTGAGTTGCTCAGCACCTCGCCGTTGCTGAGGCTGGCTTTGAACTCGCAATTCTCCTGTCTCAGCCTCCCTAAGTGCTGGGATTACAGCCCGGCTCACTTTTATTAGTCTAGTTTTACTTTGAAATGGTTCACAAATGATTTTTGATGGCATTGTAGAGTTTTACATTCTTCTTATATTGATTTTTTTGGCATAACTGTGTATTCATTATTATGCAACCATAAAGGCCCATGCCTACCTCTGAATGCACATACACATATAAAAATTTCTTTATTTCTAGGAGATGATTTAGATGGCCAGGCTCAGAAGTGGGGATCATCCTGACGTGCATCTGCCTTTTGTGACAATGGCATCCATCTGCACAGAGATAGTGTGCAGATGTTGAGCCTCTGGAATAGTTCACCATCATACAATAATTGCTACACACTTTCAGCTACATTAACAAAGAATATCTTTAGCCTCAAATTTTCAGGCACTTTTATGCATTACCATCCAGAGACGCCTATTTTTAAAATTTCAGAATTTGCTTGCAGCCTTATTCTCTGCAAGATCTTCCCATCTATTCCAACTGTGTCAAATTATGACAAAAACAGGAGAAAACAAGGATAGACTATCCTTGTCACTCATGCCAGCCAAGCGATAAGCTGAGAGAGCAAGAATTGGATGACAGAGGAGTAAATGTATCATCACTTGAAAAAGCACTCTTCTCTTCCCAGCTATATATAACTTTTCCATTGTAGCTGAGTAAGATTATTAATAGTAATAATAACACCTTACACTTGTCTAGTGCCATATAACTTACAGAATCCTCCTTGACTGTTAATTCAGTTCATCTTTTTGACAGTCTCATCAATTAGTCAGAGTAGAGCTTATTATTTTCCCTCTGTTTCCCTTCCCTGCAGCTACTTCCTGTGGCTCTTTTCAAACCCAGTACCACAGGTCATAGATGTGGAAGAACTGCAGCCTTCAACACCACCCGAAAGGCATTATGTGGGGGTATCATGCTTGCTGATGTCTCAGAATGTGCAAATTTGGGCTGTGGTTATCATTCATTTGGAGAGAATACAAATCACTATAAAGCTCAGGTCACATAACTCAACATTATTGAGGTCATGCTATTTTTTTTGAACTAGAGGTACATGACAGTATTAAAAATGGATAGTGTGGATTAATTCCAAACATTTATTCTCAGTTATATCATAGAGTCATTTGGATTCCATCCATCTCACTAGTAAATTAGCCCTTGATAATCATAATTATGACCCTTAGGTGTCATAACACAATGAAATGCCTCCTAATTATTAAGAGGTTCTAATTTATGTCTATTCTGTATGTAGTTTCAAGTATTTTAGTGCCCTGCCATTCCTTGAAAATTGGTCACCTGCCTATGTGGTATATACATAAGATCCAATTTTACACATGGTAATATTTCTTTAGAAGAAAGTCCTATTTCTAGTGTTGAATAAATATGGTTGTAGTGTATATGGATATTCCCATGGATTTGCATCAGATGTCAGTGGTCTTGAGATGCTAGCTCATTAGCCATAGGTCCTTTCTTAAGAAAAGTAGTGTTAAGTATCATGCAGAGATGCCTGTACCTTTAGTGTTGTATATATTACCTGATTTATTACGTAAGCCCCGCAATGTATTATTACCAGTGTTTTATCAAGTAAGCCTGAGGGAGCAGAGGTGGTTTGCTCGAAGCCACACAGCTAAGTGGCAGAGAGGAAACACAATTTCATCTGCTCAAGTCAAGAACTTTTTCCATCAACCACTGTCATCTTAGAAATCAGTCTAGTAATTTGTGTCAGGGGAGTTCTTCAGCCAGCCCTTTGCCTCTTCTTTTATGGGCTCAGTTAGCAGGTTTTTTCCCCCTTAAAGCTTATCAGAGAAGGTGACATCAACCAACAAACCAGAGATTCAGAAAACTTGATATAATCCTGATATCAGTGCAAAGGATAACAGCTCCAAAGTTACCTGGCACTCCATCCACCTAGAGGAGGCAAAGAAGACACTTCATAGTGTAAAGAGCTTTATTTACCCTGCAATATGATACGATGACGACAGAGCAGGACCCTTTGTAATAGCTTTTTACCATATATGAGAATAGTAAGCTTTGAAAGGAAATGTGCGTACAGCCATTCTCCATTTACCTTGGATACAAAATAGATTTTCTGCCTTCATCTAAAGACAAGAACAAGCAGTGCCCTATTCTTTGGAGAGTGTGTGAAATAAGAGAGAACTCTGAACACACGGCTTTATAATCACCTCCTGCTTATCTGTTCTAATCAGAAACCTGATTAAACCTTTTCTTTAAACGAGCTGTCCTGATATTAACAAGTGACACAGAAAAGTCCCTGCCTTAAACATGCTCATATGAAAAGTAGCATGAGAAGGTGAGGGACATCTCCAAGGAAGACAGGCCTTTGCCATTGATATCTATCTGTAAGGCACAAACAGTACGTGGGAGGCAGGGCCGAGCCAGAGAAATCTAGAACATCAGGCAAGCCCTCACTTTTTCTTGAGATATTGCTGATGCAGAATGCAAATTTCCAGCTAACACAAAGCTGCTAACAAAGCAATCCTGAGCTCTTCCGTTCCGGAATATTAAAAAGAAATGTCTCCTGTATTTATTAAGCCACTTATAATTATTTCTGACATGTCGAGTGCACTGGGGATAGAGAGAATAGGAGAAGATTGGGGAAAAGAATTTTTAATGTGATGTCAGTCTTCAAAGAATTGAACAAATGGCCCCAGTGACGATCCTTCTTGAAGTCTGACACTGCCACTTCATGAACCAAAAGAGAAAATATTGAAAGGAATTCTGTCAACCTGCTGGGATGAGTGTAATTTTGAACAATCAAATAATGGCAAGTTCAAGCTTGGTGTCATGCTGTTCGACTTGGAATTCTGTGGAATTCTAAAACTTGGGAACAAAAGGGACATGTGAGGAATGTAGAGCAGTGTCTTAGGAGGTGAGGAGGTGGCAAGCTGGAGACTCCGGGTCATTCTCCTCTGACCTTGCTGGTGTGCAAGTGGTTTCATTAGGTAAAAACAACAAAAAAAAAATCCCAGGGGTGAACCGGTCAAGGTTTCCCAAGAGAAGAATTTTGAGTTTCATCACAGAAAAAAGGTTAAGCTTGGTTTTTAGAACATCTAGGAGCCTCTGAAGTGTTGTCTCATGAAAATTTATGATCAGAATTAATTCACATTCATTTCATTAAGAATCAAATCACCTGGGTAGAATTTGTGTGTAGAATCATAAAAAGAGGATAATGAGAAATGACAGCAGGTCTGTGAAGTGGCCAGTGAGGGCCACTGGGTAGAGTTGATCCTCTTCTCTTAAAAAAAAAAAAATTCATTTGGTGTTGGGAGGTTTTCTTTTCTTTTTTCTTTCTTATATATGATACAAAGTAAGTAGAATCCCTTAAAAAAATAACTAGGGTTAAAGGATTTAAATGGCCTTCAATGAAACCTTAACGTGTGGAAATGAGAAAAAGATAAAACTGCTCCAAGAAAGTATGAACTATGTTATTTTGCTGAGAAAAATCTGGAAAACACATTTGATAGTCAGGGGATGCTGGAGTAGGCGAAGAGGACCTGGGGTAGGGATGAAGTAGCCTCAGTGACAGCAGCTACTACTTGTTGGTTGAGGATAATGAAGGCCATGTGTCTGGGATGGTGCTCAGGTGACTTAAAGATGCTCTGAGATGGGAAGGTGAGCACCAGGCAACTTCCTACACAGCTCCTGAAATGGGTCACTTCCTTAGCCACAGACAGCTCATCATGTGGAGGAAGAAAGCAGATTGCCTGGCTCAGCGCCTCACGGTCCTCCTTCCCCGTGTCCTCTTGGTTACACGATGCCCAGTACGTACAGCATCTTCTCCAGCTGTCTCTATTGTCTGTGTAGATAATTTAAGGTTGAGGATGCTGATATCTCTTGAAGTTGTTTGTACCTCTCTTGGGCTTTCCATTTCCCTTTGAGTAATTGAATTGCTATCAGGGAATCTAATTCCTAATCTAGTCTAATCAACTACCTTCTGCCATCCTCGGGTTTGAGCCCTAGAACTATTCAGTGTGATCTTTGGCAGATGGCTCTCTCTGGAATACACCATTCTCATCTAGACAACTAGAGGCCAAGTATGGTTGAGATCTTGGTTCAGAATGAGAGTTTTCCAGTCTATGAGTCCCTTAGGCCTGAGGGGAGGCCTGAATGTTGATGGAGATGAATTTGTGCACATGCAGCTGTAGGATTACAATGGAGATTTCATTCATGTGCCTTGTCTCACCAATCCTTTTCTTCTCTACTCTCTTTATCCCAAAGGAGGAGGCATACCAACCCTTTAGTTTTTCACCAAGGTGCTATTTTGTTCATCAAGACTTCTCTTCCCTCAGATTTCAAAAAAAAGTCTGGTCTAAGAGGTTCCAGTAAATGAAACAGGATCCTTTCACTACTAGTCCTTTGGGGTTCATTATGTGGTTCTCTAGTTCCGTGATACCCAGTCCACAAAAAGGCACTTCATTGCACCTTGGGAGATTGACCTGGAATAGCTTCTCTGTGGTTATCCTTCTGGGTCTCTGGGCTTTTCACGCTTTGTTGATAACAACCATTTTATTATGTTTTGTTTTAGTTTTTCAGTGCTGGGGATTGAACCCAGGGCCTTGTGCATGCTGAGCAAGTGCTCTACCACTAAGCCCCAGCCCCAGCCTTGATGATGACCATTTTAGAACTGAAGGAAAAAAAAATTCAATCTGTCCTATTTCCTTTGTATGGTACTTACCAAAGAGCTACGTGCAAGTGGGCATCTGACCAGTCATTTTCTCCTCTTCCTTGTAGTAATTCCCCTTTGGAATGGAAATTTCTATTTTGGGTTCCCAAGCAGCTAAGTCACCCATGCTAGCCTCAAAGAGTTAAGACTTCAGCATAAGCCTAAGTAAGCATTTAGAATCTTGGAGAGGAGAAGACGGCAAAGGAAGAAACAGATAAGCAAAATGTTCGGACAATTTTCCCACTATTGAATTGCATAGTTGTTAAAATCGCTTCACTGCTATCCAGGTCAATTGGATTTGCATAATTGAGAAACCTGGATTATGGTATAAAAAACAATTAAGCCAGCAATCTTTTTATGTCACTTAAAACCTTGCCCTACAGAAAAAGCTTGTAGGTGAGGATTGGACAACATCATAACCTCAGATGACTTTTTGGGTGGTTCTGTCAGATTCTGTGATTTGCTTATGTTCTTGCAAAATAAAGAGGAAGAAAATTATGTGTAAAGATGTGTGAGAGTAAAAATCTAAAGCCAAATTGTTCCTGTACTGGAAGGATTTCCTGTGACCACAATTGAATTTTTTTTCTAAAATATGTATTAAATAGTTTTATACCACAATGACAGTTTTAATTGGTAGTGCTTAGTTATAGCTGGAGGTGAGTTTATATAAACTAAATGTGATAATAATAGGGGCTTGCTTTGTGACATGCACTGGGTTAAGCATTTTGTATAGATTGGTTTATTTAATCCTTGCACCCTAATCAGTAGAACTATTTTATTTCCATTATATAGACAAGGAAACTAAGTCATAGGGAAATAAAATAAAAATTCAGTTTTCAAAAGGCAACCTTAGGATTTAGCCTCAGGAAGCCATAAGACTACATTTGGGTACATGCTGTGCTCAGAGTTCTTGTTCCATCATGTTTATTCCAATAGCTCCTTTCTTATTTGATATTCTTCACATGCATGAACATCTTAAAATTAAAATTTTTAAGGTATGAATGATACCCTGAAATAATGCTCATGAATACATTTTCTTTTCCAAATGTATCCAACTTAATCTGAAAGGAGGAGACACTGGTTCAAAAAGAAGAAAATGCCAGAGAATGAGAAATAGATAAATGAGCTTAGTGGGCAAAACAGTTCAACACAGAGCAAAGTTCCACTCTCGGGATATTGATTTCACACAGACAGGAAGGAAAAACCACCTTCTCATTTTAATCTCTATGCATCATGTTCTATTGGTTTGGTTTTATCAGATGGCACATTGCCATATAACACAAAGACAGACATGCTGGAGAGTCTCTGCATTCAAATCCACCCTCTCCCTCTTACTAGCTATGTGATCCAGGGCAAATTACTTGTTCTCTCTCTCTCTCTGATTCTGTTTCCTCATCTGCAAAATGAAAGTAACAGTACCTCTCCTACAGGGTTGTTGAGGGATTGAATGAATTCATGTATGCAGAGATTTAAAACAGTGCCTGCCATATAATTGAGTACCATAGCTTAAGGTACATAGTTGACAGTCTCTTCCACATTCTTATCAAAGGGAAGTGCTTGAAACCTGTGGCAAAGATACTGACAGTTTTATGTAGTTAGATGTACTCAGGATTTCCATACGGGAAAAGAAGATTCAAGATTCCACTTATCTTAGATGAACTTTGGTAAATAAAGCAATTCTTATATCACCTAGAATTATTTTGCTTTATAATTTGAGGGGTAATTTAAAAGCTAATCAACCAATGTGTTGCCATGACATTCTGAGTTGGAACTTTGCACCCAGCAGAAGGGGATTTAACATATAAATTGCATGATTATCAAACTGAAACAGAGAGACTGGGCACTTTTCTTGAAAATCTGAAGCTGGAGATGTCAGAAGATGAGAGAGAGTTCTGTCTGTGAAGCCCAAGTGATTAGGGAACCTAGGGTGTGGCGTTTGATCTTGCTGATTTATCTTGGGGTGATATTGGTAATAGTGGGTGTATCTTGAAGATTGCAATTCTGATAGATTTCCACACATGTCAATCTTCACTCCTGCTCTTTTCAAATAATCTGATTGGATTCTCTTGAAACTCTTTGCAAGTGTTGACGGTGTTGGATGTTAAGGCGGTGTTGGATGTTAAGGCGGGCTTTATTCCTTCAAGGCAGTTGGTCCAACTCTGCCTTCTCACCGATGGGGAAGGCTGGCAACATTCCAAAGGTGATTAGTGTTGTATCTGTTATTTCACAGGGTGGAGTCTGTTTGGGTGCATGAAAGGAGAAGCCTATAATTTCATAGCTATTAGTAGAACATTTCTGCTAAAGCTCTTTTTATTGTAAAAATTGGTTGAAAGAATCTCAATGTTCAGGATGATTCGAGGGCACTCTAGTGTCATCAGAGTAGAATCTGCCCATAGTTGGTACAAAACCTGGACAGTGCAAATCAGAAGAGTGTAAATATTTTATCCAAAATGTTGATTACCTTTTGTCCTTTCTTTTTTGAGATCGAACCTATCTTTTTTAATATTTGAACTCTAAAGATTTTTCTTCCTTAATATGAATAAAATTGTAAACCTAACCTAGACCAGTAAGGAAAAAAGTATTGCATTTTAAAATTGCGCCACCACTTTGTTGTTTAGGAAGAATGGCAGGTTAAACTGAAGGTTGAGTAATCAATTACTTCAATACCCATATCCATCGTCCCTGCGAAATGTACATATTTTCCTTGGAGTTGCATTCTAAGTGACCTTCGTGTAAATACGTCAGAACAGCAATTGCGTCTTGCTTTTCTGTCGTCATGAGTTGTTTTCATTAAATGCTTAGTAATGTCATTGCACTTGTGTAATTAGGTGAAGCAGCTCCATCTGAGCATCCATGGGTCAGCTATGTGGACTCTAGCTGCCAAAGGCGCTTCTCCTTCTGAACAGAGCGCTTTGCTCAGCCAGTGTAGACATGGCCTGATAAACAATGGAACGTCTCCCTTGAGAACTGGAGTTTGGATTGATCTAATTCTTTAACTCAAAAACGTGCACAGGTTTGATGAGTGGTTACAACGCCTGCGTTCTAGTAAAATGGGAGCCTAAATTGATAGTAATGTAAAGAGTAGCATAATTTATAATGAACTTAAAAGGCAGTAGCACTCTCTCTTGCAGAAGCCAATCAAGGAGACTATCAAATCAAAGTTTTCACGTGAGCTTCAGTATCTGGCAGGGAGGTTGTTCTGGCAGGTTTATAGCTGTCAGGTCTTAACACCAAACCTGTCAGAGTGCAACGTGTCACTTAACCAAGATGTCACATATATCGTGAGAAACAACCTTCTTTTGTGTTTTCCTCCCTAGGATTTTTACTGGAGAAAGCAAAAGTAAAAGGAATTTTTCTTTTAACACTGCATTTTTATTTTGCAGATTTTCAGACTGATGGAGTAAGTGATGAAGTGGGTTCCCAACTGTAGCTACTCCACTCAGCGCAGGATGACTGCAGGGAATATATTCAGACATGCCCAAAGAAGTCTGCCCAGGGTGAAACAAATACCTTTGAGGTTTAAATCAGGTGTGTGCAGGATGCTGGGAACTTGACTCTGTGGTGGTTGTTTTTTTATTTATTTTTTGTGTTTGTATTCATGTTTGTCAAGGAAGGTGGGGAAATGGGCAGCTCTTGCCTGTTCTTCCAGTACTTTTCATGCAATTAAACATACTCTCAGACTCAGGAGACTGAGGCAGGAGGATTGCAAATTTGAGGCCAGCCTGGGTAACTGAGCTAGAACTTGTCTCAAAATTTAGTGTGTGTGTGTTGGCGGTGGGCGGGGTGGTGGTGGCTGGGGATGCAACTCAGTGGTAGAGAGGGTGCCCCTGGGTTCAATCCCCAGTTCCAACTCCCCCCACCCAAAACCCCACACTCCCAAATATAATCCATCCTCTCTCATGGGATTTGATATATTCTAATCAAGTCCCTCCAAGTACCTCTACCTTACCAAGTTTTAATTTTAAAATTATGATTGTGGTTTTCATATTCGAAAAGGATTTTTGATTTTGGAGGCATTTTAAAGTTGGGACTTGAACTTTGATAGGTTTTACCATTTGTTGATTTCCTTAGAAAACATAAATACTAGTTGTAATGTATGAGTTAGCGGCAAGAAACCTAAGAAAATTACATTCAAACTGTGTTTTAAAAATAGATTTTCATATTATCTTTAAACAGTGGTTAAGTGGCTCAGAAAAATCAAGCAACATTAACATCTTCAGAAATTACGAACCACATTTCCTTACAGGATGAAATTATGCTTCGTAGCCTATGCTTAGTTCATTCAGAAACTCCACGATTTTTGTTGCTATATTTTGTTAGAAAGGAAGGAGAGGCTGTTTCTACAGGTGTCATAGAAAAATCAATACTGAGCCACGGATTATTGGATCCCATAGAACCATGGAGACTTGACAGTGAAATTCTTCCAAAGGTGAGTAGGGGCATTGATTTTCCTTCTCATGCCTGAAGAAATATGACACAAGGAACAGGGGCTAAATTTAGATTGGAAATAAGTGTGATTGGAAACTATATCTTCAAAAACTAGTAATAATTTTTCCCAATAAATGAAGCAATGTAGTACAAATTTGAGTATATAAAATTATTTATTTATTTTTTTTAGATTTCCATCTTTGTTTTTAAATTTGCTCAGATACTTTTGGGGAAAAAATGATTCTTTAGGACTGATACTTTATCCATAATTCAGATTCAATAATTTTCTTGTAGCATACTTGTGCTATATCATATAAAGCAGTCTCTCAAACCCATAACAATAACCCTCTAGTTTCTGGAAATAAAAAAACCTCACAGCTTATTTACACAATATCACTTAAACTTATGAGTCTATCATTAACCTTCATTATTTAACCTATATAATTTTCCAGCTATTTTGTCCTGTAATTTTGTACTCGTATGTTTGTATACTTATTTTACAGCTTTTTCTAGGTTTTTCAGAGCTGCAAAAACTGTACCTAGTGCATGGATCATCTGACTGTATGGCTTAGCATTCCACCCACGTAGGCGGATGGTGTTCCTAGGTTGGAAAGTATAAATCCCACGGGAAGTCAGCCGAAGAACATTTTCTGCATCTCTCATCCTATTATGAGATCTGTGCTATTTCATCTCTCTGCAAGGTAAGAGATTTATTGTGACTTGGTTCCCACAAGTAGTCAATGTTATATGCTAATGGATCTTGCTTGAATGTGTATAGTCTTGCAAACCATCATGGAAAGTATAGAGACTGTTTTATGAGCAAAAGAATAATTGGAGCAATTTAAGTTACTTGCACACGCTATAGCATACTCTTCTGTCCCCAGGTAGTATTTGGTTGTTCTACCTTGGGACCCACATTCTGTAGTATTGTTTTCCTCAGGTGAAGTGAGGTGGTAAATTGGTCATTTTTATAATGAATTTGATCAGGATAGATGATTAAGGAAGATAATTCAGGTTTTAAAGTAGAAAATTACTGAATTACTCCTTTGCTATGTCTAGAGAGGGATATAATTTGAATTATAGCAATTTGCAGATCAGAAACTGATGATAAGAAAGTTAAAAAATAAAATGCTAGCAAGTTCATGGCAGTGCATATAATGACCGTATGAGTATTGTTTTTTTTCTTTTTCTTGGCCAGTGGAAAATTCTTATTCCTTTTTTCCTTTACCTGGATTTTCAGACTGGCCAAGACAACAAAACTTGTTTCCAATTTGTACCCTGGATCACCAAATTAATACCCTGACTCTGACCCAAAGACGATGTTCTCTAAACAAATACTGTGTGTTATGAAGATGCTATTGCATTATTAATAAAACAATTAGAAAGTGAAAGATTTTGGATTTCCCATCTGATGAGGTAAGATTTTATCGTATCTCATGAGATTACATTTCATTTTATCATTATTCCATTCCCAAGGAAGTTTATATCTCTTACTGTGATACAGAGAACTGCAAAATCCATTGTCTAAACTGTGACCAATTTGAAATGGCAAAAGCCAGGCTATATAATGATTCATTTGTATATAAATCAAAGTTCATTTATACTCTTATCCTTTGCAGCTTAGAAAACTATAACTCAGTATATCATGCAATGTATTTAAATAAAATATAAATAACATACACATTATAATTCTTATGAGGGTAAAAGCATGCTTTCTAATCCTTGCAAGGTATAACTTCTGGTGTGTAAATTCTTAAATGTGAGTAAACAAAAGACAATAGCACACATTCAAGATTTCTAAAGTAAAAGGGGAAATAAAGATTTTTGTGGTAAGTGGCAGCCTTGTGTTTGCTGTTGTGATAATATAATGTCTGCAGGAAAAGAAAAAAGTATAAAAGCCAATGAATGGCAAGATGCTAGAGGAACTGGTCAGCAAGGTGCCTGTGGATACACTATGCTTATGTTCAATATAGAGCCCTCTTTGTTGGGTACATATTCTGTAATCCATCCAAATGGAGGTACTCTCTTTGTAGTTCAAAAACATTTGTGCTTTCCACATTGCTATCCTGTACGTTTAAACTGAAATACGTATTTTACACAAGAGCAAATGTGATATAGCTCTTCTGATCTTAGGGTAAGCAGATCTTATGAGTTTCCTAAAATGTTGCAAAGATGAGTATCTATGAGATTATTTGTAATTTGTAAAATATAAATTTTTGAGGGGAAAATAGCAACTAATTGAGGCATAATTATCTTCTGTGTGAAAATCGTCTAAGATGCCAACTTTGTCGGGCACAGTGTCTTTGACTCAGTAGCGTTTTCTTTACTTGCTTCTGCATATGATCCTTTGGTTCTTTCTAGATCCATCTCTCATCTGTTGCCCCTTAGCTCTTCTATTGTGTTCCAGTTGGCAGTTAAAGGACAGCAGCAGCAATAAGACCACCTGGCTGCATTTTCCCAGTGCCACCAACTGGGAGTTAAGCTGACTAACATTTTGAAAGCCCGGCCCATTTCGTTCTCAGCAGGACAGCAGGTGAAAGCATTTCTGTATTAAAATACACACTTTGTTTCTTCAAGTTCTTGGTCTAATTTTTCTTGTTTGCCAGCTGGGGGAAGAAATGAAAGTAGGTTGGAGATCAAATGCCTGGGGTATTTAATCAACTGCCCAACAACTCCTGATTATAGGATGCAGAAATTTCACTTTCGAGGATTACTGTGGTGGATTTTGTCAACTCAAATAGGTGTCCCTTCTCCTCAGCATGTTATTGGGCTGCTTCCTATTACAGCCTACATAGGATGTAGTGGCCTGGGTTATTAGAAACCACATATGCAAAGTAAAAATTACAATTAAATTTATGCATTTGTGAAGTTCTTCAAATGGTACATTTTACATGTCCTTATTTTCTTCTACTAGAACAAGAAATTGAGACTTAGTTTTACTGTGTTCTATTAATTTGATTACTGATTCCTAAGTGGTAAGTCTAAACCTGCTTACCCACTGAATGAAACTCAGTCAAGCAAATGTCATAAATTCCATCACTATATTGATCCTTGACCTTTTGATCTTTCATTCTATCTTTGGATGCCTTTTTCTTAAGTCCATACAGATGAGAGCTTGGGGTTGACATGGTAGGGGCAAGGCATTAAATCTCACGAACAGCAGTGGGCTGGGGGATATGTATCTGGAGGGAGTCTGCCCTGAAAATGATGAAATTGGGATAAGTAATATCAGTTTGCATTCATACTGAATATATTTTTAAGGAAGCTTGGATCCCTATACAGGAGTCATCTAGGATGAATGAATGTAATACATTTGCATTTACAGTGGGAAGACTAAAGTTCTGAGAGATGTCAGATTACTGTGCTAATACTATAGCGCATTTCATGAATCAATCAAAATGTACCTCAGCTGAGGTCCACATGGACATCTATTGAAATAAATTTCACAAAGCTTCTTTTCTCACTGGAGTTAGAGCCTGTGTATATACCATCTTACCATGGGGCATAACTCTGGTCTGTTTTGTTTCACATTCTATGACCATTTTATAGATATTAGTTACCAACTTGCATCAAACATTAACAGAGGGTGAGATGGAAAAATAAAACAACTTTTCCTTTGAAGTTTTAAGAAAATTTGAAGGATTAAAGGCCAATTAATGCCCACATATTGACTATCTCTGGAATCTTCTTAAGGGTATATATGGTTTCTTCTAGTTTAGCAGTTAGACAAATTTTTTAGCCATTTTTTCCAGTTTGACAAATATTTTCTATTTATAAATGTTCTTTGGGGTCCACAAGGAATCTTAGATATTCATTTATTTTCTAAAGAAAGAGTCAATATCAATAAGCTCAAAATATCCCAGAATTGCTTCTCTGCTTAACTATAGCAACAAAGCTGTGGATTCAGCCTATTTCATTCAGGCACTGGGCAGGGTCCCTTCTGCTGCACTGTAGTGTGCTAAATGGCCTCACATTTGTTGTGTTAGTGCTTTTTGAATTTCAAAGAATTTTTATAGAATAGTCATGGTGGAGGGTAGGGTTTGGGGGACACACATATGATTTTTAGTTTTTTTATTAATTTATTAATTTTTTTATTAATTTGTTTATTAATTTGTTAAATGCTGGAGACTAAGACATTTTCCTTTTGCTTTTTGATCATAGAGTTGCATAAAATGTCAATCACAACATAATTGTTATGAGGAGCAAGAGGAAGAGGCCATCATCCTTCAGCTCTGTGGCTCTTAGGGGATCACTAGGCTAACACCTTTTTACCCTTGCAGCTAAAAAGGTGTTCCATTTCTCTTTAAAGTGGCATAAAGAAAGAAGTCCTCCTTTATTTATGGTATAAAGAGGACTCTTTTCTTTATGCCATATTGACTTTTACATATGAAGGGTGATGATCCATCATCCAAGTCAAATACCTACATACACACCTTCAAATGTGCATCTGTGTCCAAACTTAACCAACTGATAAGAATGATGGAAGGGAGAGAATAAAGATTCTTCAGGGTCTGAGATGTTGCCCTTTGGAGATAACAAAGCAAGATCACTTTTAATTTGAAGCTGTGGATTTTAGCTTAGAAATTCACTCACATTTTTCATTCCGTTCTATTATGTATCATTATTGCTTTATTATTTTAAAAAATCTTAATTGACTTACCTTTGAGTAAAGTTGACATTTGAGATGTGTGTGCCATGGTTGCCCTTTCATGACTCTGAGAGAACATTTACTGAGTGTCTGTGATGTACCAGGCACTATTTAACCCCCCTTCTCCAACACACTCACATACCTTAGAAGTACATGGTTGTGGCACATGAATTGGCAACAGATAGGTGAACTAATAGATTACCAGAAGTATTTGATATTATACACATTTCTCTATCCAGAGGTAGCAAAATGATAGTCAGCTAAAATTTAGAAGGAAACTCCATCATAATTTGAAGATTTTTATTGAACTTAAAGCAGTTCTTTCAGGTTTAAGAAGGTTACATTTGCATTGCCTGCTTTTTTAAATCTATGAGAAGTTCTTAGTTTTCCATTTCTACCTTTGACAGATGTTCCCACACTTTGAGATTTTACTTCCATTTCTACTCCCCCTACCTCATTTCTCATCTTTCCTGAATATAAAGTGCTGCATGCATTTTCCCCTTCTTAGTTCAACTTTTGGATACTTGGTGTGTGTTAAACCAGAAAATTAACAACCCAGGGGACCTGGGCTCTGGCTTCTTTTTATTGGGTCTAGAATACTTATGTGTGTATGTAGTGAGATATGAAGAAATTCTTGCAACTTTTTTGGTGCACAAATATAGTGTTTAAGCTGGAATTGGCTTAACCAATTTGAATTTCTGTTCTGCTGCTCATTAGCTGTGTAAAGTTTCTGTGGCTGCTTCTTCATCTATGAAATGAGGAGTTATCCCACTCACTCCTATGGGATGGCTATAAAGACTAAATGAGATGGTGAACCTAAAATACAGTGCTTAGCATATGATAAAAGGTCAATAAATGTTAGCAATGGTGTTTAGTATTGCTATTTATAGTGTCTGCATGCACACATATATCCCATATACACATTTTGCATAGAATGCATTAATATTCAAAAAATGTTGGCTAATCATAGGGGAAATTGTGGAAAGGTGCCATCTGCCTTTGCACAGTGGTGACTTTCATTGAGAAAATGCCCTTTCTTCCTGCTCCTTCTGATTGCTCAGTGCCCTGCCTGTTTCCCCTTGTTGGTAAAATCTCCTTTCAAGTCAGGACCTGCAATTCATCCACACCAAGGTCTAGACAACTGAGAACATTTAGGGCACTGCCCTTGGAAAGGTCACTGACCTCTTATCAGGGATCAAATACTGAGCTGATTAGATTGCAGGTATCTGGTAGCAGTTGGAGAAATTCCTCTGACAGTACCATCTTCGCTTTCCCTCTGGAGCTCTCCCCAGGGTGGAAATGGTTAATTGGGCCAAGGGGGAGGTTAGTTTGCTGTGGAAAGTGCCTGCTGGGGCTTTCTTGGAGCTTGTCCCACATCCTCAAAGGCTTCTTCTCTCTAAGCCTGGGGCCATTTAGGAATGTCTGTCAGCTTTTCCTTTTTTTTCCCCCTTTTCATTTTTGTCTGTGGGTTTTGAATCTTGTTATGCCTTAGACACAAGCTGTAGTCCTTTGAACATTTTTTCCTAATACTCTTCTGTATTTTTGGATATACATCATTTTTTTCTACCCATATGCCATCCATATATTCATTCTTAGTTGACCATTGTATTTCTTTCACAAAGGTTTGTATTCATGATTTAAAGTTTTTCACATATCAAACTATTTTTCTGAGACATTCTCCTGAAATAGTCTTCTCTTTTTTAAATTTAACTTGTTTCATCTGTATTGTCTGCACAGATTTTACAAATTAAAGTACAGGGTTCAAGTGTAAGTTATACCTTCATGAGCAATATAGGCTTGAACAACCATTTAATTTCTCAACTTCTTGTGTCAGTGACATCATAACAAAAGGGTCTGCCCATAGTTTGTAAGGATCAAGATAGATTAAAGCATTTTCTAAACCCAAAAGTGATGTAGAAGCTTTTGGGGGTCTTTTTAAAAATCTATTCCAGTTATGCCATCAAGGAAAATTTTTTTTCCCAAAGGGAGGGCATGAAAAGACTCATTATGTTTAGTAATTTGTGAAAGAAAATGTAGGAGGATCTATCTTCCACATTTCCTCCATTACCTGAAATAGTTCCGTGCATTCCTGTCCTATGA
The DNA here is from genome assembly GCA_028644305.1 of Xerus rutilus. Classification (NCBI taxonomy): domain Eukaryota; kingdom Metazoa; phylum Chordata; class Mammalia; order Rodentia; family Sciuridae; genus Xerus; species Xerus rutilus. The sequence continues at coordinate 21,333,344 of CM053403.1, read as the reverse complement.
CTATCGATTAGTCCTCCCAGAATTATGTTATTTAATGCACAGATAGCCCAGAGGAGGATATTATCAAGTATAAATAGAAAAGAAGAAATGTCCACTGGTAAACAAAATGGGCCCTATTGATGGGCTACACCAGGATTCTGATCATTCTGTAGAGCATCTGTATTTGGCATGGTCAGCCTGAAATGTCCCCAGGTCATTCTGAAGTTTGGACTGAGGCCATGAGGCTCTACATAAATGAAAAAAATGAAAATGAAAATGAAAATTAATGTTTACTAAGTACATACTATGCATAAGACACTTTAAACAATGATTAAAAACTGCTAACTTAGAAGGTTTGTTAGATGCTGAATAGATTCTACCCAAGTTATCTAATCCTTGCACCACTCTGTGACATTGCTATTATTATGAGTATTGTATAGTTGAAGAAACTCCGGGTTCTTTGAAGCCAAAGCCAGTGTTGATTTTTTCCCAAGGATCCTGAGATACAGATGTCATCCTATACATCTTGCACACGAGGTCTTGGGACATAGTGTTCAAATAGCTTGTTCACATGACTTTACGTGGAAGAGCTAGAATGCCATGAGGTCAGCCTGTCCCTGCACACCATACAACACTGCCTTTCTTAGTTAAAATTTTGGGGAATGACTTTTCTATGTTTTTCTTTCTTTTAATTTTCATCTATTACAGATTTCTACTTTCATAAAATACAAAAAATTTAATTACTAGAAAAATAAAATTAAAAACATAAAAAAAACCATAAACTCAACTCCTTTTTTCAATTCAAACATCATAAAATGACCCCATCATATTGTGTTAGATATTTCTAATGCTTGCTCATGATTTCCATGCCTGTCTTGTGGTCTGAAAACACAACTTTGAGACTTAGCATCGATCCATGGACAAGGTTTCGAGGAGTGCTGCTGTTGGCTTTTGAAGTCTGATCTAGCTAAAGAGAAGGCAGTGTCTTCATTTTTTAGCAGAAGTTTGTAGTATAGATTTATTTTCAATATTTACCAGTGATATTTTGGATAATACTGCATAGGAAATAATCAAAAATATAGTTGAAAGTTAAAAGTCACTGCCCCTATTTTTTGTGTTTTTTATCTAACCAAAGTTAAATAGAATATCTTAACAATATGCCCACATGAATTCAATTAATTTTGTATAGTAGGTATTTATTACTTGAAGGGCTACTTCTCATAACTTGTACAACCAAGAAATGTAGACCACTGTAAATTAGCTCCTGATATAATAAAGATACTACATGTTGCAGGTATATTGCTTTTCCCTCCAGAGGACAGGCTCATTGTTGTGTTGATAATTAATATTCTTTTCTACTATATTCAGGCAGGTTCAAGATATTAAAAGAAGCATGATGACAAAGATAGCAAAGCAAACATTTCTCTCACAGAAACTAGAGGAATGTTTGTCTCCTGCTATTTCTTGCTGGGCAGAGCAAGTAGGCTTAGCTTCAGTCCCTTTTCCAGAGTTTCTGAAAGGAAATCTTAAAATAGAGTGGCCATGAAAAATAGTAAGCCCCAGTTCTCCAAGGGAGAACAGAGACTACAGCAGAGACCTATCTCCACATCTATTATAACATTAATTGCAGAAAATTGTTTAGAGAAAAAGACTTAATACATAGAAAATATAAGATTCACTTTTTTTAATGTTTGTCCAGCAACATTTTATCCCAGATTTCAAGACAAAGCTGTTTTGATTTCTGGCTCACCCTTAAGCACATCACTGATTTCTGGAGTTCTGCATTAACTTGGTTTTAGCACTGGTTATTATTCATCTTAATTGGCCTCTAACCTAAGAAAGAGGTACTAGGTTAGAGGATCTGTGTGGTTTGGTCATTACATTGCATGTGTAACAACCCAGTCAATGTAGAGATTTCTCTGCAATCAGCTGAGGTTAAAATAATGGCAGAAGATACAAAGGACCCTGGCTTGTCTTTATACTAGAGCTTTTGCTGATCATTATATTGGCCTCCTTAGTACCCCCAAATTCAAAGGAAACTCTGCTCTTGTTCTTAAGTAGTGCCCTGTCTTGAGTTCTTATCCATTACTTAAAATACAATCAGTCATACATGGATCATTCATTTATGGAGCACCACTGTGAGCCAGGTCCTGTGGGAGATTGCTAGCTCATGAGAGACAGTTGTGAAGTCTTGGTTCTACCTGCAAAGGGTTTCCAGCCTGTTGGGGGAGGCACACAGATACAAGGACTGATTGGGAACATTGAGTTCTTGCTATGAGAAAAAGACTGACTGCACTATGAATATAGAAGAAGTAACAAACTCTGGTGGTTGGTTGGAAGTGCTTCAAAAAATAATTGACTTTTAGCCAAGATATGAAAACATAAGAAACTGCATAACTTCCAATGGACTCTTTTCCACTCATGACCTGTTTTCCTGGGACTTAGTCTCCCAATAGAGAGACTGTTTTCATGGACTCTTCCGTGTTGTTTTTCTGTTTCTCCCTCATACTCCTTGTGTCTGAACAATAGCTAAGAATTAGTGTGGTTACAGCCAACATATTATTTATGATACCAGTATTTCTCTGCTGCTGTCTTTGCTATATGGATCACCAGCAGATTTCTTCTAGTTTCAAAAACTTAGCATATGCTCATTATTTTTATTTCCTTCTTCCCCTTTGATAAAATGCATCAGCAGTGAATGAGTTCCTGGCTACTTACTAGAACTTTACCTTTGCCCTCAAGGATCTACAAGACAGGGCCCACCTAAGATATAGCATTTAACTTTTCAAATATAAGCTCATATGTATTAAAATTTAGCTACAGAAACCTTGAAAACATGGAGGCTTTTTGTTAAAAAAATATAGGAGTTAGTAACCTGTGGGAGATTAGAGAGTATTTTAAATTCCTCTTCCCCATTACAAAAAGAATCTGGGGGGCGGGGCATGTGGTGCTTATTAAAAATAAATAAGCACTTTGAGGACTATAGCCTATAAGCATACACCACTAGCTGCAAACCAGACTGGGTCAATAAAGCAAAAGACAATGTTCAGCAACAGGAACAATCACCCAAGCCTCACAGTGTTTGACTGCAAATTAGACACTGGTCAATTCACAAGGAATTTCAGAGTTGTTAATAAGTTCCAAGAGTACAAGGAATGTCAGTTAAAAGGGTAACCATAGAAAAACCTTCTGTGTGTCATGAAAGTGGCAAGGATGAATGTCAGTATCTTATTTTTGTAAAGGCACATACTCTATGCTGATCCATATTCTACAGTTCTAACATGAAGGACTTGTGCATCTGAAAATGCTGATAGGTGATGCTTGGTAAATGTCAGTTTCTGTTCTTTTATCAAGATGCAATTCAAACATATTTTGTTAAAATAAAAGGTTGGCACCATGCCTACACATGGGCAGCCCCAGTTCTTCTGAGGGACTGGCAACATTGCAGTTATTGAAAGACACTTACTCCCTCTCCTGAAGTACTTGTGTCTGAACATCTAGTCCTAAGCATGGTCTTAACATCTAGTGGTTTTAATATTTCACATTAAACATGTGATAACAGAGTAAGTAGAAAGTGCAATGGGCATCACTAACAAAGTAATCTGCTAAGAGTTGGGGTTTATGTCTAAGAACATTTGCTCAGGAAGTGGGGTGTCAGAGGGGAGCCAAGGATTGGTAGAAGCTGGTCAGAAGTGAATGAAGGATGAAGTTGGGCAGAATTTGGAGACCAGGCTTAGGATGAAGAGGGACTTTACTGAGCAAATGTGAGAGCTAGAATTGAATATCATAATCAAATAGACCTGTTGGCTAAATCCTCCAATCTAAGAATTGAAGTATAGTCCTGGAAACTTGGAGGGTTTGGGAAGACCACTTACCAGGAGACCAGAGACCTCAGACCTTGACACTTACCAGTGGTAAGCTTGGGCGTGTTTCTTGGTCTCTCACAGCTTCTTTCCCTTCATCTATAAAATATAAATGATATATTTATTCTTTGCCTAACTCATAGGGGGACTACACACCTGTAATCCCAGAAGCTTGAGAGGCTGAGGCAGGAGGATCATGAGTTCAAAGCCAGCCTCAGCAATGGCAAGGCACTAAGCAACTCAGTGAGATTCTGTCTCTAACTAAAATAAAAATAGGGCTGGGAATGTGGCTCAGTGGTTGAGTGCCCCTGAGTTCAATCCCTGGTAGCCCCCACCTCAAAAAAAATAGTGGAAATACTTTGTAAGCAATGAAATATAACTCAAGATCAATTTTATTTATTAGTACTTTACATGGCAAAGAAAAAATATTATCTCAAAATATAAACAATTCTTGGAAGGTCTAGATGAGAGTTGATGAACTCATATGAGCCAGGAGGGAGATCTCAATAGTTAAGGGGGCTTAGTCAGGACAGTCATATGGACTAGTGGGGACTGTGGCAAACTGGAGAAGCCTTGCCCTGCTTGACATTTGAAACAATGTGCTGTTGTGAGAATATAGATATAGCAATGCTAAATCTAATTTTAACTTCTCAACTTTTAAAGATCTCAATTTAAAGCTGGAAATTCAGATATTCATGTGAACCTCGGTGACTCACTCAAACATCCAGCAGCCACATGGTGTGACCACCCCCGCAACACACATGCACTCAGACATAGACACACACAAACCCACGAACTCTGTCCAGTGGACTGTGACCTCAGGTTCAGTGAACAAAGGAAAGTAAATACATCCCCGGTCATTTGAAATTAATGTCAATGTCATACAACTGAGCCACACTCTGGTGCACAATGGTGGAATCCTTGCTTGAACACTGAATGGTGCCAACAGTCATCTTTATGTTCCTTGTTACTCTGAGGACATTTTGCCTAGTCTTCTTTCTGTTTTCCTCTTCTGTAAAACCTAATACAACCCTCAGGGGCTGATTGTCTGACCTATATGAATGTGTCACAACCTTGTTCAAAAATTTCAGGTACTTCAGTCACAAGCTGCATCAAACTCAGACCTTAAACTTAGCCCACTTCTTTTGCTTGGGGCTCTCCTCACTGGCTCCACTGGAGCTCTCCTTCGTGTTCTCCTCCTTTATCTCTGCATCTCACTGAGATTATGTTCCATACAAATAGAACCTTCTGAAACACATTTGTCTTGGCTCTCAGTTCTCCAAGTTCTTCAAAACCACAAACATGCAATTGCAGAGATTGTGGTTATTTTTAATGGACTCCCGGAAATTTTCTTAAGCTGTGCAAGAAATGCAAACCTTGTTAATTGTTTATTATTATGGCTCTGTCTTATTAAGCTGTATTAAATCCTAAGCCAACTGCAAATAGATGTGAATGCCTGATTACAAATGCACAGACACATACTCTCTAATGATGATTTAATCTCAACCTTAAAGACTGTTTCTTAAAATACACTTCTTATTTTATGTTAGCTTTTTCATCACGGTATTCAAATATTGCCCTAAAAGTATTATTAGCACAATAAACTGAATGGGTAATGGGTGTGAGATCATAAAATCTCATCTTGTAATTTTTAGCTTTTGTATTACCAATAGAGAAGGATTCTGTGGGTGTTATTTCTTTTTATGAACATGTAAAAAAATAAAGTTCCTAGAATAAAATTGCGTTTGCTAAAGAAGACACATATTTATTTTTATATTTATTTTTTTACCATATCTTTGATATTCTAATACATATGGTTTCAGACTTCAATTTGATTTATATCCAGGATATGAGAAAAGGGAAAAGGAGTGATTTCTTTTCACTTATTACTATACTGAGTTATACCTTTGGATGTATGGAAGAGCACTGTAGGACTTACTCTCAATGATAAGAGACGGAAATGGTAAAGGAAATAATATTGGAAGGATTACCTTTCTGGAAACCTTGGCCACCCCTGTTAGAGAGCCTCTCAGTTTAATCTTGACATTACGTTCACTTTTATTTCACTTGGCTAGTCATGGCTTATGAAAGATTTTAATTGGAAAATTCCGTAGTCTCCTCTGATCTTCTGGGGATACATTCTAAGACATTCCATGGATGTCTGAAACTGTGGATAGTAACCAAACCCTATATGTATTGTTTCTTTTCTTATACATACAAACTTAAGCAGGAAGAGACTGACAACAGCAACTAAGTGAATAATTACAACATACTGTAACAAAAGTTATTTAAAACTTAGAAATTTTTTATTTCTAGATTTTTCCATTTAATATTTTCAGACTGCTATGGACAGCAGGTGACTGAAACCACAAAAAAGCAAAACCATGGATAAGGGGGGACTACTCTACTTGTCTCCCAATTTCTCTCTGGGTGAAAACTGAGTTGTCCTATGTGTCCAAATTATAGAAGTGTCTAAGGCAGAATCCATGTACTGATTTGTCTTATGGCATTCACAAAGCAAGTAGAAAAATATTAATACATAATCCTTATAATTATGTATTAACAGAATCACAAGTGAACATAAAATCAGTCCTGACTTAAGAATCCCCAGGTAATGGATGATGACTACTAACTCCTTAAATGAGTGGCTGCTTGCAGTGAATTTGGGTTTTGACAAAATTTTAAATAGAAATTGACAGTTGCTCAGGGCTGTGTTTAGATCTCTTTTACAGCAGTACATTGGTAAATGCTTGGGTCTGACAACAAAGTCTGAAAAGGTTTACAGAGAAAACTGAGAGGAACACTTGTCTTCTGCGGGAAGGAATGCTTTACGTTTCTGTCTGTGAGTCACAAATGGCTTCTTTCATGCAAACCATAACTGTAGATGGTGACAAGGCCATGCATCACCAACTTCTGTCATTTATATCTGTTAACTAACAAAATGTACATAGTTGCTGTTGCTTTTTGATAACAGAGTAAGAGATATTTTTATTCTTCTAGAGTTTTCAGCATAATCCAAAGCAAATTTTCAGAGCTGGATTTAAGTTTTGATATCACTGCTATGACAGAGTGTTAAGAATGAATTTAAGATAGCATCTGCTTATCATGTTCTTTTGCCAAAAAATATATAGTTTGATTTGCACATTTTTCAAGATATGGGAAAAAAGAAAAAAAAGCAACTATCGGCAGATCTTGGTACCTGAAAAGTAGTTTATTTCCTTAAATATTGCCAAGAGGATGAATAAATAACAAATTTAATACACACAGGCATGAGTCATTTAAAATATTTGTCAGGGCTTTAGTATATATGAAATCACTTTAATATTTTTTAAATGTATTTTGATAAAAGCATCTTTTCTAACTTTTAAGTATACTTAATGATGCCTTTTAGTCTTAATTATAAACCAGATAGAATGAAAAACACAAATACATGTGGCCACATTAGAGTTTATATTCTAATACAATTAAAAGATATTGATTAACTATTAAGCTATCTTATTAACTGTTCAAATTTATAATTGAAATATAGCCTTATAAAATGGCTTAAAAATCAACTTCTTTTATGGCCAATTTCATCCAATTCATGAAATTAGTCTGTATTTAACATGCTAAGCATATTGAAATAAAAATAGTGCTGAGTTTCTTTCCCTGTCCGAATTCTGATCACTCATTTTTAGTGATAAATGTCAAATACTTATTTACCAAAAATATTTGTCAGTATAGTTACTAATTACCTTCTATATTTCAGGCACTGTGCTAGGCTCCAAAGATAGATGTGTGAGATAAGTTCTGTCCTAGAGGACTTTATTTTCAATTGGGGTGACAAGAAAATGGGCAAATTACCACACAACAAATTAGAGAGGATTGAATCAGGAAATCTCCATGGAGTAACCGGGAAAGCCTTCACCTAAAAGGATGACATTGAAGTCGATGGCTGATATACATAGAATGAAGACACGGGGGAAATTATTCTAGGCAGAGAAGGGAGCATCTGCAGAGACTCCAGGTTATACTGGGAATTTCAATTTGGTAGAGCTCTCAGTGTGAGTGCATATGGGGTGGAGAAAGGGAAATGGTGGATTAGAAAGATCTGAGGAGACCAGGTGGCAATGAGCTTTGAATACAAAGCACAGGAATCTAGATTTGGGAAATAGTTACCTCGTGATCTGACATGCCATGTGGCTGGCTGTTTTTGAGGATGGCTAACTCTGCCAGTCACGGAGAAGTCTGTGTGCCAGCATAGGGAGAAATAAGAAAGGGAAGATTATGAGCATTTTAAAATTTTCGAGGCCCCCCAAATAAGAAGGGGCTGATTTGGAGCATAGTGATGAGAAGAAGGAAAAGAAGCTGGATTCAATAAATGTTTCTGTCAGTGTCAGAAGATGTAAGTGATCTGTTAATTGCGATGGGGCAGAGAGAGGGTTAGGGTTAGGGATGGCACGGAGTGTGCTGATCTAGAGGCACAGTACATGTC
>CM053403.1:21303534-21324928 GCA_028644305.1 Xerus rutilus | reverse complement strand
TTAATGCGGATAGGGAGGAAGATAAATATTATGTTTGAACTTCCAGAGGTTTGTAATCAGGCCATGGAACTCTCAGACTGACTGTCTCCCTCTGCTTTACCTGTGGACAGGTGAGTGTTGAATGCAGGAAGCAGTGTTTATGTGGCAGGGGACATCTTTCCCCTCAACCCTTGGTCTAGGACAGCGAATGAAAGGATATGATGGCACCACAGTGTGAAATTCGTTCACATTTCCAGACTCCGTAGAATGGAAGAGTCCACCAAAGGGGACAGAGTAAACCAAGAGAGACTTGGACAGAAGTGACCGCTAAGGAAAGCAAGGCACATGTGGATTTTGAGCAGAAAGGAGTCACATTTGGTTGTCAAATTTCACTATGTCTCAAGTAATAGGAAGACAGGCTGACGTAGGTAGGAAATGAAGTTCAGGGTCATCTCAGAAAGGTGCACTAGTGGGAAAGCCAGCCATATTGTAAGAGGTGGAATAATGGGTAGAGTGGATATGGCTTGAGGGGGTTAAGAGTCAGCATTGGGAGGCAGCTTACATTTTCTACCAATCTGGTGTTAAAGAAAAATGAAGAGTTTTGAAAAAGAAGAGAGTCGAGCTGATTTATAAGGAATGAGACAGAATGCAGAAGAACATATTACTTACCAGAGTCACTTCCCTGGAAGGGGACAAGGGGCAACCCAAAACAGAAGCCAAGGGAAGATTGCCCGATGGTAAAATGAAGGAACTTTTTGCTCTTGGGCTCTGTTCGTCTTTGGGAAGGGAGAAGCAGCGTTGTCAGTTGAGAGTAGAACAGTAAAGATTTGTAACAGCTGCTTTGAGGCTGAGGGCAGGGTGCTGAGTCGGTGCACAGGAAGGGATTTCTAAGAAGCAGTGAGGTGTCACACTAACTGGAGGCCACCGACCTGCCCAGGGATGTTTCTACCAGCATCATTGAAAAGCTTGGCAGCCGGAGTAAAAAAGATCCAGTTATTAATATGCTCCAAGTAGGATGTTGATGAAGAGGTATTACGGAAGGACGGTGGACAAAGTAGAAATGTCTGAAGACACAGGGTGGCAGCGGCTAAATAACCAAGACTTCATTGCTTGTGCTTTTCACTCGAGTCTCAGGAGCTTAGGCAGAAAAACTTAATTTATTCCAAGACAGCTTTAAAAAAAGGACAAATATTTAGACAGGAATCAGCTTCTCTTCCTTACTAGATTCATCATTGTGTAAGACAACACAAATGGAGAAAGATAGACTGACTCATTGGCTTCATTTTCTTGAGTTTTTGCAGTAAAATGAGTCCTCTGAAAGTTCATCCTTTGAATAGGATTTTAACCAGCTATCTTATCTCAACAGCTAGCTTTGTAATTGCTTGGATTCTCCCTTGCATTCTAGTTAGTAGGGGATAATAAAGAGTGACCTTTGGGAAGGGATCATTATAAATTTATTTATAAAGATCTCATTGTCGGCGTACAGCTGATACTCAAGTTCCTCTGTTCTGTTGGCGTCTGAAGTCAAACCTTTAATTTACTGCTGTTGAAATTGGTTGAGGGCTGCCTTCAGGTATAAAGAGGCTTGTCATTAATACGTTCTCTGGGGTGTGACATGGTAGACTAGATGCTGAACTTGCTGGCCTGGTTCTGCCCTCAACCACTTAAATCCCAATATGCCACTTTCTGTCTCAGAGCCTCAGTGAAATCTGCATAAAAATAGCTGTGCTTTCTTCCACGTTCAGCCTGAGAGCCTCCAGGGTGTGTGTGTTGGGGGAAGGGAGTGAAATCACTGTATAACAAAATTCTCCTAGATGAACAACTCAGAGAATACCGCCTCCTTTGCACCCTCCCTCTTTCCTTTTTTCCTGTCCCCTCCCCCTCCTTTCTCATACTGAATAAAGTCAGAATATTCTGGAGACAAACATAAGTAAGGTCCGGGCATTTCCTCCTTATCGATCTCTCAGGTTCTGGGACAGGTGTCTTAATCTGATGCAATCTGTGTTCCTAGCAGAGTGGTGATTCATTCTTATTTATTAAATATTATTAAGTATTTATTGAGTGCCTACTAGGCGCTAGTGATATAGGTGTACATAAATAATTCTCTAATGCCATTTTTTACCCCTTAGCAGTGAGATTTTCTGCTCTTTTATGATTCACCCACTGGACTATAGCTACCGAAGAAGGTTATGCTTCATTTCTTCAAATCCCTGCCAACCAGTACAGTGTTAGACGCATAGTGGGTGGACAATAAGATTAGTTGGTTAAGTTAATTAGGTATATACATATTTACCAATCCAAATGTTACAGAACTAAGGGCTTCCAGGAAACCGAGGCAGGGTGAAGACACCCTTTAAACTCTGATTCTTGCAATCAAGTCAGAAAAATTTCGGACATTTCTCTTCGAGTAACAGTCATGAGTCTATTGAAGGGCTCGGAAAAGGGAAAGGGGACACTTTCAAGAGAGAGAGACAATGTGCCCCTCCTGAACTCCGGTATTTTAGGGGTTCCCAGAGAAGTTTCCAGAGTCCTGCCCAAGTCAACCTCTTGACTTTTGACTGACAGCTGGGTGACATCAGACTTTCAAGTCCCCATTATCACTTTGGCCTATGCTAACTGCTTCTAATTGGATTATTAATCATTTTTAAAGGTTTTATGGTTAGGAGGAATTATCCTTATCTTCCAGAATCTGGTCTGTGAAAAGGGTCACAAATGTCTCTCCTTTCAAAGTAACTTGGGTTCCTCTTATCTGCATTATTTCTTGCCTGTATTTCCTTGCATACAACAGGTAGTTTGAGGAATGTGACATATCCTGTCCACTTAGACCAGGCAGGACTGCAGGTAAATTGCTTTTTGGCAAAGAAAGCATGTGGGGGTCAGCACAGTGGGCCCATTTTATAGAATTATTCTCTTAACCTTGTGTTCACATCATCGTCCTCTGTCTATCCTCGAACACAAAGAATGGATTAGTCAGTATACATGTACACTCATTTATACTCTGAGTCTTATAAAAGAGGAAACATTTAGGGAAGAGATAGTATAAGTATCTGTGATGTTAAGTGCAAAGAAATGTTTGATTAACTTGATTTGGTCTGTGATCTCAGAAATAAAAGCAACTTTATGATTTTGGCCAAACTTCTAGTTCAACTTCTACAGCAAACATTTTCTGAGAGTAATGACAACAGATGAAAATGTCAAGAAATTCTATTCATAAAAGCCAGAGCGGGGCAGATTAAGCCCACAGCAAAAGTAAGACCTTCTGTTTTCATTGTTGCCTTCCCATAAGTAATTTTGTTGAGTCACCTGTTTATTTTGTAATTGAGCAAGTCGTAAAATACATTGTGTTTCCACGGCTTTGATGCGCCATCATGTGCTATTATGTAGTAAGAGTGAATTTTCAAAATAGTTAAAAAGACTGGCACACAGTATGGTCATAACGCCATTATCCAAAGAAGTGATTATCCAGTTTCTCTCTGGGGCACTATTAGTTACCCTATATGAAAGGAATATAAATTGGTAGTTGCTTGAATTGATTGGTTAAAATAACCTCAATCTTTTATCACCTAGTAAGTTGCTTCCTGAGACCTAGTAAGTGAAATGAACATTTGTCATGAATGTTTTCTCCCTAGGACGCCTACTAAAATAGTAAAAAATATTAAAAAAATTAATACATCATTGTCTATCTGGCTCATTTCCACCATCAAGTAGATGAACCAGTTTGTGTGTGTGTGTGTGTGTGTGTGTATGTTTTGCGGAGGGTAGTGGGTATTTGTTTTTAATGCTCCATTTTATTTTTTATTTTATTATTTTTAGGTTGAACTTTGGGAAATTGTACTTCTCTTGATAAGGGCAAATACAAATTATTCCAGAGGGTCTGTCTTTAGAAACTTCTTATTCTTCCCCTCCCCCTTTCATATTATCTTTCAATTCCCTAAAAAGGACTGGAAGAAATAGTGAAAAGAATTTAGGATTCAGATTCTGACGTAGCTGATGGTATAATCTAGGACCAGTTATTAATTTCACTGTGCCTCAGTTGTCTCACATAGGAAACAAGGAGTGATGCTTTGAAGAGTATGAAATACCTAACCACAGAAGGATTAAGAGTGGAATGAAGGAACCTACAGAGAGGTTCATGTTGTAGTTGAGAACTATGCAATGTGCAATGACGAATAACTGAATCCATTAGGTCTTCCAGGACAGCCAAGGGCATTATTTCATGCTTTGGGGTGTAGTTTTATCTATTGGGCACACATGAGCTGAACCAACAAGATATACTGAACAGATCCAAAGCCATCCATTTGGCTTTTTAAAAACCAGTTTCATGAGTAAAGAATGGAAGGGACATAGCTTGTCAATAATCCAAAAAAAAAAAAGGGATATAGTGGCTTTAATTGACATGTAGATACAGTTTCCAATGGCAATAAAACAGGGCTCCAGTGGACTTTATTTTTATTGAACATACCTGTTTTACTTTTTTTGGTGATGCAAATCAAAAAGGGAAATTGGTAAATTGGGAGATCTTGGGAAATACTGCCATGAATTTTGTGAAAAACCACTTGCTGTGATAAGTGTTTGCTAGGAGAAGTGGGAGAAGGTACTAGATACACATGGATACATGCGTCCAGGAAAGAAAAGTATCAGGAGAAATGATAGTTGACCGTTAGCCCTTGAGGGGCCAATTCCAAGAAAAGGGACAGACTGAATTTACCTTCTTTCAAGGTAAGATTGGAACCAAGGAATGGCAGTTTTTAAAAAAGGTGGAAGTTAATTTAAGACAGAGAATATGCTAATTAGAAGAGTTACTGTCTACACAAGAAATTGTCCAGGGGCAAGTGTTCCTCTGGGAGGGAGGTAACTCAGCAGATGCTGGAAAAACAGGTTCAGGGCACATGTTGGACTAGGAGACCGAAAAGAGGTACTTTGGATTTCACAATTCAATACTATTTTTTGCTCTGTGGTTGATTATTGCAGTAATTTATAGTCCAAAAACTACTCAAGTCAGCATATTTCTATATGACAACATCTCCTATTTCTATATGACAAAATCCCTGATTTTTCAGGTTTCTCACAGTTTTGCAACTCTAAAATTATCTCTCTAATTAGTAAATTTTATCAAAAGAAAATGAAACTTTTTTTATTTATCAGCCATGTTCAAGAAATGTTTTCATGATGTATGGATTTCACTTTTGTTTTTTAAAATGGTGACCTGTTAGAGATTTGCCTGTCTAAATACATTTTCTTGTCAGGATTGGAAATGACAGGTTATTCTAATGCCTAAATATTAATTTCTATGGCATATCTATATATTTTATCAGCCAACTAATCTGTGAATTTTCTGGATTTCGATTAGTTTGTCCTAAACTCTTGGCAAGCTAAATTTCTCTAACAGTCTTCAATTCATTGCATTAAATGCCTGTTCAGCCTTGGAAGATGTATTGATTTTTTTTTCTCAGCAAAGTGACAAATACCATTTTCATGACTATAATAGAGATTGATTATATTTTATGGAAGAGGAAGAGGGGGGAGGTAGAGAGAGGGCTGATCTTAGTGAGACCAATTTGAGGCTTACAAAAATGAAAAAAATGATTTGAATTAATAGTGAAGTTAATGAATTCAGTTCTTGTTGATATTACTTTCTCTGAAAACGTAGAAGTATTTTGTGGGAAAAAATGAAAAGTTCTGCAGCTACACAAACTGAAGAATTAAAGACATTTCAGTACTTTGAAGGTACAGGTTTTATGAACCCTTTCTAAAAATGTAATAGTCGCTATTTTCAAAGCTAAAGTGATGACATTGAAACCCCCCACACCTGAGTGTGCTGCATGAGAGTAATTGTATTGAGAGTCATTTTTCAATGAAGTTAGGATAAAAGTAAACCATAATCAATGTTAACTAAGTTTGAAATATTAGCCAGTTTATAGGGAGCAGTCTATGTTTCTGATATGATTTATGCAATCCAAATTTAAAATTTAGCTAGTTTCCTTTTCACTCTAAGCTTTCTAGAACTAGGCATAAACTGGACCAAATGTTTATATGTTTTTATTATTATTCTTCCTTGCTGCTCAGTGTCTTTTCCCTTGTAACCTGAAAAAAATTATGCATGTTTCAGAAAGGTACACCTGTCATAGGCTTAATGTATGTAAACTATTTTTTTGGAGAATTAAGAAACAAAGAGTAAGTATGATGTTGAAATAAGCTCTGGCAGACTTGAAAACATCATCAGGGGAGGTTATAGAATTACTTTCTCTGAATCAAACCTTTAAAACAATGAAACCATTTCACATCTGCTTAGGGACACTGCCTGTTTATTCATCTTCTATACTCAACTTGGCACTGAACCCAACATAGCATCTGGTACCTAGTAGCTCAATAATATTTGCTAAATTAATAAGGGGATTTTTCTGATAGGGACCTGCATAATACTCATAGCAACCAGTGTTTGTTGAGCTACTAATACGTGCCATAGGAACTTTACATAATTTACTGCTACTCTTTATAACCTTCATAAGGTTGCAGAGTGATAAGTTCTAAGGATGGGGCAGGAGGGAAAAAAGAGCATTAATGAAATGGAACAATATTTGAACTTAGAAAGTTCAGGAAAAAGAAAAAGTAATTTCAAAGATTTTTTCTTTGGATTCCAAGCGTTTCTAAAAGACCTTGGTCATTCATACAGTGGATGAATGAGCCTCCAATTTTTACAGATTTATGGTTAAGTGATACAGAAAAGATTCCAACAACATTGGATTATTTCCTTTTATCATATATTTAGAGAAAACCCTTTGTTGTTGTTATTGCTTTTTTTGTTTTCTTGAATTTTCTAATTTACATATATGGGAAGGATACTTTTATTCAAGAACTTAATGTTTGCTCAAGTATTCCTACAGTTTAGAAAATGACTTTAAATTAACTTAAAATAGGGGCTGGGATTGTGGCTCAGTGGTAGAGCACTTGCCTTGCATGCATGAAGCACCACATAAAAAATAAATAAAATAAAGATATTGTATTAATCTACCACTACAAAAATTATTTAAAAATAAATAAATAAATTAACTTAAAATAGCTGCTTACCAGCCCCTTCTCTGGTGCCTTCCATCTCTGAACAGGCCTAGCAGAGTTGTTCCTTTCCCTATAAAATGTGCAGCCAGCAAAGAGCAAGTGTGTATCTGTGGTGCTATTAAAATACTTGAAAACTTGATTTAATTTACATTGCAGCTCTTGTATAATTTCCTTTTCCTCCCATTTTTCTTAAAATTGAAGTGAAGTTCAAATTAAAACCAACTGCTCAAAAATTGAAAAATGATAACCTGAAAATACATCAATTCACCCAACAATAGAGAATTTTATGATAAAATTTTCTGACTTTTAACAAATTCAGAAATCAGTTTTGTGTCCATTATTTTAAAAACTGCTATGTTGAGTGTACAAAAAGATCCATCTTTGTGTAGCATAAAGTTAGTAATTTGAATGACGTCTATTGAGCATCATTTTGAAAATGAATTGCTATTAAATTGCTTCCTGTTTGAGTTATAATATTTTATGAGAACAAATGACCTAATAGCATTAAATCAAAGAAGGGAGGGTAGTTTTATTCATGTAATGAAGGATCCAGCAGCATAATTACATAATTTTTAGTCTAAGAATTCTAGTTTATGGGCATCTATTTATGTTAGACTCTACATTTTAAAGATGTGAATATAAAGCCTCCTCCCTCAGATGGTAATATTGATAGGTTAATGAAAATAGAAGGCTTTTTGTAATGTAGAAGTCAATATGGACATCATTAACTTTTCTCAATGATTTTTACAGGCTGTGATTGCATTAAATTTTGAGAATTAATTAGGCAAACGGAAAGGAAACCAGCTTCCCCTCACAGCCTCTTCAAGTGACACTCTTCTCCAAAGTTATTTAAGATTCCTGGCCAACATCTAACAGATGTTTCAAATACTATATACATTTTTAACTACTTCAAAGTTAAATTTTTATGTATTTTTTAAGTTTCTTTTCTAACACAAGAGTTGTTGCACATTGTTAAGAAATTGAAATGACAGAGATCAGTGTAAATTAAAAAGGGAAAGTCCCACCTTCTCCTATCAGTCCATTCTCTACCTGTGCTCTAAAATGAGATTTTTTTTAGAAACAAAGAAGCATTTATAAATACATATATAAATATATATCTCCTTTTTTATTAAAAATTGGATTACTTTGTACATATTTCTGGATGATTTGCTTTTTCAACTAAATGATTATTTATTCTAAAGGTTATTCCACAATAATGTAGACTGTTGAAAAATTTTAGATTATGGTTGTGTAGTTTTCCATAGAATGTATGCATCTTGATGCGCCTCATCCCTCACTGATGTTCTTATAAATCGTCTCCCTTTTTTCTTTAAATTAATGATTATATGAGTATGTGCGTGCATGCGTACATTCTATCAATGGTCAATACCTGAGCTAAACTACAGTCAATTTTTTGTTGTTAAAGAGTAGGTTCAGTAAAATGTCAGCAAAGTATTAGCAATTGACCCTTGAAATAGTCCATCAACTATTAAACTCCAGGGACAGTTATTAGTTGTCTTCTTTCCAGAATACAGTGGCGTGGATGATTTGCTAATTTCTCTAATGATTACACATACAAACTCTTACTTACCTGGGTAGTTATAACTGATTGAGACCTTCTGAAAATGGCACTTGATTATCAGAAGCAGAATGTTTCTTTTAAAAGCATGTATGTGTGTATTTTGGATAATATAATTTTAGTTGAACTTTGGAGTCATTCATAAAAATAAATCAGAATTACTGATACATAGAAGAATCGGATGAGATTTTTGGATAAAAGGCTTCTGCTTTTGAAAGAACTAAAAATGTTGATGTTTATTTCAAGCAAAGATGTCACCACATGCTTAGGTTCAAGTATCCTTATTCTGATGCTGATTTCTTGCCAAGTTTCTTCCTGTTGTCTCTCAAAATTTTTTTTTGCAAACCCTAATTTATCCTTTAGTTCTCTTCTCCTAAAACACTTTGAAAGTTTCCTGCTCCCTCAAAGAAATTAAAAATAATATCATAACTTATACGCTTGTTCAAAGATCCAATTTCCAGGTCTCATCCCTGAAAATTCTAATTCTCAGTGCTTAGAGCATGTCTGATGACCTGAGCTTTCAATAAGAATGTCAGGGGATCTCAAGCCAGCACTTAAGAAAGACTGGGATGAAAAATTCAAATTGTTTATGACAATTCTTAAGATTCCTCATAATTGCCATTGTTACTTTTTAACTCACATATCTCTCTTATCCTCTAGCCAAATGGAATCACACACTCTCTCAAACTAAATTCTAGTCTATTCTACCTCTGTTATTTCCCTTTGAGAGTCAGTTCCCTCCTTTCTACCTCTGTCTTGACCTTATCAGATCCTCAGTCAAATCTTACCTCTTCAATGAAGGCCATGAGCAAATTCTACAACATTTATCTCCTTCACACGTCCACACTTAGGGTTTAGGATTGTTTCCTAAAGTTCATGGGTAATTCTCTGTATCCCTCATAGTGCCTTATCCATAGTCAACTTTGTCAAAATGTGTGGATTGGATGATGGTGTCATTAAGACTGTCAAGATCAGGTCAAAGCCTGTACTTCAACAAAGTCCCTTCTTGATGTTTTATAGCTTGTCCTACACCAAGGAAATTTTGTTGCTTTCAGTTCATATGGATATAACTCATTTGGTGAATAAAACAAAAGTTAATGCTTGCCATTTATTTGAGTCTATTGTACATTTAAATCATCCAACAACCAATGCTTGAGAATGTTAATTCATATTGAAGTTAGTTTTGAGATTTTATTTGAAATCTAATAACAACACACCATTTTTACCCAGTAAGTCTGTTACTGGTCCAGTTTGCTTAACAATTTTTTATTGTATTTTGTTTTGCAGTACTAGGGATTGAACCCAGGGGCGCTTAACCTCTGAGCTACATCTCCAGCCCTTTTCATTTTTTTTTTTTTTATTTTGAGAAAGGGTCTCACTAACTTGCTGAGGCTGGCTTTAAACTTTCAATCCTCCTGCCTCAGCCTCCAAATTGATAAAAACTTTTAAAAAGTACTTCAGCTTTCTTAAAAGAAAATTCTTTTGATGTTCAGAATAATTTATCAGTAGCTGCAATATAACATTGCTCTGTGGTCATTAGAATAAATGTAACATTTTTTTACAGGCACAGAATTTTAAATGCATTTGATTCTGGTGCTGTATTCTTCACCTCTTTTTTTTCTTTTTGCCATGCTGAGGATCAAACTCAGGGCTTGACATGGGCTAGGCAAGTGCTCTACCACTGAGCTATACCCTCAGCTCTTCTATGCTGTGTTTTTACTGTATAGGGCTAGGTTTCAGAATTTAGTATAGTGACGAGTGTAACCAGGCAATGTCTTTATAGAAATTGGAATTGTCTTCATGCTACTAAAAATAATAATGTTCTGAGTATGCAAAATGAAACTAAATTTACCAATGTTTTTCAAGATTGCCTCAAGAAAAGCAATATTCATTTGGGAAAATATATTTGGGAGGTAGGCATTCTCCCAATACTGTTTCAGGGCATAGAACATTTTTTCACTGTTTATTTTTTTCTCTTATTTTGAAAGTCAAGCACTTGGTAAGTCACCTTGGAAAAATGGAAGTGATTTATTAATTTGTCATTTGCCTAGACTGAAAACATCTTAACAAATACAAATATGTTCATCAGATATATATTTCTTTCTTGTAAAGCAATTCCAGACATTAGTGGACTGTCTCGGCCATCTTGGTCTCCTGTAGGTCTGGCTGGGGAGGAGCAGGTGTGAGCTTCCAAAGTGTCTTTCCATGTGTCTCAGTGGGGCTTCCCTCCCATGCCTCCACAGGAGACAGCTCATCTGTTTAATCCTTATGTTTTAGTCAACCTTTGTTATTATGCAGACAGGGCTCTGAGGCTCAGCTGGATTTTGACTCTCCGAATGAATTGATGGGGTTCTTTGATCTTGACTGTGTATTGCATCTGTTTCATCTTTCTTCTTAATGCATAGTCTTCCAAACTCCAATTCTAGCTGGTGCTCCTAAAAGAAATTAATAATCACACAAACAAATAAAACTCGCCATGTAAAATTCAAGCACAAACTCCAATTCCTGGACTGAACTTTTTTTTTTTTTTTTTGGTGTGGTAAACTTCCTTGAAAAACCCCCAAAGCAATTTAATTACACTGCTCTGAAAGAGACTGCCAGACTCGAAGGTGTGTTACTATGTGCCTGTGAATGTATATGTGCATTTCACAGGGTAGGGTCAGCTTTGCAAAGAAAATGGTAACAGTTGGTCTTCGCAATCTAGTAAATTACATAATAGCCTACCATTTTTAATGGTAAAAGGCATAAAACCTACTTATAAAATCTACAAGAAAAATATCAAGAGCCTTCTGGGCAATATTCTTCTTTTTGGTGGAAGCTGGGACATCTACATTGCAGAGAAAAATCAGTTAAAATCAGAACAAATTATATGGAAAAATCAGTTTAGGCCATAAGATGCTAAAATGTTATTGTTCATCAAGACATATCTTTAAAATGAAATGTGTATGTTCATGTGTGAACTAGAAATGGACAAATTGAGAAAACAGTAGGGATTGTTTTTTTTGCTCGCATGAAAGAATACAGAGTTATGATAAATTGAGCCAGAAAAGATCAAGTTTTTATTTGAATAAACTTTGATATTCTAATCTAGTATTTTGGAAACCTGGATTATTTTATTTTTACTTTTGATTGTCCAAGAATCATTTATGTTCAAGTATACCATGCTCTGATGATGGTCATGTTAATGTCAAAGCTGTCAGAATAATTTCAGCTGAGCCAGAAACTAATAATTCCTAGAAGCTAGAGGCCCTTGAGGGAGTTACACAAAAGTCCCTCTCTGAGAACAGGAAGATGCTGTGTGACCGTCTGGTCCACTTAACATATACTTTACCCCAATGTATGTAGGTGGAATATACTAATAACTGTTCTTAATTGTCAAAATACACATTTTTCTTAGGCTCGTTTAGAAATAGAACATATAAAGAATTTGATTCCTCACATAGCTCTATAATATTACAGTTTTAAAACTAGTCAGCTAACTTCTTTTCACTTAAAAGTATCTCCTAAGCCCCCGCATGGTAGTCTACTCTGAACTAGGGAGATTTTCATCACTATTTTTGAAGTTTCCATATGGAATCTGAGAATAGCTGCAGGAAGGAAATGTGAAAGGTTGCCCAATCCCTCTTTGGGCAGAACTACTTTGTGAGCCACTAAAGATAGCTTTACTCCCCTATGTCCACTTTATCCATCTTGCCACCCACTGGGATTTAGTTTTACATACTTGTTTATTCTACCAATTAATGTTTCAACTTGAGAGAAAAGATCTAGCACCCAGCCAAGCAAAGATGGTTGGTGTCAAAGTGCTTCATTTAATTTCCCTGACTTTATTTTCTTTATCTCACACATAGTGGATATGTTTCTTCTATAAAAATGAAAAAAAAATGCCTATACTCAGCCTATAAGACTGTGCTGCTTGAACTTCTGAAAGACATGATATGGACTTTTCCACATGGATGGGTCAACAAAAGCTCAGACCTCTGATTTCATTTCTGTGTGTTCTGGTGACTTGCTCATCCCCAAATTTCCAATCTGATTAGAATAACTCCTATTTGGTCCATTGATGTAATTCTCAGGTACATGTGAGTTATAGCATGAGAATTTATTTAAAAGATGATAAATTGCTTTCTGCACATTTCCTTTGTTCATCAATTCTGACCTAATTCATTCTTAACTTTCTTTCTTATTCTTTCCTAATAGTAATTGGGTGATTAAATTCACCTCCATCATTCTACCTAAATGTGCAGGTTGATTTGCTTACATTTATTTCCAGAGAAGGTAGATTAGAAAACATTTGTGGGTTGAATTGGTGGAGATGATCATTTCTAACTAGCACCTGCCACTAAAATGTGCTGGCCCGGGCTCACTCACCATGCCTTTTGGTCTATGGCTGTTACATTGTGAACACTTCTTGAACATCATTTATATGCATCAGCTTTCGGGGAACCAGCATCCACTCCCAGAATTTGCCCAAGGACGTGTTATTTTCACAACCAGAAGTTTGAGTGATGAATTTATAAATCATAAAATCAACTTAGCAGATAAATCATGACCAGCACTTAAAAAAAAATAAGAAAAAGGTCAGAAATTTCAGAATGCATTGCATGTAGTGAGGCTTAGTATTGTTTCATGAATACACTTTTCTCAACTAGGTTTGGAGTATGTGTAATACTTGGTTGTGCTGTAAATATTTTCTTATCATGGATTGCAGTGGGAAAAAAAGCCCGTAAAACAAAATGAAAACAAAGCATTGAGTTAAACCATATACCCTCTAGTAAGCTTTTGCCTGACGTTGGGCTTTTGAATTTAGAGTATTATTTTCCTATATTCAAATTCTATTATTTTTTCAACAATTAACCTCAAGCAAATCAAGGGAATTAGCTCATGGCAATCTAAATAATTGTGGAAGCTTAGCAAATGCTTCCAGAATTATTAGGAGCTAGGCTGTACCAGCTTACTGAAGGTACAGTGCTCTTGTTGATTAAACCATTTAGCTTTAGGTAGCTGTGTAAGAAACAGGCATGAATATTTAGTTGCATAAGAGAAGAATACAGTTCACAGGAAAAAGGATTTTGTTAATACTTTATTTTGTTGTAGGACTAAACAGAGTGAATATAAACTATGACTGTAAACTTGTGTGTTATGACAAGAAAGAAAATAATAGCTCTCACTCTTTTAAAGTATCTCCAGCTTCAAATCATTGTGTGTTCATTTTAAAACACTTTTGTAAAGGAGACCCTTGTTTTTATTAAAAATTACATAATTGGAGGCTGTGATTATAGCTCAGTGGTAGAGTTCTCACCTCGCATGTGTGGGGCACTGGGTTCGATCTTCAGCACCACATAAAAATAAATAAAATAAAGATATTGTGTCCATTTACAACCAAAAAATTTTTTAAAAATAAAATAAAATAAATAAAAATTACATAATTGTTTTTTTTTTTTTTTTGTATCTACCAGGAGTTAACACAGGGAAGAAATTATACCCTTTTTACACATTCACATTTTATCTCAGGACTGAGAAATGTTAATGCTGTTCAGCTGTTCAAGGTAAGTGATAGAGAAAAAATTATACTTTAGTCATGCAGAAGTATATGGTTTAATATTCATTGCGCTCATTACCAGGCACGTCATTCTTACTTTCTGTAATGTCCATGGTGTAATATAACCTCGGTACTTCATCACCTGCAGCAGCAGTGTCACATGCGAGCTTGGCAGATATAAAGAATATCAAGCTCCACCCCAGCCCTACTGAATCAACATCTGCATTTAAACAAGAGCCCCTGGTATTTTACATGATCATTAAAGTTTGAGAATTGCTGGTATATAGGATGAGGGCAGCCAATTGCTGTATGGACTTGTGTGCATTTCATGGACAACATGTGCTCAGGAAAAGAAAAATCCATCAATGGGAAGAACCAGCAGTCTTTCATACTCGGCAGCTGTGGCTGACCAACTAATGGAGTCTGGAATTAATGATGATGACAGTGACGCTGCTGCCCCTGGGAACACTAGTTTGTTACCTCGTGCTTCCCAAAGTGACTATTTTGCATAGTCAACAGCTAAGGCATTTAACCTTTATCTTTCCCTTATGAGTTTTATGCTGTTTTACAGAAGAAACGATAGATTGCCTAACCTCCTTACCTCCTAGTAAATCCAGGCATTCTGGATCATCCTTGGGAATCACATATGCCCAGAGTAGTCTATGATTAGTAACTGCAACTTAACCGCAACTTAAAATTAGTGAAGACTATCTATTTCAAATGGGAAGAGAAAATGTAACCCTTGAAAGATTTCTATGAAGGTATCAGTTGATATTTGTTTACATAGTATTTGCAATGAGCAATAAGTTGTCAAATCTGCATATTTGAAAAGACAAGTAACGCCCTAAGTTTTAAGCCCACCTCAGACTTTCAGCTTTTCAGCTCCCAATTAATTATGTACGTGGAGTATATTCCATGTGGCATCATTGGCTCTATTAGAAGCCTGTCATCAGGACATCCTGTTGGCTTCTGGAGGACTGAATTGCCTCTCTCTGAAGACAAATATTTATACATTTGTAACATGAGGAAAGGAGTTCTTACTTGAAATGACTCTAGAATTGCACAGACTGTAGGAATGCAGTTTGTGTCTCTTATGCTGAATCAAATTCCTTTTTAAGGAAGCCACCTTTGAGAAAGGAGATGCGGCAGGCATATCAATATTTTGACATTTACTGGAGGAGGAAAATGAACTCATGCAACAAATGGTATTGAAAGTAGTATTGAAACAAGAATAGAAAGGAAAAGGTAGTTATGTGGTATTATGGTACAGAAAAATGGTGCCGTGTGCATAGCTGACCATCTGGACAGATACCAGCTGGTGAATCGTGTTCATCAGCATAGGAAAGTGGAGGGTTTCTGGAGCTTTTTATGAAAGACTGAAATAGACGGCACATTCGAGTAGGGGTAATGACATTTTTTTTAAAGTTGTGCAATTTGTTAATGTTTTATTATTTATATGACTGTGAAGGTTATACTGTGAAAAGTAATTCTTTTTCCTCTCCTGTTCCCTGGGCCTAACTTTCCCTACTAGAGTAAGCATTGTGAGCAGTTCCTTAGGTATTTTTTTAAGAGATTCTCTTTAAATATACGAACATTATGTCCAAAATCCTTATTAAACAGAAGAATAATATACTGTACATGTGATTCAATGCCATTCTTCTTTCTCTTAAAATGTATCATAGAAATGACTTCACATCAATATTTCTGCTTCACTCATTTTAATGATCGTATGGAATTCCACAGTATGGATATAATACACTTTATTGAATCAGTTACCTTAGATGGCTTTTTTAGGTTATTTTCAATCATTTACTGTTAAGTAGTGCTACAGATAGGATCCTTGTTCATATATTGTGCTGCTCCATAGGATTCCATTGCTCCTCTGGTATTGACAGAGCATACACTAGGTATCTACTATGCATGAAGCGGCTGACATGTGTTATGCACAATCTTCATAACAGTGTTACACGATGTTGATGGTAACAGTCCTAATGAGGTTTAATAACTTGCCCCAAGTCTCAGAGTTAATAAGACAGGAGCCAAGTGTGGAATGGAGGCAGAATGTCTGACTCTTGAGACTAAGACTCAACAGAGGAGGGAAAAGCAGACATTTGATTCTTCCACTTGCAGGCTGGAGTCTGAAATTAATACACATATGAGACTTAATTAAACCTATTCAAGTGATCAGAGGGAGAGGAAGGACTGTCACAAGAGCCAATGAAAGAAAGTTTATGGCATACCAATAACATAATCTGTAGTAGAGATTCAGGCTTCGGGGTCTGTAAGGATCTCGAATGGATCTTTCTCCAGGGAGAGGGTTCTGAAATCTAGATTGCCTTGTCCTCACTGACTGCTTCAACCTTTAATTTCACATGTAGGCATTGCATGTATGTAATCAACACCCTATTCTGATGTGTGACACTTGTATGCCCTCGAGGAAGAGCGGTCTTAGGTGACTGCTCTGTATTGGGCTTTCATTCTCCTATCATAATCTCCATGTGCTGGCATATCTTTATAGATATGTAAAGCAACCATAGAGAAGCCAAAGTGGGAAGCTTCTTTATAAGACCTGTAAGTCTTACAAAATTGTAAAAGTCTTAGCTCATACAGATTGTAATTTGCAATTGAGGTCTCATGTATCAGTTGGTTATTATTATTGCTGCTGTTGTTTTACAAATCAGTTTTGCCATCTAGTTCATGTTTTGATGCCTGGTCTTTTGGTTTTAAAATGCTGAGTTTTCTTACTTTCAAAATACTTCATTTAGCTCAGTGAATTCTTGGCTATGTTTTATGCAAAAATAAAAACATGTTAGAATTATTTATATGGTGGTTAGTATAAAAATAATAACTAAGCTATATAATGAGTGTTTACCACAGGTCAGGAAATATGCAAAGGATTTCATATGCATTATTTGGTTTAATACCAAACTCCTTTAAGGTAGGTATCACTATTATTTTTTCCCATTTTGTAGTTGGAGTCTTGTACTCTACTGTTTGAGATTAATAATCATAGTTATTAAAAATAAGGTACTTTCTAATCCTTAAAAATAAGGTACTTTCTAACCTTAAAAATAAGGTACTTTCTAATCCTACATGCTGTGGTCACCCCTCTGTATCTGTGAGTCCTATTTTTATGTGTTCAATCAATGACAGATTGAAAATATTCAGGAAGAAATTATATCCCGATGGAACTTGTACAGACATTTTTCTTATTATTGTTCTAAACAATACAGTATAACAACTATTTGTGTAGTAGTTATGTTGTAATATAGATATGATTCAAAGTACATAAGAGGATGTGTATACATTCTATGCAAAAACTGTGTTATGTTAAATAAGGAACTTGAGTATCCTTAGAGTTGCATTCCAAGGGAGTCCTGGAACCTCCGTGAATTCTGAGGGACAACTATACATCCAACTATGACCTTTCTCCTTCCAGACTTTGTTCAAATGTCCTCAGTAATAAATATATGAACAATTTTGTACTCTGTTTTTTCATTCAGTATAGTTATATGAAGTTGATTTTTTCGGTCTTCCTCATATCATATAATGACTGCATACAATTGCTAACAATAAATAAATAATAAATTTACTTATTTACTTGGGGACATTAAATTCTTCCCTTTTTTTTTATAGATTCTACTGCAATAAAAAACTTTGTGTATTTAGTTTATATTACTCTCTTTGAATTTTCTAGGAGAAAGTCCATTTTGCAGCCAGAGTAAAGATCTTTTTGACTCCTTCAAACTTCCTGAGTTACAATCATTTTCATTGGAACATTATTGAAACCCTTAATTTGGCTTCTGGAGAAATGTCCTTTTTAACATAATTTTCCTTTTCTGGGAATGGTTTTTCCAGTATTTTAAACATATTCTTTTGAATGAATATATAAATAATTACTATGTGGTGAGCAATATCTAATGAGTGAATATTGCATTGTTTAATTTTGAGGGTAGGTAAATTGAGCTTTGAGGAGGATGGTTAGTGTAAGTATTCATATGTACTTCTCAAGTAACTACTATGTGCCAGGCCCCATGGCAGTTGCCAAAACTGTGATAGCAAACTTAATAGAAACAGCTCATTCCCAAACAGAGCTTTACTAAAATTCACAATCAAAGATTGTTTGTCTTTGACATTGTGCCACAATGTACTCATATCCTCTGACATTTCCAACTTCTTTGTTGTTTTGGAATATGGACTATGACACTATGACTCATTTTTTTAACATCAACCCAAGAGAGTGAAGGATAAGGAGTGTCATATTCTGACAAAGATACCTAGATTAGTATAGATATGAATTATAATTTCTCATAATTCCTGAATCCATATTTCCCCCTTCCATCCAATTCTGGTAAGATGTATTTAGGCTAAATAGAAACCCCTTTTTTCTCCCTGGAATGGGAATTCATATTGCATATGCCTAGCTTGTATCTAAAAACATTTATGCATCTATCTTCTCAGGTCTTTAGGCTAAATAAACCAAGTGTGGGGACTTTGGACCTTGTATTACAGGAATGTCCTCATGTGGAAAAGGGATGGGAAGAGACAACTTTGTATGTCAGACTAGTGCTTCTTGGGGTTGACTTAAGGCTACCCAGCCATGAAGCTGGATTCTCCAGATAATGTTGTGCTCAGACATTGCTAAGCAGCAGAGAGATGGAAAAGAAAATAGGTGGGCACCTGAAAAATGAACTCAGATTTTTTTTATATATCCTTAAATTTCTAGGATCTTCTAGCCTTAACACTGGGGTTGAAGGTCTCCTTACTGTGACTTTGCATACACCCTCCTGCTTGAATTTAAAACACTAGGAACTGCATGTCTGAGATCTGAATGTGTTCTTGGTCCTAAATCAATCTTGTCACTCCTCGGAAAGCAATGCGAGATAATAAGTAGTATTCACCTGATTGCTTTCCTGCTTCGAGACAGCTAGTGACGCGCGTCTTCCTGATAACCAGGGTTTTCAGATCTGAGGCAGGGATAAAGGGAAGCTGGGAGCTCACGGAAGCTAAATTTGACAGTCAATGGCTGAGGGGAGGGTCAGCAGGGATGGAATCCGTTACACGTATAAGAAAGGAACAAAATCTATCTGCTCTGGTTGCAATGATTAGATGTCTCTCTGTCTGGCTTCCTTACAGCGGGTGACTGATGGCACACACCAGCTGGCTAATATCATAATTAACAAAGTTGTTTCTACATTGGTAAAGTTTAATCAGAAAATTTACCAGTGATATGATGGCATTGTCACAAACATCACAAGGGACGTGGAGTCTACTTTTGCTCAAGGCAGAACGGCAAAGCGGTGTAAGCAAGATGAGAAACTGCAAACTTGGAAGGCAAAGGTATGTTTCTTTTATAATTCCACATCCTGGGTTTTCTTATTAAGATTTTTGTTTCATGGTGGGTGGGATTTTTGTTTCATAATAAAAATGATTCGTAAAAAAGTTCCATGATGTTTTTCGAGCATTTGTAACATATTCTCTGAAAGCTTTGGGTTTTTTTCCCCCCAAATCTGGAAATACAGGAATAAAATTAAATAGCTTTTGATACTGAAAATGGAATATAAAACAATATTTTACCTCTTGTTATGTCTAGCTAATCTTTGTTCGTTTTCAGAATTACAATGGGGTCACAAATATTAATTGAATACTTACGTTGTGTAGCATTGGATTGATTTTGCTCCATAATGTAAAAGCTGTTGTTTTACTTTGTGTGTCAGCCCAGTTATAGCAGGGAAAAAAAGAGGCAACTGCAGTTATAGAATATGTAGAGGTTCTATTTTAGTTTCAAGAAGTGCTCAAAGTGGGGGGTAGGGGGGTCCAGATTTTGACTGAAGTCATAAAGTGATTGAAGCTTTGTTACAACATTTATGAAGACGAGTATTTCTTGACACTGTATGCTGTTCTCTAATGCCAGTCTGGCCTTTGATTGTTCTACCTGTATTTTCATTTCACCATGGTCTATAAAATGATCTGCTTTCCTTGATTGAATATTCAAGCTGTGGGGAGTTTCCCAAATTATAGCCTTCACATATTGCTAATTAATGAGCATGCATATGGATGAGGAGAGGCATGTGTCTCTGTGAGTGTATGCCTGAGCCCTTCATCCAAGTAAAAGAAGGAGGAAGGGTCTCAAAAAAAACCATGCAGAGGGCAAGTTTGGATCATTTATGCTGTGTCACACTACCACTGTAATATCATGGTGACCAATTTGCAATATTGGGGACGTACGTTAAAGTTCTTCTACCTTCTCTCTGCTCATTTAGGCCAAGATATCATGGCAAAAAGCAGTAAATAATCCTTTGATCATTACAATTGTCTTTTGTGTTAATAGCAGTTTTTAAACCTTACATAATAGCATTTTGAAACATGCTAATGCATAATATATATGTTTTAAATAAGGTCATTTAAACTTTCTCATTATCTTATTCCTAACCATAAGAGACTTGATAGTCTTAATATATTGATTTTAAATTTTGTCATCCAAATTTCCCATTCGTAAATTTAGAAAATAATAATTTTATGGAAATAAAAACTTTAAATGTCTAGATAGTTTTAAATGTTTATCAAAATTTGGGTTAAAATTTGACTTAGCATCTTTCTAATCTTCACTTAAAAATAATGACGCTGATGAGAAAAACTAAAAGTGGAGGCTTCGTTTACTACGTGGTGGATGTATGCTTCACAGGAGTATGTTATTTTCATGAAAGAGACTCCTTTAACTTGGATTCTTCTTCTACCCAGTATTGGGAACAAGACAGACAGTAAATATATATATTCATCAAGTGAGTGAATTAATGATTTTAAGATTTCTACTGTGATTCAAATACGGTTAACATTTACTTTCTCCAAATCAATAACTTTTGTACACAGTAAACATCGGGAACAGAAACAAGCAGATGAATGGCAGTCACAGATGACACGGAGGATTAATTTCCTAAAATAATATACTGTTTTTTAAGCTAAACTTCATAATATTTCGTGTAATTGAGATTGGAGAGTTTAAGAACACTGGTGGAGTATCAAAGGTCTATGAGGATTAAAAAAGACCAAGAAATTCGTTTACAGCTAATGTCCCATTTTTAAAAACAGGATTACCTCCTGAGATGTGTAGAAATGAACTCTTGCTCGAGTTTCAAAGGAATTAATATTTTTGGTAAAATGTGCTAATGTAAAGAGTTAGAAGATTAGTGATGTCTAATGAATAGAATGCCTTCTTTCTCATGGAAATGGGAATATAATAA
>CM053403.1:21239922-21303034 GCA_028644305.1 Xerus rutilus | reverse complement strand
TTTGCTAGAAGGATAATTTCCTAATTCTTAATTGTGAGACAAGTATTCCTCCTGAACTATAAACAAACATGTTGTTCTGTACGTTGTCTGATAAAGTATGTATCATCCATCAGCTTTAGCTTTGGCATAGTGAATTGTCAAACTTTAAAAAATTCATTTGCTTCAGTTTTTTTAATAAAGTTAATCTTTAAAAAAATGACTGCTATATGCACTATTAACTGCATTTCATCTTTGATGAAAACACTATTAATTCTTCAGATATAATTTGAGAATCTTCTCCAATTTAGAATAATCTTGTTCTACCTCTTATGAGAACTAATGAAAATGATTTTCAGTATTAACATTTGTTGCAATTCTAACAACATTCTCTAAGCTTAAAAAGCTAATGTGCTAAACTACAGATAATATCCTCTATATTGTTATTAATTATCAGCATTCTTTTTCATAAATGAGAATCATGGCTCTGGAAGGCGAAATTCACATTGTCTTAGTGCAGAAAAATAGTATTGGTGAAAAAGCAAAGGAAAATAAGATCATATTTTGCTAAGTCCCAAATCTAATCATTTGTTTTGCTTCTGTGTGCTTTGAAGACATTTTTATTTCTTTATGTTGCCTTTGTTTTCTGGCAATCAGTTCCCCTGTAATCCACCCAGTCCCAGACCTGACATTTCCCTTATCATTGTGAAATAACATTCTCTGCCATTAATAAGCCAAGATTAATCCATTTGACATTTTGATGGACCACATATTTTAACTGGAGTCCCTTTTGTTTAAAAAGCAGACTTTTTTTTAGACCAATGATGTCATTTTCTTTATTGTATATTGTTTTATTTATTGCGTCTTGTGAGTCAGCAATTTAATTTCATGAAAATTTAGAGTAGGCCTACCATGAACAATTTTATTTTGCTGAACAAAAGAGAGATAGCAAGCGGCAGTCATGGATTTTCAGGTTTTATTTCTCCATAGTAAAAAATACTCACTTAGAAATTTTTTAAGATGGTATTCTCTTTAACAGATAATAATTCTAGAAAAAAATTATTTGCTTAGTATTGACCAAGTGAATTATTTCTTGTGATTTATTTGATAAAGTCTTTAAAATACTCTAGAAATGATAAATGTCTCAATGTTAACTTTCCATCTTAACTGGGAAGGTTAGTTCCTTGTACTAGTTTTCAAGTGAGTTGGAAGGTGGCCAGTGTGCTGTGGTGATGTGTGGCCTACTTGATATATCCTATGCTATTGTATTCAAATTATCCCACCAAGTGTACACAGTATAGTGGTCCCTTGGTATCCATAGGGGATTGGTTCCAGGACCACAAGGGATACCAAAATCTATGGATGCTCAAGTCCTTTTTATAAAATGGCATGGTGTTTTCATATAACCTACACTTCCTATATATTTTAAGTCATCCCCAGATTACTTATAATACCTAAAGCAATGTAAATGCTGCATAAATAGTTCTTATACTGTATTGTTCAGGGATTAAAGATAAGAAAAAAATCTGTACATGTTTAGTACAGGCACAATTTTTTTCTTTTTAAATATTTTCAATCCCTGGTTGGTTGAATCCGTGTATACCAAACCTGCAGATACAGAAAGCCGACTGTACTTTGCAATCTGGTGTTGTGCTTAGAAATATATCCTCACTAAAGTGTCTTCACCATTAGTATCTCTGGAACAGTCACTGACTGACCTGCCTCCAGCTTCAACAAGTCTTTATTGAGTATGTCCTATGTTCCACATACTCCCTGAGACCCACTGAGGTGGGTCTGCGAGCCATGTTTTATGGACCAGAAATTACAACTGAGTGGAGAACAAGTTCCCTGAAGTCAGGTGGCCAGTCAGTGGAAACTAGTGACGTGACATTTTAAGCCTTTCCTTCACCAAGCCCTTCCTATCACTTTGTGATATCTGTAACATTCCCTCTTGCTAAAATTAGATGACTATAAGAACAAGATTCTTAGAAGACAACTTTAATCTCTTTCCTGAGCAAAGGAATTTACTGAAATTGAGGAACTATAACGATAAAATGAGCCTTCTCCCAATTCACTCTGGATGAAGTAAGAGAAGTGGTTTAGGTGCCTGGGATTATTCCTAGGCGCACCCATGCCATGAACTTCACTCAGATGGCTCAATTCTTAGAGACAAGAATTTCTTCTCTTCAAACTTTATTATTCAGTTTATTGACAGCTAGTTATTAGGCTTTTTAAAAAGATGGTCTTTAAAATATTTGTGCTTACCTCTTTCATTTAAAATTAATAAATAATTTTCCTTAACAGATCTTAAAGTTAGAGATGTGTTTGCCTCATGTCACAACATGTCATTGGTGAACATAGTTTGACAACTCATTAATAAATTTGCCTCTGCATTTTATAATGCCTGCTCTCAAAATTGGGTATAATAGGCATAGCACCTAATAGGTTTCTGTGTCATAGGTACCTGTCTAGTTTATGCCAAATACACTTGAAGAGTATGTGGAAAAAGATCTTTTATATAAATATCAAAAAAGAAGTACATATTGTACGATATACTGCAATGTGAGAAAAAGGCAGTGTGCTACATGGTGAAGGAACTTTTGTTCTCATTTCCTGAATTATTATGAGAACAAAGGAACTCTCCTGAGTTAGGCAAAAAGTAAGCTTCTGTGAAACTAGCCCAGGAGACTCAGAAATTTGGAATTGACAGATAAATTTGCACTTAGTAACCTTATCTACCTTTTGAAAATAATTCTATTGGTTTATAAATGCTCCAAAATTGGCTCAGAAGAGTGTGATCAGTCTAAATTCTTCTCTGGATCCACCCATCCGGGTTTTGGAAGGTTCCTGATACATAGTGGGAACTAAAAAAATGTTTGTTAAGTCAGATTGAAAGCGACTATTACCATTAAAATAAAGCTGCAGACATGGAACCAATACTTCATTGTGAAGCCCAGAGGTTCACATTAAGAAATAAATCTGTTTCAGAATCTGAAGAGGGAAAGAAGTTGAGACAGATAGATAGATACATAGATAGGCAGATGCATCCTAAATTTCTCCTTAGTCTACTGAAGAATGGTTTGAAAAGTGGTCCAGTTTTCTCCTTTGCTTTAGCCTTAACTTTATACTTATGAACACCACTCCTCACCCTGAACTTATTCATCACTAGTTAGCCACTTATTCCTCACTAATAAATTAGATTTTCTTAACTTATTAAATATCTAGTCCAAATTATCCATTTAGTTTATGTTTGTAAAGAGACAAAAAGAAATAATTCATTAAATATTAATTTTAATGGATTAAAATATTAAATTTGAAAACAAATGAAAAAGCAACTAAAGAGTATTAAGCTAAACTAGGAAAGTTGATGAGTACAGCAGGAAAATAAGAACATACTATTTTGACTCTAAATGCCAAGTACTTTGTAGCAGAGAAAATTAAAGTAAACCATAAATGAGACACACTGAAAGAATCTTCCCCCAGAGATACTAAGCAAGATGGAAGAACAAATTTGACCAACATCCCTTCTAATTATATAAATACTTGAGAATTCATTAACCATTTGAGTCTTGCTTGGTGATGATTAAACCCTTAGGCAGATGTGAATCAACTCTACTATATGGAAACATTGAAGAAAACATTTATGAAAAATATGATCCAATTTCTGAAAATACAGGCCAATTAAAGATTGAGATTTAATTTAGGAATGTTACTCTGGGTGCATGATGTATGTATTAGTGATGATTTCTCTCCCCTCATTCTTCATCTTCATAAGCAAAATGAGATTTTTACTTATTGACATATTACTGAAGAATCTAGCTTTTTTCCCCAAAATTACACATTTTTTTTGCATAAATGTGCCTAATTACCTGAATTCAGTTTTGATTAGCAGTGTTAATTGATGCAGCTGTGGATGGTATCTGTTTACCTAAATTACCATGTGCAAACAGCAATATGTCTGGAAGTGAATATGCTAAACTGAAAATACTAATTAGCTAAGACAGATTGTTATTCAAGTCACATTGTGGAGCTTTCTAATGAAAGCCTGGATGTGTCAGGGTTTTATGATATTCAGAAAGAAATGTCTATATTACATATGATTTCTAAATTTAATTCATAAGAACAGATGGGATGTCAGCCAGGGTTCTTCTGCCTTATTCCGTTATTAATGTGAATATTTTACTCAACTGGAGATATATTCATATGTTTTTTGTGAGAAACTCATTGTGTGCTTTGACAATATGCCAGCCCTGTGCATACAGACTCATCTATTTCTTGACCAATATATTTGCAGATTTTTTCTATCTACTATCCCAAGGATGAAGATAAATAAACCATCTTGCAAGTTTAATCACATCAACTGGTTAATTTCATTGTATCACAGAAAGATTAGTTAAATAGCTTACGCTGAGTAGTATTTTATTTTATTGTTTTCCCTTTTGTATGCCAAGCAAATAATAATTGTAAAGAATTGATCTTAGAATTCTTAAAAATCATTGAGCATCTCATGGGCCAAAAGGCGAGTGCTCGTTGCTTTTAGATTATCTCAAAGCTTTGGTCATTTTTAAATGGATCACAAAGCAATGCTTATTTTCAAGGGCCTGGTTTGAAATGTTATAGCCTTTTTGTGTATCTTTGTTTCCTGTTATCTCTTTCCTAATACACAACCTGCTTTGCTTAAGGTTTTTCTCCAAAGAGAGCATTAATCTTTCACCTTCCGCCGTGGCACTCAGCTCTCATTAATGGCACTAAAACTTAAAGGAATCTGAAGATTATGGTACAAATCCTGCACATCATACAGTAAAGAAATAATAGCTGTCATCCCTTTCCCAAGAGGCTAAATAACTGTGCTTAATGCGTAACAAGTCTTCTCTTCCCAAAGGCTGGGAAGATGAGGCCTCTTGACTCAACCTGAGGGTTTCAGATCCTCTATGAGATATTTTAAGATGCCATGAGCAAAATGGGGATAATTTTCACAATGCAAATTTGAACATAATTATAGTTTGGCATATTTAATTTAGTTTTAAGTGAGAATTATAATTACCAAAAATTGAATTATTTCAATTATGCTAATTTCTATCCCCAAAGTTTTGTATAATTTGGTTCTCTAAGATAGGTGGAGATCTAGCAAAATTACAACGGTGTTGAATAGTATAAATGAGGAATTTGGGACAATGGCTCTGTTCTAGTTACATTTTTGCTATAAAAGTTAAAGTACCATTAAACTGGTCCAGAAAAACATAAAGTGCTTGAGATCACATACATCAAAAGTGGGGGGGAAAATGCTGTGTATTAAATGTGTGCATTCTTTATGTTCCATTTTCTGAACCAATATCAATGATGAGATACTGTTGCTGCTCCCTATTTGATTGGGGAAGCTAATCTCAGTATTTTAAAAATTAAATTCATGTGTATAATAGTTAAGATTTTTTTAATAGTGTACTTTCAGGGAAAAAAAACACAAGTTACCTTCAGAATTGTCTTGCCTTTGATTATCACTTTTGCATTATGGTGTTTAGTACACATTTCTATATTCTTGGAGATGAAAATTTGAAAGGTTTTGTTTTTCAATGGCTACAGCTAACTTGCTGAATGTTCTATAGAAGGACTGAGAGAGTTCAGTGTTACAGTGTGTGTGTGTGTGTTTGTAAGTAAATCACCTAAGCAAAGAATTCAATTTAGATGCCATAGTCAGCCAACCAGTTCGATTTGTCTGGGGTGTTTACTTTCTAAACTGCCCAGTTTGGTTCTCTAAAGCAACTGCTGAAAAACCTAAGTCTGCTTAAAGGTCATAGACAAAGGAAGTAAACCCCTCCCTCAGAAGCACAGCAATCTATTCTATAGGGAACAAATGCGGGGGGGGGGGGCACTCTTTGCTCATCCTGAGATTCTCTGGGTGTTTTAGTAAAAGTTGTCTTGTTTTGTCTCCTTGTGTAGATGTGGGCTTGTATTGGAATCCTTATTGACACGTGAGCATTTCTACAGGGTAACTTGAAAATGGCAAAGCAGGTCAGAGATGTCAAATCAGAAATGGAATTTTTATGGAGTTTTATCAGATATTCCAATGAATTGTCTCGAGGCAAATCACTTAACCTCGGTGTGCAAATTAGTTAATTTTAAGAATAAATATAGCTATCTTTCTGACTTATTAAGGATTTATCACTTGTGCCCAAGGTTCAACGGATCTGCAAATGAAGTGTATGAATCTTTTCTTTGAACTCTAATTGGCATGTGGGGCATGTGGGGGAGGCAGGTCTGACTGAGTTAAAGGCTGCAGGACTTAATCCTTTGAAGAAATTCTGATTTAGTTTTATGACTTCTAAGTATTGCTAATGTATTCTCAGATTAATTTGACTCTCACTGCTTCCTTATTCTGTTTCTTTCCAGAGGATGGATTGTAGGCTCCCTGAAGGAACTTCTTTGCTAGGCTCTGCCTTCTTTTTGCACTCAGCTTTATCCCTAAGGGGTCGTATGCACACAGTAGGGCTCTCAGAGTACTTCTGGAGGGAATGGAAGTTGCGAATGAATTAAAAACCATGGCCATTAAAACCATTTGTACCTCTCAGAGACCTATATTACAAGATGTAGTGTGCCATCTAACCCTGGGAACATAAACCCTCTGAAGGCATTTAAAAAAATTTAAACCTCTTGGTTATTTTGAAAAAGTTGCACATTTTTTGATTAGTTTGTGTTCAATTCAAAGGAACTCTTACATTTCATGAAGGATGAAATACATTGGAATGGTACCCTGAAAAATAAAGCACACGATGCACTTGGGTAAATGCAAATTTCAAATGAATGGGATTTGAGTCGATAAGCAAAGCTTTGTAGATAAGTAGACCTAAATTCAGATTTTGTCTCTGTCACTTACTAGAAATGTAACCTTGGGCATTTTCTTAACTCTTTTGGGCCTTGGTTTACGGATCTTAAAAGAGAGATACTAATATCTATATGTGGTGATGATATGATGAATAAATTGCATAATAAATATAAACACTGTAACCTAATACCTATCAAGTAAAAAGGAATTAGTAGGTATAACTACTGGATTTAATACAGAAGCTCTGTGTCAGAGATCAACAAAGGCAATTAGAGAAAAATTTAAAATGTAGCATTCATTAACTTACTTAAGCTCTTATGTAGTGAAAGTTTATTTTTATCCCACCAATATGTTATATGTGTGTGGACAGTGTGTGTGTGTGTGTGTGTACACATACGTATGTCAAAAGACAAAATGAAATACCTGGCTTCCTGAAATTATACAGTACATGAATTTCTGGCTTCCTTTTCTTCTAATAATTTCTTATAGCTATCTAACATTTCATAGCTCTAAAGTAATTCTGTACATGTTATCTTATGTGATTTCCCAGCAACAAGACAGGATAAGCAGCATTGCATTCTTTTTTATTAACTAAGTTCTCTTACTGCAGTGAGGAGCAGGAAAGAATGAAGGTAGAATACACTTGGAATCTTTTTCTAAACTGGAAAAAGAAGCTAGTTTCTCTACATTATACTGGCAATGAGAATAAAACTACATCTCAATATAGGATCCAGGGATGAGGACATTGTAACATCCAGGCACCACCCAGGTTTTGAAAGGTGAATGGGTTTAGTTTCTCCTCAATACACATTTATTAAAATATTCTAATCCATTACATTGCTTATAACAGTTAAACATTACCATCTCTGTTACTACCAGAGCTTGTGTGAAAATGGGACAGGGCAGTGAGACCAGAAGCTTAGGGACCAGAAGCTAGGACCAGAAGCTTAGGTCACCCTTAAGCCTGGAGATTGAAACATGGGAAAATGTGCAGGAGATTTCTTATGAAATTAGCACATGGAACCAGATTCCAGAAAAATAAAAATCTATTCTCCCTTCTTATAATTAAGCTAGTCACAGGAGAAGGAAAATATCCCAAGAAAGCCATCTCACCTATTCATAATTTGTTGTCTGGGGTTAAAATATTTCACTGACTCCATAAAAATCTTCTAAATATCTTCTATTTGTGAAGTATTTTCAAATTCAATGTAATATGGAAAGTGTAAGGGATAGTGCCTTAAAGGATTCTAAGTAAACTACTTTACGATAAGATACCTATTACTGCAACAGGTATATTAAAGTGAAAGTGGTAAATTCTTCTTTTAATTCTAAGGATTTCAGAAACACATTCATTCATTCATGTATTCATCTCATAGCATTTATTCCCTCTTGCACTGGGTAGTGGAATACAAACAAGAGCATTGAAATCAGGTGATCTGGGTTTATGTCCTTGGGTCTTCACTTACTAGAGATTGACAACTTATGTGAATCTTCAGCTTCTTTGTCTATAAAATTGGGTTGATTGATTATGATAAGATTTATATGGAGATTGTATTTGTGAGGTCCTTCCCACTCTGTGTAGCACACACATGTCCAATCACCATTATTTCATGAAAGTGAATCCTTCTCCATTCAAGGAATGTAAAAGTAGTTAGAGAATGGACATACACACACCTAGAGCAACCGGAGAATTATAAGATAGCAAATGAGTAAGTGAAATCTAACAAGGTCCAAGTTCCACAGGTGCTGACAGAATTTAGAAATAGGAGAGAGCGTTTATAAAAATGGGAAACAATAGCAAAAAAATGCTTTCTGGACCGTGTGGTGTCTGGATCCAGCCATGGCTTTGTTCAATATGTGCAGTCCCTTGAACATTTCCCTGGAGACCACTGTTAACCTAGGAACACATGACATCTGTGTAATTTGAGTAGGACCAGAGCCCAAACCCAGAAGCACACAGAACAAGATTTCCTGTTCAGTGTGTAGATTGGGGGCCCATCCATCCCTGGCCTTTGGTTTGTGAACTCCATGGGCCTAACTACAGTGGGCACTGCCTCTTCCGATAGCATGCATGATAGAATTTCAGTATATTTGGACTTGCTCAGAGTTCTTAGGACCAGAAAGTTCAAATTAGATTTTTGTCATTAGCTTGTCAAGTTTGTCTTAAGCCCACTTAATGAGGTCTGCAGTGGAATGTCTTTTATGTCCCGTGGCCTTTCTGCTTAGTCTCAACGACTCTCAACTCTGGCCAAGGAGTTAATAAAGTTACCATGGTGCTCACTTGAGGTCTGCTGCTTTCGAAAACACACCTCCTATGTGTTTGGGTATTTAAATTCTGTTTTCTAGCTTTTAGGGTTTATATCTTCATGGTGCATTCAAGTGCTATGGAAATAAGACCAGATGGATGTGACAACCAGCCATTCGGGAAATTACGCACACATTACATTTTAGAAAACCAGTGTACATATGTCTGTGTGGATGCGTTCATATGTTGGATTATTTTTGTTGTATCCAAATGGTCTGGATTTCAGTGAAGCAGTTACCTAGAATGTCAGCCTGAGAATTCCTCTTGGAGGAAAAGCAGAACCTGCCCTGAGTTATTTTGTCAAACAGGCCTGAATTTGGGGACAGAAAAAAGGTTACTGTGTTTTTCTACCTTCCTTTAGTTTCCTCCACAGTACCGACCACTCACTACATGACATTCTGTTATGACTTTATTTATTGTCTATCATTCCCCTATAACTCTGGAAAGATAGGGCACTTTGCTGCCCTGTTTAATAGTGTAGTATTTGGCATGCAGTATGCACACTATATGTAATAATGAAGCAATGGACTCTCACTGAGGTAATGAAATGGCATTTAGTTCTCCCTTGGGCTGACGCCAGCATAATGTGGAGATTTTGTCTCCTAAACAACGAACGTAGGGTTGGAATAATAGCGATGATGCTGCCTGACATTTATATAATGTTTACTATGTACCAGGCACTGTTGCAAGCGCTTCACATCAAATCCAGAGAAACACTCTGAGATGAGGGAGCTTTTATTCTCCCCGTTTTATGAATGGGATCTTAAAGCACAAATACTGTGCGACACAACCAGGTTTCTAACCTACTAGCCTGATCTTCGACATCATGTATTGTTAAAATATGGCTTCTGGGATTGGAAGACGCCATACTCAAAAATGTATCCACTCTTTCAATTAGCAAAATCATCACCTAACCATGATCTATCAGTTCTGCATGATTCTTAAATCTGCTATTCAGTTCAGCCCAGTGGTGCAAGGGGAATTAGGAATCCGTACAATCGCTTTTCCTATTTTGTGTTGCTCTCGTCATCGATTTGCCTACCTACTTAACCTTCAACAGAAAAGAAAAAAGAAAAGGAAACTAGATGATTTATGCTGTAAATAAACATCATGGGTTCCTGTGCCAGCTAAAATATTGTGTTAACAAATCCAAAGCATATCGTAGAGCTCCATGGAATAATTAGTATTGGAGATGTTATCTCAGCTTGTTTATGGTTGTTCGAGTTTTTATTCTTGTACAAATTGTGAAAAGATAATGAAATTTAGGTTCGGAATTAAAGCATGTAACAGAACTTTTAACAAACACTGTCTGCTCAGTTGGATTTCGGTAAGGCTGATATTAAGATGAGCTGCTATTCCTCAGGTCAGACCCACATGATGCCTTAGGATTTGTCTCACATAAGTGCCGGAAAAAAATAGAGAAGACAAAATACAATTGTAAGTTCTCTAAAAACTGATGAAAATGACCTCCAGATATGTAGAGTGAGCACTGTGTAGAAGGTAATGGTTTATAAGACCTCAGAAGAATGACAATTTTCAGGAGTGTGTTTGTGTACGAGGGCTCCATTGCCTGAGACACATCTGAATTGTGTTCCTCACCTGTACATTTCCTTGAAACACTTCCTATTATCTGTCCACACCGTAGTGGTGTTTTACCAGTTCATTTCCCTGACATCCCCTCCAATCAGTCCAGCTGCCAAAATCAATTGTCGTCCACCCTTCCTCTCCTGAATTACTCAGTTCCATAAATCCCATTCAAAAATGAAGTAGCTTTTATTTGGGTTTACATGCTCCTACCAATTTCTTCTATGTAATGAGCATTTATATGTTATACAATCTTGTTATTATCTAATGTGCTAGGATATCAATTTCTACCCCTACTAAATGAAAGAGAAAATTCTTGTGGAACCCTTAGCAATGTTGTGCATGGTAAAAAATCCCAATAAGTGAAAATTTAAATGGAGCTAATTAATATAGGCATTACCTCCACTTAATTTTTTGTGTGTGTGTGGTGAAATCACTCAAACTCTCAGGAGTTTCAAGAATATAATACATTGTTATTAACTACAGCCACCTTGTACAGTAGATCCCTTGGACTTATTCCTCCTAACTGAAATTTTGTGTCCTTGGAGAAACATTTCCTCAAGCCTTTACCTCCCATGTTCACCCTCCAGGCCCTGTAAACCACCCTTCTACTCTCTATGAATTCCACTTTTTAGATTCCCCATGTAGATGAGATCTTTCTGTGCCTGACTTGTTTCACTTAACATAGCATCTCTGGGTTCATCGTTATTATTGCAAATGACAGATTTCCTTTTTTTTAAAGACCCAATAGTATTCAGTTGTGGCTGTACACCACATTTTCATATCTGTATATTTGTCGATGGATGCTTAGGTTGATTTCATATCTTGGTTGTTGTGAATAATGTTGCAGTGAATGTGGGTTACTAATCCCATTTGACATACTAATGTCATTTTCTTTGGATTTACTCCAAGTGCATGAATTGCTGGATCATATGGTAGTCTTAGTTTTAACTTTTTTGAGAAACTTCTATACCACTGGTTTCCATAATGGCTGTACTAATCTATATTCCCACCAAGGGTATACAAGTGTTATTTCTTCACATCCTTGCCAACACATTATCTTTCATCTTTTTTTGATAATAGCCATTCTGACAGGTGTGAGGTGGTATCGCATTGTGGTCTTAATTTGCATTTCTCTGATAATTAGTTGTGTTCAGCATTTTTTCACATATTTGTTGGCCATTTGAATGTCTTCTTTTGAGAAATTTCTCTTTGAGTCCTTTGCCCAGTTTTTAATTGGGTTATTTATTTTCTTGTTGTCAAGTTGAGTTCTCCATATATTTTGGATATTAACCACTTATCAGGTCTATGTTTTGCGAGTATCTTCTCTTATTCTATCGGTTGTCTCTTCTTTTTGTTGATTGTCTCCTTTGCTATGCAGAAGTCTTTTTAGTTTGATATAATTCTCATGTGTTCACTTTTACTTTTATTGCTGGTGCTTTCATGGTCATATCCAGAAATCATTGCCCAGATCCACATCATAGCACTCTTTCCCTATGTTTTCTTCTACTAGTTGTAAAATTTTAGCTCTTCCATTCAAGTCTTTAATCCATTTGAGTTGATTTCTGTATATAGTGTGAGATAAGATTTAATTTTTTTCCTCTTCATGTGGATGTCCAATTTCCCCAGACATCCATTTATTAAAGAGTCTATCTTTTCCCCATATGTGTCCTTGGCACCTTTGCCGAAAATCAATTGACTGTTAATGGGTTGATTTATTTCTGAGCTCTCTCATCCATTCCATAAGTCTGTGAGTCTGCTTTTATGCCAGCAACATACTATTTTCTTTGGTTTCAATACTATAGCTTTGTAGTGTATTTTGACGTCAGGTATTGTAATGCCTCCACATTTTAGTATTGTTTTTGTTTGTGCTCGAGAGTTCTTTGTTTATTTGGGGTCCTTTGTGGTCCTATAAGAATTTTAGGATCTTTTTTCTATTTCAGTGAAAAATTTCATTGGAATTTTGATAGAGGTTGTGTTGAATCTATAAAGCACTTTGGGTAATAAGGGTACACTAGCAAAATTAATTCTTCCAATCTATGATTGGGGGATATATTACCATTTGTTTGTGGTTCCAATTTATTTTATTAATGCTTCATAGTTCCCAGTGTATAGTATTTCATTTCCCTAAATTTATTCCTAAGTGTTTTATTTTTTGTATCCGTTATAAATGAGATTGTTTTTCTGATTTGTTTTTCAGGTAGTTTACTGTTAGTGCATAGAAATGCTACTTATTTTTGTATGTTGATTTTGTATTCTGCCACTTTACTGAATTTGTTTATTAATTCTAACAGTTTCTGGTAGAGTCTTTAGGGATTTCTATAGAGAAGATCATATTGTCTACAAATGCGGATGGTTTAACTTCTTCCTTTACAGTCTGAATGTAAAAAGGCTTTTCTGACCATATTTTAAAAAATAAATAAAAACAAAGAAAAGTCAACTAACTGAATTTTTAAAATAACTAATAGAAATCGACTTGAAAAGGTTTATTTTTTTTTTCATTCCTTTGTATGGTTTTAAACTCTGAAGCTGACTCTATAACAAATACATCTGATCATAATAAGCATGAAACAAAGCACTATAAGAAGTTGAAATATCCTTAAGGGCACAAATTGATAGTGCCTCTAATCCTTTTTTGGAGCACAGATGGGAATGTGTTTTACCTTACCATATGACTGGCAGAGCATTGAGAGTACCTTTTGTATACATATGTATTTATTTGATTGATTAAATAGGCCTTTTCCCTTCATAGCCAGAGGAACCATTCTCAGAAACATGTAGATGATCAAAATATTTTTATATTCTGAACACCAAAGAAGCATCACCTTTTGGGTTATTTACTGTTTCTTTCTAAATATTTTCTCTTAGAAACCAGCCCCCAAAGGCAATAAACAAGGCCCCTATTTGGCTCCAGGGAATAAGAAATTCAGTAGGCAGTGTCCTGCCCATGGAATCTGCCTCCAGATGAAGGCTCCATGAAGTTAAGTTCAAATGGGAAAAGGTAGACATAGAACCATCTTGTCCATGCAAAGCTATGGAACTTTCTCAGCACTGGGCTTACCATAAACTCACCTCCATGGGGCAGCACGTTTCCCAAGAAAGCATACCTGTAGGGGGTTTTCTTTCTTAAGATTTCCCCTGCCCCAATCCCATTACTGTGTATCAGCAGCTTGTGAGGTATTGAGGGGGTGAAATTGAGAGGAAAATTTTGATGGAAATGGAACAGTTGACATATGAGCAAATATTGGAAAATAAGGGATAGATTTGGGATCTGTGCTGTGAGGAAAGAGGAAAAAAAAGGGACATAGACCAAGACTGACTTTCAAATTCCTACAGAATTCAGTATTTTAAAATGAATGTTTCCTATCTCATTTTATATGTCAAGACACCAAAACACACATTTGTTAGGTAATTAGCATCAATCAAAGTTCAAAGTTGAGAACAGATAATCCAATAGTGTTATTGAAGAAACACACTTTCCTCGTATTCTAAGGGC
This sequence comes from Xerus rutilus, assembly GCA_028644305.1. Classification (NCBI taxonomy): domain Eukaryota; kingdom Metazoa; phylum Chordata; class Mammalia; order Rodentia; family Sciuridae; genus Xerus; species Xerus rutilus. The sequence goes on along the minus strand of CM053403.1, from coordinate 21,288,853 downwards.
TGTTTGGACAACCATTAAAAATAACTAAATATTAATAGGAACAAAATAATATGTATGGTGCTTGGACATAAGCACATTTTGTTTCAACTATCCAACACAAGGCTTGCTCAGGAAATTCACCTGTGGTAGATAATTTAATGCACAGTTAGTAAATCCTTAATTCCTGTGTGTGTGTGTGTGTGTGTGTGTGTGTGTGTGTGAGTATTGCTGGGATTGAACTCCAGGGGCACTCTACCCATGAACTACATCCCCAGCCCCTTTTAATTTTTATTTTGAGACAGGGTCTCAGTAAGTTGCCCAAGCTGGCCTCACACTTGCGATCCTCCCACCTCAGCTTCTCTAACTGCTGGGATTACAGACATACAGGCCACAAACTCTTACTTCCTTTGAATCACACTATTCTTGTCAGTTGTTGTAAAGTTCAATTTACAACCCCACTTTTGGCTCCATGTGATGAATTATATTTGCAGGATCTTTTTTTAAAAAAGTATGTTTTAGTTATAGTTGGACACAATATCTTTATTTTGTTTATTTATTTTTATGTGGTGCTGTGGATCGAACCCAGTGCCTTATATGTGCGAGGCAAGTGCTCTACCACTGAGCTACAAACCTAGCCCCATAGTTGCAGGATCTTAATTTTCTTCATCCTATTGCTTCTGTGGAATTTATAGTACTTCTTGATAATCCCATGCCACCATGGATTAGAACAAAATGATATATTTTATGGCATCTTTCCTGAATAAATGTCTTTGGGGCCATGCATTTACCCACATACATGCAAAGTAGGGATGGGATGGTTTTTGGCTTACTAAGTCCTAGAATCAGAAAGTTATGTAGTGTTTATTAAGGCCATTGAGGAAGGTGAATGGAAGATAATTACAGGGTAGATACATAAAGTATCTTTATTGAGTACCTACTATGTTTCAGGTAGTTTATGTATCTACCCTGTAATTATCACAGCCCAGAGAAATGGACAATATTATCACTATTTGGTAGAAGAGAAAACTGAAACTAATTGTGTCAAACCAATTTTTCTAAGATTACCCAGGTGGGATTTTAATATCTGACTCCAAAGGCCATATTCTTCCTATCACACCACAGCATGTTGTCTTTCTGTCTTGGGAATATTTATGTTCTTGAAGTATAAAAAAGAATCACTGGAGTTCATGGCCCATTGTTATAAAACACAAAGTCCCGTCCCATTTTTTTGGTGGAGGCTCCTTGATTTTCTTGATAATTGAATTCCCAAGCCCAGCATTTAGCATATGCCATCTAGAAAAACATAGAAACCTGATATGAAAAGCGAGAAGAAATAAGGAAAAAAGAATATTGCAATGGAACACCTGGTGGTGACCCTCAAAAAAAGTAAAAGGAAAATACTGATTTTCCTGCTATATTTTTCTGTTTAAAAGGAAAAAGGGGTAACATGAGGCAAAGGGTAAATAGAGAATATTCATGTTGTGATAATTAGCAAAACAGAGCCAAGTAGAGCTGGCTTGGGGGTTGAGTCTCCATCTCCCCCATCATTGTACCCTTCATGGAAAGGGAGGATTCGGTTTGGGTTTCAGACTCAGAGTTGTCATGTGAGAAGTGTACATTAATTTCATATTTTCTCATAACTTTCTTTTGGGGATAAGGATTTGGTTTTCTGCTGTTTATTATTTCAAAGGCATCTATATGCTAATATGCTTTATGCTAATTATTTTCATGTTTGCCCCTCAGGTTATGCTTCATATCACCCACCAGGGAGGATCATCTCTCATGAAAACTTTCAAATTTGATTTTGAGAATTATTCAGAAAAAATTAAGCCATGCTCTCTCCTAACAGGAAATAAATATGCTCTGGAGAATCCTGTAATTCAAAGAAAATGGATTGGGATAACACTGGGGTTCTCAGACTACCCAAATCCTCGTGAGAAGGACAGCCAGGTACACAAAACATTTAACATCGTGACATTGAAATGTTGGAAAAATGATTAAATTAAAAATCTTAATAATAGGCCTTTAGAAATCACTAAATTACAATGTTTCATCCAGAGAGGAGAAAGAAAAGGCTGTTTTCATTCTCTCACAGCGTTTGAGGTGTGTTAACTGCTTCTATTGCTATAAATAATACCATGTTTTAATTGTATGTCATTGTTTCTTAGCATCATTTCTAGAAAGTTAATTCTAATGATATTAATGCCTGAAGCTGAGTTTGTGCTTACAAGAAGAGTCAGGTAAAATGGAAATCTCATATAATAAGCTAGCTTGATGTTTTCTTCCAGTACTTTTATTACAGAGACTGTGTGTGTGTGTGAAATTATAATTTATTTTGAAAGCAGATTGCTACTTGGAAAAAAGTAAAAGTTAGCCAATTAACCAATCTTAAAAATATTTTTCAGGCACCTTGCTTTAGTAGATAAACAAGGCTTACAATATAATTCCTGGACATGAGATATTAAAATTTTGATGATTGAGAAGGGTATTTTTCACCTCTCCCTTGGAAATTGGACTCCTTTTGGTCCCAAGCACTTCAGGGCTTCATAGGAAAGACCTCATATTACATTCCTCTGTATTGTTCTCTGCCCTGCTCTTTGCTTAAGAAGAGCAGGGAGCCAGAAACAGTGGGGGATTCCTACTGCAGATTTAAGCTCATTTCGTGGCCAGCCTCTTCTTTGCTTGCTTTTTCCTAACTCTGCTTTTCTGGAGCTGCACCTAAGGACCTTTCTGCTTTTTAAATGCTTTTGCTGTTAGACTTTAACAGGGACATCACTCTATAGGAAGTGTAGCCTCACTGCTGATATTTCTCCCACTGACTCATTTTAATGCCTCCTGAGCTCCAGCCAGCTTTGTCAGCAGGAGAGTTTCCTTTTAGGTTTGGAAGAAAGATCTGCTTCTGCAAGGGGGCCTGACAAGTAAACTAGGCTCTCCCCAGGCAGCAGGAGATCAGAAGGAGCCTACATAAGGCAGGTGAAGACAGGGACCTGCCCAACATGTGCTGGGACTGCTAATCAGGAGTTTTTCACTTACAGTCATAATCTCTATAAATAGGAAAGTCATTGCTAGGGATATAGTTGGTAAACTGGCTAGAATAAATGATTGTCAAATAATGATAAAATAACATTTTTTTGAAAGCTGGTAATGTTTGCTACATTTTGTTGCAATCAAAGAACCTGCAAGGTTTTATGTGCCAAACCCTTGTGACCCATCATTATTTTCTTTTTATTCTACTTCTTTGCCTGGGATAATAACAAAATAGCTACACATTTTCCCTTTTAAAGTTGTATTTGAAAAATGATTCATTAAACTAACACATTTGGCCTTAATACAGCCCCAGCCAAGAGGAAATTTTATCTTCTTACTCATCTCTGAGCATAATTCAAAGATAATTCAAATAGAAAAGCAATTTGTGTGCCATTAGGCACCACAATTTATTAGGTGCCAGTGAACTACACAGCCTGATTAAGAAGGCTGTTATTGGTGCATGATTCTCTTTGCCAACTAAGTTCCATGAGGACAAGAAAGACACCAAAAAATAACCATTCATGGTAGCTCTGGAAGGTGGTGGCCGTTTGTGGAGTTTGGCATATGTGGAGTGAGCAAGGCTTTAGGCTTCCTGGGCAGCAAACATTCAATCAACCAGCTCCAGGGGTGCTGTGTGAGGATTGGCACTCCTGATTCTAAAATGCCTTAGGAGCATGGGTAGAAGCTCACAGTTTTGAAATAATAGAAACTAGAATTAGATGAGCCTGGGTTCGAGTTCCAGCATCAATACCTACTCATTTTCAGCCTTGATGAATCCTTTCGACCTCCCCATTCCTCATTCTCCTTGTGGGCAGCTAACATTAGAGGGTTTTTTTTAAAAATCACATTTACTTTGTTTTTAGCTGTTAGGATAAAAGGGGATGGCATATTTGCAAGATGTCCACATCTAGTAAATGCTCAACTAAAGGTCATAAGTTCTATTATCATGGATATTTTAAATAATAATAACACTTTTAGGGTTATCATTATTAATGATATTAATGGTTGGACAAGTTTCAGAATTTTTGTTCATGGAGAACTTAGATAGTAGAAATCCAATGATATGCATATGAAATACTTTTTTCTGCTGGTAAAACAGAACCACCAAAAATTACCATGTGGAAAGTCTCAAGTTTTAAGTGTGATTTGTTGGAGGCCTATACAACATCACAGTTTCAGTAAAAATTTACTTTTTAAGAAGGTCTAAGATGTTGTATAAGGTGAAGGTTTTAAAGATCCACCAAATTTCATTGCTCATTTCTAACCAATGCCAAATATCCAGGTGAGGTAGAAAGGAAAAAAAAAGCAGTTCTAAGCAAGATATTTCTACCCTCACTGCCAAGAATCCAGATGTCTAGCTAATAAACTTGCTTTTTCATTTTTATTCTGGGTACCTGATATTAGGAAAGCCATTTTGTAATTGGTTTCTTATGTTGCTGTAGTGGTGACGAGGTGGATTGCAGGGTACAGCATGACATCCCTGAGTGGTGTAGGGTGTGGAATTGATCAGAATGAAGGCTGTGCATAGGAAAAGACATCTTGCTAGCTGAAAAGCCCTAGTGAGCTGCCAGGACATCCTCAGATGTCCAGAGCATCATACTAAAGCATGCACAGAGGTCCCAAGGCCATTGAAAAATTTTAGCTTTGCAGCTCAGTGAGAGTAAACAGGCTTGTGTTTGCCTCCGAAACACATCACTCCTCCCAGATTGAAAAGACAGATGTTAATTAAAATTTTGCAAAGTTGGAATGGATCATGCCATTCTGTATTGAAAAGTTAGTGTTGACTTGCCAAAAAAAGACCCACAGATATATTTGCTAAAAAAAGGTTCTTATTGCATATAAATCTCATTTAAAGTAAAAAGAGAAACCTTTTTTCTTTGAATTTGAAAGCATTCTAATGAGAATAGAGCCTTTTATAAAATAATATCTTGAGTGAATATTTATGTTTCATTTCATTTTCACCTTTTCCTGCAGATTTCCTTCTTTCATGGAGCCATTCTTCAAAAGAAATGCTGATAATAAATTCCTTTGGTGTGCTTTCTGGTATTTCACTTTAAACATCCACATGTAGATTAAAGTGCAACATCATTTACCTTTCCCGATGTTTAGCATAGAGAAGTGAAAAAATAGAAATTAAAAGGAAATAGCCTCACTAGAATGATAGCAATATTTCCCCAGATTTCATTTCCATCCTGTCAGTCTTCAATGGGATGTTAGTGTAATTTCTCTTTAAATGGGCATGATTTGGAACTGTTCACCGTCACAAGTGAGAGAACAAAATAAGAGAGATTTTCATTTATAAGATTGCCTTTCTCTTATCTACTGGTCTTGTCTCCCAGACTGTCTGTCTGTCTCTGGAAAGCGAAGTCAATAAAAATGATTAGAGTTGGCATCTCACAAATGTACACCCTTAAACCATGAAGCGGTAATGCTGTGCAGGAAATATTTTTTTGACCTTTTCAAATTGCATCCAACTGTCTTGGGAATTTCTCAGGGACTAGAGGTAATAAGGTTCAATCCGTTTTACTGTCTGGCTTCAAATTTAGTTCCTTCGAAGCTCTAACTTATCTATTCTTTGCATCTTGGACTTGGCATCCATTCAGCACAGGAATCCATGCATCTCATCTCTTTTCCTCTTCTCAGGTTTGTGCTAAAAGATCACACTGTAGAATCCACAGCCATGACCACTTTCTGCTTATTGCCCCCTTCCAAAGCAAAACATTAGCAAAAGAAGATGAGTGGGCATTTTGTTCTTTGAGAAGCCCTGGTTGAATTTAACTAGCTAGTACATTTCATCCTGTCTTACATCTGTTTTTACTCATATGGTTTATGTTTTAATATGCTTATTTATGTTTTAATGTGCTTATTTATTATATATAACTTTTTCCAATGAATTAAAAATATAGAGGAGGCCAAAATATGCAAATGTCTTTTGTTCTACATCAGTTTTGTTTTTTTCTTCTGTGGGTCCAAATGCAGTGGACACACTCCCTGGTAAGGAAGGGAGTTATCCAAGTGTGACATGCTAAAAGGCAGCTGAGTGGCCTCATTCTTCACTGTGTTCCCTGAAGGAGAACAGAAAACAGAAGCCCGGGACACATTTCTTGACCTCATGAAAGCGTTGGGTGTCAGGAAACCTTGACGAGAGTTAAAAAGCTTGTCTTACTTTTCATATTCTGAGCATCCCTGTGCTGAATGTAATTCTGAGTGTTTTCTCATTTGTAGAACACATCCTGTTCAAAAGCACACTCTGTCTTGCTGTCCAGGTCTATAGCTGCAGCATTGCCTTCTGCAGAGATTAGAATCTTGGCTGGAATTTCCTGTGGTCAGTGGAGCTTGGAGCCTCTTTCTGACTTGGAAGTCATGTTCACTGGCAAACAGCCATCAGGAGGAGGATATCTTTTTGAAGTTGCCCTTCTAAGAGAGTGTATTTTCTTGTCCACTAATTTGTCAGTTTGATCATAAAATATTCAGCTTTATCAAAATGAGATTATTTCAATAGCCCTATTTAGAAAGTAGGCTTGGGGAAGAGGTTAGGACGACAGATTATTTTTTATTTACAGCAATGTGTTTTGTCCTTAAAACACCAAATATATGCATATCATTGTTCATCTTCATCATTAAGCTTATATTTTTACATTTAAAACAAAATATTTGGGTTAAAATGAAATCTACAAAATATGTTTAAGAGTAAGTTGCTATTTTGTCCCTGGAAATTTAATCCATCTTAATAATTGAGTCACCATCCTGATGCTGTCCTTTCTGGCTAGCTGGCATTTTATTTAGCAAAGATAAAGTATTCTGGCTGTTTTACAAATTTGGATTTACCCAATATTTACAAAAAGCTTAGTGTCTTTATCACCAGCTGGGGAAGAGGGAAGACTGTCAGGTGCTGTAATTAAAGCAGGTTTGATTCTTGAGTGGAGCTGAGTGCACCTGAGAGACTCTTAATGCAGGTGTGTGTGTCTGGGTGCATCCGTGCCACTGGGTGTGAGATGTGCATGCTAACTTGAGTTTGGGATTAGAAGGCAACAACGCTAAAACCAAATGGATTCTACTGTCTCCCCATGGATGTCATCTCCTAGTACGTTGGATACTGGGCTGTAGCTATTAAGCCCTTTTAGAACAGAGAGTGGAGCTAATCATTAGACATTTAGCATCTCCTCTTGCTAAGATGCATCATTTTTCTTGCCCTTCAGTACCCGGTGGTAGAACAAAGTCCATGTTCAGGCTTTCTACTGAAAGCATAAGGTGATTTGAATCAGCTGGAGAAAGGGAAGAGATGGCGCTGGCTGGGGCTAGTGTGTACTGGGTTCTTTTTTTTTTTTTTTTAAATATTTTTTTAGTTGTTGAACCTTTATTTTATTCATTTATTATTTTTATATGTGGTGCTGGGGATCGAACCCAGTGCCCCACGCGTGCTAAGCAAGCGCTCTACCACTGAGCCACAGCCCCAGCCCTGTACTGGGTTCTTTTGTTTGCTGGGTGTTCACAGAGTTTATGGAATGGCTGGCAGATTAAAGGAACTTTGAGGTAGAGAGGCCAAGAATGATAACAGTTACTTCTTATTAGATAACTACTGTTTACAGGGTAAACACGTAACCAGATAACTTGTCTAACCTTGCTTCACCTTTGCAGGAACCCAGGAAGAGGTACAACTGTCCTCAACTTACAAGGGGAACTAGTCCTCAATTTACAAAAGGAAGAAAGACTTAAAGTGCTTAAAAACTGAATTTCCTTTTAAGTGGCAAGAGAATTGTATAAAGAGAAATATTCTTGCATGGAGAGGAACAAAATAATTCATTTGTTGTGCTGGGTGGCCTCTCGCCATTTCTGCCTCTCTCTTCTTCCTTCACCAGCCCGCCTCCTCCTCCTTCACCCCCTTTTCCTCCTCCTTCACTTTACTTCATTCCTCCTTCTCCTTCTTTTTCTTTTCCCAAAGAGAGAACAAAGTAAAGCCTGAGAGTTAAGCAATGTTCCATCCGGTCTTCTTCCACTGAATGGCCATCTCTCTCTCCTTTGCTATGGAGTTGCTTTCCCTAGAGCTCCTAACATCATTATTTTAAGGAAGGCCAAGGGTTCTGACTGGTGGTTCCTATTATGGTCAGCATAGTTTTTTTATTATCTTAAAATGATAATGCAGGTGTCAAGACATGGTGACTGCATGTTGTCCTCACAAGCTCACATTCAACCCTGCCCATCTACCCTTAGCCTATTAATGAATGTCCAGGGTCAAAAGAGTTCAAGAAAGGATTGAAGAAAGCAGATCCTCAAAGGGACTTTTCTGGGTAGCCCAGGAAAACCTGTTTCTATAAAAATAATATGTTTCTATATTAGGATATATAGTAAATTAAATTTCTTCAAATATGCAATTGGAATATTTTTCCTTCTGTTTGATTCACATATCTATTACAAAAATAAACATTCTTGATTGCCAAAGCGGGCTTGTTACTGTGATGTCAGCTCAGTGGAAGTACGGATGCAAAGGGATTCAATTTTGCTGTCATGGCAATGCTTAATATCCTTCAATTTGTGTCTCAGGGAAGGGGCTTGGCTATTTATCCAGGGTAAGCCAGGATCTTGTGCTGCTCAGCATCCCTTAGGCTCCTGATGCTGTGCCCGACAGCCTGATGGGGCATCATTTGTTCCCAGGCATATCAGAAGACAGCAAATTGATTCAAATCTAAACAGAGTAGTAGAATCTCAAAAGCTGTCACCACCATTCACTGCACATACCCTTTTCCCAGAGTGGGTACTCTGAAAATTCAGTCAACATCTCACTTGTGACAAATATCTTCCTCTTAAAAATTTCAGACAGAACTAGACAGGAAAGGGAGCCTGGTTTTAGACACAAATATGATTTCAAAGTTTCTCTTTGTGCTTTTCTCTTTCTAACTTGGGTCTTAGGGCTCTTGAATATGCATGTGATCTCAGTTCAGAGTTCATGAAAGACTTTGTTTTATACAAGGTCGCTTTGATTCTCACTGTCACCCTTAATGAAACCAAACTCAAAATAATAAAAGCAAGCGAGAATCAATCATTCGGAAACAATCCGCCCTACCCAGTTCATCTCCAACACTTTGCTTTCTCTTACTGCGGAGGGCAGAGGAATGACAGCCTCAGCTTTCCATCTGTGCCTTCAGTGGCAGAGCCCCTGCCTCTGTGCTGTGATACCTGGGTAACCTCCGCTTAGTGTCAGAGCTACAGAAGTGTTTATTTTTCCTTAATTGGGACCCCACTGATAACCTGTGGGATGTCTCCCCTTGGCAAGGCAATATATCCTTCTAGACCTGGAGCACCACCACCACGGTTGGTTGTAATATTATAGTCAGAAGTATCAACATTGGGATCAAAATTAAACCCACACCTAGGCTGCTGGAGTTTCTCGACTGCCTTCTGATATTATTAGGAGCTCAACATTTTTCTCAGTGTTTATCTTTGGAGGTAAAGCAATGTCAGCAGAAGCTCGGATCCCATACACTTTGTCATCGGGACTCCTCTTGTTTTCGTTCCGCTTTTGCTTCGAGCAGTGTGAGAATCATAAAATTACTGTTACCCATAGGGAATAAGGAAACAATGAACATAAGAAGTGTGGGCATCCTATATAGAAATGTTTTTATATACCTATATATTTTTGTTCCTTCTAGATTTACAAATATAATAAGAGGCCTTGAAACTCTTGATTTCATTAAAATTTAATTAAAATGAACAAATAAATCCCATTCATCTTAACCTTTGGATGTCAAAACAAAGTTCATTTCCTCGGACATCAGAGGGCCACTTCATTGTCTGTATTTACGGCTCCATCATTTGCATTTGCTTTTTCTTTGTGCTATTTTTATTTTTGCCATTGAAGTTCATGAAGACTTAATCATTAGCCCTCTAATTTTCCAGAAAAAAAAAATGTTGATTTATTGAACTGGCTACAGAAAAGGAAGAAGAAGATCAATCTGACATTGTAGGTTAATAGTAGGGAACAGAACACATTCATAATTAGAAGAGAAAAGGACTTTCCTCGTTCTTTCCAGTTTATAATAAAAAGCCCCTCGCCAAAGTGTCTTAGAAAATAATGCATTCAGACTGAGTCGAATTACCGCCTAGCAGATTCTATTTATCTGTAGCTTAAAAAGCAGCTGCGTTTTTGTAAAAAGCAATGAATGTGGCAGTCCTACTTAAAGGTAGAAGAAAAAGAACACCCCTTGTTTTGTAATAAGGGGATTTTCAATTTAAAAGAGAGAGCGAGCCTGTTGTGTGGAGTAGGGTTATTACATTCACTGTATTCTATCTCGCCCACCAGGAGGCTAATAATGAAGGGGCCAGGGAAGGAGGCCAATGCTACAAGGGTTATCTCACAACCTCAGATGCTGGGTAAGTCGAAGGAGGCAGGATCACTTCTGGATGACATTCAGAAAGGCTGGAGCGATTATTTGGGAGAGAAAAGCCTGCCCTATTCTTTCCAAGGTAAACAGTTCATTTCATCTGTCAGCAGCATGATTCAGTATAAAAATATATTTATATAAAGATATCTATAAAGTTTCCCTTTAAAAAAAATCATTTTAGGTGCGTGAATATCCCCTGACCTGCTGGTCCAGTGGTCCAGTGATGAATTATTCGAAAGCTGCTTAGACAAAGGCTGCACTTGGAGCCCCACCACACCCCAAACCACGCTTTGAAGGATCTGCCAAGCTCACTTTTAATCATGAGAAAGAAATTACCCACATGGAGACAGCAGAAAATGAGAAAGTTGAGCTCGTGCTGCGAATAATTTCAGCGAGTGCCAAGGGGCTAGTTGAGGAATGACTTCATGAGGTGAATATCTTTAGCTTATACTTAGGGTTTGGTTAGCGTATAATTATTTTCTCTTTTAGGAGCGGTGACTATCCTAAGTGTATTTCCTAACCAGTGCTCAGGGCATCTGTCAGGATGTTGACAGATTTAATATCAGTCTCACTCTTGTTGTTATTTACGATGACTAATTTTACATTTGCAAGTATGCAGAAATCAATTTAGGTAGAAAGTCCTCTCGGAGCCTGTGACAGTTCCTAGCTGTCTGTGTTCGTGTGCGTTGCTGTGAGTGTCTGTCCGGTGATCTCTGTGTCTGTGTGTGCCTGTGCTCTTGTTGTCTTTCTCTGTTGTGAACACAGGTTGGGAGAATTAGTCAGGTGATGGGTACTCAAATGTGATCTGAAGTTTTTCATTTGATTTTTGGAACAGGAAAAAAAAAAGGAATATATCACTTCATGATTAATGGTCAATCTGAATTTTTAATCCATATGAAAGGAGAAAGGGGAGGAGATTTGAATCAAATGACGGGACTGACCTTTTCCCTTTGGGACAAGCATGATTCAAATTAAACATCACTTTCGCTGTGAAATTAGTTTGAAGTTTTTTTTGTGTGTGTGTGACTGGTTTAACTCCTTGATGTCTGCTCTTTCAAAGACAATCCCTTCTATCCCAGCTTTGTGCTTGAGTTTATTCCCAGTAGCCCATAGTCCTTCTTCCTTTGTTTCATTTTTCTAAAGATCAGATCAGAGTATTTTATTACTTCAAAAGCTTCATGACTCACAAGATAAGATCCTCCCTAAAACATGCTATTTATTTGCATCCCAAACTAATGTTCCAATACAAATAAGTAAGTAAATGAACAAATAAATATATAATCGCTTTCTTCATTTAAGGCTAATTTGGCCAGGGAGGAGGGAATGAGAAAGCAAGGGTTCTTTGTGAACCATGGAGGAAGAATGCAGCAAAACTCCCAAGTTCTCTCCCGATTCTCTAGTTTCCCACAAAACCGAGTCACAGGATCGCCATGCCAACCTTAAGCAATTTTGGCTTTGAGCAAACATGTGCCTGGACTCTTTCAAACTACCCATTGGTCCTGGTCTAAAGGACTCGGGCCCAAACTTGTAGAAAGAACGAACGCACTGTAAGAGAAAAGGCCAGACTGCTTTCCCATTCATACACTTTCTTGATGCTACAGTTAAGCATCATCAAGATTGAGATGTGGTTGGCTCTCTTTCTGGAGTTTGGTGACTTGTGGGGAAAGGGAAAATACTGAAAGGACTTAGAAGTGGGGTTGTTCTTCCAGTGTATTTTCGGAAGGACAATGCTAGGGCTCTTTAAAACCTCCTCTAAGGGAAAGAGAGGTGAAGTAAGGGAGGTGAGCCAGCTGGGCTTGTGTTGGGGGGTGGAGTGAGCCAGCTGGGGGTGGAGTGAGGCTGGGAGGTAGCCAGCTGGGGGCAGAGGTAGAGGTGGAGTGAGGAGGTAAAAGGTGGAGTCAGATGAGCAGCTGTGTTTATTTTAATACATATCATTTAACCCTCACCTAAAAACAAATTGGAGAGGTTTGGGAGTGCATTAATCTGGACCCAATTAGCATGTCTTTCTCCTTCAAAAGTGCAACCTGAGATTAATGAATATAAACTAGAGTTTCAGATGCAGTGCTTAAATCATTTGCATGTTTCATGCATGATAATTGAATTTATGTATGCACTTCCTTTCATTTAACTATTTCCAGTCTCCTTCTAATTCACATAAACCAAGACGCCATTATACTAACCTCTAGGTGGAAATAGCTTGCCTAGACTTTACTGCTAAAGAGAAAATCAAGTTCTTGGTCTTCTTTTTTTTTTAAATTGAATTTCAATAATATAATATTTTTTAGAAAGTAGAGGGCAATGCTTAATAGTCTGGTATGCTGTTTGGTAAATAGGCACCTCAGGTTTAGTTTTGAAAAACCAGAAAAACCATGGAAACTTATGGCATTGAGTTTTCAGTGGTCCCAGAGACTTGGATTCAGTGTAGCCACTTAAAAGTGTCTTAATAATACCAAGAGCTACGTCACCTTAATGAAGCATAAAAAATGTTCTTGGAGTTTTGGACCTGAGCTGTTTCGATGGCTGAGAGATATCAGTGCACATTATTGTTTCTGGCATAGTTAGTTATTTGTTTCCATGGATGGGGTTGGGGGATGGTGTCAGTCTCTATGAAAGGCTCTAGATGAGCAGTTAGCACTTGTTGTCCCTTAGTATGCTATAGGTTTGATTCTTTTTTCCTTTTTGTTATTTAAGTGTAGAAGGCTTAATACTTACATAGTTCAAACAGGTACTAAGGCCCCCCCTCCCCTCCCACCCCCAAATGAAACATCTACAAGTGGGCCGTGGGTATGCAAGACAGATTCTTGGGGGACAAGTTGAAGCAAGAGGCTTGAAATAATTCCCCTGGTTTCAGTTCGTTCCAGTGATTTGTCTGTCTTTTGTCTTTCCTTATGTGTTTCCAAGTTCAATGTCAAAGTGATGAGCTTTTCTCCAGGAATTCTCCCCAGTGTCCTTTGTTTTTGGTGAATTCAATGGCTGAATGTTGCTGAGTGTCTCCTGGTCTTGTTTCCTGGTCCTTGTAGCTAAGAATGTCGTTGAAGGATAAAATCTTGTTAATTTGTGATGTCACAACTTAAGTGTGCTTCCTGTCACTTATGTGTAGTTTAAAATGTCCCTTAATGTAGCATGAAATGATTGGTTAGCTTTGAAATGGTTGTGAAGTCATGTGAAGAAAATAAGTTTTTGCATCCGACCAAGATAAATTCACTCTAGTGCTTTATGGCTTTTTATTCCTATGTGATAGTAATAAAGTCTCATGTAGGGATGGAAGCCATGAAATACATTGTGAAAAATCATCAACTAAGAAGGGGCCATCAGTCTAGAGGACGGTAGCCTGTGGAGCGGTGAACAGGCTGGAGCAATGACCTAGTGGATAGCTCTGCGGCGTGCGTGGTGTTCCTCTGAGTTTCTTTATTCTTAGATTTGGACGGCTAAGGAATCTAGGTGACAAGAGTTGATTCATCTTCGTCATCATTGATTAACATGCACATTCGGGATAGCGCATTTCTGTTTATCATACGTTTTTCCCGTTCTCGACTAATGAACGTACTCTAGGGGAGCTATGGTAGCCCACCATTCTGGTAGGCAGCGTTCAATCCTTCTATGCCTTTCTTTTTTTTCCCCCTCCAACTGTTGAGGTCTTTCTTCTGAAACAGAGAAGAAATAGACAAGTCAGACTTACCTTCTTGGAAATGTGGTCCAGATTTCTCTACTCCCAAGCTCCAAAAAAACCCCAAAAAGGTATACATTGTATGGGTTAAAGCAACACCTCCTGAGAGCCATAAATCCACTGAGCTGTTTTCTGCTGCAGGGTGTGGGGTAGTGGAAGACCGACAACAGAAAGGAAGGAGGACTTTGGAATGGAGCTGGGTTCTAATCACTCCAACTTCAGCTGTGTGACTTGGGGCAAGCAATTGAAACTTTGTGGGCCTCTTTCCTTATCTTGAAAATGGGAAGCAGCAATTCCTACTTTGTAGGGCTATTGTGAAGATAAAATGCATATAGTGCCTAACAAAGTATTTAACATTATATCTTTTTTAAAGCTCATGAAATATTAGTTTTTCTTCCTTCCTTCCCTCTCCTCCTGTTCCCTTCTCTCTCCCTCCTGTACCTGCCCTTCCTTCAGATGTTAGGCTAAGACAACACCTTTGGATCTAAGCAGCACCTTGAGAAAGAAAAGACTTCTTCAAGAATGTCTTGTTCCATCTCCTTTCCATATGGGCCTTAAATGCCCAGGTTGGATCAATAGTTGAATTTTTTTTTAACTTGGAACTGTTTAATATTTACTGCTCACCTGTATTCATTTGAAGGCTTTCTGTATGTTTACTTTTGCTTGAACTGTTTGAATATTGAATATTGACAAGTACTTATTTTTACTGGCTTTCTGTATTTTTTCAATGAGAATTCTAATAAAATTTATTTGTGTTCTCTTTTGCCTCTCCATTTCCTCCATACAACGCCATGTGCTTTGAAAATCTCTAGACTTCCCTAAAAAGACAAATGGTACCTTTTCCTTAGAAACTACTCACGCATAGTGCCAAGAGAACCATGTCCCTCCTCCCCACATCTTATTTGTATATCAACATGGGGAAATTGTTGTCAATTTGATTCTAACTTTGATGCTTATTTTAAATCTATAAAACTTAGAAGTTGACTCTTATTAAAATCTGTAGAATAATTATAGATAAAGAAGAGGACTTTGCAAGGACCCAAATACTGAAACTTGTTTAAATTACACAATAATGTAAGTGTATTGTCAAAAATAGTGAAGAAAATCTGTGACACCACACATGCCTCCAGAGTTCTTCCATTATAATTGAATTTGTCTTTTAAATCTTATATATTCCCATTTAAGTCCTATATTTCCAGTTCCTTTTAATGTCCCTGATAGTTAGGAGATATTCAAATATTTGCAAATAAATGAAGGGAAAAGAAGAGAGAACAAGGTTAGGAGGAGTGGGTGAAAACAAAGGAAATCAATGAGGACATTTAAAAAGTAAAAGCCCGGTCAGGCGCCATGGCACACATCTGTAATCCCAGCGACTCAGGAGGCTGAGGCAGGAGGATCGCAAGTTTGATGCCAGCCTCAGCAACTTAGTGAGGCCCTGTCTCAAAATAAATAAATAAAAAGGGCTAGGGATGTGGCTCAGTAGTCAAGCACCCCTGTATTCAATCCCTGGTATCAAAAATAAATAAACAAATAAAAAGTAAAAGACGGTATCATGATGGGAAATATATTCTAAGTTTAGGGAAGCAGAGCAAACACTTGAACACCGATAAAGGGCCACTTCAAGAATGAGAAGAATGTAAGTTTGCAATATGGTAGAGTGCTAGGCCACTCAAGAAGGTAATGTGAAGCTGGGTGCGGTGGTGCAAGCTTGTAATCCTAGCACTTAGGGAGGCTGAGACAGGAGAACCGTGAGTTCAAAGCCAGCCTCAGCAATGGCGAGGTGCTAAGCAACTCAGTGAGACCCTGTCTCTACATAAAACACAAAATAGGGCTGGGGATGTGGCTCAGTGTTCGAGTGCCCCTGAGTCCAATCTCCAGTACCAAAAAAAGAGAATGTAATGTGATATGAATGGCATAGACAAAATTACAGTAGGGATCCAGAGCAAAGAAACTTCCCTAGAATCAGAGAAAGACCATCAGGAGTTAGAGTAGCACCCAAATTTCCATGAGCAAGAGTCAAAGATTGGAAAATTAATTTGTCAAGGAATTCATGAAAAGCTCCATTGAGTGGTTCTAGGAAAATTTTCCACCACACAAAGTATTCTACCCTGGAGAATATATTTACTTCTAAATGCCTCTACAAGTACCATCAGAAGCAGATAGTAGATTTTAACAGACACACTTAGATTAATTAATTAGTGCTGAGTTTCAGTAGGCTGCAATTAGCTATTGCCCATGTGGGACAGGATGAGTGCAAGCTGCCAGCGTGCCTGTGATTTCAAGGACGGCCATGTATGTATTCCTTTTCCCTTCCTTTCCTCTTGTAGGGTTGTATTTAACCTCAAAGTCTTGGTGTAACTCTGAGGCAACTTGTGTAAAGTCTGTTGTCATCAAGAAAGGCTTGGCACCTTCCAACAGCACTGGCCTTGGTAGGGTTATGGCTGGCTGTGAATCTCACAGAGTATTCCTATATACAGTGGAGGTTCCTTGTGTTGGCCAGTGGAGCCCAATGCTAT
The DNA here is from genome assembly GCA_028644305.1 of Xerus rutilus. Classification (NCBI taxonomy): domain Eukaryota; kingdom Metazoa; phylum Chordata; class Mammalia; order Rodentia; family Sciuridae; genus Xerus; species Xerus rutilus. Next base: position 21,272,285 of record CM053403.1, on the reverse strand, counting down.
AGTGAACAGTGATCTCACTCAGCAAGTAAATGAGGAAGTCTTCTTGCAAGTGGTACAAGCAGGGGACCCAAGCATCGAGACCAGGGTACATACACTACATGCTCTATCAGATATTTCTCTTCATCAGAGGTTTTACCGCCAACATGGTATTAGTCAATGGAGAATAGCATCTATGGGATCAGAGTTTGGAGAGTCCACACATTGTCTAACACATTCAAATCCCAAATGGTACCATGGGTTTGTGAGGCCTCCTTAGAAGATGAAATAGAGTTCAGGATTCTCTCATTCTCTGGATGGTACCGTACACACTGACTCCACAGTTGAGACAGTATGATCTGATGTTTGTAGTCTCACCAACTAGATACACACATGCTGCCTACATGGATGGGAATGGGTCTTGCTGCCCCTCACTCTGTCTTGCCTGTCTTTATCACCGAAGTCACCTTCATGTGCATGCGAGGCATAACTGAGAGGGAGATTCAACCAGTAGCTCTGAATCCAACGGGGCTACGTGTGATAGCAGAGTCCAACAATTTGGGTGCACCAAATAACATGACTATTGGTTATGAGCTTTTCCATTTTCCATTTCTAAATCAATTATTGGAATCAAGTATTCCAAGGGCAGCCACTCCAGGGAGGGATGCCACAGATCCTGTTCATACGGGCTAAACTGGGAAATAAAATGCTGATGGCCAAAGGGTATAGTGAGATGGGGTTTGAGAACATCTCTTACCATTTCACCAGATGTCCCTTCTCACAGCCTTTCATAAATGAGACTCCTAGACCTATGACATCCAGGATGAAGGTCAGTGATGCCAGGCCTCCTCACCTTCCCCCTCACCTTTAGTCCTTATCACAAAGAATGCAAAATAAACCGATTGGTGTAAGGTCATTATATTAATCCTCATCATTCATTGTTTGTCTCTGTAAGATATTTTCTCTTTCCTATCTTTAATTGTGCATTATCAAAAAAAAAAAAAAGAAAAAGAAAAACCCTATTTAGTAAAGAGAGAAATATTTTGGGAGTATGTTTTAGCAGAGAATAATAAATACATTAATAATACTTACTGGTAGTCCAAAATTAGGTTACACACAAAGGTTCAACAAATATCAAAGACTCAATTGCCTACCTAAGTTCACAGCCCTTACAAGGATCCACAAGGTTCATGTGGCCTGAATTCATTCTATCTTTCTAACCTCATCGCCTGCTACTCTCCCCCCAGCTCATCCTCCAGCCTCACTGGCTTCAGGTTATTCCAGGAACATACCAAACATTCTATTTTAATAGCCTTTGAAATTGTTCTTCCTTCTTCCTAGAATCTGCCTGAATAACTACCCCTTGGCCTCCCCGCTCCCAGCTCTCTGCTTAAAAAATCCCTTATCAGTGAGACCTGCCTTAACCATCTTCTATACAATCATGTCTCTTCCTGCTCCTAACTCTCAATACCTTACCCTGTTTTTGCTCCATGAATACCATTTTTTGACATCTGATATGCTACAAATTTACCATTTTTTACCAAATTTACCTCCTTGGACACGAGTTCCAGGAGGCCAGGGAATGAATCTGCCCCTTTTTTGATTGCCCCTGGAATTGTGTCTGCACAAGGTAGATCTTCAAATGTTTGTTGAATGAAATCAGTATGCATCTGACACTTGCTGACATTCACGTGTCTATTACATATAACCATGACAAAGAATCACTTCTATTTCTCAATGTAGGCATTAACCAGGCTTCCACCATTATTTTCTTATAAGACAAACACAGCTTTGCTTTTTAAATTTCCTCTTTCTTAAATAATACTTTGATGTATCTTTGCCCATCAACTTTAATTGCACCCCTCCTTCGGATGTGTGGTACTGGGAATTGAACTCAGGGTCTCACACATACTAAGCAAGTACTCTATCATGAAGCCACATCCTGCAAACCCTTTTACATTTTATTTCAAGACAAGGTCTTGCTAAGTTGCCCAGGCTGACTTCAAACTTGAGACGAACATCAGAAAGTTTTTGACTATTTTTTTAAAAATCAGTTTTATGCTGATTTCTAAAAAGCCTAAAGATTATCTGTTTTATTCCTTTGGGGAGTAACTGTCAAATTTTCACTTAACTTTTTACAATTTTCATCTAGATTTCTCAAATGAAAGAAATTATTTTAGACAGGGAAGGGAGCCATAAATTACAATTTCTAATGCCACTACTCTACATAGGTAGAAATATCATGTGCAACTATTCTATTGGGGACTAGCAGCCTTGGAGTGAGGGATTCAGAACTTCGGACTCAAGCTAGCACCTGAAATATATGGAAACTCTGAGTCAGCTGAAAGGGATCAGAGTACACCGTGCCATCTTAAACTATTGTACGTGCCTTTTCCTTGTTAAAATGAATGTCAAAATGTTCAGAAAAGCACCTCTTGATGTGGTGAGATTAGATATGTTTATGTGTAGGATGTAACTTTCAAGTTGTACTCCCCGTTCTGTTTACTGTGGTAACTTGTTCTAGAGACCTCTGTTTATCTTAGTCTCCCTTGAACAACTGGTTCCTTCACATTTATCCTCTTTCTGAATTTCGTAAGGTTATAAGGCAATCAAGAAACTAGTAACACTTTTTAAATTTCTTTGAATAGATATAAAACAATTTGATAGATGGTCTTACTAAAAAAAAAGAGAGAGAGAGAGAGAGAAAGAGATCTGATGCTTCTTTGAGAGTCAACCCAAAATTATCCTTTGGAGGCTATGGGGATGGCTAAACCCGTGTGTACATTTATACACACCTTCAAAGACATACTAACACTTATCTTCACAGATAAACACATAAAATCTCCCAATCCCAGCCGGGCACGGTGGCTCACGCCTGTAATCCCAGCACTTAGGGAGGCTGAGACAGGAGAATCGCGAGTTCAAAGGCAGCCTCAGGAAAGGCGAGGTGCTAAGCAACTCAGTGAGACCCTGTCTCTACATAAAACACAAAATAGGGCTGGGGATGTGGCTCAGTGGTCGAGTGCCCCTGAGTTCAATCCCCAGTACCAAAAAATAAAAAATAAAAAAAATAAAATAAAATAAAATCTCCCAATCCCATTTTTACACAGAGAAATATAAATTAATAAAAAGCTTGGAATTGTATTTTGCTTTTCCCTCAAAATCTTCAAACTTGGCCCTGTATTTTTTTCCCCCACATGTATATCTATGCCTTCATAAGATTTCTTTTCAGGTAAGATGTTCTTACCTTATTTGTGAACTGGATTGTTATAAGAGTACCATAGATGAAGTTCAAATTGTGGTTAACATTCTCGATAAACAAGGACAATTAACAGAGCTATTTATTTCCAGACACATTTGCATGGATGAATCAGTTGATAGTTTAAATGGGGCACCATGTTCTGATAAAAACCATTAGTATGTGAAGCAATATCTTACCCTGGGTACCTACTCTAAATTCCAAACTATTTATGGAGATTGCAATAGTATTTACCAAAAGGCATTAATGTCTCTAAAGAAAATGTAAGAGCCCATGTTAAACAAACGAAATGACTCAAATTGACAGGAGAACTCCAAAGGGAACTATAATGAATGAACTTAATAGCTGCTTACTATGGTGGTCCATATAGAGGTGTATGTGTAGGGGGTTCATTTATTTTAGGGGCTCAAAGTCATTCTAAATTCAAGGGCAGAAAGGCATGAGGCTCACCTGAAAGAAACCTGGATTTGCATAAATACTGTATATGCTTTTGCAAATTGTATTTTCACCTTGTGTATCTCTTAGTTATGGCTGGTTCTAATCCATATTACCAAAAACAATTTCAGCACATCATTGCTTGGTTTTATCAAATCCAAGTGTTTCGAGCCAGTTGGACTCCCAACATCTGTCAGCAGTCATAGCCTCTTGAGTCTAGAAAATACTTTTCTTTTAAGAGGCCTCACTATCTCTCCATTTCCATAACCTTCCCTCTCAATATACTTAGGAACTAAGAAAACTTTAATCTGCCAATAGCCTATTAGAAGCCATGTGATTTACATACATTATTTTGATTAATCTCAACAACCTCACTAGGAGGTTAATATTCCTTTTGGTTTGTTTGTTTAAAAGAATTGGAAATTGAGGCTCTGAGAGATTGTATGGGACTGACTGAGCTCCTTCTGATTTATTCTCATCCTATCTTTGATGTCAGTCTTCAAACTCAAGGCAGGCTCATGTGGGAGTGCTGGTTATTAGGATACCATCTCTGAGTTCCAACCCTACCTCTTATGTCTTCTGTATGGTGGTACAATAGGATCCCTTCTCTCCTAACTTCCCAGAATTTTGAGATCAGAAAGTCATGGCCCTCCACCACCTGTCCACCTCCTTGCCCCTTTCTTTGTGTTCTCCAGTGGTTAAACTTGCTCCAAAAAGGAAGAAGCGTGGAACCCCCTCACCTCCCCTGCTTTCTTCACCTGTGTTGATGTTTTTTCTATAATTCTTACTAAAGATCGGGAGGGTGCTAGACAAGGAAGAGAGGAGAGTCCTATCAGGGCAAAATGTCCTCTGAGTGTGTGAGCAGCAAGTTTGTTGCCCTCCCAAGAGGGCAGCAAGTTTGTTGCCCTCCCAAGAGGTTGTGAAGAGACAGGGTCCCCAATAGGGACTAATGACATGGTGTGGGGGGCGGGCACAGACTGATTGAGAGATAAAAGTGGAATGAGCAATGTGAGAATGGATATGAAAAGCAGTTTCTCCCAGTGGCTTGGAAGGCTGAGGCAGGAGGATTACAAGTTCAAAGGCAGCCTCAGAATTCAGCAAGGCCTTAAGCATCTTAGCAATATCCTGTCTCAAAATAAAAAAATAAAAATAAGAAAGGGCTGAGGATGTTGCTCAGTGGTTAAGCACCCCTGGGTTCAGTTTCTGATCCCCCTCCAAAAAAGGGGTTCCTTTGGGTATCTGAGAAGATCTCCTAGAGAAGTGCATTTAACTCTGGTTTCAGAGGTGGTAGGCCACAGCTTCCTCACTTTCAATAAGCTAGAATACACAAAACCAATATTTCCCCACTCCCCAATGCCTTTGAGAAGGATCCAAGGTAGTTCCTTCCACTGATTTATCGGTGTGCAAATAAAATTAAAGGGTATTCTTCTGCTGAGGGTGATAGCTTTTGCACCAAATATGTTCCATTCTGATCTTTGTTGGTTAGCTGAGTAAAGCTCAATATCTCCTGCAACTCCATTTCCCCTGCCTTGAGGGGATAAAAATATATTTCCTATTGCTACATGTGCAATCCCATGGATTCCCTCTAAAAGCAAAGGACAGGTGGACCCCAAGGCTTCCCAGCTACTGCCCTAAACCTGAGCTACTTTCTTAGATAAATCTCTTCCCTATCTCATGCACTTTCTTGGTGAAGAATAATAAAACCACAAGGTTTTTTTTTTCCTTCACCACTTTTTTTTTTTTTTTTTTTTTTTTTGGTGCGTGTGGGACTGGGGATTGAACCTATGGCTTCACATATGCTAGGCAAGTGCTCTACCACCGAGCTATGTTCTCAGCCACAGCAAGGTGTTTCTTATGGGATTATAAGGATTAAATTAAGTAGGACCTAAAATAGTGCCTGGAACATAGTGCATGTTATGCCCCTAAGCTAATATTAGATCATAACAATATTCTCCATTTTCTTACCTCCTAGTTGCTCTCAGTTCACTCAGATTTTCCTTATAACGCATGACTCTTATCTGTAAATAGCACTTGCTAAGATCACCAATAACCTCCATGTAGCCAAGCCTAATGAATTATTTAAATCTTCATTTCACTCATTCTCTTCTTTATCATTCTGGCCTCTGCAACACAATGGTGTTTTGTTTTATTCTTTATCGGTCTGGCTACCATTCTGTCTTTTGCAGGCTCTTCTCCCTTTTGCCCGGATATATGATCTGAAGTTACTCAGGATTCTCGGTCTTTTCCTGGTCCTGGGTCCTCTTTTCTGCCTAGAAAATCTCCTCCAGGCCTGTGGCTTCAACAACTTCTTCCTTGGTCTCTCATCTGAATTCCAGATCCATATATACAACTGCCTTCCAGGCATTGCCACTAGAGTGTTATAAAGGTATATTGCTTGCAACATGGGAAAAACAAATTAGTTATGTTCTGCCCTAAACCTGAGCTTCCTGCATCACTTCCTGTCTCAGCATGTATACCATTTGTATAAGGTAAAATTCAGAAATAATCTTTGATATACTTCCTGGTCCATTTCTGATCTAGTTCCAAGTTACAGTGATGTTTTTCTCTTATGTATCTATTAAGTCCATCTACTTCTCTGTCTCACTGCTACTACCCCAGCTAAAGATGGCGGAATTACAACAGCCTACATGTCCAATTGGTTCTGCATCTTCTCTGTGTCCCCAGCCTCACAGTGTAGCCAGACATGGCTCTTCAAATTCATTCCCAGGTACCTACTTCCTGTCTTTCTTAAGACCCTTTAATGGTTTTCTAACACTGTCGAAATAAAGTCCCATGTCCCCACCATGGCCTGCACTCTCATTAGTGTCCCTTGGTTTCTCAAACATGTTCATACATTTCCACCTCTACACTCATGGCTGTCTCCATCTGGAAGCTTTTCCAAGCCCACATTTCACCCCCCACTGTCTAGTTAACACCTATTCCAACTTCAGACTCTCTCCTCTTTCCATAATGCCACCTCCCTAGCTCTCCAGTCCCTTTTGGTTCATCTGCTATGTGTTCCCACCAAAGTACATTTCTTTCAGGGCATTTGACTGGCTTTCTAAACAATTTGTTGTTTTGTTAGATGAATCCATGGTTTTCTTCCCAAGTAAAACTTATGCTCCATGAAAGCAGGGCTGTTTCTAGTTTCTTCCCTATTTTTCTCCAGAATTTGCCAGAAAACCTGGTATAGATCGGAAACCCAACATTTCTTGAATGATTGAATGAATGATTTCTCCATCCTAGATTAAGTTATCAGAATATTTCATGTTTCTTTGCAAAAACCTCAAATCACCTCCAAAGCTTGATCTCATAATCATTCCCAGAAATAGATTTGAGGGTTATAATTAAATTTTTTGGCTAACACATGGTGAGAATTCCTTTTTAATAGACATGGTCCTCCTACAAAAATGAGATTCATTAAAGTAGATGTTGAAAGAATTTATGTAAACATCCTCAAATAAAGTACACAAAATTCAAATGAGAGCATGGCTGCAATTAATTTGAAACTAAAATTGTGTTCTTGCAACAACAAAGTTATAGAAAAATGAGTCATTAAGTAATTGCTATTGTGACATAACTTCATGCTATAGTTGAAGTACATTGCACAGCTGTAATCTCCCGCTACCTTGAGGTTTGTCACATTCTTTAATTTTCTGATTGATTAAATGGATTATTTGACATTTTGGCAGATCAGAGAAATCACTGAATAACAAAAGCCTCCTTTCATTCCTCATTATTTGCTCTCTTTGAGCTCAATGCAAATCTTTAGAAACAAAGGTGTGATATTTCCTCTTCTGTAATTTTATTTCAGCTTCTTATTTTTACTGATAATAGTAGCAGTTCCTCCACAACAATTTCACATTATTAACTTCCATATCACTCTCTGTAATTAAAATGTAATGCATAATAAGATATGAACTTCACATCACATTGAGACTTTTACAGTCTTGTCATTTGTATAGAGGATTACATACTTTTATATTCTTGTCATTGGAACAGAGAATTTAAAAAAAATTCATTGATGATAAAAAACTTCTTCTGTTTTGGCTGTCCCTCTTTCCCTGGGGAGGAGTGATATTTCCATGGGGCCAGGTAGTTGTTGGATTGGACAGTGCTTGCACTGATTGAACTGGCCAGGGAAGAGCTTTCTCATGCCAAGTTCGTTTTCTGTAGTGGATTCAGTTGGTACTAATGGTATAAATATTGCATAATAGCCCTTTCTTTACTAGGCTACCTACAGATCTCCATTTACAACATTCACCTAACCTCTAACTTGCACAAAATTCCTCAGGTAGCCTCTCTAATCAGATTCTTGTGCCTACATGAGGAGACAGGGTGTTTGTTCCATGGCTGATTGACGACAAAGGCGATCCAAGTGAACATTGATTGACTTTCCATTATCCAACAGGGGCTGTGTTAGGCATTAGAAAGAGACACTGAAAAGACACTGACTTCTTTTTAGCATAAGATGCTCAGACTCAAGTGGGAAAAATAATTGTGATGCAACATAATAACTTCTATATTAGAAGATTCAATCCAGACTTTGTAAGCAGGGAATGACTTCATGGAAATCACACGTCAACAGAGATTTGAAGGGTAAATAGGAAGAAATATGGTGAAGGAAGGTGAAGGGAGAATGTAGAACATTTAGCATGAGGCGACAGCAGATGCTAAGCTTGGACACACCATCCACCAGGACAAGATTCAAGATACCTAATCCATTCAGTCCATCATGGGCATAGACTATGAAAGAAGAGGTTTAAGGAGAGACTGGAAGGTTGTATCAAAGGAGTTCTACTTCATCTTGTGTGCAATAGAGAAACACTTAAGATTCAGAGACAGGAAGGACTGTGATCAGCTTTGCTCCTCAGGAAGTTCTCTCCAGCTGCAGGGTGGAAGGAAGAGATAAGGTAGGGGTAGGGAGACCATTGGGAAGCTGTCACAGTAATCCAGGAGGGAATTTATCAGAACCTGAACTACAGTAGTAGCAAGGGAGATGGAGACGACAAGGGACAGATTAGAAAGCTATTAAGGAGAAATATTAGGCAGGAGTTTGCAACTGATTGAACACAGGCAGGGAAGGGAGAGGAGGAATTAAGGGCAACCCTTTGACTGCCTGGGTTTCCTGCCTGGCTAGCATTACATTGCATGAGATAACACAGGCTTCCTATTGGCAGTGCTAATTAAAAATAGCTGGGCACACTCCTGGGTCCTGGACAATTTAAGTAAAAGTATTCCGTAGCATTCTTTAGTTGGAAACCTTCCTCTCTATGCAAGAGATTACACACTGTGACGCCCTCCCTTCATAAGGGGCCTTCAGTTAGGTGGCCCTTTATGTTCTTATGTCCTCTCTTTCTTCTGGACTTAGCTGTTTTATAACAGAGCTCAAACTGTGCTTTAAGTGTCTCATTACCTAATGGTTTTCTCCATCAGAATGCGAGTATCTTTAAAGTAGAAACTACATCTTGTAAATCTTTACTCAGGCATTCATGAACTCAACCACATAGTCAGTATTCCCAGTGTGCACTATGTGTCAGGCACCAATTCATTGTGTGCTCAGGACATTGCATGGTGCTTGGTACATAGGAGTCCTCAACAAATGTTTGATTAATTGAATTCAGTCTTGCATATAATTTATTTGGCTACAATTCAAAGATTTTCACTCTAATGTGAGGAAATCTCAGAGTATGTTTTCTGCAACACATTCAAGCGTACTTCTATGTCAGCCTAAGCTAAACGTCCTTTTTCACTCACTGCCATGACTGAATCCAGTCATGAAGGGGCATGTTTTTCTCTATTGATGTCTTACCCTTCTGGCTGGGCTGTATTTTGGTAGCACCCAATATACAATGGAATAATGTCTGCTATTTTTCTAAGGTGATAGTGATTAGTCCATGATGCTTTGCAATCAACTGAAACTGTGTTCAAATCCTGGCCTTGTCACTAATTATTAGGATGTCACATGTAATTTGATTAATTTTCAGAGCTCCTATTTTCTGATATTCATAAAGAGGAGGATAATAATGGAACCCACACCACAGGATTATGGCAAATTAATGAACTAGTAAGAGCCAAACTCAGTAATTGACACATACAACTTACTAAATTTACCTAAAATGATTTCATTTATGGAAATGATTTTTAACTTCTCAGCATGTATTTAATAGTTACGGAAGATCTATTAGGTATAAAATTTTTCTACCTTAAATTTTTCTATCAATTTAAGGTCCATCTCTTAAATCCAGTAAAGGAAATAAAAGTAACAAATAGACAAATTACCATGCCAAAAAAAAAAAGCATCTATTAAGTGCCATATGCACAATTCATTGCTGTTTCTCAACATAGCTTTTATAAAATAAGATATTGGATCTTCACCTAGAAATTTAGATTCAGTTGAGTGGGGCATTTGATAACTCAATGTATACTCTGAGTGATTCTATATGGAGCAGGTTGCAGAACCACAGAGGTAAGAAATCAAATGAGAGAGAAATTACTTCTGGTTGAGGTTTCTGAAAGCTTTGTATAGAAAGTTATTTTGAGAGAGGGGTATGATTATTTTTAAATTTAATTAAGCACCATGCTTTTATTATAAACAAGTACAATGGCAAAAACTATTTTGGAAAAAAAAATAAGCAAAACCCCACCTCCACATCCTGTAATTCTTTCAAGATAATGTCTTTATTTTTAAATAGTTTTAGACATACTTATTTCTCATGCTGAAGCAGCTCTTTTCAATAAAAAAAATGTGTTGAGTCAAAAATTGAAGCAGCTAGGCAGCGCACACTTGTAATCCTGACAGTTTGGGAGATTGAGGCAGGAGGATCTCAAGTTCAAAGCCAGCCACAGTGATTTAGCAAGGGCTTAAGCAATTTAATGAGATCTTGTTTCAAAATAAAAAATACAAAATAGCTAGGGATGTGGCTCAGTAGTTAAGTGCCCTTGGGTCCAATCCCCGGTCCCCAAAAGAAAGAAAGAAAGAAAGAAAAATAAAAGAAAAAAGAATTCAAGCTACACATGTGATCTTTAAATTTTACAAGCTCTACATAATGAAAGTTAAAGAGATACAACTGAAAGTAATTTTGATTTTTAATTTAACCTAATATATCCAAATATTATCATTTTTAACATATAATCAATATAAAATTAATAAAAAACAATACATTCTTTTGCATAGTACGTTCTGAAAATCCAGTATATATTTTACATTTATAATGCATTTTAACTTGTACTAGTCTCATTTCAAATGCTCAATAGCCACAAATGGCTGATGGCTGCCATGTTGGACAACATAGTTCTAGACGATATGATTTATACCAAAGACAGTAGAGACTTGGAAGTAGCCAATATCTTAATTACTGCTGTTATTGTTGACATAGATATCCAGTATAAGAAAAATTACATGGAATCGGACTACAGTATGGATTACCTCAACTACCGGGCCAAGCAATTTGCATTTTATTTAATGGTCATGAGAAAGCACTGACAATTTTTAGTAAAAAAAAATGCAGTTGGAGGTGAGATCAATTATAAATTTAAAGGACAAGTAATTTTGGCATGTATTTCAGAGGACATGAAAATGAACAGAAAAAAAATGGGATAACGTAAAGATATAATGAGATAACGTAGAGAAAGAACAGTTCAAGATGGCTCCTTAGCAAATGGGAAAATCAGGGATAAGAGTTGGTCTAGGGGGTATAGGAGTGATTGTGTTCACTTATGGAGTATAGGAGTCATTCTGTCAGGTTAAATTTGAGATCTAAGCAAGATGGTTTTGTGATCCAAATATCTAGCTGTTTCTTAGAATGAGAATTGAAACTAGAGAATAGAGAGCAGAGGAGCTCAGCAGGGGAATATGAACTCTCATTAAATACCTGAAGAACTGATATCTGGGGAAATAGACACAGTTTATCACTGCAGCTCTACAGTGGAATAGGTGGCCTCAAATCCCTTGCCCTTGTGGAGCAAAAGAAGTATTTACAAATAAAAAAACACATATAAAATATGGGCCAGATGCTTTTCTTCCTTTCTAACTAGATTTTTGCATCACTTCTATACAATTATTTAAGTGCTAATTTTGAACAAAAACTGAGGTAGACTGCTAGCCTCTACTAATCTTTATTTCTAAGTCTCTGAGCTTCACACCCATTTGTAATACTTTAGCAATTGTCAGACAGATTCCATTAGCTTCTTTTGATTAGTTCTTCTTTTGCTTGCTCTCTGAGTCTTTCCGGGAGACAGATTTTCTTGTTCCACAGTCTCTCTGTTCTCTGATCAGAGTTCCATCTTCCTTTGCCTTTCTTCTATCTATCCTACAATGAAAACTGATAAGAAAGGGGGTATGTGCTCTGGCTTCTAGACATAGAATTGATGCTCACCTTCACATCTTCTCTCTTTTCTCAGATTGAACCAAAATCAGTAAAAAGGATATTTATTAAATTATAGGGTTATACTTTGGTATGTTTTTTGTATAATTTGAAAAAGTAAAATCTAAACCTGCATAAATGGAATACACCTCTCTCTCTCTCCCTCCCTTTCCTCCTTCCTTCACTCATTCTGTCCCTTTATCTCTCCTGCCTTTCTTATTTCCTCTTCTTCTTCTATTATATATTTATCAGTATTATCTTGATATTGACAGTACTACTAATAATAGAGGGGCCTCAATCTTGCTCCTACTGAGGAAGACTCTTTCTCTTACACTCTCATCTTTTTAGATAACAGGATTCAGGGAGAGTTTGAGGTATACCAGATGACACTATTTTCTTTTGGGTTTATGGTGCAACTCTTGTAGACAAGGGAAGTTTTATGGATCCACATGGCCCAGTCTATTAATTAAAGCACCCTCCATTAGGAGAGAGTACCATAAAGTAACTAAGGGCACAGACTCTGGAGTCCAGCTAGCAGGCTCAGTTCTAGCTTCACCACTCACTGCCTGTGTGTCCTGGAATAAATCATGTAACCTCTTTCTTCTTCCCAATGATAACCTGTAAAATGGGGATTTTTTTTCTATATTTATGTGACTGACACTGAGGATACAGCAATAATAAAAACAAATTGTATCTCTGATAGAGCTTACAAAATAAGATAGAAAAATATCTAATTTGGTTGTGATAAGAACAAAGAAAAACAAAACAAGGTGAAGGACTGATGGGAGGGGTACTAATTTTGATGTCATAATCAAGTAAAGCTTTTGTAAGGAGTGACTTTCAGCTAAGATCTCATAAATATTTGAGCAAAGCATATCCAAACTGAGAGAACAGCTAGTATAAGAACTGCTCTTAATTTTTAAGATGCAAGAAGATGACCAGGTGGATTTAAGTAGAGTGAGAGAGACGGATGGAAGAAGATGAATTTTAAAAAGGTAGAAGGAAAACAGATTATTTATGACATGATCTATAGTGCAGAGGTTATGTGATTTTCTGAATGAAATGAAAAACCTCTGAAGAAAACTCGGGATTACAAAGTAATTTGCTGGTGTACTTGAGATAAAAGCATAATGATAAGGTCAAGAGTATATAACTAGATGCATTAAATATTAGATGCCTATTGAATTTTTAATTGGAAAATCCAAGTAGGAAGTAGAACATAAACATTCAAATGTTGAACATAAACATCCAGATGTTACTGTGAGTCCATAAGAGATGAGGATAGAGTTGGTCATTGAACCTGATAATAAAGCTATCATTACTCATCTGGACAAAAATATTTCAATATTACCACTTCTGTGGGAGGATAAAAACCTGATATCAGGGAGTTATTAAGAGAATGGAAGACTCTGCTTCTGGGTATGTTAGAAAATCTGGATTCAAAAAGAAAAACATTTAGATATATAAGAGATACTAGGACTGATGGTATTAATCAGCAAAGATCCCAGGAGAAAGAATGTGTGTTCAAGGAAGCTCACTAGTTGTTGCTTTCTTTCTAAGCTTTTGCTTATTAGTATGTGAAACCTGAGGACTTGGAGGTTAAGCAAGAAGTGATAGCCCAGAAATTATGAAGGTAACTGACCTTTGGACAGTCTAACAGAGCTACAGAGACAAAAAATTATAGGGAAGAGGAAGAGGCTGGATTTCAGGATTTCTAAATTCAGGATTTCATTTGGGAACCCTGAAAGGTTTCACCCAAAGAGTAAAAACAGCCAGAAAAACATCAACCTTTGCAAAGAGTAAAACTGAGCTTTCACTTACCATGGTCACAGACTGAAATATCTTCCAGAAGTAAAAATAAATTCTCTGAAGTAAAGCTATTCAAAAGAATTTTCTGTAATGAGGGAAACATCCTATATCTGTGCTGTATAATAAGGTAGCCACTAGTCATATGTGACTACTGAATACTTGAAATGAGACTAGCATGACTCATGAAATGATTTTAAGTTTAATTTAATCTAAATTAATTTAAGTTTAAATTGCCATATGTCCTTAGTTGACATAATACTGGACAAGTGTAAATGTTGAGAAAGAAAACATCATTTAGATCTTTAAATTATCTCATAATTTTTTATATGTCATGATTATTTTCAGTAAAATATAAGCTTATCAGAATATAGGGCAAATAACCAGAAGATGAGAAAAAATTATAAGAAAGAGAACAATAGAGATAATCTGACTCATATGTTCAAAAACTTTAATGAAAAGAGAGAATTTTAGTATAAAACTGAAAATAGAAAATTAGGAATAAGCAGAAATTCCAGAATAGAATGTTTAGAAACTCAGTGGATCGATTTGATCAGAGATTAGAAATAATTGATAAAATTAGAGAACTAGAAGGTATGCCATTAGAAAATATCAGGATTAAAGTACAGAAAAAATAGAATAAAAAAATAGAAATGTATCTGTAAAGTATATGAAATACAATTAAAAGCTATACATATGATTTAAATTCCAGAAGAAGAGGAGAGAATGGAATAGAAATAAGCATTCACGCCATAAGGTATTTTCATAACTGATAAAAGATTTCAATCCAGATTCATCAAACCCCAACCATTTCAAGTAAGAAAAATGCAAGAAAACTACACTTGAGCACATTACAGAAAAAATGTCCAAAAGTAAAAACAAGACAAAAACAAAAGATCTTAGGAGAGCCAAAGCATGGGGAACTGCATTAAATTCAAAGTGCAACAAAATGACTACAGCTGACTTCTAAATGTAAATTATGTAAGCAGAAGGACAATGGAGCATCATTAAAAGACTGAGATAAAATAACTTCCAATCTTGATTCCTAAATGTAAATGAAGATAGTCATTTAATATTTTTTGTGTAAATAAATAGCAAAGACTTGCAAACATAGAGGGACTAAAGGAAGGGGTTTAGGCAGAGGTATTTTTACAGTTGGTTTAGGAAGATCATTTCAATCTCAGATAAAAAGTATAGAATTTCCAGAGAAATGAAAATCACTAGAAAGGGTAAAATGTGATTAATACATGCAAAAATTTGGTTTCTGCTTGAGGGAAAGGAGAAGTATGCTATGATGGCACAAATTTTAGGATTCTGGATTTTTAAAAAATCTCCTTTTCACATACCCTGTGTCATGCACCTTACATCAATCCTTGGTCTAATTGAATTTTAGCACTGTATCTCTTACCAGTCCAATAAAACTTAGGATGAATCTATTCACAATTTTGGTTACCAGATCACTCTTCTAAACCTAAATAACTGACTGAATTAGAACAAGCACAGTTGGAAAGTTTAAACATAACCAAGTGAGGCATTGACAAGAACATAAATGAAAACAATCATTTTATGTTGAACCCCTAGCTCTGTTCCCTCATTATCACACTGGCAATTGCATACAATAATATGCCAATTCTAAATATTTTATTTATGGCCATTTTTGTTTTAAGACAATAAACTGGGCCACATTCAAACATGAGATTTACCTCCTAGTTTTCATTTCCCTAATAATCATAAGTACTTCACTTCTTTGGACTTTTTTAGGGTAAGAATATAAAGAATAAAATATGATAATGAACCAAACACTTGAAGTATTCTTTAGAAATAAAATAATGAATTTAGAAGAACGTAAAGATTACTTGTATCAGGAAATACTGGAAGTTTGGAGAGGGGAGGGAAGAAGGCCAGTAGGAGTCTTTAGATTTCCTCCTTCATCCAGAGCTTTCTTCATGTTCAGTTATGATTATATTTGAGGAAATCTTTCACTGATTACAGGAAAATGGGCAAAAACACTTTCCTAATTTAATGGTAGTCACTGGTCCAGTGCAACTTCTCTAAGAGCAAATGCTTTAAGAGTGAAGAAAATGAACAGAAAAGCTTCATATAATATTATGGAGCTTCAAAACATTTTTTTTTTCTGTAAAGAAAACCCAAAGCTTTATCTAGTAGGAGTGCTCATGTGTGAAACCTTACATTAGTCAGGCTGGGAAAATTACCTGGATAATTTCACTGGCAAATAAATCAGTAATCTGGAATGATTTAGCACAGGACTAATGACACTTTAGATCATTTTTAAGTACAGTTAAACTTCTTAATTACAGACACTCTCGAGATTTAGAAAAATTGCTACAATAATGGCATGTCATTAATTCTGAGGAAACACAGCTTCCTCAGTAACACTCGCCAGGTACATTCAGTTGCAGGTTAATATAGAGCCTTAGAAATTAATAGTGTTCTTGCTT
The DNA here is from genome assembly GCA_028644305.1 of Xerus rutilus. Taxonomy (NCBI): domain Eukaryota; kingdom Metazoa; phylum Chordata; class Mammalia; order Rodentia; family Sciuridae; genus Xerus; species Xerus rutilus. Next base: position 21,255,984 of record CM053403.1, on the reverse strand, counting down.
TTAAGTGGCAGTGAACTCTTGAAATCTCTACTCAGGCACACCAGTGTCCAGAGTGGTTCGTTTCAATGTTATGCTTAATGCTCACATTTCAGAACTTTCCAGAGGTTAAGGAAAGAGTACAATCATGTTGGTCACAAAATAGGCAGAAAATAACTCAGAACTATATATTCTAAAACTGAATCTTTTAAGAGAAGTGAGATGTGGTCAGTGAAAGATCATAGAATAGAAAATAAAAGATGGCACTCTCCATATAATTTTTTAATTTCCAACTGCACACAGCATAAACAGTAATGTTCTTTATCACTTCCTATATGTCTTCTGGGATAAGAAACATATTTATGTTCATTTTCTTCTGCTTTAATCAAATTATCCTTCAGCTTTAACTGTGAAAATTTTCAGATCTTCTGGCCCTTAGAATTTAGGTAGAATTTTGCTCTCACAAGCAACCAGTGTTACATAACTCTAAGAAGGTAACTGCAGCCATACAACACATCCATGTTTTTTTCCATATTGACATAGTGAAAATAAGAAAATAAGCGCTAACAGTAATTGAGTGCCAATTAAATGTTTACTCATGGACTTTACATGTATTAAACTAATATTATCCAACCAAAAAACCTGTACATACCATAATTATCCATGTTGTATAGCTTAAAATTATATGCAAGAGAAGAAAAAGTTAAAAAGAAATTACCTAATGTGAACTGGAGATTTAGCTCAGTTGGTAGAGTGACTGCCTCACATGTACAAGGCCCTGGATTCAATCCCCAAAACCACAAAAAAAAAAGAAAAAAAAAGAAAAAGAAAAAGAAAGAAAAGAGAAATTGCCTAATGTCATAGGTTTCACAGCAACTAAGCAGAGCCTGGAATCTTGCTTCTTACTCTAAACTCTGCCAGAAGGATTGTGATCATTAGATCTGCTTGCATTACCATGGCCAGGAAGAATAATATCATATCCCACTTGAATAATAATGCTTTGCAGTTTACAAAGTTCCTTATATCACCTTGTCATAGTTGATTCACAAAACTTTCTAGTGAACTAGGAGGGTGAGGACTCTAAAATAGCAAAAGGTTACTGAATAGCTTATACATTATCTTTTACTCTAAAGCCAAAGTTCTTTCAACTAAACCACACTTCTTCCCCAGGGAGTAAAATACTAATAAGGTACACATGTGTCAAATGACAACTAGGCACCATGAGGCTTCTCTCCTCTGTCATTAATGTACACTTTAAAATATTAATGTTCATTTAACATTTTATATCTACAATAATTTTAGTGCATCCTCAATTGTCTCAGATTTTATTTCTACTTTGTAATGGATTATCATTATTATTAGTAGTATCAGTATTAGTAGTAGTAGTAGTATCAGGGATTGAACCCAGAGGTGCTTAACCACTGAGCCACATCCCCTCCGCTTTTTATTTTTATTTTTTTATTTTGTGACAGGGTTTAGCTGAAGTTGCTTAGGGCCTTGCTAAATTGCTGAGGCTGGCTTTGAATTTGCAATCCTCCTGCTTCAGCCTCTCAAATTGCTGGGATTACAGGCATGCACCACCTACCTCGGCTTTTAATGTGAAATTTTCTTTCTGTTATGCTCTCTGCCCTACATCTATAAACATTCATTCAGAAACCTATGGATGAATTCTTTATTCTTTTCTTGCTTTTCTAAATATTACTAGCTTACTAAAAGATGTTTTCATTATCTATATGAAGTACTGCAGTTTCCCAATCAATCTTAATCCCTTTAATTTTATTTATCTTATTGCTTTTATATCTTTCCCTCAGTTATATGTTCTTTTTTTAAATATTTATTTTTAGTTGTAGGTGGACAGAATATCTTTATTTTATTTTTATGTGGTGCTGAGGATTGAACCCAGTGCTGGGCAAGCATGCTACCACTGTGTCATAACCCCAGCCCTCCCTCAGATATATGTTCTTGAGCAAAATAACTTATCTTAAAATTTCTGCTTTTTTCCCTATAATTAAAGCATTTGTGTTACAAAAAGTGCCAAAGTTTCTTAAAAATTCTGGCACTGTCTGATTCCTAAGCACTCTTTTTACAAAATCATCTCCCTGCTTAACATTCCATTTCTCTCCGTTGCCTACATTATAAACTCCAATAGTTTTAAACTTAATGAAATGTTCTGCTTTAAATGTGTCTCAATGTATCTTTCCAGTGTTCTATCCTTTTGTTTTATCATGCTCCATGAATGGCAAGTTGGTGCCAGCCTTTATACCATGTTCTTTCCACTCCCATGATTTTTTTCAAGTAAGTCTTAAAACCTTCCCCCATAGAGAGTTCCAGGAGCCCATTACAAATGGGAGAGTACAATCTGAGACAATAAAATAAGCATGTTCAAAGTACTTAAAGAGATTAAAAAAAAGAGAACAGAATCAAGAATAGAAAATACTGAGGATTTGAAGGAAAATCAAGTAGAATTTCTAAAATGAAACACTAAGTAGACAGATTAAAGCAAATACTAAATACAGGTAAGAGAATCAGTAAACTAGAAGATTGATTTGGAGAAATCATCTAGAATGCAAAACAGAGATGAAGAAGCAGAAAGCTTAAAAGAACATTTAGAAGATATGAAAGCCAGATTGAGCAATTTCATTCACATCTCTAATTAGACTTAAATGAAATGAAGGAGATTAGAAGGTAATCTCAAAGAAATAGTGGCTGGAAGTATTTCATAATTTTTTTTAAAAAGTGCATAGATTAAAGAAGTGTTTATTTAAAATCTGTTGCAAAAAGATAAATATTCTTCACCATAGATTCTCATAAAATTGCAGAATATAAAATAAATAGAAAATATGATATAAAGACAAAAGAGTGCTTTCATAAGAGTGGATTAGATGCATGTGAGGGCAATCTGGCTGTGACATCTGTCACCCCATTGGTCATCAGTGTTCCTTTGGCTAGACGGGTATCCCCTTCTTCCCTAACTGCTCCATGTGTGTCCCTCCCAAAACTGAGCGCTTAGTGGAAGAGAATGACCTTTCCTAATAGAGGAGAACTGTTCTTCTGTCAAATGTATACAGGTAGCTGCATTTCCCTGCTAGAACCTCCAAACAAACTCTCAAGAGTGGATTAGAGGGACATCAGATATATCCATAACAATAGATGAAAAAGAAGAACAGCTTCAGTCAACCTAGAATTCTATACCCTACCAGATTCCCCATTATCTACATTATAAATACCTTACTAAGTTCTTTGCAAAAATAAAACTAAAATAAATACCTCTTTAGGAAATAATAAAATTACATGAAATCACCTCATCTTCAGAAAATCAAGAATTTAGAATGCATTCTTACCTTTAAGGAATTTATACACTGTGAGAAAAGATGATATATTCAGTTTTCCACTTGTAATTTTATATTAGGCATATTAATACTATTCTTTTTCAACTATTTTTCAACTATTTTCTGATTGATATATGTAAAACCTATCCTTGAGCTGGGGTGTAGTTCAGTGGTACAGCACTTGCCTGGCATATGCAAGGGCTTAGGTTTAATCGCTATCACTGCACACACACACCCACACACACGCACACACACACACGCACACCAGCCTTGATCACACTTCTTTTGACTCAAAGATTCTCACAAGTCATGTGTAGTCAGCATCTGGTATCATGGCAAAATACCTGACATAATCAACTTATGGAAATTTTATTTGGGATAGTAGTTGATCAGTTGACACCATTAATTTTAGGCCTGTGGCAAGGCAAAACGTCATAGTAGAGAATATATGGTGGAGCAAAGCTGCTTACCTCCTGACAGGTAGGAAGCAAAGAGGAAAGCCAAGGAAAAGATAGAGCCTTCAAGGACACATTCTCAAGGGCATGCTTCCTCCAACCAGGCCCTATTCCCTATATTTTCACTGCCTCCTACCAGCCCACTAAATTATGAGTTCATCAGTGGATTAACCCATCGATTAGGCTAGCACTCTCATGATTCAATCACCTTCCAAAGGCCCCACCTCTGATGGCTGCTGCTTTGGGGACCAAGCCCTCAACACATGAGCTTTGAGGCAGCATTTTAGATCTAAACCATAACAGATTGGCTGCCTAATATCATTTCAATCAAGAGTCAGCAAAATTTTCTCTAAATATTTTGCATAGTCTATAAGTGTTCTAGGCTTTGTGGACCACATTTCTCTTGCATATTCTTCTTTAGTGATTTTTACATCCTTTTTTAAATGTCTAAACCATCATGTGATATGTAGAAACACAATAGGCAGGATTTTCCTGAAACTTTGTACTCACCCTTGATCTAAACTCTGTACATGTTCTCCAATATTCTCTGTTTTCTGGAAGAGTTTCTTCTAAATATTATACTTCAGAACATCCTATTCTGATGCATTTAATAGAATAAAATATGATCACAAGTAATAACAGAATTTTATATATATATATATACACACATATGTATTTATACATATACTGTTTTAGTCAGCTTTTTTCGCTGTCATGACTAAGAGAACCAACAACAACAATCAAAAATTCAGAAGATAGAAAGTTTATTTTGAGGCTCAGAGTTTTAGTGGTTTCAGTCCATAGAGGGCTAGCTCCATTCCTTGGGGCTTGAGGTAAGGCTGAATATCACGGCAGAAGAGTGTGGTGGAGGAAAGTGGCTCAGGATATTACCAGGAAGAAGAGAGAAATTTCACTCGCCAGATACAAAATATATACCCTAAAGGCACACCTCCAATGCCCACCTCCTCTAGTCATACCCTACCTGCCTTTAGTTACCTCTCAGTTAATCCCCATGAGGGGATTAATTCAGAGATTGGGTTAAGGTTCTCATAACACTGAATATCTAATCCATAACATATACATACCATTCCTATCAGACTATCCCAAATGTTATAAGTTGGTGTGGGGACAAGAGGTAGTTGTTGGCCAGTGGGATTCAGAAAACAGTTCCTATCAAGCAGGGCTATAATTTAAAAGTGAAGTGTTCAACTAGAGCCTTTATCAGTTCATATTTATTGTTGGAACTATGTTCACATTTGTAAGTCTGTAAATACTAATAGGGTTCACTTCCTGAATGTGAACAATTCACTTTAACATTCACATTTACAAATATCCTGAGCAAATCAAACACTTGTATAATTTCTATAGTTAAATGTTAGTCAGTTTTCCTTCACTATGATGAAATAACTGAGATAAACAACTTACAAAGAGAAAAAGGTTATTTTAGCTCACAGTTTTGAAGGTTTCAGTCCATGATAATTTGGACCATTGCTTTCGGGTCTATGCTGAGACAGTATATCATGATGGGAGTATTTGGCAGAGGAAAATACTCACTTCATTGCAGAGAGAGAGAGAGAGACATGCAGAGAAGGACAGAGATGCAGAGAGATGGAGAGACAGAGAGGGAAGGAGGGAAGAGTCAAGATTCCAATGTCCCCTTTAAGAGCACACTCTCAATGACTTAACTTTTGTCTACTAGGTCCCACTTCCTAAAGATTCCACCTCCTCCCAAAGCACCAAAGGCTGGTGACCAAAGCTTTAACACATAGGCTTTTGGGGGACATTTATCAAAAACATAACATTCTACCCCTGACTTTCATCAGCTTATGTATATCTCATAATACCAAATGTGTTTATTCCTTCTCAAGAGTCCTCAAAGTTCATTGTAAAGCATGGCTCAAAAGTTCAAGTCTGAATTCTCCTCTGGGACTCAAGGCACACTCAGCTGTGAGCCCTTACAGAAATTCAAAGAACAATTTGCATAATTCCAAGATACAATGGCCCAAGGTAAGAGGGAGAAATAAAGAAACAAAGAAAGGATCAGACCAAAACAAGACCAAACCCAGAAGGGAAAACATTAAATCCCAAGTCTCCATGTTTGGTATCTGGGACACAATATGGCAAAATATGTGTTCCAAAGACTTGGGCAACCCTAGCTCTATGGCCCTGTTGGTTGCAGCTGGCAGGCCATTCTCTTGGGCTGGCTCTGCTTTCTGTCCACAGCTTCCTTCATCTCTAACTTCCTGGGTTCTTTGCTAAAGCTTCAGGTGCACTTTCACAGCTTTACTACACATCACCTGTTGGAGGCTACTTGCAGGGACTCTGATCTTGCTACACACTGCCTGCTCCTAAACTTTGCTTTGAAATCTTGTTGAAAGCCTCCATGACCCCATAAGTCTTGCATCTGTATGCATGTAATACCAGCTTCACATGGATGATGCCAAGATTTGCCAGTGGCGTGAGCTGTAACCACAGCCACTGTGACCTCTGGGTGCCTTGACAGTTGAACACAGGGAAAGGAATTCTGGGGAAACAATTCCCTGGGTTTCTCTGTGTGACACAGTACCCCTGGGCTCTCTTCTCAAATGTAGGTCTTTGAAACAAGTTTATACTTTTACAGATTTGAACTTGCAATGGGTGGGGCCTTAACAATTCTTGAGATGCCCTCCATGCATCTTTCCTATTGTCCCGGTGCAAGGTCTTTGGTTTCTTTTTAACAGCCCATCTCTACCCAACTTGGTGGTAACTTCAAACATGCTTTTTCTTTTCTTTAAACATGCTGTGAAATTTTAACTCTTTTCACTGTTTTTTTTGTTCCTAATTCTTACTATAAATCTAGCTAAAATCAGCCAACAATACTCATGCCACTTTGCTGCCCTGAAATTTCCTTTGCCAGAAAAACTAGTCTGTTACCTTGAAGCTCAGCCTCCCACAAAATCTCAGACTATGGACAAAGGAAGCCAGATGCTTTGCCACAATGTTATATGGACAGCTTCTAGGCCAACTCCCAATAGAGCCCTTATTTCTATCCCAAACCTTATGAGTGTAAACATTACTGTCTGTATTTCTACCAGTGTTCTGGTGTTCTGAGTCCTCACCAGAACTGCCTGTTAAGATTTACTTACAACATTCTAGACTTTGTCTAGTCTGCTTCTCTAAACTTTTATAAATTCCTTCTACAAATTCCAAATATTTCTGAACCACAGCATCAGTTTAAGTCACAATTCCATTTCTTGGTACCAATCTTCTGTTTGTCACTTCTTTTGTCACTGTGACAAAATACCTGAGATAATTATAAGAAGGAAATATTTATTCCAGCTCAGGGTTTCAGAAGATTCAGTCCAAGGGTGCTTGGTCCCATCACTTTGGGCCTGTAGTGGCACATGCATCATGGAGGAAGCCTGGGGCAGAGGAGATCTGTTCACCTAATGGTGGCCAGGAAACAGAGAAGAAGGAGGGGCTAGGGTTCCAATATCTCCTTCCAGGACACACACCCAGTGACCTCACTTCCTCCCACTAGGTCCCACTTCCTAAAGCTTCCACCATCCCCAATAGCACCACAGGCTAGGAACCAGATATTGAACCTATCCCCCCTTGGGGGACACTTGTCCAAACCATAGTATGTTGCAAATGAATAATAAAATAATCATTTCCTTTTAGAACTTCAGAATTTACAAAGAAGAGAATTTAGGTGCATTCATCTAAGAATAGCAGTGTAAGAACATGATCAATTCCAAACCATTGCCTATGAAGAGGAAGTCACAGCCAAAGTCTACAGATTAATCCTCATACATTACTACATACCACTTAAGAATGAGACACTTTTGCCATATAGAAAAATATTTAGTTATTTCATGAGTCTATTCTCTTTTAATTATATGTTTTCAGTCACACAGAATTTTAAATACATGTTATTTTTTCCAGGTTCTTATTTATTCAGATACACTCTTGTCCTCTTCACTGTGATTAGGGAGGGTTTATATTGAAGGGTGTTCTAAGACACTCATGCTTTCTTAGAGTGTGGTGCTCTCGTTCTCTCTCTCTCTCTCTCTCTCTGTTCGGTGGAGGATGTGGGGGTGGGAATGCACATTCATATTGGTAGAGGGAGAGGTATGACAAGATCTCTCTTAACAAACAAGGAAACTGCTTTGCTTTCTTGGTCTTTTAAACAATGGAGAAATCCTTGTGAATTCTGTTCTGCTCCCAATCATCAATTACCTCACTCAATCAAAACCTCAATGCAATCACCTTGCAGCTCCCCGCATAGCCAGTGCCGCACAACATAACTCCAGCCATCTCCACACCGAAGCCACAGCATTAACAGAATGTATCAAGTTGCTTGTGATGCTTCATTCACCGTAATCAGAAAAAGAAGTCAAGCGGGCACATTTATCATGGTGACCGCGGAGTTTGTAGGTGAGACGCTCCGAAGGGAGAAGATACCTTTGATTAAGTTAAGACAAACTATAATGGATGAGAGTTCTGCTCAGGTCCAATAAATCACCAAAGCCTTTGTAGGCTAGCAGAGACAGGGATCATTGGTAAATTAAAACTTGCTAGAGTGGCTATGCTGATGGCTTTAATGTGGCTTGTGCCTAGACGTCTGTGTAGAGGAAAGCAAAGAAAGGAAGACAAAATGGTCTTGAGAGGATATTTGTAATTGGTAACAACAAAATATATTTACCCCTTGGATTTATGCAGGGCTATCCTTTACTACACCTTGCTCCCTTTTAACTGTGGGATATGGTGAAATGTCACCCGGCTCAACATTAGCGCTCCGTCTGGCCACCTGAAATGGCAGCTGTGTTGGGATCACTGTGTATGTGGATCAGCATCTCCTCAAAGGGATTGGAAGTCAGAAGGTGGCATTTGAAATAAGAAAGTAGGAGCCTTTTTGTTTTGTCTATAAATTTTGGGATTTTTATTCCCCCCGTGGGATTCTGAAGCCATGAATAAAATATGAGTATGTTCTATTTCTTTTTCCTTAATGAGAGATTGCCCTGGATGTTAGGACATTCCCTGCACAAAGAAAGCCATGCACTGGATTTATTAACTCTTAGCAAATGTTTGTTCGATGCTGAGTAATGAGGAGGTTTGCCGGTGCAGCAAGATAAAAGGCTTCCCCACTTTGTGTTTATCCTCTGGGTAATGAAAAAACAAATTGGCGATTTTGTATTTTTCATGTTGGAAATTCATAAGGTCACCCAGGGAAAACAGAGAAGGTTAACTGGCGTGCACACTTGCCTGTAAGCAGGGTGTCAGGAGAGAAAGGTCACAAATGGATGAAATATCCCAAGCCATAACCAGTGCCCCTGCAAATGGAAGGCCTGAGGAAAAGAAATTGCATTTAATGAAAGCAGACCCCTGGGAATTGCACTGACTGGCAAGCAATGAATCCTGTGTTTGCAGCATGCATATGTGGAGAACACCTTTCAGAAAGCCAGTTGAATAAGGTCTCCCTTATGGACGCCCTTCCATTCTCCCACTCTGTTGAATTTTCGTCCCTTTATCCCTTTGCATTCTGTTCCTCCATTTCCTTTTCAATCTCTTAATGTACAGAAAAGCTACTTACGAGGGGTCAAAGGGTGGCAGTAGGAAAAGCTTAGAGAACCTGAAGCAATAGTCCTTGGAAGATTGATAATCTGCATGGAGCTCAGAGCGTACAGACCCACCTAAGCTTGGGCTGCTAACTTTTCTTGACATGGAGTAAGACTGGTTCTTTCTTTCCTTAGTTAGGCACTAACTCATGAGGAACTGGAGAAATGAGATTTCCTAGGAGTTTGCTGAGTGTTTCAGTTGACTATTTGCTGTGAAGCTACACTAGTCATTCCCTCTGGATGCATAAAACAGTTTAGTTAAGGATTCTGTTAAGTTAGAGGGCAAAGGTCAGAGTTGTTCCCTGCCAGCAATCTTATTTCTCTGTTCTGGAGAAAATTGCTTTTCTTTATCCCTTTAGGAATCCCTATTCTGTTCCACATCAATCGAGATTGGTTCAAACTCAAAAGAAAACTCTTCTGATTGACTGACTGCTTTTCTAGAATGCGAAATAATCCTGGTCGTTGAAGGCGGTGATAGACAGGTGACGTTTGCCACTCGAATAAGAAAACTGAAAGAAGAATGAGCGAAACAAAGTGAGAAGCTGGAAGGGGAAGAAGGAAAGGCTGGGAAGAGAAATAAAAGATGGTAGCAGTAAAGGATCAATTGATGAGAAGGAAGTGAACTGTAGGAGAGGAAGAGATTGGTTGGAACCAAGCTGGAATGCAAAACTCATGCAAAATAGGGAAGAAAGGCTGGAAAGAAATAAGTTCATTCAGATGATGATGATGGTGAATTGTAATTATTCCTAGTTCTTCTGTCTTTCACAAGTGGAAAATTACAGAATTCTGACTGGAAAAGTACAAGCTTCTTCCTTCTGCATCTGGAAGAAAGAGAAGTTCAGAAAGAGCTCAGAGAAAAAGGCACCGTGTACCTGTTAGAACCTCAACTTGGTTGGACACTGTGAACAAAGTGATGGGTCACAGCCTCTCCGAGTTGGAGCGGACCATTGACATCAATTAAATCTTTCTTATTTTGCAGATGAGAAAACCAAGGTCCAGATTGTTGAAGGGGCTAATCCAAAGTGAAGACTGCTTGTTAGAATGAGACAGTGGGGTGCTGAACCAACATTATCTTTCTCTCTGTCTTGTAACTTGTACAGCTGCTGCTAGAGCTGACCATTTATTTCTCATTGCAGGTGGCTGGTCCCTGACAGAGCCCTGGGCTTCCACCAGCTGCTCACCCCTCACAGCTCTGATGCGAGAAACAATAGGGGCCACTCAAGTTTTCCAAGCAGGGAGTGATGTAACAAAACTGGGCTGGCGGAGGATCATTCTAGCAGCTGAGTGTGGTGAGCAGGTGTAGCATAAAGAAATCACAACACCATAAGGCCCTGACAAAGTACCTGTGTGACCTTGGACAAACTCGTTGATCCCCCAATCCAGTTTTCTCACACAGAGAATGACAGCGTTGTGTGATCCACCTCTACCATTTTTTGATTCTGAACCACCCCTTCCCGCTGTTGGAGGCAGTTAACATTATTTAATTGCAGCAGCTGACAGGCTATGACATGCCCGTGGTTTATTTCACTCAATGTTAGCCACACAGGCCCTGAGGTAAATTGGCCAGTCTGCAAACGAAGCCCTGAAAAATGGTAACTCTAGCAGCTTGCCAGAGCTTGGACCTTGGTCTCCAAATGGGGAAAAGACAGGAGCACACAAATGTCTATGTAACTCTACTCTCTTTGATTAACAGATATTATTCAAGGCAATAGCCATAAAATACAAAGAATTTACACAGCCAGAGATGCTTCACCAGTTTCCCCAACGTCAGGCAGCTAATCGGAATAGAATCCCGGGGGTCTGGCTAAAGTCGTTCAGTATCTAATTGAAGGCAAAGAAGTAACAGTCAGTTAATTCTGTCACCGATGACATTGTCATTATAAAGAAAACCCAACTCCTTAATTGTTTCAAATCAGTTGTTCTCTTATTTTATGTTTTAAAAGGTGTCATTTCAAAGAAAAGGTCATCTCTTGGTAGAATTTACCCTTTAAAATCGGATTGATAATAGCTCATTATATGGAGAAAGGGGTCAATAATGAGAATCCAGAATATAGTTAGCTCTTGTCATATATGAACATAGAAGAGCCCTCTGAAAGAGAAAAACGTTATAGCATGGAAAATGTTGTCCCAATATTCTCAGAAATGTGTGGGCTCATGTTCATAAAGCAATCTCTGAGGTTTGACAAGAAGTTTAATTGCAAATGCTAAATTAACAAATAGCTTTGGGATGTTGATTAAAGACAGGGGAAAGCTACACCAGAATTTATCGTTGATTAATCAAACTTTACACCCACAACTGATAGAAGGAAGAGCAGAAATGATGCCAAGGGAAATAGATTTGTCTGGAAAAAAAAGAACTAGGTAAATACGGAATGTGTATCTGCTTAGAAGTACAGTAGTGTGTGTCTCTGACTAATTGATCAGACCAAAGAAAGACATGGGGGAGGAGTGCCATGTTGGTCTTTGCTGGATTTTTTCTTTTTTCCTGAAAGGAATTCACAAGTCCAATCAGGGAATTTGCCATTGCCCAAAAGTAGGGCTTTAATTTGTATTGCCATTTGTTACAAATCTATACATCTTTGTTGATTCTTTGATAAGAGCTTTGTCTTGGGTGTGATACAGTAATGTCAAGATGAGTCTAAACATCCAACTGCACAGGTACCAAGCTCTGTCAGGGTGAGCAGGGGGACCCCAAAACAGGAAATGAAAAAACAAAAAAAAGTATTAATTCTCGTAAGGACTGTTTATTCTGGGCTCCTATATGCCAGGTACTGTGCTGTCAATATACAGGTCCCTATTTGAGTTTTTAGAGGTTTCTTTTGACTGTTGTGTTGAGTGAGGTCATCAAGCAAATGCTTTCTCATACCTTACTGGAAATTGTCTATTTGATTAATAAAGAGAACAGCAATGCTCTTTTTGTCTCTGTTCTAATTTCTGATAGTCCTGTAACCATAGATAAATTTATTTGCCTTAGCACAATTTTTTTTAAAAGTCTCATGTCTCTGCATTTTTTAAACGAAGTTATTATCCATATTATACTTTTGTTATCTCTCCCTTTTTCCTGTTCCTGTTTTTTCAGATGTAGGATGTGAAAGTACTTTTACATTATCAAGGTTGGTAACATTTGCATTTTGTTCTCTAATTGTAATGAAATCTTTGCAATTCGCTGAAGTGTTGGAAGTGTTTAAAGCATTTGCAGTATTAGGAAATAATCTATGTAAATACAGTTTACTGCAAGCCTAGTGCTGTACTCTGATCCCATTTCTTGCTCAATGTCTTTCTGTGCTTCTCTAAAATAGAATGCTTCCAGGACTGAGGTCAAAAGATATTTTGTTCTTACACTTCACCAAAGTCTAATTTGTGTTATATTTGGAATACAATATTCGTGCTTTCTTGCTGCAGTTTTTAACTGTCTTCTGACTTGAGAGAAGAAAAATATGATTGATATAGTCCTAATTGTTCTAACTGGTCTTTGAAATCTACTCTCTTCTTCCTGAAGACATACTGACTAGATGGCAACTACTCTTGGTTTTGTATTAACCAATTATTTTTTATTTGTATTTAAATTTATATTTTATTTTCTTATTTTTGCCAGTTAGACAGAGATCATCCTCATCATTCTTTTCATTGGCCTCTGATTTAGTTTCCCTGTTCTTCATATCCTACATCTTCATTTTTCCAGTTCTTAACCTTTTTTTTTTGCTGGAGTACATCCTCAAATAACTAACTGAAGCAAGGAGATAAACATTCATGACCCCCACACATCTGAAAATGATGTGCCTCTACTCATATTTCCTTATTTAGTTTGATTAGGTATAGAGTTCTAGGAGCCAAAATCATTTTCTTAGAATTGTGAGGGTTCTATTTTATTAGTTTCTAGCTTTATTATTAGAGATGAGATGTTTGATATTGACCTACTTTTATTCTTCTGTGTGCTACTCCCCTCCAACCCTTTTAGCAAGTTTTGAGATCTCTTTATCTTTGGCATTAAGGAAACTTTATGTCTTGGAATTAGAAATTATATAATAATATTTCTTGCTGTAGATATTTTTTTGGCACTGGACAAACTCTTAAAGATTCATCTCCTTTCAGTGCTGGAAATTTTTGTTCACACTTCTTTATTTCATTGTATTTAAATTTTTTATTTGCATATAATCTACTTAGAGAAGAATGCTAAAGTTATAAGAATATATTTAATATTCCTTCACAAGTTCAAGCTGTCCTTGTCACCAGCAGTAAAAGCAGGAAGAGGAACAACCAGCAAGCCAGAAGTCTTCCTCTTGGTCTATTCCAGTCCCCTGCCAAGGCAACCATATCCTAGTAAATAACAGGAAGAGTCTGCTTTTCTGTTTCTATCTTTTTATAGAAATGAAATCAATATATTATTTCTTCACTAATTTTCTCCTACTCATATTTTTCATCCTTTTATCTCAAACTCCTGGATGCTAGACCTGCTGGATTGATGTTTTTGTATCTATTATCTGTTCTCTTACAGTTTTCTATTTTTTAAAGCTATGTGTATTGAAACATATCCTCAAATTAACTTCTAACATTTCATTTTTTGGCCATTTGGTTTTTAAATTTCTTTGAACTTTTTCTGTTATCTGCTTTTTAAAATATCTTCTATGGCCCAGTTCCACTCCAGAGTTCCGGGGGTCCAGCAAGAGCTACAGAGGGCCCAGATCTGCCCTCAGGAAACTCCACAGTTGTCCAGCCAACAAGAGACCAGGGACTGCTAGCCGCTAGCCACTAAGGAGCCCAAACTCAGGGTAAGAGTCCCCACAGAGACCCCAGAGTGAGGCAGCCCCGACCAAGGGTGGCCTGGGCCCGACTCAGTTCCACTCCAGAGTTCCTGCGGACCAGCAGAAGTCTCAGAGGGCCCAGATCCACCCTCAGGAAACTCCACAGTGTCCAACTAAGGGTTGACCAGAGACTGATAGCTACCAGGCAGAGGAAGGCACACCCAGGGTAAGAGTGGCCTGCAGAGATCCCAGCGTGAAGAGGCCCCACCCAAGTGCTCTCTGGGCCCGCCCCAGTTCCGCTCCAGAGTTCCTGTGGTCAGGTGAGGCAGAAGGCCCAAAACTGCCCTTAAGGAATGCCAGAGGTGCTGAGTTGAAGGCAGACCAGAGCATGCTAGCTTCCAGCCCCAGGGGAGCTCACACTCACTGTAATGATTGCACACAGATTCTCCAGCTTGTGATCCTGCCTAAGTGAGACCTGGGTCCGCCTCCAATTCCACTCCAGAGTTTCTGTTCACCAGCAGGAGCACAAGAGAGGGGTAAAACAGCTTTCAGGGGCCACCTCAAGACCCCATCCAAGGCCACTCCCACTGCCCTCTAGAGGTACATCCACTACTTCTGCCACCAACTTTAGTGGCAGTAGTGCCCATCTGGGGATACTGGGGGAACAGAAGTAGCTTCAAGGTGAGACACAGATAATCTGGAGTGTCAATACAAGATTATAGGATAGAAGCTGCAATACCTCAGATTGGTATTTCAAGAAAGGAAGATAAAAAATAAACATGAAAAAACAAGGGAAGAAAGTGCCTCAAATCAACCTGGATACCACTGTAACAGAATCCATTGACAGCACAGTTGATGAAATGTCAGAAAAAGAATTCCGAATGTACATAATTAAAATGATCAGTGAACTAAAGAATGACATAAGTGAAAAATTACAGGCAAAAATTGATCAATTCAACAAAGAAAAAGGAGAGCAAATAAAGGCAACCATCAATCAGTCCAACAAAGAGATAAGAGAGCAATTACAAGTAGGAAAAGATTACTTTAAGAAAGAGCTAGAGATCGTGAAAAAAAAACCAATCAGAAATTCTTGAAATGAAGGAAACAATAAACAAAATAAAGAACTCAATAGAAAGCATCATCAGGAGACTAGATCACCTGGAAGACAGAACCTCAGACAATGAAGACAAGATATACAATCTTGAAAACAAACTTGACCATACAGTAAAGATGGTAAGAAATCATGAACAGAACATACAATAAATATGGGACAGCATCAAAAGACCAAATCTAAGATTTATTGGAATAGAAGAAGGTGCAGAATTTCAAACCAAAGGAATGCACAATCTCTTCAATGAAATAATATCAGAAAATTTCCCAAATATGAAAAATGAAATGGAAAATCAAATACAAGAGGCTTACAGGACACAAAATGTACAAAATTTCAACAGATCTACATCAAGGCACATTATAATGAAAATGCCCAACATACAGAATAAGGATAGAATTTTAAAGGCCGCAAGAGAGAAGAACCAGATTACGTACAAGAGGAGACCAATTTGTATCTCAGCAGATTTTTCAACCCAAACTCTAAAAGCCAGGAGATCATGGAATAACATATTCCAGGCCTTAAAGACAATGGATGCCAACCAAGAATCCTATATCCAGCAAAACTGAGCTTCAAATTTGATGACAAAATAAAAACCTTCCATGATAAACAAAAGTTAAAAGAATTTACACAAAGAAAGCCTGCATTACACAGCATTCTTGGCAAAATATTCCATGAGGAGGAAATGATAACCAACAATGAAAATTTACAAAGAGAGGAACTACACTAAAGGAAAGACCATTGAAAAGATAAAACAACTCAAGGTAAAAACCAAAAACAAACCAAAATGACCGAGATTACAAATCATATCTCAATAATAACCCTGAATGTAAATGGCCTAAGTGCACCAATTAA
>CM053403.1:21199599-21239422 GCA_028644305.1 Xerus rutilus | reverse complement strand
AAAACAGCATACTACAGTGCTGCAGCCACTTCAATGTTTATAGCAGCTCAATTCACAATAGCCAAACTGTGGAACCAACCTAGATGCCCTTCGATAGATGAATGGATAAAGAAACTGTGGTATATATACACAATGGAATATTACTCAGCAATAAGAGAGAATAAAATTATGGCATTTTCAGGTAAATGGATGGAGCTGGAGAATATCATGCTAAGTGAAGTAAGTCAATCTCAGAAAACCAAATGCCAAATGTACTCGTTGATAAGGGGATGCTGATTCATAATGTGGGGAAGGACATGGGAACAATGGTGGAACTCTGTTGACAGGGGTGTAAGGGGGGAAGGGGCATGGGTACAGTAAAGGTGGTGGAATATGATGGACATCATAGCCCTAACTTTATGTATGACTGCATGTATGTTGTGATTCTATACAACTTACAACCAGAGAATTGATATGTTATCCTTTATCTATGTACAATGAATCAAATTGCACTCTGTTATCATGTAATCCTAAATAGAACAAATAAATAAATTAAATATGAAAAAAAATTAAATAAATAAAATATCTTCTATGATATTGACATAAATCTGGGTTCTGTCACAATAGGCCCTGTTATGGTTTGGATATGTGGCATACCTCCCAAAACTCATGCAAGAACGTTCAGAGGTGAAATGACTAGATTATGAGAGTTGGAATCTAACCATTGAATTATTCCATTGATATGGATTAACTGGGAGATAACTGTAGGCAGGTAGGATGTGGCTGGAGGTATGTTCCTGGCTGCAACTTTGGAGTATGAATTTTGTTTCTTATAAGCAGAGCTCTCTCTGCTTCTTGTTGCCACATCCAGAGGTGATTTTCTTTTCATGTCTTTCTGCCATGATGTTCTTTCTGCCTCACTTCAGACCCAGAGCTATTAGAGTCTACCAACCATGAGCAAAAATGAACTTTTCCTCCTCTATATTGTTCTTCTCAGATCTTTTTGTCCCAGCAATGGAAATAATGACTAAAACATAGTGACTTAAATAATATCAAACTTTATCTCACAGTTTTGTAATTGATGGGAGGTAGATAGGGTGACTGATCTGCCTGAAACCACATAGGAACCCAAGTGCCCACCATCTTGCCAGCATGTCAGCTCTTAGGAGGTTGTTCTCATCCACATGGTCAACACTGGGTCATAGCCACAGACACACATATAGCTTCCCATCACATTAATAGAACAGAATTTAGCCACATGCCACACTGCTTTAAAGGAACCTGGAAAACACATGGTTTAGTTGGGTACCATCAGAAAGAAGCATGAAATGGATTTAGGGAGGAAAACTAGAGATCTGTCACACCATCCAGAACTTGTATTATTGATAAGATGTCTTCTCCACTTTCTTGAAAAATAAGTAGAGGCTTTAATGTTTTTTCTTTTTCTTTTTCTGTCTTCTCTCTTTTTCCCTCTCCTACTCTCAATCCTCCTCCTGTTCCTCATTCTCTCTCTCTTTTTTGCTCTCTTCCTCTTTCCCTCCCTCCCTCCTTCCCTTCTTTTCTTCCTGTTTCTTGCCTATTTTCTGAATTACTTCTTTTTCCCTGAGATCATAGTTTTTAGACTGTACTATTCCTCACTTCATACTGGGGCTTTCTCTAAACATATAGTGAACCTCACATTCCTGTTCACAGGATTAAGGATGAATGACAGCTGTTGACTGGAAGGACTATGTATGATTAGGATACTTACGAGAAGCCTCTTCCTCAGTGTGAGTGCACAAGACACTGGTTTTTATGGGCTTCCCAAATGTAAGAATGATGAGAATGATAAAGGTATTTACTCTGAAACAACAATAGCCTTAATAGCTATTTTTTCCCTCTCTGTATAGTACCAAACCCACCTAGAATCTTGAGGGCTTAAAACAACAAAAATCATCACAGTCTATAATGTACCATCTTATGTTCTTTATGTTCTGTTTTCATTTTTGCTTTTGTTGTCGTTTTTCGTACTAGGAATTGAACCCAGGGCTGCTTAACCACCACTGAACCACATTCCCATCTGCCCTCTTTTTAAAAATTAGTTCTAATCAGTTATACATGACAGCAGGAAGCTTTTCAATTCATTGTACACAGATGGAGCAGAGTTCTTCACCTTTCTGGTTGTACATGAAGTAGAGTCACACCATTCATGCAATCATACATGCACCTAGGGTAATGATGTCTGTGTCATTCCACTATCTTTCCTACCCCCATGCTCTCTTCCCCCTCCTCTTTGCCTCATCCAAAATTCATCATCCCATGCCCTACCTCCCATTATGAATTAGCATCCACTTATCAGAGAAAACATTCAGCCCTGTTTTTTAGGGATTGGCTTACTTAACTTAACATGATATTCTCCAACTCCATCCATTTACCTGCAAATGCCATAATTTTATTCTCTTTTAATGCTGAGTAATATTCCATTGTGTATATATACCACAGTTTCTTTATCCATTCATCTATTGAAGGGCATCTAGGTTGGTTCCACAGTTTGGCTATTGTGAATTGAGCTGCTATAAACATTGAAGTAGTTGCATCACTCTAGTATGCTGTTGTTAAGTCCTTTGGGTATAGACCGAGGAATGGGATAGCTGGGTCAAATTGTGGCTCCATTGCAAGTTCTCCAAGGACTCTCCATACTGCTTTCCAGATTGGTTGCACCAATTTGCAGTTCCACCAGCAATGTATGAGTGTGTCTTTTCCACCACATTCTCGCCAACACTTATTGTTGCTCATATTCTTGATAATTGCCATTCTGACTGGTGTGAGATGAAATCTTAGTTTTGATTTACATTTCTCTAATTGCTAGAGATGTTGAACATTTTTTTTCAGATATTTGTTGATCGATTGTATATGTTCTTCTGAGAAGTGTCTGTTCAGCTCCTTAGCCCATTTATTGATTGGGTTGTTTGTTTTTTGGTGTTAATTTTTTTGTGTTCTTTATATATCGTGGACATTAGTGCTCTATCTGATGTGCATGTGACAAAAATTTGCTCCCAGAATGTAGGCTCTCTGTTCACCTCATTGATTGTTTCTTTTGCTGAGAGGAAGCTTTTTAGTTTGAATCCATCCCATTTATTGATTCTTGATTTTACTTCTTGTGCTTTAGGAGTCTTGTTAGGGAAGTCAGGGCCTAATCTAACATGATGAAGATTTGGGTCTACTTTTTTCTCTATTAGGCGTTGGGTCTCTGGTCTAATTCCTAGGTCCTTGATCCACTTTGAGTTGAATTTTGTGCATGGTGAGAGACAGGGATTTAGTTTCATTTTGCTGCATGTTGATTTCCAGTTTTCCCAGCACCATTTGTTGAAGAGGCTATCTTTTCTCCAATGTATATTTTTGGCACCTTTGTCTAATATGAAATAACTATATTTATGTGGGTTAGTCTATGTGTCTTCTATTCTGTACCATTGGTCTACATTTTGGTGCCAATACCATGCCATTTTTGTTACTATCGTTTTGTAGTATAGTTTAAGGTCTGGTGTATGATGCCTCCTCCTTCACTCTTCTTGCTAAGGATTGCTTTAGCTATTCTGGGTCTCTTATTTTTCCAAATAAATTTCATGATTGTTTTTTTCTATTTCTATAAAGAATGAAGTTGGGATTTTAACTGGAATCACACTGAATCTGTATGGGAGAAAAATTGGAAGTGTTCCCTCTAAAAACTGGAACAAGACATGGATGCCCTCTTTCACCACTTCTATTCAACATATTCCTTGAAACTCTCACCAGAGCAATTAGACAAAAGAAATTAAAGGGATACAAATAGGAGAAAAAGAACTCAAACTACCATTATTTGCTGACAACATGATTCTATACTTAGAGGATCCAAAAGACTCCACCAGAAAACTTCTAGAATTAATAAATGAATTCAGAAAAGTAGCAGAATATAAAATCACTACCCATAAATCAAGCACATTTCTATACATCAGTGATGAATCTCCTGAAAGAGAAATTAGGAAATTTCTACCCTGTTCACAATAGCCTCAGAAAATAAGATAAAATACTTGGGAATCAATTTAACAAAAGAGGTGAAAGACTTTCACTATGAAAACTACAAAACACTAAAAAAGAAATTGAAGACCTTAGAAAATGGAAAGATCTCCTATGTCCTTGGATAGGCAGAATTAATATCGTCAAAATGGACATATTACCCCTCCCTTCCTAATTTTTAGTTTTTGAGACATGTTCTTGCTAAGTTGCTTAGACTCTCACTAAGTTGCTGAGGCTGGCTTTGAACTTGTGATCCTCCTGCCTCAGCTTTCCAAGCCACTAGGATTACAGGTGTGTGCCACCACACCCAGCTTATGTTCTAAGTTTTGAGGAACACTGGCAGTATTGTGGCAGAGGGAACAGAGACATGGTGAACCATGTCCTGGCCTTCAGAGCTCTTCTTGGAAGTGAAATATTTTCCTTAGGCTAACAGTTATTGCCAAATAAATCACATGAACTTGAGCTAAGTACCAGACTATATAACTCTTTGGTAGTGGATACCTTGGAGAGGGACACCTCTAGAAGGGACAGAAATATTTCAATTAATAATACAGTTTCCCAGTGTGAAAGACTAGCCCTCCATTTCCTTGAGTGGAACTGAGGGGTGAGGGGATCCTGTCCCGTGCATCTAGTCGGCTGCTGGTGCTTAGCTCACTTTTCAGACCTGCAGTCCTCTTGCCCTGAGATTTCTAAGTTAGGAGCCTCCATGAATTGGGCTATAATTCTCTAGAATTCTCCACTGCAGCCCCTGCTCCCCTGTCTCAGGTAAGTATATTTATGCTGTAGCTTTTTAAGCTTTTCTTAATTATTCTACAACCTTCTATCTTTTCTCCTCCAAAAATAGTTGAACCTATGAACTGTTTATGATTCTCCTTTCTGCATTCCTTATAGTCATAGTCTTCAAAATTATTTTACTATGCTATTAGTAGATTTCCAGAAAAGAAAGAAAACTTTTTTGTTTAGTCCACCATATTAAATGGAAGAAAATACTGAAAGAATTGCTCAAAGAATTGCTAAACTTTGCCTAAATACGCACTTTATCTCTTCCTCTTTCTCTCTCTCTCTCACACACACAAACACACATTTTTCAAAAATCTACACATTAAGAGAAAAAAGATAAGAAATAACTGCAAGAAGTTGGCATCTTTGGTTTTGTTCCAACAATAATTTTCAGCTTTAAACATCATCTATTGACTTCCTGTTATTAAGAGAGAGAAAAAAAGACAAACCTGTCTTTCCTCTTTCTTACAGCTCTTAAATTTTACTTGATTTATTATTAGATTAGGTTGCTAAGGTTTATAAAAAGTAGGTTTATACAAAGTACATCTCAAGTACTTTTTCAAAAGGCAATAGAAACAAACCAAAGCACTATGGAAAAAAGGGGACTTTATATTAAAGTCAGTTGGACCCATGGAGGGATTTCACTGAGGAAATTACCTGGTCAGATGAGTGTTACCCTACTTCCAAGAACTAACAAATGATGTTTGAGCAACGAGAAACCAGATGACCAAAGGAAAGAGGCCAACCTGAAAAGGAAGACTGGAGAGATAAGCTTAAGTTGTATCTTCCTCCATAACAAGATCTTGGAATGGAGGACATGGAATTTCTCTGTGGCTTGTTGAGAAATGAGTTTAATTTATATTAGGAGAAATTTGAATGTTAAGACATTCTTTTTCTCTGTAAGAATTATCTGTCTAATTTGTTGCTGGCCTCTATCTCTAGAAACTTACAAGAAAGCATATCACTTTCAATGGCTTCCGTATCCCCCTTCCCCCAAGGGTGAGAACAAAATAGAGAACCTTAGGAATTAGTGAGGGCACTCTGAGGTTCAAGTGATGGGGATGCATCTTGACTAGTTTAAATAAGAGGAGAGACTTACTGAGTCACATAATTAAAAAGTCAAGAAATAGATCAAGCTTTAGGTAAGTCTAGATCCAGAGACTCAAAATGTGTCATCTGGAATCAATTATTTTCATTCTCTCCCTCTGCTTTTCTTTTTGTTGATTAAACTGCTTCAAGAAGCAGTTCCAAACTTATATTCCACCTCTCTAGCAAACTCAGTGAAATGATAATGTCCCCACTCCCAAGAATACCTGCAAAATCTTATAATTGATTCTGTACTGGTTTGAGTTAATGGCTCACTCATGAAACAATCACTGAGACTAGGTAGTCTAAATAGTCCAGTTGGTGATTCCTGAGCCGTATGCCCAGCATCAAAGCTAGAGAGACTGGGTCAATCTCACTTAAATTAAGAATCTGGGCATGATGAAGTAATGGTAGTAGATAATCCCTAAAAGTATCTTGAGATGTTTTCTGAAAAGAAGGAAGAAATGCTAGCTGTGCCACACAAGCAACAAGAACAACCACACACATCCACACCCACACAAACACACACCCCGACACGTGGATGTCCACTCTGCCTTTTAAAGTCTCTTTCAAATATATATTTAGAGATGTGATATCTCAGAATGATGGACCCAGTGAGAAGTATTCCTAGATTCACTAAATTTTACTCTGTGATAATTTATGCCTTTCTGTCAATCTTCAAAAATTGGCTTTAAATTTCCATCTTGCACGTTTCATAGCAAAACACTAAGGTATAAACTTACTTCTTGGCTGTGGGTCACTCAACAAAAGGTACTTCTGTATCTGCTCTGGACTGAAAATATCTCTTGGCAGGAAAATAATGTTGCTAGCTGCCTTCCTCATAAGGAAGAAGAGCCATGCAGTAGCTTATGTCTGAAATAAAAACCTAGTGTACAACTTTCAAACAACAGATTTTCCCCAGCTTTGGAAAAGTCATGGGCAGTGACAAATGAAGCCTTCTCAGGCTGGCCCCGGGATGTTAGTTGTGTTCTGAACTGAGCAGAGCTGCAGCTGAGAGTGGCTGAGGCACCATGCCCAGTTAATCCTTAGTGCTTGTGCCAAGACTGTCAACAAAGGGTCCCATTGTCTTGGCACAGTAGGCTATGGGTAGCAGTATGCTAAGAACTGGATGGAGACCACCAACTCATTGACTGAAATGCTTTCTCCCACCCCCTCCCAGAATGGAAATCAGTGTCTGGCACTTAGCATTCATGAGCAATCCAACAATACCCATCTCAATGTGCACATGCATGTGAGGAAGGAGAAATGGATAAGCTAAGCTGACTCCGCTTCCAAACCTCAGAGGGGTTGCAGACGTCACTGAGAAAAATAGATTTAGCAAAATCATGGCTGGTCCTGACTGCCCTTTTAATTGCATGCTGATTTAGTGATGATGTATCTGATTTTCCTTATGCATTACAAAAAGAAGAAGAAGTAGTAGAAAAAAAAGGATGGGAATCAAGAGCCCCTGAAATTTCCTTTAAAAAATTTTCAGTCTCAGCACTACTGTGCTGGCTCTTTCTCCTTATTCCTTGCTAAATGATCTCGCTTTCAGAGTTGGAGGTTATTCTCTTGCACGGTTGCAGACAGTTTTCTGTTATTACTTTAATTCTCGGTAAGCTGTTGGCAATTGCCACCAAATTGCTTCATGGATCAATTCTTCCCTCATAGTCCATTAAATTTTGCTTTTTTGTCCCAAGTAAAAAGTCACAAACACATTTGGTTACATTTGGTCAGCAGGCCGTAAGTCCTTCACTCCTCTTTAGAACTTACTCCAATAGACTCACATTAGGGTTTCTGAATTTTCTATCTTTATGTGGCTTTTTAATAACCATATCTCACTATTATGGTGAAGATGTGTTGGGATTTACTAATGTTATTTGCTTGAATATGTGACCAGAAAGAGGTGTAAGAATATAAGGTATAGTTATGCTTGTTCATTTCCTATTGTCTTTTTGCAGATTTAAGATTTTTAAATGGCCACATGATAGTACTCTCTCATGGATAAGGTAGTCTGTCTGTATCTCAGGCAGCTCTGCAATGTGACCTTGCAGTTCCTCCTGCCAAGAAGTTGGACTCTTTCTCCACCCCTAAACTGGATCTGACCCTGTGACTTGCTTTGACCACTAGCATGTGCCAGTCCCACGCCTGGACATCCAGAAGCCACCTTGTACAACATTATTCCCTTTCTTAGAACACACTTCTTCCTGGTGAGCAAGCCCAGCTCTGCGGCTGGGAGATGAGAGGCCACCTGGACGAGAGCCATTGTCCCCTGGCCCACAATAAACCCAGCTGACCTGGGTTACTAACTCCAGACACAGTTAAGCCAAGTCCAAATTCCAGAGCTCTAGAGATAAATAAATGGCTATTATTTCAAGCCAACAAACTTGGGGATGGTTTGTTCTACTCCAAATATTAATTGATAGAATCTTTATTAGTTCTGGTGATCCTTGATAATCTTAGCCTGTAAATGTCACTTTCTACCTTCTATTCTAAACAAAGGAATCCCTACTTTATGCGTAGTTAGAAAATTAATAAAAATACATATCTATTGCTATAGGGTTCATGACTGTGATAGTGCCACATCTCTGTTAAATGACTATGAACAACTCCATATTGCCTTCTGAATAATGCTCACACGTACTGATCCAACAGTTAAGGTTTCTTGCAAGTAAGTTAGACTTTCCCTTCAGCCTTATATCTATCTCCTTTCATTTAAAAACACTTTTCTGGATGATCTGGACTACAGTTTTCCCAAACCATGATTGTTTCCCACCTCTTTGCCTCTTTCTTTATACTGTTTCTGCTGCTGCAATGAATTTCCACTTATGTCTGCATGGTAAAGCCTACACAGCTGACAGGCCATTTGAAGGATTCCTTCTTTCTTGATGCTTCTCCAAAATATCATAATCAGAAGGCATGATTTCTTCCTCCTGTGGAAGGCTGCAAAGCCTTGCAAATTAACCTCAGGAATCTCCAAAAACTTCCACCCTGGATTCGCATTGCTTTGTTCCCTGCAATGTTCTGGTGTAGGACATCACTTATAGGATTTCTGCATCCTCTCCACGTGCCAAAAGTTTTGCTGGCTTGTTTTACACATACAAGCTCATTTAGTCCTTTTAATTTGCTTATCTGATAAGTGTTGTAACTTCCAGTTTGTAGATGAGAAAAATGAAGCTCCAAAACCTGAATAATTGGACCAAGGTCCCAGAGTCCTGGATAGCTGACATAATATTGAATGTGGCCTCCCACTTAGCCTTTTAGATCTGCCTCACAGCCTCCTGTGCAAGGACACACAGCAGTTGGCAATTCAGTGACTTGGAGAAAATACTGTCTGAGTTTTGACCTTACATGTTAGCTCAAGGGGGCATCCTGCCCGTGGGGAGTCAACTAAAGGGGAAATAACTGCTGAGGAGATTCACTGGAGGAGAGGCTGCCTTGGGGGTGGGGAGTTAGTAGCACTGAACCTAGGTGGGGACTTGTTTCTTCAACTTCCTTTGCTTTATCAAGAATGTTCTGAAATATTTTGTGGAGTTATTATTGCCAGACAGTAGCTCACCACCATTAGCAGTTAATAAGCTTCCTGCTGGTTTTTTGCTAATTGTCTGAGAACTAATAACTCCCCCCCCCCATCTAATCATAATGAATTTTTGTGAGCTTAGTCTAGCTTGTCCGTAAGATTGACTATGTGACATCCAAGAGGCTGGTGCTAATTGATTAGATTTCAATATGGCCACCGCCGTTGGGCCCATGTACTGCTGAGTGGGTCAGTAGTAGTGGAGATCTCAAAGTGAGTGGAAGAAGCTCAGCTTTGTATGCAGGCGATGCAGGCAAACCTCTCTCCTTTGCCAGAATGTTACCAGGGCCTAATTCATTTGTTCTGAAAGCCATGGATTATTCTTTCACACATATCAGGGAAATGAGAAAATTTTCCTACATTTGAGTGATTTCCTTCTTAACGTGCTAATAAAGGAATCCACAGGCATGGTATTTTGGTGTCGTTGGGAGGTATAGATAAAGAGTTATGTGGATCCTAGTTCTGAATGATGGGAATGGTGGGGCCTGCTTTAGCCCCCTTGCCTGCTGGGGCCCAGTCTCGGGTGGGCATGGTAATCCTGCTGCCAATCGTCTTTCTGTGGGTCCTGAAGTGATGTCTGCATGACAGGCAGAGCGCACACCCTGGTTTCCTGTTAGAAGAGAGAGGAGGTTTGTCCTTGAGCAGGAGGCAAGCTTCCTGGCTGAACTTGTGCCCGACTGAAGAGCTTCCCGGTTTTCTCTCAGGCAGAGGTTCTGCCTTGCCAGCTCCTTGGCTGTGACAGGAACAGCGCATGTGCCTTGAGGATGGCGGCAGGGCTCCATTTCTCCTGAAGAAATGCTGTGCGCTGAAGAAGGCTCTGGGCCTTTCTTCCCACCCAAGGGCAGTACTTAATTTGAGAAATGGTGGTCTGTATCATGTTCCTTCCCTGTTTTCTTGAAAGTCAACTTCCCCCACCCACCGAGGAAGTGGCAGAATGCTTGTGGCAAACACGTTTCCCATTCAATCTGATACAGCAAATACCTGCAAGGCTTATGGAAGGCCAGGCAGTAAGTGAGGCCCAGAGGAGAAATAGATCTGATTTCTATTTTCCAAAATTGCTTCAAGGGGATGACATAAATGCACAACATCAGAGAGTAAGAAACAGAGAGCTAAGGATGGTAGAAAACTGCTTCTCATCATGGTTTCCTTGCTCTTACTCCACTGGGTTTCATTTACTCCCTCTTTCCCGACTGCACTTTGTAATTTTCAGTTCTGAAAATAACAAAGACAACAGCTAACTCATGTTTCTTCAGCACCTGCTTGCTGAGTACTGGGCTTCACACCGAACTAATAAATTGCCATTTGTAAAAAGCTATTCCCGGAAGTTCCTTGTTAGACTTTTTCAGTGTCTTACGCATAATTGGTGCATAGTAAATACTTAACCGAGTGGAAGAACTAGTTAATATTTCGAGGAAGTGTAGCAAAGCAGTTAAGTGTGTCAACTTCAAGAACCATAGAGTGGCTCTCTAAAAACACCATGAATTTATTTAGAAATGAGAAGATTGCAATCTGCAGTTTTATATTTGTGGAATCATGGGCATATTATTCAGAGAGGCAAAGGAAGATAAGTTTTTTTTTTTTTAAGTAAAACGAGTAAGGTTACATAAGTTGTTTTCAAACAATAACAAGGGTGATGTCAGTCCAAGTTGGAAGAGGTAGTTGCTAGACAGATGTTCTCTTGGAAGTACCCTGTGCAAGGCTGTGCTTTTTCAGAGTCCTTGTGATAGTTTTTAGCAGGCATGTGTGTGAGAGTCTCTCCTTTTTTTTTTTGAGTCTCCAGATTCTATTTTAATAGGAATTGCCCTAAATAACTCCATGCTTATTCTGACGACTTACACAAGTGCATTTTCTTTAACACGGGGACACTTGAGTTTGAAGCTCTGACCTGCCACCTTTTTGTTGTGGTACTTTGGGCAATGTCTTTACTTCTCAAAGTCTCAGTGTCCTCATCTGTCAAATTAGGATAATAATACCAACAACAATAATAATAATGGTATCTAATCTGAGGATTGCTCTGAGATTAAGCAGTAATCCCAGTACATAGAGCATACTGAGCACTTACTAACTAATGTTATTAATTGCTGAGATTGAGATGATTATTTATCGCCAAGCATGTAAAGTGCTTTATCTGCATTTTTCATTTAATGTCCACAAGCTACTGTTTGAAATAGGTATATTCTCCAATAGAAAATGAAGATATAGGAAAATAAATGTGCAAAGTCATAAAAGCCATGGACTTGGAAGTATCAACCCATCCCAAGGTAGAAGGGTGAAAAGGGAAAGGCTCTTTACCAATCAAAAAAAAAAGCACTCTGTAAAGTTTATGGGGGGCTTATTATTTCAGAACTGACAAAGGTATTCCTACACAGCTCAGGAAGTTTGGCAAGTTTGGCTGCCCCCACAGCAGGATAATTCAGTTTAGATCTAAGTTCACTGAAATCTCTTTGTAGATTGTTAATGTCATTTGCCATCAAATAAAACACAAGCATTCTCATTGCACTTGTTAATGGAGCCCTCCCTTTCTGGGGCTATTCATCTCACCAGGTTATCATTTAGAATCTCTTCAGCTCTCTCAGTCCCATAAATTTGGACTTCCAGTCCCATCAGGTCTCTTAAGGAAGAGAGGGACATTGAAACACTAAAATACTAACTCTTTCTGGTCAGCCCCCTACCAATCCACACCCGGTACTCATGCACCCAGCCGAGATTGTCTTTGGTAGGGTAAAGTGGGCTGGAGATGACAAGTGACAATATTTCCTACAGAACTTGAATCTGGAATTCCACTCTTCCTGGTCTCAATGGCCTTGGCCTTTTCTGCAATTGCTTCTGGTAAAAGAGATTCCAAGGAGGCCTAGCTCCAGGTAGTTCCCCAAGATCTCCAGGTAGATCCCAGCTCCCAACAGCAAGTTCTCTCAAGAGTTATTCTTTGTTCCTGGACTTACTGTGTGCAGGTAGTTATCATTGATACCATGCCTACCCATGGGCCCCCATTTAGAGTGGGACTCCTCTTGGCAGTACCCTTCGGTGACAACGGCTAGTGATTTCCTCCAGTACAGACCAGGGACCATTCTCTTCTCAAGTACAGCAAACTCCAAACCTCTCTGGGTTTCTGGAGTCCTAGAGCCCACCTTAAACCTCATCACAGAAAGCTGCTTCTGCAGAAGAGAGAAACAGCAGGGAAGGAGTAACATTCTAGCCCTCAGAGCTGCCAAAATAGTGACTGCTCCTAAGAATAATGATAAAATAATATTAACAAAAGGTAACATTTGTACTCACTTTCTGCACACCGGCACTGTAATCATGCATTTTAACTTTATGATAGTTGCATGAGGTAGATGCATCAATACCCATTTAAGATATGATGAAATTGAAGACCAGAGAGGCTCAAAGTTAGTATTTGGTGACTCTTGGAAATCAAAGTTGTTTCTTTGCACTAAAAACCTTTGCCTTTATCCTCAAACCTGCGTTTCTTAGGTGATAGCCTTTTATACATCCCTTTCATAAAGGAAGGGCAGGCAGTGGAGCTGCACCAAGCATCCATTCTCCTGTGGTAGCATGGCGGGCTCAGCATCTGCCCTTGGGCCTCCGGAGTGGCATCCTGCTTCCCCGAAGTACCTGTCAGGACACTGATAAGAGCTCAAGTTCTGCAGCACGCCTCTCTCCTCTTCTCTGTCAACATTGCTGCCCCCACCTGTGCAAGGCAAATCCCTGGAAACATCTTTTTCCCTAAGACATGCAAACCAAATTCCCAATTTTGGCTGACCTAAATTCCCTGAAAACCAGTGATGATGAATATGCCTTACACTAAATAAATTGCTTTGGGGGTCTCCCAGAAAGCAACCTGAAATCAAATCTAATAACCAGCATAAAATTCCTGCTTTGATTATCCATGAGTAGAGTATCCATGGCACATGCTTAATCCCACGTGGGGAAATATATGCCAAAGGGCTTTGAAGTGTATATAATATTATACAAATGCCAAGTATGATTATTCTTGCCAATGCCACACTTGCTCTCCCAGAAGGTGTATGCTGAGAAAATACAAATGACTTCAGGACTAACTTGAGTCAGGTGTCACTGGGGATGTAAACTAGATGATGTCAAGGCACAGTGATGTCAGAGGAAGAGATCTCATATAATGGCCAGGAAAACCTGGGTCTGAGCCCTGACCTTGGCATCAACAGGCTGGGAAAGTGGGCAAGCCACTGAGTATCTCTGATCTTCAATGCACCAATAATATAATTATCATAATAACAATAATCCTTATAATAACAACATATAAAATATAATTGTAGCTAATATAGATTGTTTTATACTTACTCCAAGCCATGTGCTTTTCTAAGAGTTGTACATATAATATCTCATTTACTTCTCACAACAGTCCTTTGTAGCGTCACTGCCCCCATTTTACAGATGCATAAACAAAGGCCCAGAGATGTTAACTGACCCCATATCTAGTCTCACAGCAAATATTTGGATCTAGGCCAAATCCTGTTTTGCTATTCATTGTAAAATCAAGTTGAAATTATTTGGGGGCTAGTTGTGTCCTGTTTCTATTTCACTTTGAAGAGATTTAGCTACGGTTAGATTTAGAATTCCTAAAGGAGGAAGAATCTCATTAGAATCCCAGAGAGAACAAACAGACTCCTAATGAGTGACACGGGCACGCGATTGATGATGACATTGTTCTAATACATGAGCTTTGCTTGACTTCTTTTTAGAAAATGCTTTCAGACTCAGAGCATTGCTACCAAAAACACCTTGGAAGAAAAATAGGATATTGTACTTCTTTGTGTTATAGCTATTAATTGCAACTTCTGTTTTAAGCTATAAATAAAAACTTTCTCTCTTCTATGTTATAAATTTTTTAAGGAAAGTATTGGGTCTCCTCTACATTCCAACACCTGTCACAGGGCTTGGTACACAGTAGAACAATGTCCAGTGGCAGAATTCAAGGATGTATGTTTGTAGAATGAATAAATGTTTACATGAATAAATGCCTGGCTCCTTGCCCTTACAATCTTCTGTTCCTTCCTAGCAGAGTTAAATAAATCCTTGGTAAACCTAAATGACTGATCGCATCCTTTACCACTCATAGTCTAGGAAAACCAGTTCAGCAGCTTGTGTATTGAGTCAACCTTGGTCCCTGTGTTCTCAGCTGTCATGGGTCTCTGCCTTATAACTGATAAAATAGTAGTGGACATTTTTTCCCCATGGATATTCAGAATCTATTTTATCTTCTCTCAGAAACATTCTTACTCAGTTCATGTAGTTCTGATGGGCTAAAACCCTTTTCTTCCCTCTAGCCCTAAGAGTGAACCCAGGGTGCCAGTGTGAAAAATCTGTATGTCTACTCTCTGGTCAGAGTAGCTGCATAGAAGTTACTCACACTGTACCAGTCCATCATAGGTCTTATGTGGAGCCAATGAGGAAAAAGAAGCTCTTTTCCCAGTAGGAACACTAAGCTAACTCAATGTAAGCCTGTAGGTGCGAGTGGCCATCTTGCTGTTGCAAGAGAATAGCCTGACGGAGAATGAAGCCAAATTAGCAAGAGCTATGCCAAGAGATGAAGACAGAGAGAGATTCTTGATGACACAATTTACATGCTACTGAGGCATTTTCCATGCTTGGAGGTAAGTGTACTATTGAACTTTTAGCTCTGTAGTCCTCCTCCTGTGTGAGAAATATGTGTGTATGTGCTATCTGACCACTGGCTTGAACAGCCATGAAGCCCATCCCCAACCCCATATTTTTGGGGTATGCTTTAAGGCTCTAACTCAATTTGCCCCCACTATAGATATAGACAGCTCTTTTGATCTGTGCCTGACTCAGGCTGATAGTTACATGTAGTCTGTAAGTCTTTTTCTCCAAGCATGGGGCTGTGTCAGCACTAGCTGGGTCCTGCCTGAAGTTGCTGTTTCAATACATCTTAGTGGAAATAAATAGTAGCTTTTAGGTAAAGATTTAGAAGTATGTCCTAACACTTTAGAACCCTTAAGATGGGGGTAAAGCTGGATTCAATCCCACTGTGATTACTCAGAAGCCACGTCATCATAGTCAAATTGCTTTATCTCCCTGAAACTCAGCTCTTCTAATCGCAAAATGGGTATTAAAAATGTCCACGTTGCAAGGTTTTTTCAAGAATTAGGTGAGACAGATAATGTCAAACGAGTAGAGCTTAGACTTGGTCAATGTTCCATAAATGGTAGCTATAACATTGTTTTCTTTTTATAAGGCTTAAAGACTTCTATTAAAATATATAGCCGGGAGCAGTGGCACATGCCTGTAATCCCAGCAGTTCGAGAAGCTGAGGCAGGAGGATCGCAAGTTCAAAGTCAGCCTCAGCGATGGCGAGGCGCTAAGCAACTCAGTGAGACCCTGTCTCTACATAAAACACAAAATGGGGCTGGGGATGTGGCTCAGTGGTTGAGTGCCCCTGAGCTCAATCCCTGGTACCCAATCTCCCCCCCCAAAAATATATATATAGGGAGAGAGATGCTTCTTATTGTACAATGGGTTTACATCTGGGTAAATCTATTATAAGTTGGAAACAATGAAGTCAAAAATGCATTTAATATGCTTGAACCCATGGAGCATCAGAGCTTAGCAACTCAACGCACTGTAGTCAGATGTTTCCCTTCATGATCATGCAGCTGACTGGAAGCCACTGGCCAGCATTGTAAAGAGCATCCTGCTGTATTGCCAGTTCAGGAGAAGATCCAAATTCAAAATTCAAAGTATGGTTTTTACTGAATGCATATAGCTTTCACACCATCAAAAAATTAAAGCATCATAAGTCAGGGACAAACACACACACACAAACACGCTCTCTCTCTCACTCCCCTCAAAGCTCTGTATTGGATGCTGAATGAAAAGCAAACACTAAGTGCATTTGGAAAGAAAACACTCCCATAAAAAATGCCCCCATCATCATTACTAAGAACTTCAGAAGCTGAAGATCAGGCATATATTGTTGTATTATGTTGACTTCAGAAAGAAAACAAAACACCTCGAGGTTTTTGTTTTTGTGTTTTAATTGAGAGCAGTTGGGCAGAACAATAAAAATCTTACAATTTATAAAGCACCAAATAATTTACATGAATACAAAGAAATATGGAAAACCATTTTAAATTTCATTAAAAAGGATTAGAGAAATATGGGCAGGACTTTTTGATATGAAACCAACTAAATCAAATATCACAAGTAAACAAATATGTGGAAGGCTTTATTACAATAATTTATTTACACATATGCAATATTGTACTGTGAATTTTTTAAAATGCAGACATAATGTAGCAAGAGATAAAGACTGTCTCTGGTGTATTTTTGAAATGGATAAAACAAAGATAAAAATGGGATTAGAAAAACAACAAAAAAATGTGGTATAAAAGAGCATAAGGAGAAAATAATACAGAGCTATCTAATGAAGCAATGTTTCTAAAGATATGAAGATCCTTAGAGGAAAAAATAATGATTGACAGGGATGATAAACTAAGGAAATGAAGGCAAATTAAGGAACTGAAGTCCAAGTTGCTTTATTGAGATCCTTGAACTTGCTTGGGAAGAAACTCTCTTTGACCTGTAGAAGAGGTTAAATAGGCTGGAAAAGAAAAAAAAAATGAAATCCAGGGTTGAAAAGCGGCAAAGGAGTAATCAAAGAGAAGCCCACCTAAAGGAGACCATTAGGCCTCACAGGTGAAGTATGGGCAGTCACTGGAATAACAATGGAGAGAATCCCAAAAAAAAAGGCAAGAGAAAAATAGAGTAGGGAAAATAAGATGGAAAAGGAGCTGGGAAGAACAGAGGGTTTAACAAGCAGGCAGTGGTGTAAGGACAAGAGAGAGAATCTTTGAGTTGGTCTAACAGTTCCCAAAGATTCTTTTCAGCAGGACACAAAATCAATAGGGTGGTTGTAGGCGCTCCGCAGAAGGAAGAGTCTATGGTCAGACAAGCCTGTGTGGGTTGTGTGGCTTCTTTGTGCACAAAATTTTTGGAGTCTTTTTATGTGAAGTTAGGTAAATATCAAAAAGAGGAGTAGAAGAATAAACAATGGAGCTGTCTCTGTGTATGTGTTTGAGAGAGAGACAGAGAGAGAGAGAGAGAGAGAGAGAGAGAGAGAGAAACTCTTATCAAGGTCCTTGGTTCTTATCTCTCAGTCCAGGAGAACTCGGGAATCAAACATACTGAATGAAGAGAGGAAATTTCACCCTGCCTACATTGTGGCCCCTGAGAAAATGTTTCCCATTGACCATGGCAGGGTCGAGGGATGGCAGAATAGATCCTTTTTCTTTCTGATGCTTCAGGAACCAAAATACTCAATATACTCCCTGCCTTCTACTTTGGCAAGTGAGGCCTAGCTGTTCTCTTCTCTCTCTCTTTTATCTCATGGTACTGGAGATTGAATGCAGAGTGCTTTACCACTGAGCTACATCCCCAGCACTTCTTATTTTTGAAACAAGGTCTCGCTAAGTTGCTCAGGCTGTCCTCAAACTTGTGATCCTCTTGCTTCTGCCTCCTGTGTAGCTGGGATTACAGGCATGGGCCAGGGAGCCTGGCTAAGCCTGGCCAATGCTCTACACCACCACACTGAGTCTTTCCCTTGTCAATATATTTCTTTTTGTATTTGTACTCCTCTATATTCTAGCATTTGCTCTAGTAAACACCTGATTTATTAATACATTTTAACCAATATGTCTAAATGAAGGCCTCCTGGTCTACCACTACTATCAACCAACCAAAATCTTCCTTCTTGCATCCCAGAGTTAGATTTTCCCCAAGTAGTTGATTGCACTGAGGAGAAGAAGAAAAAGAAGGAAAAAGAAGGACACTCTCCTCAGAGCCCCACTGATTAAGAGATGAAGACCTTATAATTGGAATGGGTATCCCATTTTAAATTGAGGCTGGATGCCATCTCCTTTGCCTTTGGCCCTCTCCACCATCCCTTTAAATGTCACATCTGTCTGCCACTCTTGGTATGTTTTGCATAGGTCAAGATGTTTCCCCAGCTCAGCTGAGGTGGGATGAAGTCTTGGGCGCTAAGGATTCATCATCTTTATAGAGGCTGAATGTGCTCAATGTTGGAAAGAACAGTTACTCCCAAAAAATGTCTTTAGAAAAGGGTATGTGAGATCCTTTAATCCCAGAAATTCAGTCCCAAGAAATATTTTGAATGGCATCCACAGGAGTTTCTTTAAGTGACTTCTCTAGAGAAGGAAGAATACTAACTGGTTAGTAAAAAACTCTTGTTAAGGGTTATGTGGCTGCTTAAATATCCATCAGGCACACACATCTTGGGCTGCAGATGCTGGTGGGATATCAATCTAGATTATGGGATGGGAGACTGAGAGACAATCTTGCTTAGCTGCCAGATGTGTATTGCCAGATTCATGCAATGCCTCATGTCCAGTGTGCATTTTGGTAGCAAAGTTAGACATGAAGCCTTTTCTATTCCCCCTTAAAACTTGTAATTGGTGTGTTGTGTTTAAATCATAGTCTAAGTTTTGTTTGCTCAGTTAACTCTCCCAGGATATCTATTTCGAACAGAAATAGCAAGAATAGGGGGCGAGTGTTTTGCCTAGAGAATTAATCTAAGAACCCAAACAGAATCCTTTCCAGAGGCAAGAAAATTGACAGAAAATGATGGGTGAGACACAGCTTGCTGTCAGAGTAATCATCTTTAGTTGTGGGAAGGGGGGTGGAGGGTGAGAATGAGCACCATTAAATGAAACAGGTATCATGGAGAACGCGTTTCTGGGAGCACATTTTGATGGAGATGCCTCATCAACCGCCAAATCTCTCTGCAGCGTTGCAAGGATCATTCTGCAAATGGCCATTGCGGTCTGGATTTCATCGTTTCACATTTGCACCTTGCAGCTTTTAAGGGCCATTAGAACCTAAATACTGCCCCATCAAAGCTCAACCTGAAAGGGGTTATTGCCAGCAGCCAGAGAGCTCGTGGAATCTCAGTCTTCGACAGTTCTTAATAGGTAAATACTTTTGCTTATGGGAGAAAATGATGATCTAGAAATGTTCATGCTCTAAGATTCGGAGTCCCTGAGCAGTTGGAAATTTGACATTGACTCCCATAACAGTTTTATGATAGCATAGCTATCCCAAGGGGTGGGCTTGAATATCAGAGATCCCATCTTTTGAAAATTTTGCATAATGGAAGACATTAAAATTAAGGCTGGTGTTTACTGTTCAGTTCTTACAGAGATATTCCCAGATTCACAGCAAGATATTATTTCCCTTGGAAATGCTTTCTGTCCCTGCCAGTTACTGAATGCAATCAGATAGCTTTGCGTGGGCTAGCATACCAATTAGAGGCCTTGCCCGGGTTATGTGTGATGTATTCTCTTCTAAACTCAATGGTTTGTAGGCAAAGAAACACGTACAGAAAGGAGAAAGCCCAATTCCCATAAAAACCTTGAAACTCTTTCTGTTCTTAAAATTACGTGTATACATATACTCAAGGTGGGAAGTAAAATAGCCATAAAGCAAAGCAAATAAAAGAAGATTAATGAGGGAAAGAATCTGACAAAAATATTTAATTAGAATGCAATGGCCTGGCCCTATTATCTTGTATTATTATACATCTTGTCATTAACCAAATCTGCAGCTAAACTGTGGGCATTTGTCTTCATTATGTAGTAAAACGGTATAATGAGCAGGTTCCAAACAACGAATAAAGGCTGGAGAGCCGGCAGCATTTCCATTTCAATTCAGTGGGGTAGCTAGAGCTCAGCCTTGCATTGAAAGGTAAAGCAAGGGAAATACTTCTATGTTTCAAACGTGGATAGATAGACACAGTGAAGGTGACTTACTGTGTGACATCCTACAAGCTTGGAATCCATGAGCCTGGTCTCTGCTATAAACTCACCATGAGACCTTTTTGGATTATAGTTTCCTCATCTGTCAGACATGATGAATCTCTATCTTGTTGAAGGTCCCTTCTGGTGCTAATATTCTGTGTTCAAGAAAATGATA
Source organism: Xerus rutilus (assembly GCA_028644305.1). Lineage (NCBI taxonomy): Eukaryota > Metazoa > Chordata > Mammalia > Rodentia > Sciuridae > Xerus > Xerus rutilus. Next base: position 21,218,982 of record CM053403.1, on the reverse strand, counting down.
TGAATTGTTAATTCTTGTTTGGGGTCTAGTTTAACTAATACATAGAAGTCATTTTTCATTTATTCATTTGTTCATTCACTAAGAATTTATTGAATGTCACCAGAATGTCAGATATAAGTGTTAATGGTCCGGAGATAAAAATTCTGCCCTTAAGCTAGTTCTGTAGTTCCTAAGCCTAGCTATACATTAAATCAACTGAGGAAACATTTTAAATCTCTAGTGCCTGGCTCCTGGCCCCAGAGATCATAATTAAATCAGTTTGCCATAGGAATTTGTAGTAGTCCATTTTCCATTACTGTAGTAAAATACCTGTGGCTGGGTAATTTATTAAGAAAACAGGCTTATTTAGCTCACAATTTCAGAGGTCCAAAAGTGCGAGCATCAGTTGGCTCTAATGAAGGGTTCATAGCAGTTGGCATCTTAGCATAAATGCATGCAAGAGGCAGAAAGCCACATAGTGAGACAGTAAGCCAGAGAGGCCAGAGAGGGGCCAGGCCTGTTCTCTTATAATAACTCTCCCTTGAGAACCAACCAGGGTCCCATGAGAATAACATCAATTCCTTAATGGCCTCAGTGACCTGATTCCCAATAGGCCCCACCTATTAAAGGTCCCGCCACCTCATTGTCACACTAGAGAAAAAGCTTCCAAACATCAAACCTTGAGAGACAGCCCATATCAAACCATAGCAGCCTTCACTCTGAGGCAGAGCCTGATTTGAGAAACTCCAAGTCTAGCCAAAGATGCATCGATGCCATGGTGTTAAACATGGCTTCTCTTAGTGAAACACCGTCCACCCGATAAGAGACCAGACAGTGTACAGGAAGCTCTTCTGCAGGAAGTAGTACCTGAGATTAGCTTTAGAAGGCGAGCAAGAGTCCACCTGGCCGAGAGGGAGAAAAAAGATTTTCCAGGATGAGAGAGCAGCAAGTACAGGTGCAAAGACATGAACCAGCATGGAAAAGTCCAGACTCTCAGGAGGTTCTTTGGACAGAGCAAACAGAAAAGCCTTTTGAGATGAAGTTTAGGAATAAAGCACTTTAGCAGAGACAGCTAATCATTCTCCAATATCCTTGAGCTTTGGAGGAACGGGGACAATGGCCACTCAACTGGTAATTACATTCCCCAGTTCTCTGTTACATGACTAGGTTCTGGTTAGTTGGAACCTATCCTTGTGTATAGGAACAATGTGAGCAACTTCTAAGTTTGTTTTTTTTTTTTTACTGGGATTGAACTCAGGGGCACTCGACCCCTGAGCCACATCCCCAGCCCTATTTTGTGTTTTATGTAGAGACAGGGTCTCACTTAGTTGCTTAGTGCCTTGCCATTGCTGAGGCTGGCTTTGAACTCGCGATTCTCCTGTCTCAGCCTCCCCAAGTGCTGGGGTTACAGGCATGCGCCACTGCACCCAGCTAACTTCTAAGTCTTAACCTCAGGAGAAAATTGCTGGCCTCCACTCCTTTTTATCTTTTTTCCCCTTTCCCATGAGCTGAAACATAAAAATGATGCTGGTGGGTCAATTTCATCCATGCTGATGAACAGCATCAGAGGAAATGAGATCAATGGAACAGAAGAAACCTCTTCCCAGAATGATACCTGGACCACCCAGCAGCTTGGACTTATATCTCAAGAAAGAAGATGCTTTTACCTTGCTTGAGACACCATTTGTTACTCTTTGTCACAGCAGCACAAGCTGTGCTCTAATTAATATGCCACTAAGTTATTTTCTTGGGAAGAAAAAAAGTCACTGCCTTTGGAAGGCTGGCTTTTATGAATATCTGCTTTTGTGAAGTTCTTTTATAGAAAGCATAACATGGATTTTTTACAAAATCCTAGTCAAGGAAGAAATTCTCTGAATAATTCTTCAGTACCTACCTAACCCTTGCTATTAATATCCCTGGATTTCATTTTGTCTCTCATGTGCTTGTATCCCTAAACATCCTATGGTGATAGATAAACATTCTTAATTCAGTAACAAAGTCAACCTTCAGATGATTAAGGCCTAGCTATAATTCCAAAAATTCTGTATTGTTGGAGGGAAATTGGAAGTTTTGTTTAATACACTGGGCTATGATTCTAGTGTGCAATTCCCAGCCTCTAGGGTAGTACAAGAGCTCAGACATTTTATTGGGTTTTGATTGAGAATATTTGTAGGAGCAATTTCCAAGGGGAACATTTAGGTGATATGCCTCAGGAGGCTACAGAGCTAGCTGCAATCTCAGGTCCTCAGGGGAAGGAAACCACCAGTGTAAACATGGCTATTACTGGGGAAATAGATCTTTCTGACAGGACATAAATCAGAAGCTCTGACCAGTCACAGCCATGAAAATGCCCTTGGTTGGCCTATGAGATCAGAGGACAGCATAGCATATCATCAGGACAACATAGCAAAGAAAACTGGTTTACATGCCAAGACCACTCTCCTACTTCATTCTGTGTCATTTAGAGACACCTGCCTCACCCCCTGCAAATAATGGGCAATGGGTGAAGTCACCCCCATCTGTGATGAGATTTGCCTTCCCAGTTGATAACGACTCCCACCCTCATTTCTACTGGGCTGCATGGCCTCTTTCGATCTTCCTCTTAAGACACGGTCTAGGCAGAGAGCTCTGTCCCTACAGTCCTAAGGCCCCTGTTCTCCCAGTTTCCCTCACTGCTGCCTTGGTTCCTGTTCTCCATCATCTCTCAGCAGTCATCTCCTGTTGGTCTTCCATTCTCTTTTGGTTCTCTTTACTCTGACCTCATGTCTGATGATGCTTCTCCTCTGCTCTTTGCTTTGCCTGTAAGCTCCTTGTTAGACTAGGACTTTCAACTTCGTTATAGCTTCCTTTATTTCACTCCTCATTCTTCTTCCCCTAGCTTGGCAGAAAGCATGGCTTCCCATTGCCTGGGCAGCTCCATTTTCTTGGAGATGGTGAGGGAGAGACACTGTAGCCCCTCAAGGCATATCTGAATCTACTTTCACATCTTATAAGATTCTAGGAAGCATTAGTAAATTGCCTCCCATTACACACACATATACACACACACATCCGGGACAACAGTAATAAGGAAGTGTTCAATGAGGCAAGGGAATATCAAAAACTAAGAGGGAGGAGGAAGTGAAGAGTAGAATGGGGGGGGTGGGTAGGAAAAGGAAGAGAAGAAAGACAATGGTTCTAAAGGACAACTGAAGAGCTAAAACTATTTTGAAACTTCAGATACTTCATGTTTTTTTTCAAGAGCTGGTCCTGGCCCCAGACATCGGTGTCCTATAGTCAGGGTGGTTTGGGTTTTCGTGACCTGTTGACCAATGTTTAGCAAGAGCTCTAACATTTGTAATAGCCCATGCGCAAACCCTCGAGACAGTGGGCTGCTTGGTCACTAGTTCTCTTTCTTTGAATCTCTGGAGCAATAAGGAAGCAAGATATTAAAATGCAAAGACATTGCACTGTCAATAAGAAACACTGGCAGCCGGGCGCGGTGGCTCACACTTGTAATCCCAGCACTTAGGGAGGCTGAGACAGGAGAATCGCGAGTTCAAAGCCAGCCTCAGCAATGGCGAGGCACTAAGCAACTCAAGTGAGACCCTGTCTCTACATAAAAAAACACAAAATAGGGCTGGGGATGTGGCTCAGTGGTCGAGTGCCCCTGAGTTCAATCCCTAGTACCAAAAAAAAAAAAAAAGAAACACTGGCTTTCAGTCACAGCTTTCTTATTTACTACCTCATGCCCCTGGATAAGTCACTTTCAGAACCTCAGTTTACTCAATGGCAAATGTGGGAACACAAGCCCCTACTTAACTAGGCTGCCATGAATCCCAGTGAGACAGGCTGTCAATTGCCAGTATTAAACAAACTTGATGTGACCACCCGATACTTTCCTTCATCTCCTCTGAGTATTAATCCTTTCCACAACAACAAAGGGTAGAAGGATTATTTGCTTTGTCTCTCTCACAGGGCTGTTAGGATCTATCATTAAATAATGTACATTAAAAGACCATTCCACATCATAAGCTCTGTATAATGGCAGCAAGACATTTATGTTGCTGCTGCCGCTTTGTTAATTGCTGTTATGATTCTTGTAATGATTATTTATGGAGATCTGAAACTTAACACTCTGCTTTTAAAATGTTAACAATCAGTTTAAGAAATGCAGACACCAAGCTCACAGGCAATGCTGGTCCCTCCTGAGGACTGATAAACCCACACTGGAGAGAAGGAAGAAAACCAATGTCAGAGGAAAGCTCACCTGCCCCCTTGGGAGGGGAGCAAATGGAGACTGAGCGGGTTGCTCTGTAGTCACTGGCTCTCAGGACGATAGGTGGAAGCTCGGAGGTACTGTGCTAAAGCAGAGTGATGGGAAATTTCAATATGGAGGCAACCTTATAGGGTCACTGGCTGAAGAACTTCCATCTCTACCTCAAAACTCAGCTCCAACATCACCTGTTGATAAGGGTTTGACTTCCACTCCTCTATGCCCCCACAGAACCCATATTCATCTCTATTAGCGTAGCTATAATATATTAAACTCCATCCGTCCACTTATTTATCCATCTCTCTGTCCATCCATTCATCCATCCACCCATTGTTCAATAGGTGTCTATTGCCTGTCTCTCATGGGCCAGACACTATACTGGGCGCTAATGGCACAGCAGCTGGTTCATTCATCAATTTCCTCTACTAGACACACGGTTCTGCGACCTTTTAAAAAATTCATGTCTGTATCCTTGGGGCTTAGCCCCGGGCCTAGAACATAATAGTCACTCAAGAGACCATACTGTGAGGTGACTGAGAACGTGGCACGTCCCACCCAAGTTGCTTAAACTATAAACCTCATTTTCTTCATCCGTCATGATAGTACCTACCCCTAATAACTACTATAAGGACAAAAATGAGGTAGCCACCGAAGCGTGTGGTAGCCTTATGATGATGGCTATAATCATAAGGAATGAATTACTTAGGCTTCAGGACTAGGCATAGGAGCATGTCCTGTTTCTGCTTTTCTGTCACACCTCCCCACTTACCCTCCCCCCTCCCACATTCACATGCAGTAGCAGCTTCTGGAAACCTCTTGCCCAGGAGCTTCCAGCACCAGGTGTCATCTGTCCAATTCTAAGCAACTTTGTCTGTCCCCTGTTTTGTTCTGACATCAAGGAGTTTCAGAGTCCCAAGGGGCAAAACTCATATTCCAGCACAAAACGTTTCCCTTCAGAAGCAATACCGAAACTGTCTGGCTACGAACAATGTCCTTTTCTCCAGGATTAATGTTTCCTTTTCATAACTGCTGATCAAATTAAGACTACAATGTGAGAAAGCAGAGCGGCAGAAAGACTCTGCAGAGTACAGAGAATTCCTTTTCCCTCCCTACACAGCCAACCACATAAGGCTGGAAGCTAAAATAAAATTAAAGGAAAAGAGAAAAAAGAGAGACCAAACAGATTAGGTGCTGGCATCAGTTTAGAAAATCTATTTAACTACAGTTTTTTTTTAAAGCTCTATGTTGGTTCCCATTATTGAATTTAAAAATTCATCTCTTCAGATAAAATCCACTTTGTCACTTTGCTGCTCTCTGTCCCGTCTCCAAGCCATCATGATAGTGGGTCAATGATCTCTGAATTGTGTCTCCTACTTCCTTGGCCAGAGTCAGTGTGATGCTCAGCTGGTGACTGTCACAAATTCAGGGTCACTAGGAAGTATCTTAACTAGAAACATGGGCTTTGGGTCAGCTAAATATGGGTTTCATTCCTTTTGAGTTATGGGGCTTTGGGCAATCTTTAAACTTCTCTGAGCTTGTTTTCTCATCTGTCAAATGGGTGCAAGAACATCTACATCACAATGTAATTACAAGAGTTGTGTAAGATATGTCTTAATCTATTCTGTGTCACTATAACAAAATACCTGAGACTGGATAATTTATAAAGAAAACAAATTTATCTTCACTCAGAGTTCAAGAGGCTCAGAAGATCAAGATCAGCTGAATTCATCCATTTGGTTTCTGATGAGGGCTTCATGATCTGTTATAACATGGTATAGAATTAAAAAGGTACCACAGATAGTGCTAAGAAAAGAGCACGTGGGCTAGAGTGTGACTGGGTGCCAGGCTCACTTTGTCACAACCCACTGTCTACAATGGCATCTACAACATTCACATGAGGACTAATCCAGTTTCAAGAGAACCAATACCATCCCCTGAGAAAGACATTAATGCATTCATAAAGGTGGAGCCTCAGACCTAATCACCTCTTCAAGGTCCCACATCCCAATACCTTGACGTTAGCAATCCAATTTCAGCATGAGTTTTAGCAGGAAAAACCACATCCAAACCATTGTAATGTGTAAAATTTCCCAGCACATAGTAGGTGCCTCACATTGATAGTTCTTTTATCCTGGACACTTATAGTATGCTGCCTTTTTTTTGGGGGGGGGATCCTCTTCACAATGCAAATGCTCATGAAAAGAAAAAATAAACTATTATCAGTTACTGGGTTTCAGTTTTCATGTGTGTGTGTTTCTGAATAAATACAGGCTTTTATAAAGAAGATGGAGAAGCAAATGGAATGTGCTTGTGTTGGAGTAGCCAGGGGATCCTTGGGAGAAGGTATCTCAGGAGTGTAGAATGATCACAGAATAAGAAGGTAAGAAGTCCCATGCCATCTTAACTCTTCAAAAGCTTGCTAAAGCTGATGTTGCCCTCCCTCTCTCCTATCTTCCTTTCCTCTTTCTTCTCTTCTTTTTTCCTTCTTTTGTCCTCTTTTAAAATTTTGATGCCATAGCTGGGCGCGGTGGCTCAAGCCTGTAATCCCAGCACTTAGGGAGGCTGAGACAGGAGAATCGCGAGTTCAAAGCCAGCCTCAGCAACGGCGAGGTGTTAAGCAACTCAGTGAGACCCTGTCTCTACATAAAACACATAAAAATAAGGTTGGGGATGTGGCTCAGTGGTTGAGTGCCCCTGAGTTCAATCCCCACTACAAAAAAAAAAAAAAAAAATTTGATGCCATAAATGATGTCAGTGTTCATGTGCAAAGAAATAAATGAGAGGGAAAAAAAAGCAACCTGCTCCTTAAACACAGGCTGAAAACGGCCCTGGGGTTCCTGGGTGTAGTAGCTGTGGGCAGAGGTGGCTCTGCTCTTTTCTCTTTCTTGACCCATTAAGCAGCTTTCAAGTGCTAGAGACAGAAACACACACACACACACACACACACACACACACACACACACACACGATTCCATTTACAGATGGTCCCAATGGTTCAATTTACAGGTTTTCATCTTTACTATGGTGCAAAAACAATACACATTCAATAGAAACCATACTTTGACTTTCAAATCTCCTGGGCTAGCAAGATGCTGCTTAATACTCTCTTGAGATGTGAGCGGCAGCTCTGAGCCCTGGCTCCCAGTGTACCCCACAGTCATGAGAAAACAACCAATACCCTCCAGTGGATTTTGTTGCTAAGTGAGGATGTTCAGTAGATAGCTGTGTCAAATCTTAAGGTTCAACTTATGGTATTTTCACCTTCTAAGGGTCAATCAAAATGCAACCCCATTATAAATTTAGGAGCCTCCCTTATTGAGTTCTTGCCGTCCACTAGGTATTAAGTACTTCATGCATATAATTGTTCAAGTTTCAAAATACATGTATACATTGAGTTCATTGCAATTAAAAATTTTAAGAAATCTAATTTGAACAACTTGATAAAAAAAAAGAATTTATTTACTTATGGAACTACAAAGTCCAGAGCTGCAGCAGGATCTGGGGACTCAAGTTCATCTCCTCATTTTCCTTCTCTACTTTTCTCTGTTAGGTGCATGCACTACCTTGAAGCAGGTTGCATGACACAGGGATGTGATGCTCTGATGGTCGAGGTGCAGACCACATGTTTTCTCCAAGGGCCAGAGATGGGGTTATTCCCCAAATGTCACTCCTTACGAGTGAAAAGTGTGATCCTCCAAAGACAAAGTTCTGTTACCAGAAGAGTCAATTGCCCAGATTTGTGATAATAAGAGATATTCCCTAGGCATGAGATAGTTTTGTCTTTTCTTCACAGAGGAACAAATTGAAGGTTAAAGAGATTAAGTGACCTGCTCAAGGTCACAGAGCTGGTGAATGTCAGAGCCAGGACTTGAACCAACATCTGCCAGTTACTCCATGGTATGTTCTGCAAACTAGATCTCAACATATAATGAAGCAGGCATCCTGGGCAAGTATTAGAAGGTCTCTGGATTAACAAAACTCATCATTTTAAAAAAGCAATATTAAATAAATATTTCTCACCCTCTAATAACCTAAACCTATCTCTCACTCATTTCTTCCCTCTGAACAGGTAATGACTCTTCTTATCTGTACTTTGTGACAGGCAGTGATCATATGTAAACAAATCCTTATTAGTAAATTTTGGGCAATAAAATTTACCTGCTTCCAGCATTAAAAAGACCAAAAAAAAAAAAAAGGAAGCAAAAAATTCTTTCTCAGCAGTGTCAGCCTTGTCAAACTGAAAAGTGTGGAAATCTAAGTGTGGCAGTCAGGGGTCCACGGTGGAGATAGATTTTTTTAAAATTTATTTCTACATTTGTGTTAAGGTCAGTGTATTCATTTCACAGTAGGGAAGGATGAATTTTGACATTTTTATAAGGGTGATTGATTGGTTTGTGTCCATTTGTGAGACTGTACATGGCAAGAGGCCATGGCTAATGGAAGAGGGGAGGAAAAGAAAAACAACAAAAAATGACTATTTTTCTTGGAAACATGCCTATCACCATTTTGGAAGCTGCCCAGAAGTGATGAGCATGGACACAGATCTGAACAGAAGATAGAAAAGTGTTTGACACACATTAATTAAAGTACAAAGGGGGAGGTTATTGACAGAAATTGCATTTGAATTACATATTCTAGCCGCCCTGGGGGAGAGTTCTTCATCTCCCGCGAGGTCCCTACCTCTTGTGATACTGGGGAGAAAGCATTACCAAAGAACAAAAATCCCTCAAAAGGTCAAGCTGCTGGACTCTCTGCCTGGAACTTTCTTGCCCATTCTTCACAGGCTCCACTTAAAGCTCAACTTAAATGTACCTTCTTTTGTGGTAGGGGAGGCTTTGTGAACTCCTAGACTAACTCCCCATCCTCTGACCCTTTGGACTTCATATGGTGATAATCAGAGCTTATGATTGTATGTTTTGTAATTTCCTGGCTAGATGCTAAGCTTGATGAGGCCAAGGGGCAAAGCATATCTGCTTATCACTGTATTTCATTTGCTAAGCATAGGGCATAATAATTATAGTATGCACATTAAATACTTGTTGAATAGTTAATGAGTGAATGACATTTTACCTTTTGAGTTATGACAGAAACATTGATTCCATAGAAATAGCCCATAGAAATATCACATGATTCCATTGGCTCCAGAGGCAGTGCCCCGGTAGTTAATAAGTTGCATTACTCAGGGATTCAATGGGGCCGAATATTTTACTTTCTGTTTGGGATTTAGCTTGCATCATCTTATACAGGGACAAAAATATTGATTTATGAATGCTCTCAACCTGGCCCCTACCACCACACTTTCCCACTGGTGAATCTGGTTTTGTGGATCACCTCTTCCTCTTCCTCTGTGCTAATAATTCTCCAGAGTGGTTCCTTGGTTCCCATGTGGCAGCATCTGAAGGGTAAGGTGGAATACAAAACTCAGAATTCAAGAGGTGGTTTATGGCAGCAAAATAGGCCTGAAACAAAGTGTACTCCTCAGAAGCACCTGGATGGAGGGGTAGAGTACAAATGATGTCTAGGGAGTCTGTTGTTATTTTCATCTCTGCGTTACAGTGTGGGATGAAGGTGTCAGGAGACATGAAATAGTGGAAAATTCCTGGAAATTGCAAGATATCAGGAAAGCAGATGACAACTAAGTTCGCCAACAACCCTTTCTGTGAATGACATACAGCAGTTTACTTCGTGGTTTTCAAGAGATCATAAGATCTTTGGAAATTTGGTTGGACCATTCTTCTTTGCTTGGGAATCTAAAAGCAGTTCAGGAACATAACAAAGAGATCAGGGCCCAAAATACTTCTGCAACTTTCCATGTGTACCACCAATTAAGTGCTCTTTCTCCACTGCTTAATTCAGGAGCTTTCTTAAAGATCTTCTTCCATATCTTATCACCGCTTATCCATGTCCTTCCTTCCAAATTCTCACATTTCAACCAAATTTGACATTCACCTCTGTACTAAAATGACCGTGGAATCTCCATTAGAAGAACTTGGTCAGTGTACCTTCTCCTTCTCCTTGTGAAAATAGTTAATAATTTGCAAACCAAGTTCTATCCGAAAGGATAGCTAAGAGCACTTCATCTAACTCAGACCCTACAAAATGGATCGGAAAGTGTATGGTCTCATTCTTAATGTGTGTTTCAAAGGAAACTCCCGGGTTGGCCTCAATAACCCTTTACAGTGCTATCCTCCCTAATGGAATGTGAACTTATGGAACTCTGGTTTTCTACACCATCTTAAATCATCACTTAGAGCAAAATGTGTTCCCAGTCCAGTGCACAACATGCCTTGTGCCCTTTTCTAAATTTGCCCTTTTCAAAATTCAAATGATAGCTAATTACACATATATTTTTCAAAGGTCTGACCCATTCCTGTCTCTTCTTAAATGTACTAATTCTTTATTTATACTTTTAAATGGACAAAAATTGTATATATTTATGGTATGCACATGAAGTTTGGATATATATATATACTTTGTGGAATGGCTAAATCAAGCTGATTAGCATATGCATTACCTCAAATATCTTATTTTATGGTGAGAACACTGCAAAATCTACTGTCTTAGCAATTTTCAGTACTATAATACCATAGTCACCATGACCATAGTCACCATGTTGTACAACAGCTCTCTGGAATGCATTCATCCTGTCTTGTCTGAAATTTTGTATCTCTTAATCAACATTTCCCTCTCCCTGCCTCCCCCTGGTAATCATCATTCTATTCTCTGCTTCCATGAGTTCAACTTTTATAGAGTCCATATATAAGTGAGATTATGCAGTATTTATCTTTCTGTGCCTGGCTTATTTCACTTAACATTATGCCTTTCTGGTCCATCCATGTTGCCACAAATGGCAATTTCTTTATCCATCACTCCTCTGTTGGATATTTATGTTGATACTGTATCTTGGCTATTGTGACTATGTTGCGGTGAATAGGGAAATCTCATTTCTCTCTTCTTCAAAGCCCCAGTTTTTCCTCCTTTCTCGAATTCTGTTTATTCTTTTCTTCCGTTTACACTTATAGGTGTGGACTTAACCATTCTACCCACTTCCCAGAAGCCTGCCCCTGCTAAAGAGGAAGACAAAACCAGCAGATAAGCTTCTCTTTCCAAGACTCAGCAACTATCTATACTTGATATAGAGCAGGTGCACAATAAATATTTATTGAATGAATGGTTCTGTTATGAAGATTCCTGGAACTGTTCTCGCAGTATCAGGTGGGATGGAGAATTTAGCTATCAAATGAATCCACTCATAAATTGCTCAACAGGACTGAACAGGGTTTTATTCATTCAGACAATAAGAATTCTGTGTAGGCCCTAGTGCAAGGTCTGAGGCCCTGATCTTCAGGGCCTTTTTCAGATCGATAAAGAAGGAAGGTTTGGAAGATCAAAATCTTTGGTTTAAATCCTGGCTCCTGGTCATATTTTGCCTCCATGACTTTAGGAAAGTGATTCAACCCCACTGACCCTTATCTTCTCCATCTGAAAAATGAAGATAACAATGCCTTCCTCCATAGTTATTATGAGAGTGGAGTGAGATAAGAAGTTACAGGATGTGGCAGCAAAATGGAGAATATCTGATAAATGCTCACTGCTGGAATTGGTTGATTCACCTAGAACATTAGAAGTTTTGAGTAACGTTAACATGGATTAGTTTTAGGAAGAGACACATTAAATTTGAAAAACAATTATCACAGGACTGTTGCTCTTACCTTTCTCTGTATAATCTATTTTATATTCAAATAATCTCACTATTGAAAAATTCAGGCTCGCCTTACCTAGACAGGGACTAATTTCCTGTGTAGAAAACAAGTTGTCATAATCCTCCCCCTAATAACTCCTCATATGCTTGGAAGCCATTAGTTGACATAAATCTCCGGAAATTATTTAACGTGTTTGTTGTTTTCCTAGGCAGAATAAAAATAGGTCTATGGTCACAACTCTTAGCATCAGGAGTCATTGCCCATAGAGGAAAACCATCACTAATTAGCACCTTTGTGTGGGCCTGTGGAAGGGCTGCTGCTGTTTTTTGTTTTGTTTTGTTTTCTGCTTTCATCCCGTTGGCAAACATCCCTGGAAAGCTAGTCATAAATGCTAATGAAATTGCAATTTCTGTTGAAAGACAGGTCCCAGAATATTTAAAAGCTCAAAAACCCTTTTCTGGGTAGTACATTATCATGTATATTAATACTCTTTTGAAACCTACTCTTTAATATCAGCTAATATCAACTTTAAGATCATCCATTAAAAAATAAGCTTAACTCTGACTTTCTCACCATTCGCTAGGGCAACTCAGACTCATTCCCTGGTGTGGGTATAAAGGACATCCCCTCTATCCTTCCAGGTTTGAGGTGCCTTGGTGATAAGAACTACATAAATACATACCTGGATGCATGTGACCTGTCCTTCTTTCAAGAGGGATAGAAAGACAGCAATGCAAAACAAACAAACAACAGTTACAGTAATTTCATATGATGCATTTTCTTAAAGCTATGGCTTTGATAAGATACAATACCCACCAGAAACAGAATACCAAGCACTGGGAACAAGCAATATCAGAATTGCAATGTTTATATTAATCTTCCAAAGGAGCAAGTCAATATACTTTTTGACTCCTAGCAAAAATGTCAAGGGCCTAATTGGCCTGAAGCTACACCCTCATCCGAAGACCCCAATGGAAGGGGAAGAAATATCTACTAGACCTAGCAAATGACAAGAAATCTAGCTGTGCACCCTCTGAAGAGTGAATTGGTCCTGGTTGCTTCTCAAACATTGTTAGTCCAGCTTCCCTCTCTATGTTAATTTTTAGGCTGCTCTTTTCTCCCAGCCCGATTGCCGCACCGTATCTGTGACCACACACTGGTGCCTGATGCTTCACTGGAGTTTCAGTTCTTGACAGTGTTTCCCATCACAGTGTGAAAATTTTCTATTTTCCCAGGCCCTTGAGATCGGCTCTGTCTTTTGTGAGAAGGAGGCTTTTAAAAGACAGCTGAAGTGGATAAGAGCTGCGGCTGGGCTCGCCAAGAAGGAGCCGCGCATGGGCTGCCAACCGAGGCATTAGCCCTGCTCCAGCTCAGCTCTGGAATAGCTTGTTTGGAGGGGTCTGGCTTAAGCCTATGGAAATAAAAAGACTTTTCAATTCTACCTGTCCCTGGGATGGGCCAGAGTTATCACTCAGAGAGCACGGGGGCCCCCAGCCAAAGGAAAAACCAGAGAAGCTCATTTTCATTGCAGAAGCAAAATCCCACAGCTCAACACTCTTAACAAGGTCAGACAAATGCATCCCTTCCTTTCCTGGCCCTCTGCTATTTTCTTGGTTTATTTATGTATTCAATAACACCATCAGCAGCGATTTGAACTCCTCGCTCCTTGAAACATTGATGCCAGGGTAGACTTCTGAACAAGAGATTCAGCACATCAGTCAACCAGACTGTTGCCCAGGTTAAGTGAGGATAATGTTGTCATGTGTGTAATACAAGAGAAAACCATTCTGCAAAATCAATATCTCCTTAAACACAAATTACTCTAATTAGGTTGGGAGAGTGGAGGGACTGCTCTGTGATGAAGGGAACCAGCTTATTGCAATACTTATTTATATTTTTAAAATAATCTTTCATTTGGCAGGTCAGGACATTTTGGAAGCTCTTTCTTATACCCCTGAGCTGAGTTCCTCTTACTCCTCTGCTTTTGGAGCTGCAGCAGAAGGGCTAATGTATCATAAGAAGACTGTTAGAGGTGTCCTAGGAATTGGAAACGGACATTAATGTGAGCTCAGAGTGGCCCTTGAAGTCATTTATGAGATAGCATGGAGGGTGTGCAGATTGGGGGTACTTATTGCATGGTTCTGGGGCAAGTGATGCATGAAAGGAACATTGATATTATTTTTGGCTTAGGCTGAAGAAAAATTAATCTTCATTTCATCATGCTGAAGACACTGAATGAACACAAATGCCTCTATCAGAAGCATTACTTTCTCCACAATATTACTTCCAAATAAAATCTTCGTTTTTGTAGAGACATATTTCCACACAGAGAGATCTTCAAGTTTTGCTATGGGTAAAAAGCAACCTAATATATATAACTAAAAAATGCAAAAAGATGCGCATAACAGAAGATCTACTCTTGCTCACAAAGAAAAACCTAATATAAATGATACCAACATTACAGCATTTATTTTAGCAGTATTTGTAAGTCTGTTTTCCAATGAGGGCAATGAATGTGCTTTTAGCTCTAGCCATAACTTACTTAAACATTAAATGTCTCCAAAATCCAAAGGGAAATAATGCACAACAACCCCTTGGCATAATGGCTCAGCTGATGGAATGAAATATTAGCCTGACTGCAGCTTGTGGAAATAGAAAAGGCTCCAGCATGGATGTTAAGAGTACCAGGCATTTGATCTTGGCTCTGAATAGCTTAAGAAGAGCAAAAAAAGGGATCAGAGACTGGAAGAAGGCTAAAGGCTGTAGGCACGTATTTATACTGGAAGGTGGCTAGGGTAGGCAGTTTCTGAGATGGCCTCTAATTATCCCCACCTCCTGGTTTTCATGCCTTTGTGTTATCTCCTCCCCTTGAGTATAGTGACTCAATTCTAATGAATAGAACATGGCAGAAAGCACAGGATGTTACTTCCAAGATTAGTTTACAAAGAAATGGTGACTTCTGTCCTGGTTGCACTCTCTCTGATAGCTCCTGCTTGCTCATTTTGATGCAGCCAGCCACCATGTTGGGAGCTGCCTATGGAGAGGCTCCAGTGGCAGGAGCTGAGAGTGGCCTCCAGCCAACATCCAAGGAGGAACTGGATTCTGCCAACAACCACGTGAGGGAGTTTGGAAGTAGCTCTTTCCCCAGTAGAGAGCCTTGAGATGACTACAACTCAGACCGACACTTTGATTGCCGCCTGTGAGTGATCCTGAGCCAAAGGACCCAGCCAAGCCCGCACCTGGACTCCTGACTCACAGGCGCTGTGAGATAATATATGCTGTTGTTCAAAGCTACTGAGTTTGGGGGTAATTTTTCACACAGCTATAGATAATGAATACAGTGGAGAACTGAAAGTTCTGTCATGGCTCAAGCTCAATAGAATGTTCTTGTTTTTAAAGGAAAACAACAACAATCCTGCACATAAACAAGAGAAAAGCAAGAGTTTCTGCACATCAGTCAACCAGGTAGGTTATGGTCAGGTTAAGAAAGGAGAATGTTGTCAAGTGTGTAATATAAGAGCAAATCATTATGCAAAATCAGTATCTCTTTAAATACAAATTACTGGTTAGAGGTAGATTAGAAAGTTAAAAATGGAATGTGGAGAGAACTCAAAATCTGCAGAAAAATCTAGATGGTGGAACAGAAGGAAGGTAATATCCAAGATGCCTCTCCTCTTAGAATTATAGTCTTGAAATAAAAGCCAACATAAATGTTGCTAATCAGCCTCTGCTACCTGATAATCAGTGATGGCCAGCTGAGGGGTTGTTATCTCAGGACAGAGCAGGTCAGGAGAGCCAGGAATGGTACAATATAAGCAAAATTCTACATCTGAGACTTGTGTCACTACAGAAGCATGTTCTGCAAATTTATTTTTTCTTTAAAGGGCCAGATATTAAATATTTTGAGTTTTGTGGGGCATATGGTCTCTGCCTCTGTCAGACAACTCCAAACTGAACAAGCTTGTCTGTGTTCCAATAAGACTTCATTTGCAGAAATAGGCTGTCGGCCAGATGTGGCCTGAAAGATATAGTTTGCCAAACACTGATACAGAAAAAGGTATCCTGTAGTATAATAAATACAAAAAAACAAAAAAATCCCAAAAACCTGAGGGCCATAATTAGTGTAATCAAGCCAACAAGTACATATAATTAAAATGAAGAGTCCAGAATCAGAATCAGACAGGATGGGCTGGACAGCGACTCTGTCTGATATTTTTTAGAACTCCTTGATCAGAGTTCAGATAAGCAAGAAAAGATAGGTGAGCATGGAGACCAAGGAGATCTTAAAGAGAATACATAAAGAGGTGGAAAGAAGGAGAGAAGACTAACTTGGATCAAAGGAAAACAGTTTAGGGCCAACCAAACTGTATTGAGCTAATGTTAAGTACCCTTTTGCATGGACAGATGGGGGCAGGATATTGGCTAGATACTACCTCAAAGCAAAATGGTCCTTGCACAGAAATGTGCATCTGGACACTCTGTAGTACACAGTGATTTCTTCCATGTCTCCACCTACCTCTACCCTGGAATTCAGCCTCCTCGCCAGAACTACATTTATTGATATTCTCCATGGTTAATTTGTTTGTGAATTTCTTCGCAGAATTCAAAAGAGCAGTTTGATTTGGGAGATTCCATTTATACTTTGAGAACAAGACTGTAATTCATCTTTTATGCCTTTCTGCCTGGCATGACAAATGAAATTCAAATTGTCATTCTTTGTTCAGAAACAAACACCATCTTGAAACTGTTTGTTCTTATTGTTTAAAATAATTCTGATTTTAGATGGCTCTTCTATCTTGGGAAAACAATACACATTTAAGAAATTAAAAGTCAGATTATTTTTCCCATTGAAAGAATTTTCTTTTAGGCAAAGCTGTCTTTTATAAAAAATTAGGATGTCTCAATGTTTTCTTTAATATTTCTTTCAGATAATGCTAGATGAGATGTTAAGTCATTGGCCAAAATCAGAGTCTTAGTTCCAACTTTGCCACTTACTTGTCTGTGTAATCTTGGGAAAGTGCTTAATTTTATTTTGCTGTATTTTATTTATTTTCTCTGTCATCTTCAAGAAGAAAAAGAGACATTAATTTCTGCTCTGGTTATTTAATAAGATGTTGAAAGAATCTGATGAGCTAATACATGAGAGTGTATGTTATAAATTTTAAAATTCTGTTAAGTAGTGGTATTATTATTCATCAAGCACTTATTTTATTTTGATTCTATACCAGGTTCTGTGTAATGGATGAGGGAGGCAAAAATGAATAGGACCAGTCTCTTTTTTCCAGTCTTTTTTTTTGTACTGTTATATAACAAAATAACCTGAGGTTAGGTACTTTATAAAGAAAAGATATCTCTTTATCCCACAATTCTGGAGGTTCTAGAGCTCAGCTGGGCTCATTATGGATGGCATCACAATGGCAACAGTTCCTGTGAGATTTGGTAGGTCAGATACAGAAGAGGGACCCAGTGCAGGTGCCAGCTCCCTTGTAACAACCCATATTTGAGGAACTAATCTACTCTCTGGGCCTACCATCAATCCCTTCTGTAGGTGGAGCACCTAAGACCTAATTATCTTCCACTTAGACCCCACCTCTTAAAGATTTCACCATCTCAACACCACCACACTGGGAACCAAGCTTCTGGCACGTGAAACTTTGCTGTCACACTCAAACCATAGCATCTCCAAAAGTTACCTACACCAAATAGTTCATAATTATTATACCTAATACTTTTATAGCGCTCACTATACCTAAGCACTCTGTGTTTTATTTAATCTCTACGGTATAACTATGTATGATCATTACTCCTATTTTAAGATAAGAATATTGATAAAAAAAAAATTTGAGTCCCAAATTCACACATCTAATAAGTGGCTGAGCCAGGATTACAACACAGGGTGTTTGATTTCACAATCCCATGCTTCACCATTAAGCGATGCTTAATATTAGATTTATAAATACTTAAATGGAAGTAACAAGAAGGTCATCACTGATGTTAGAAAGTGAATAATCATGAAGGAAAATACAGTAGAGATTTCAAAAGAAATAAATATTTCCCTAAATAATATTTCCCTAATTAATATTTATTAAATATACATATATATAAAGACACTGCCTGTTATCATAAGTATTGTACTTTTGTCTAAATATGTATATTTTTCCAAAGTAACAAAACTGAGAAAGAAGACTGTCATTTTTTTTTTGTTTTTGCATTTTATAAACCTTTTTTATCATTGGCTTAGCAAAAACAGATTTTTATATCTTCTTCTGTATTCCCTTTGTAATGCTTTACTGTTTTGGTTGAAGAATATCCTGCCTCACACAAACACATCACTGGAAATGACAGGCCTTTAATTGCTTTTTCACATAATTGTAAGATATTTTTCTTTAATACTATATCAAACTCAAAAAGTGGTAGTTTCTTCTTAATGGTTAGTTGCAATGTAGAAACTGAAACCATATCAATAAACTCTTTGTGCTCAATCACATTAAAATTTATAGGTCCATCTCATACTTTAAAATTAGTCTTTTATCCATGCAAGATTTTGGAACATCATGCATTGGTCATTTGGAAAATATTGATTGACTGAGATATGCAGATTTTCCAAATGTTGACATATTTCATTATGCCATACAAAATTTCAATTTTATTAAGATCACCTTCATCTTGTTAGAAAATTCATTAAGACTTGGGAGGTTTTCAATCTCATATTGGTCAATACAAGTTTTCCAAAATTCCAATTTTTGCTCGGAAGTTCAAATATTATCATCAATAAAAATACAGTCAGTGCTTCCTTAAAATGACAGGCTCACTTAGGGTGACCAGCCTTTCCAGTCTGCTCCAAGAATGTGAGGCTACTGGGAAACTGCTTCAGGTTCAGTGCTAAGCCCAGGAAAGTCCTTAGAGTCATTCATTTTTAAGAAAATAGCCACCAAGTACTTAAGTCAAAGTAATTACATCTTATCTGTCAGTCATTCTTTTAAGATAAAATGGTGTTTCATGAAAAAAACTAACTAGTTCAACTGGCATCTCAGATCTTCAGAGGCCTCTTCCCTCAGATAACTGTCCTTCATTGGTATGCAAGTTAGGCTATGTGGGTATTTATCATTTAGTCACATAGAATACTAAAAAGACTTGTACTCAAGGGTCAATGTTTAATAAAGATATTAATTCTTATTACTTCATCATAAGAATTCTTAAATGAAACTTTTTTCTTATTTTTAAATGTAAGACTGTGGCTGTGAAGCATATCATCACCCAAGTAGTTTGGTGCCACTTTCCTGATTCATGCTCAGTTGGACCCACCATTGAGTGAAATGTCACTTTGGGAGCAAATGTCAGCAGTGTTTAAAAAGAAAGGCAAATAATGCCTTACTATATTATTAAAATAGCTTTGACCTCATGTACCTGCTATTCCCAAGGGTCTATGAATCATATATTGAGAAG
>CM053403.1:21092938-21199099 GCA_028644305.1 Xerus rutilus | reverse complement strand
AAGAAAGCTAAAACTCCATGTATATAGCAGGGAAATGCTAATAAGAAGAAAGCTGATTCATACTGTACTGCAGATTTCTATAAAGCTTGAAGAATAGAAGACACCAGGTAATTCTGAAGTTGGTGACACAGAATGAGTTAGAAATAAGGGAATTGATTGAAAGCATTTAAGAATAGTTTAGGGATTGGCAGATTTGGGCTATGTCCATAGGGCTATGTCCTAGTCTGCTCAAGTTGCTATAACGAAATATCATAAACTTAGTGGCTTATAAATGACAGAAATTAATTTTTCACAGGTCTAAAAGCTGGGAAGTCCAAGATCAAGGCACTGGCAGATTCAGCGTCGAATGATAGCCTTCTTCTCAGTGTAACCTCACATGTTGGAAAAAGGACAAGGCAGCTCTTTTGGGACCTCTTGTGAAAGGTAGCAATGCCATTCATGAAGATCTTGCCTTCATGATATAATCATGCTTCAAAGACCTCATATTCTCATACCATCACATTGGTGATTTTGTTTTTAACATGAGTTTTGGGGGAGCACAAACATTCAGATCGTAGGTGGCCAGATGGTAAATACTTTAGGCATTGTGCATTCTACAGTCCGTCACAACTATTCAACTCTACTATTTCCATATGAAAGTGGCCCTAGACAATACTTAAATGACTGGGCATAACTGTGCTTCAATAAAACTTTATTTATAAAACAAGTAGCAAATCAGATCAGACCCATAGGCCACAGTTTACCTATCCCCCTTTCAACCACTAGGACCTTTCATTGCAGTGCACAGTTCTCCCAACCCAGCAAAAGACAAGAAATTTACTCTCTGGAAAGACTGAAATAGAGATTGTATAGCTGAGGATGCCAGAAAGAGCTGGGCAGTGATGTATAGGGTAAGAAATCCTATAGAAAATAGAGGATACATGCAAACCTGCAAACTGAGCCATAGGTCCAATAGAGAACTCGCTTAGCCTGACTCTTCAAAAGAATGAGTTTTGATAATATAGAGGCAAATAACAAAAGAAATACTAAGAACAAAAAAAAATTAAAAGTGATTGCCTTACAGGATTAAAAATCACAAGCATAGTGTTCTATAGCTTTCTAGGTTTGCAATAAAAATTTGACTTTTAAAAATGTTAAATTAAGAAAAATAAAACCTGTAGAGGAATTCAAGGTATTTCATGCATGTTTCATGAGCCCATGAACTCGGCAGGTCAGGTATTGCTATCTTGACTTTCCAAATGAAGAAGGTGAAGGCCAAACTCTGAAGATGAATAACAGAGGAAATGCTGTTGTATTGGAGAAGGTAAATATAATGGGTCAAGCTAGTAAAAGCAGAAGGAGTTATCAGCAAATTAGCTGAAGGTATTGGTGGAAACTCACAAATATAGAAAACATGATGAAATATTTAAATTTCTCCAACCACAATTCAGAGCCAAGAACATTGTTGGATACCAGCTCCAACTGTGTTGAAGATTTTGGCAAAGTTGGAGCAATGCTGGCATTACTCCTAGTTGCCCCAGCTATATGTTAATAATATAATGAAAAGCTGAAAATTCAATTAAAAATAATTAGGTGCAGAATAACATATGGTCTTCTTAACTCCATCTTGAAGGAATTATCGGAATGAAATTTGCATAGTTGAGGTATATGTGCAGTAGGCAACTGATGAAATCATGAGGAGAGGGGCAGGGTTATATATAAATGTGAGTTGGTTACTGCTGTCTCCATCTCTTTCTTATATCATTGGAGTAGGTGTATGCTGGTGATTTTTCAGTGCCTTACCTATTGTACCTGGAGATATCACTTCAAGGAAGGACTCTAGTAGGTAGATGACAGAACTCATAATTCATAGTCCATGTCTTTGAAAATTTACTTGGATTACTAGGAATTATCACAAGAACCTTTTCAAATTACTCTTTTTTTTTTCTTTTTTGTCACTGTCGAGAGGACAAAATCTACTCAAACAAGTATAGATAGAAGGAAGGAGGAGCTAACAAGAGACTAGGCCTTTGCAACAAAAGATCAATTATTGGATATCACATCTGTCTCTCATTGGCTAAGGACATTAAACAACTTCCTTGGAGACTCTTCTTCTGCTAAAGATATATTTAGGGATTGTGATGGTTAATTTAATGGGTCCACTTGACAAGGCCAAGGAAAACCCAGGTATTGGTTTAAACATTATTTTGGGTGTTTCTGTGAGGGTCTTTCTTGATGAGATTAACATTTGAATTGTTAGAGTTAGGAGGTTCGCCTTCTTCATCTAGTTGGTTGAAGGACAGAATAGAACAAAATGGCTAACTCAGGCACAGTGGTACACACCTGTAATTCCAACAGTTCAGGAGG
Organism: Xerus rutilus; assembly: GCA_028644305.1. NCBI lineage: Eukaryota > Metazoa > Chordata > Mammalia > Rodentia > Sciuridae > Xerus > Xerus rutilus. Next base: position 21,196,753 of record CM053403.1, on the reverse strand, counting down.
CTGAGGCAGGAGGATTGCATGTTCAAAGCCAGCCTCAGCAAATCAGTGAGGCCTTAATCAAGTTAGCAAGACTCTGTCTCAGAATAAAAATTTGAAGGGATCCCCGGGGATGTGGCTCAGTAGTTAAGCACTTCTGGGTTCAATCCCCAATCCCTCCCCTCTCCAACAAAAGAAAAGAGCAAAATGGCTAAGGGAAAATTTGTTCTCTCTTTGCTTGATTTTCTTCAAGCTGAGACATTGGTTGTCTCCGATTTTGGACTTGGATGTGGAATTGGACTGAAATTACACTTTCTCTCTGTTGTCTCTGGCTTGCCAACTGCAGATCTTATAACTTAGCTTCCGAAATTCTGTGTGCCAATTCCTTGTAATAAATACCTACATCTATATATCTTCTATTGCGTTGTATTTCTTTGTTGAACTCTGATGAATACAGGATAATATTTTCCTCATTTGGGTGTCTTTAAAAGGTTTTATTTAGTCCACTATAGCAATCATTAAGTATATACACACACACACAAATAGTTCTTATTACATTTGTTTGTAAAACATGCACACACACACAAACAATCCAGAAATATGAATGCTGATCATCCCTTGGGAAGAGGCACTAGAAAGTCACAGATTAAGATATAAACTTTGAGATCAAATAAAAACTACTCCCTAGGTACTAGTTGTAGGATTTGGGACCAATTATCTGACCTCAAGCTATCAGTTTCCTCCTCTACAGAATGGAGTCAATGCATCTTTATCAAAACTCCATTTTGAGGATAAAATATGATAATATAGATAATCTCTTGTTCAGTAAACGGTGGTTTTATGGTTAGAGGTTAAACGATTACCAGAGATGACTTAACCAAGATGACTTGGTTAGTAGGAGTGGGGCCCCATTCAAAGCCCCCTGCAATTCAGCTCAGAACTTCCCACTTTATCAACATTCCTGTGGCTAGATTTCCTGGTGTTGCTGCATGAGAAGGATTTCTCTGGTATTGCTTGAAAGTGAAGGCCTACTTTCCTCCGTGACCTTCTTTAACTGCACACTTTTAATGACAGAAGGGAACCTTCATTTGGCATGAACAGTTCCTATCTTTCCTCTGTTAGCCACTGAAATAAGATTATCCCCTAAAGAGAGCTTGTGAGCTTATGTCTTGGGCTCCTTTTAATTAAAGTTCTGAATAGCTAATGACCAGCTGCTGGGGGTGAGGATGAGGTTGTGGGCATGGTATGTGGAAGTCCCTATGGAAGAAGATGCCAGTGGCGACATAAACCATAGAATACCATGCTTACCAGATCATTATGTGCAATTGTTCAAGATGATTTCTTAGACTGGCACTGAGATAAAAGTTGAATTATAGGAGTATATTCTAAAATGATAAATTTATTTTTTATATAATAGCTGCAAAGACATGAGAAAATATAAAAGCCATTTAAAATGTTTCCACAGTCTTCAAAGCACTCATCTACCCATAGGTGAGGCATTGAGGACAATTTTCTTTTTTCTTTTGGTGCTAGGGATTGAACGCAGGGGTGCTTTACACTGGAACATTGACCCAACCAACTCTTTATTGCATCAGGGAAGACACATTGTACATTACTAATATGATAGTATTGTGTTATAATATTATATTAATAATACACATGCATCCTTTATGTTATTATGTCCATTGAATACACATGTACCAAATGTCCTCATTTGTCTGAGGCAACCACGGGCACTTATTTTCAAATAGGAATTGCCTTTCAAGGCTGCATAACCCAAGAAACCTGAACTTCTACAAGTCAGTGACAAACCAAGATAATTTGTTTCTGGATAAAACCCCAAATCTATCGTCTTGTTCAGAGTATTGCACATTTCCTGGAATGTAGGGCACCGCTTATCACAGCTCTGTGCAGTAATCCCAACAGTGGATTTGATATTCCGATACATTGAAGCTGGCTCCTGCCACTGTTCCATGGCTGATTACAAGAGTCCCTGGGAAGCTTCACCTATGGGTAGTTGAGCACTTTGATGACTGTGGATACATTTTTAATGGTGTTTCTTTTTTCATGTATTTGTACTTATCTTATGAGTAATAAATTCCTCTTTTATCATAATAAAATAAAATATCTAGATCTAAAGTTCCTAGCTTCTTTGAGGAGGGGTAGGGACAGACAATGCTCACAGATTCCTTTGGACTCTCTATTCACAAAATGAACATACACACACTTATATACACACATGCACATGCATACACACAATAAAATATTTGTGTTGGGTTTTAAGGAATTCATGTTTCCTGGCAAAGAATCATTGATTTTGGTAAAGGGTTAAAAACAGTATAAGGTATAATATGTTTATGGGATGCATTTGTCTAGTTTCCAATATTACAAAAAAAAAAAAAAAAGCTTGGTAATGTATAAAGAAAACAGATTTAGTTAGCTCACAGTTTGGGAGGTTGAAAGTCCAAGATCAGGCAGCCCCGCATGTTCAGTCATTGGTGAGAGCTTTCCTAGGTACATCAGAGCATGGCAGATGGCATCATGGTAGGAATGCATGTGAGAGGGAGAGATCTCATGAGAAACTAGGAAGCCAGGGAGCCATTTGGGAGGCAGATTTACTCTTTATAGTAATCCTCTTGCAAGAACTAAGCTGAGTCCCACAAGAACTACATCAACTTCTTCTGAGGCCAGTACTCTCTGAAGACCTAGTTATTTCCAACTAGGCTCCACCTCTTAAAGGTCCCCCTCTCACATCACCACACTGAGGACCAAGCTTCCAGCACTTGAATGCTTGGAGGACAAACTCAAATAATACCCAACAGGTATGGATAGGGGGGAAGGAGGAACTCACAAAAAGATAGGCTTTTTTTTTAATTGTCTCTGTTTTTTCATACCAGAGATTGAACTCAGGGACACTCGACCACTGAGCCACATCTCCAGCCCTATTTTGTGTTTTATGTAGAGACAGGATCTCAGTGAGTTGCTTAGTTCCTTGCCATTGCTGGGGCTGGCTTTGAACCCGCGATTCTCCTGTCTCAGCCTCCCAAAGTGCTGGGACTAAAGGCGTGTGCCACCGCACCCAGCAAAAAGATAGGTTTTTGCAATTTAAAATCAGTTCTTGGACATTTGTTATGGTTCAGATGTGATGTGTCTGCCAAAAACTCATGTGTGAGAAAATACAAGAACATTCAGTGGTGAAATGATAAGGTTATGACAGCCTTAACCCAATCTGTGAATTAATCCCCTGATGGGGATTAAATGAGTGGAAACTGAAGGCAGGTAGGGTGTGGCTGGAGGAAGTGAGCATTGGGGACCTGCCTTTGGGATATATATTTTGTATCTGGTGAGCAGAGTCTTTCTCTGCCTTCTGATCATCATGTGAGCTGCTTCCCTCTGCCACGCTCTTCTGTCATGATGTTCAGCCTCACCTTTAGCCCTGAGGAATGGAGCCTGCTGTCTTATTGACTGAGACCTCTGAAACCATGAGCCCCCAAATGAACTTTCCCTACTCTAAAATTGTTCTCATCAGTCTTTTAGTCACAGCAGTGAAAAAGCTGACTAAAGCAACATCTTAGCCACCTTTCATCTGTTGATGACATTGGACAAGTTTTTTAGAGCATTAGCTTTTGCTTGTTTTAAAATATATTTGTGAGACTCTGATGATTAATTTTATGAGCCAACTTTACTGAGCTATGGGATGCCCAGGAATCCGGTTAAACATTAGCCATAGCCTGAGGATGGAAGGAGGAATCCTAGGAAGATGAACAAATTCTGATATATATTTTCATGGTCACCTTCTGAAGAGTTCATTAAAAATTTTAGATTTAGGTAGCAAGCTAGGAAGGTAAGAAAAGAAGGGAAGGATGGAGGGAAACCAAATGGAAAGGAGAAAGGATAGAGGAAGGTGGATAGAGCAAATGAGGATGGCAGGTAGGGAGAGATAATCAGAGAAGTTCAACAAATTTATACTGATGAACACCTCTATTGTAGGAAGGAAGCTAGGGACAGTGTTACAGACTACCTAAATGTGGTTTTTACTCTGGAGGGATTCACATAATAGAAAAGCACTGACTTGGGATCATTTAGCTCCCTTGAGGAGTGCACAAATGACTGCAGAGGCACAGTGGGGACATTCAGGACAGATTTCAAATCAGAGGAGGTATCTGCATTGGGCCTTGCAGTGTAACAGTGACTTGCAGAAGGTCCACAGCTCTCCCTCTTCTTGGACCTCTTGAATACCTATGGCTTTGCACTGGAAGCATAACTAGTCCTTTTCAACTGGAATTATTGGACAGATGCAAAGAGAGCATTGGCTTGAGATGAGAACTAAAAGAGAAAAAGAAGTGTTGCGCAGGGTCTGCATTCCACAAGGACACAAAATTGAGGGATGAGGCCATTATCAGCCCTGATCAACAGAGACCTAAGAAAGAGGAGAGGCAAGCAGGTCCCAGGACAGAGGCCCACAGGGCAGCCTTAGAAACTAAGAGGCCTCTCCTGGGTTCAGATGGCATCAAGAGCAGGAACTGGCATCTGAATCTAGCAATGGCAGTACCCCGGACTCCATGCTCACACATCCGGGCTTTCCTGCTGGTGGGAACCTCAGAAATTTAGATCAGGAGGATTTTCGTTTTCACCTCTTCTTCCCATTTCCTCAGCATTACCATTTTTGTGAATAAAAGTTGTTATTTTTGTCTGGTTTGTTTTTGTTTTTGCTTAGTCCCTAGCAAAAATGTAGGCATGCTCCAAGAAAATCCTTGGAACCTGGCCTGCTTCTGGTTAGAAGGCGAAGGGAATTGCTCATATTTAAAAAAAAAAAAAAAAAAAACAATTACGATGTTTTTACATTTTTTTAAAAAAGGCAATTTCAGCAGCCACCTCCATCTTCTAAAGTGTTTTATCATAAGCAATGTTCTCACCTCACCTTATTGAACCCTTGATCCCTCAGAAGGACAGCCAAGGAAGAAGGAATGTAAAATAGTCCTTCAAGGACTACTGACGCTTCTTCTAGATCTGTATTCACTGATTTGTCACTCCACAAACATTTATTTTAAGAATTACAAGATGTCAGCCACAGTCCTAGGCACTGAGGACAGAGCAGAAGGAAGAAATCCAGGTAGAAGTCCCTGTCTTCATAAAGCTTGCATCTTAGTTGGGAGGAATACATTAAATACAGATAATAAATTAGATGCAGTCATGCATCACCTAACCATCAGACCACATACATGACAGTAGACCCATAAGATGACATCACCTAGTGACACGATACCATCTACACTCAATGATGTTCACACAGTGAGAAGACCTAACTATGCAGCTCTCATGCTATGGTTTGAATGTGTGATGTCTCCCAAAAGCTCATGTGTGAGACAATGTAAGAAGATTTAGAGGAGAAATGATTGGGTTATGAGAGCCTTACACAATCAGTGAATTAATCCCCCGATGAGATTAACTGAGTGGTAACTGAAGGCGGGCAGGGTGTAGCTGGAAGAGGTACATCACTGGGGACATGCCTTTGAGGTATACATTGGACGAGCTTAGTCTCTCTCTCTGCTATCTGATCATCCTGTAAGCTGCTTCCTTCTGCCATACTCTTCTGCCAAGATGTTTGGCCTCATCTCGAGCCCTGAGGAACAGAGCCAGCTGCCTATGAACTAAGACCTCTGAAAATGTGAATCTCTAAATAAACGTTTCCTCCTTGAACATTGTTCTCATTGGGTCTTTTAGTCACAGCAGCAATAAAGCTGACTAAAACATCTCAGAATTCATCCCCAGTGATGATCAATGCAGGATTGTAGGTATTATATCAGTTGAGTATGTGCCTTGGAGGAAAATGAAGCAAAGAAGGTACATGGGGAATGTGAAGGTGGGAGAGGGTGGCAGTTTAAAAACTGGCCGTCAGGTGAGGTGTTCCTAAGAAAGTGACATCTGAGCAACTGACATATTCTGCAGAACAGATTTTCATGAGTCAGTCTACAAAGCCCTGTCCTATCTCAGGAAGAATTTTCCTGGGAGAGTTTTTATTTATTTATTTATTTATTCATTCATTCATTCATTTATCTGTTTGTTTATTTTTGGTGGAGATATACACACCCACACACACACATATATACACACATACACATACACACACATACATATACATCCCAAAACTTCTCTCAACTATTTCAAACTGCACAATTTGATGAAATTAATATCATTCCCAATATTGGGCAACTATCACTACTATCTTTTCTCCCAAAGTTTTCATTACTCCAGACAGAAACTCTTTAACAATTAAGTGATAACTGTCTAGTCTCCTCAGGCCCTAGTAACCTCACCTCTTGTCTCTATGAAGTTGTCTTTTCCAGAGCTCATATGTAAATGGGACCACACAATATTTCTCCTTTCATATTTGTCTTATTTCACTTAGGGTAATGTTTTCGAGGTTCATCTGTGTTATAGCATGCATGAGTCCTTCACTCCTTTTTTATGGATGAATAATATTCTTTTGTAGGCGTATATCACATTGGGTTTATCCATTCATCTGTTGATGAGCATGTGAGTTAATGCCATGTTTTAACTATTGTGAATATTGCTATATGAGTACTTATTCAAATTGTGATTTTCAGTTCTTTTGGTTATGTAATAAGGCATGGAGTTGCTGGTTCATACGATAATTCTGTTAGTTTTATGAGGAACCAAGTTTTCCACACTGACCCCACTGTTGTACATTCCCACTAGCAATAGAGTCGTATAAAGCAAGGGTTTCATTTTAATTTTTCCCTGTCCTCACCAATACTTGGTAATTATTTTAAGGGATATCTTCATAGGTATTAAATAGTATTTAATTGTGGTTTTGATTTGTGTTTCCTTAATGAGTAAGGATGTTGATAATATTTTTATGTGCTTGTTAGCCATTTGTGTATCTTCTTTGGAGAAATACCCATTCAAGTCTATATTAGTGCACTTTCTGATGCTGAGAACACAATACCACAACTCACCTGCGTCACCAACTTTCTGTGTTAGTCTATTTTTATTTACTAAATGAAATGCCTAAGACAAATTACTTTATTTAAAAAAAAGAGGTTTATTTTGGCTCATAGTTCTGGAGCTACATTTAGTCTCCTTGTTGGCAGAGTCCTGAGATGGCACAGGGCATCACTTGGAAGAGACAATTTCATGTGTGCATGTGTGTATCTCTTGCAGTCCTGTGAATTGAAACTAGAGGATCTTCACCACTGAACCACATCCCTAGCCCTTTTTATTTTTTTATTTTGAAATAAAATTTCACTATGTTGTCCAGGCCGACCTCGAATTGGAGATACTCCTGCCTCAGCTTCCTGAGTTCTGGGATAAAAGGCCTACGTGACTCCATCAGGCTCTCTCCCTTTTCTTACAAAACCACCTGGATTAAATCATGGGGCTCCACCCAGATGACATTCTTATTAGATAATCACCCCCCAAGGGCTCGCCTCTAAGTGCCAGAGTTGGGTTAGGTTTCCACCCTCTTCATGTCTCACAATGAGGACTGAATTTGAACACATATCCTCCTGGGGGACACACTCAAACCATAGCAATGTTTTTAACCATTTTTTAAATTGGGTTGTTTGTCTTCAGATTGTTGACTTTTAGGAGTTCTTCACACATTCCATATATTCAACTCTTACCAGATACAAGATCTGTTCGGAGAAGTCTTTTTAATGAAAAACAGATGGCAAAAGGTGAAGGAGTGAGGCAAAATTAAAACATAGAAGGAGCAGTGTTAGTTAGCTTTTTACTGCTGCCACCAAAATACTCAACAAGAGCAACTTAGGAGAGAAACAGTTTACTTTGGACTTAGAGTTTCAGAGGTTCAGCCCATGGTGGAAGGGCATGGTGTAGAGTTCTGCTCTGCTCCAGGCAGCCAAGAAACAGAGTGGCAGCCAAGGAAGATGCACCCTTCTGGGTCACACCCCCAGTGACTCACCTTCCCCAGCCATACTCCACCTGCTTAGAGTTATCACCCAGTCAGTCCATTCAAACTAAGATGAACTGATTAGGTTACAGCTCTCACAGTCCACTCATTTCACCTCCAAACATTCTCATATTAGCACAGGAGCTTTGGAGGGACACCACATATTCAAATCATAACAAGGAGAGAATAGACTATTTTTTGAAAAATTAGATATGAACCAAAGCCAGTGAGTAACAAAAATTTCTTTTATAAAACTGAAGAATATTTAAAAGATGGAAAGGAAGGAAGGATACAGTGAAAAGTGTTGGATTCAGAGCGGGTAATTTAAATGAGCAGGGTTATGGTTTAAATGTGAGGTGTCCCCAAAAACCTCATGTGTGAGACAATGCAAGAAAACTTAGAGGTGAAATGATTGGGTTACGAGAGCCTTAATCTAATCAGTGTATTAACCTAATCAGTGTATTAATCCCTTGATAGAGATTAACTGGGTGATAACTGTGAGCAGGTAGGGTGTGGCTGGAGGAAGTGAGTCACCGAGAGTGTGCCTTTGGGGTTTATATATTTTTTGAACTGGGCCTTAAGTCTCTCTATGTTTCCTGGTATAGTGTCCTATGCTCATTTCCTCCATCACACCTTCTCACCATGATGTTCTGCCTCACCTCAGGCCCAAGGAATGGAGTCAGCTGTCATTAATGGTAGGTAATGACCTTGTCATCTTGATCTGAGAAAGAAAGTGATGAAGCAGGGCTCCTGTCCTTTCAGTCACCCTTGTGGATCTGGGAAGACAATTTTAAAAAATCAGACTAGTGAGTGTTTTGAATTTATAATTTCTCCTTCATAAACTCAATACCTTATTAAATAGTTATTAATCTTCAAAAAAAGCCTCAAAGGAAGACTTGAAGCCTTGTGCCTGCTCATGACAAGCATGCAAGTGTCTTCTAAAAGCCCCTAGATTTTCTGCACCACCCTGAATCCAGGCCAAAGTATTTCACAAAGAACTTCTTCCTGTTGCTCTAGCTAATTGTGCTGTCTTGGAACTTTTATTTTGATAAACCTACAACATATGTGTTTGTTCATAGTATGCTTAAGTTTATGCTATGAATATCCATGTTTTCTGAGCTCCAGAAAAAAATGACCAGGACCAGCTGCTCCTTCAAAACCAGCCTTGAATTACCTCTGCAAAGAAACATCTGATGACCGAGAAAATTGAGAAATGCCCCATTCCACAAGCTTGGAGTCTAAATACTCATTACCATATTAAATGACCTAAGAAATCCTTTAACTTGGTTAACCTAGACTTTTAAAAAACTCACTTGAGCCTAGAGTACTTATAGCACACACCTCTTAACTTCATAAGGACTAGAATTCCAAAAAATTCATTTTGAGAAATGCTGACCAGGATGGTAAATTCCTTCTCTGGGATGTTCTTCCTCTTGTCGATGTCATCTCACAATCTCAGAAGAAAACCTGATTGATCATTGCTACTGTTTATCTTGCCCCACTATAGCACCTTTTCTCTCTGCTGTTCTCTAGGAAGTGTTTAGAATGGGGTTTCTACAAATGACACATTCTGAAAAAATTAAGTCTCCTAATAAAAAGCTAAAATACAGAGAAATACATACACTCACATATGTACATACACACATATGTATACATGTTTTGTGTATCATTGCTATTATTTTTAGCTAGGTTTCTTTCTAATGTTCCAATCTCTGACACCCTATGGCAGATTTACAGGCACTTTTCCATTATGTGGGGTTTTCAAACAGAGATAGCTCATCAGGGTGTGGAAATGTGCCCCAGGGGTGTAAAAAAAGGCTGCAAATTGAGCCCCATATGAACACACAAGCTGATAGCAAGGTGGTGTGGCGGCAGGCTTCCAGCCTGCCTGCAAGTACTCACAGAGAGAGGGGCAGTTGGTTTGTAATAAGCTGGTTTGGTAAGCCCATAACGTCTTACCTGCTGCTGCGATCCTGGGCCCCTACTATAATTATTATGAAGTGATTCCATAAACATTATTACCATGTATTAAACATATGTGATGACGTCAGATAGCAGACACCAAAATAAAAACAGACTGTTAACAAGCACAAATGTTTTTTTTTTTTCTTTTTTTTTTTCGTTTGTTTGACGAGGCATAGCACAGAACTTCTTTCAGCAGTGCCTTTCTTTTTGAAAGGTGCCAGCAAGTCTGGAACATATGATTCACATCACATATACAATAAAATGAGGGGCAATACACCAGAAAAAGAAACTACACAATATGAATTCAAATTCCATCTGTAAGGGAACATATTGAGTTTCTTTTCCTCAGTCTAGAATCAAAATGATGTGATTTAGGTGTGGAAATCAGAATTTAGTATAAGAAGGAAGACACTTGATGGGAAAAGATATTCTAGTCTAGATACTTGTGGGCTCAGGGAGACACTGGACCCAGAATCTGGTCAACATGAAATGGCAGATATCTAGTTAGAGGGCATGGATAGTCCTGATGTCTGTAGTAGCAGAGTCCCAAGGGATCAAGATAAATGAAAAAAGACAATGAAAGTCATCTCACTAAGGCGAAAAAAAAAAAATAATAATCTACAGTAAAGTATAGAAAATGATGGGAAATAAAATTATCAGAACTTGAGAAGAGTTGTCATGAGGGAAAAGAAGTTTCCTTGATTGGCAAATGTGTCACATCCTCCCCTCCCTTAGACTTGGCAGTCACTGCTAAGTGATGGTCACATTTTCCTGGTGTGAACTTAAAAGTCCTCCAAGTCCTACTCCACTTGGCTCTCCTGGCTGCCATTTGTAGTCAACTAGAGTTGGCAGGCATGACACTTCCTACTAACCACCTGAATTTAATCTTTCCTGTAATAATCAGTGAGATCAAAAACTCTGAGATTAGTTGCACCATATAGGTAACAGGTTTGGATGCAAGAGAGATCCTGATTTCCAAACTAAATTTAGCTCCCGCCCCCAGAACAGAACAGAATATGAAATACTGCCTAATTGTACAAAGCCCAGCTAGGGTACACAATAAGTCATAAAAGAGAAAGGGGATAACTGTGGCAGATAAAGGGTTTTAATGACCAATTGAATCTCCAAATCAGAAGCTAAATTAAATAAAAGCAGTGCTGATGAAAAGCCATTTGATTTGAGTAGTAAGAGGTTTTCAAGTAGCTCTCTTAGTGCGGTTTGTGGGTTGTGGCATGCTCTGGAGTCCAGGTGGGAAAGGTCCTGCATTGCATGCGTCTGCAGCAAGGCAGACCGAGTTCTATCCTCAGGGAGCAGAGGCCGAAAATACAAGTGAGGAAATTGGCTCATGCTTAGGCAGAAGTTGGTGATCGAGGAAAGATTTTTTAATAATAGAAATCGCAAAACTCTGCTTAAAACTCTATGGAAAGAACCCCAGAGACCAAAGGTCTATTTCATAATAGCAACAGAAAGAGATGGAAAAATCCCAGAGAGAAAACCTGCAGGGGCCTCGTTGAGCAACAAAAAGTCGGAGGAAATTAATAAGAGGCCAGACACGGCCCTTGCAAACCAAAGACTCCAAGTGGTAGAAGAAAAATTGCACTTTCAGAAAGTTGGGAATGGTGCAGAAAACCTAGTGAAAATTAGGGCAAGTGAATTTAAATTGAGCTTTTCAAAGTTAGGAACATACACACCATTTTAGATTAAAATGAGGCTACGACTACGTAATGTGAGTCAGTCATCTACACTGCAGTGCTTTGCCAATCGTGCTCTCTTATCTGTAGTTTCTGCTTTAACCCTAAAATCTTTCTACTCTGCTTATCCCTTGGGTACTGCCGTCCAGTGTATCTGTGTTCCATGCAATTCAAACAGAGGGAAGGAACACAGAGTTAGCAGTAGACAGCTCCGAATAGTAACTCAATGCTTAAGTGTTATTTACAACCACTATTTTCTCACTTGTTAAAAGGGAATAATAATTCATCTCTCAAATGCCATTATGAGAACAAAATGAGAAGAGATATATACAGAAAGCATCTGGCACTGTGCCTCATACTGATAGATTCTCAATAAAAGCTAGCTATTAATAAAAAGCCAAAGAATTCCATTCTATAGTTCTTCTACAGACTGATGTCCTAAATATTTTCTTTGGTTAGTTTTCTCAGCAATGAAAAAAAACAAGTTGAACAATTTCTTCTTCTGCACATGAGAGAGTAATAATTCAGACTCATCTTCTCACAATAAAAAATTAGAAGTGAATGAAACAAATTAACAGCTGCTTTCAGATACTGGACCACAGAGTGTACAGGGCCATGATCCTTAATAAAGAAAAGCAACAGCAGGTAGTCCTAAGATTGCCTTGGCTTTTTCTCTAAAGGCAATTTCTTAGTAAATGTGCAGTGAAGAGGAACTCAAACAGAGCTCTACAGAGCCTCAGAGTTGACAGCAGAGATCAAAGTTTGGGGAAGCAGAGGCAGCCAGAATTTTCGGGGCAGAGTAGCAGAAAAAAAATGAGGCCACAAGTGAAAGAAGTCCTAAAATCAACTTAGAGGTCAGTTTGGTATTCAGCAAAATGCTGATCTGTACCCGCACAAATAAGATGAAACTCAATGAAATCAAGCAAAGGGAAACCTCAGGGAAAGAATAATTCCAGGGAGCTATAAAGTTTCCCAAGTTCACGTGACACTGGGAATTAGGTACATTTTCAGAGCCAGAGTGGAGTGACCACATTGAACACTTGGAGTGTTCAGGAGAGATCTCAGGACAGGCACAGATTACTGTGAGGAACTCAACAGCAACAAAGAAAACGTAAAACCAAGTCTCAAAAGGATCAAAGTGATCCATATGCAATTTAACTGCCTGTCTGCCATAGGTGTTAATGGAATAGGGAAAAAACTTAAAAACCAGGCCAAACCAAACCACAAAACCTCAATGATGTAAAATTCTAATGTTTGCCAGTCAATAAAAAACATTAATAGACATGCAAATAAGCAGTTTTATAAAAATGAAGGGAAAAAAATTAGTCAATGTGAACACACCCAAGCATGATGGAGATGATAGACAGAAAAGAATGTTAAGTATGCTCCTAATATTCAAAAATTGGAAGGAAAAGTCTGAATGTAACTAGAATAGAAATCAAAATTATTATAAAGGACAAAATAAAATTTGTAGAAATGAAATATACAATGTAAAAATTTTAAATTTTATTGGATATGATTTGTAGTCATTGGATACTATGAAATAAGAGCCATAAACTTAAAAACATGAAAACAAACTATCTAAAAATTAAGTATGCAGAGTCAAAAAGACTAGAAAGAAGGAAGTTTAAAGAAAATACCAAGGAATCTAACATATATATAATTGGCATTCCAGTAAAAGGTTTGGTGGCATAGGAGTATTCTTGAATAAAAAAGGATCAGAAATGTTTCAGATTTATTAACAATTATAAACCCACATATAGCTCCAAGAAACTCAAGACACCGTAAGCAGGAAGAAGGGAGAGCAGGGAGGCAGGCAGGCCCAGCAACATTCATTATAACTGAAATGCAAAAAAAATAGGTAAAGAGAAAACTGTGAAAGTCCTAGAATAAACAATTGGAATATTGAATTTAAAAATACCATACCATTTAGAATAGCTTCATAAATATTCATAGCAGTTTTATTATAAGAGTAAAAAATGAGAAACAACCCTGATGTCCATGAAAAAGTCAATACATTTTTTCAATGTAGTACGTCCATACAATGGAAGACCACTCAGTAGAAAAAAAATATTTTTTATTGTGTATTTTAAAATTATTTTTGGTATTGGGGATTGAACTCAGAGATACTTAACTACTGAATTATATCCCCACCCCTCTTTATATTTTATTTTGAAACAGGGTCTTGCTAAGTTGCCCAGGCTGGCTTCAAACTTGGAATCCTCCTGCCTCAGCCTTCTGTCATTGGGAATATAGGCATATGCTATTATGCTCAGCTAAAAAAAAATTATTTTTAAAACATAGATGAATCTCAAATACACTTATGCTGAAAGAAAGTTAAATACATAAGAATTTATACTATTTGATTCAATTTCAGTTTTGATTCAATATATAATGAATGAGAACAGATACATGATTGCTTAGGTCTGGGGTTTGGGTGTAGATACTGAATGGGAGAAAAAAAATCATTAAATTTTGGGGGTTAGTAAAAAATAGTCTTTATTTTGACTTTGTCTGTAGTTACAATAGAAACATTTTATCAAAACTACTGGAACTGTATCATTAAAACAGATACATTTTATGTTCTATAAATGCTGCCTCAAAAATGTTACTTAAAAATAAAGCTGAGGGCTGGGATTGTGGCTCAGTGGTAGAGCGCTTGCCTCGCATGCGTGAGGCCCTGGGTTTGATCCTCAGCACCACATAAAATAAATCAATAAAGACATTGTGTCCACCTACAACTAAAAAATATTAAAAAAAAAAAAATTAAGCTGAGCTGGGCACCAAGGTGAATGCCTGTAATCCCGGTGGTTCAGGAGAATGAGACAGGAGGATCTCAAGTTCAAAGTCAGCCTCAGCAATTTAGTGAGTCCCTAAGCAGCTTAGTGAGACCCTGTCTCAAAAGAAAAAATAAAAAGGGCTAAGAATGTAGTTCTGTAGTAAAGTGCCCTGGATTCCATCCCCAGTATAAAAAATAATAATAATAAGTTGGATTTGTCATTCTTTCCTTATTTAATCTCAGTCCCTATTACTCTCCATTGCTACATGTCAAGTCCGCTTCATTCAATTGCAAGACCAGCATTGAGATGCGCACAGTGAAGTGAATAGAGGTCAACATTTAAGGAGCATTCATTCCCTCTCAGGGTTACTCACAACCCTGACTTTTATGTCACCTGTTGACAGCATTTCTTTGTGACTCTAACTTAATATCCTGTGGTCTGACTTGCATCCTCACCATTTTCCTAAAGCTCAACAACAGGAATGGACTCTTTGTGCATCTACTTTTCATCTCTATAACTTTGAGCAGTGTCTACCATCTTACTTGATATCTTTTATGATTATCGATCATCAATTGTAGTTGTGGTTTTGTTTCCTGTCCATCCTATCTACTGCTCTTGTGGCAATCATTTTTTTTTAATCTTTCAGTGGGTTTCTCTATCTTCTTTTTCTATCCTAAGTACCACAGACTGTGGTTTAAACAACAGAAATTTGGTTTTTGAAGATTATGGAGGCTGGAAAGCTGAGACCAAGGTATGAGCAGAGCTGGTTTCTTCTGAGCATTTCTCTTGTACTTAGAGATGGCTCTCTTTCTCTTCTGTCTTGGTATGGTCCTATTCCTGCATATCTCTTTGTCCTAATCTCCTCATTTTATAAGGATACCAGTCATATTGGATTAGGACCCACTCCGATAACCTCATTTTACTTAAGTAAGTCCTTAAAGATTCTACTTCTATATACAGTCACTTTCCATCATACTAAGGGCAGGATTTACATATATGAAATTTAAGGGTGACACAGTTCCACCCATAACAATGACTATTGTCTTGGTGTGCCTTTGTTTTACATTTACCACCAATACAAAACCTGCTCAGCTTCAAAGACCAGATTAGCTATCATCTCTCTCTTGAAGTTTTTCCTTATTAGCAAACTGGATAGGCTCACTCTTCAGAACTCTTGTGACATTTGGTTTGTATATTTGTTGATATGTGAATCATAGTCATTTTGCATTAGTTACCAGTGTGCTTTTCTTCTCTCTTCTAAGTTCTCTGCAGCCAGGGAATGTGTTGTTTTTATCATTGTAATTTCTGTAACTACTAGTTTTATTCTGCCACCAATAAACACTTGTGGTTGAATGTGGTTACAGAGCTTGGCCTTCAAGACAGGACTTCAGCAACTTAAGAGTCTTCTCAGCTCCTATCCCCTTACTTCCTAATCTCCTTCATTAGTTCACGTACAGCATTGATTCCAAACCAAGTCCATTTTGTTAAGTGAAGTAATAGTTTATACTTTTAGAGTTAGACTTTGTGAGAATGCATAAAGGATATTGGAAGTTGGGGTGAGAAAGAAGGTGAAAAGAGATATAATTATTAAGGACTTTCTGGAGGATATGACTTTTAAAAATTGTTTCATGAATTTATTCCTCAATACAATGCTCTGAGGTAGACTATACCTTCTGCACTTTACAAAAAAGAAACCTGAAGCTCAGATACATTAAGGGACATGTAGTTAGTGGTAGTAGTATAACATAACCAGAATTCTAATGTGGGCTCACCAGGTCCTGAGTACTTGACCTCTGTCTTTCTTCCATGCTGCCCATCAGATACATGCTATGGTTTAGATAATAGGTGTCTCCCCAAAGCTCATGTGTGAGACAATGCAAGAATATTCAGAGGTGAAATGATTAGGTTTTGACAGCCAAAATTCACCCAGTCAGTGAATGAATCTCCTGGTGGGGATTAACTGAGTGGTAACGGCAGGCTGGTAAGGTGTGCCTGGAGGAGGCGGGTTATTAGGGGTGTGGCTTGGGGGCATATATTTTGTGTCTGGCAGTGGAGCCTCTCTCTGCTCTCTGATCATCATGTGAGCAACTTCCCTTCTACCATGATGTTCTGCCTCACCTCAAGCCCTGAGGAAAGGAGCCCACTGTGGTCTGAGACCTCTGGAACCGTGAGCCCCCAAATGAACTTTTTCTCTTTTAAAATTGTTCTTATCAGGTCTTTTAATCACATCTGTAAAAAAAGATGACTAAAATAGTAGACTTGATAATAGAAGTAGTATATGGTGCTTTTTGGAGGGAGGCACTTTTCTATATACCTTATATAGTTCTTTACTTAAACTTAGGCAAGTTTCACATTGTTATCACCATCTGCATCATCATTTATAATCATTGAGGCATAGAGATGTTAAAGCTAAGGTTAAAGTGTTAAGAAGGTCCAGAATTTGACCCAAACTGACTAGTTCCAGAGTTGCTGCCCTTCACCATCCACTGTACTGCCTGTCTTGCAAATTGCCAACTTTATAAGTCTTGCTGCTCCTCCGAGGGTGAGCACTGCCACTTGGAATTTCTGCTCATCAGCAGTTGGATTAGCATCCACACCCTGGATAAGCCAGGCACAGGTGCATAAATCTGCCCTCACTCAGCTTCTTTCCTCCTCAAACTTTTCAGAGTTCAGGTAACTATTAAAAGAATAGGCATTAGACTCCGGTTTTCACCTTTTGGAAAATACATTTCCCAGTTCACAAGCCAGCACACATCCCATCTCAGCCCAAGCTGGGATGACAATTAGGTTTTATCTTTCGTAGGAAAGGTGAGTTTCACATGTCTAGTTCATCTCCATGGGTTGCCTTTTGGTTTTGTTTTTATTTCTGCTTTTTTCAAGAAGAAAATATAAATTGGGAAGTTGTCCAAAATGCTATTATCAATTATTTACACTGCTTCCGTGCAAACATTTTCCCTACCTTCTACTAAAAAACAGAAGACATTTTGCTGACTGTTTTACCTGTGGCAACTCCATTCTCCTAGTTACTTTTGAAGAAGCAAACTGAATTTTGCCAGGAAGCAATGTGAACTGTGTTCTGAGAACCACATCCTTCCTTCTGGTTTCCATGGGTGGGCAGGGTGGATTTTTTTTTTTTCCTTTACTCATTTTGCCTCTTTGGAGATGAAATAATTTATATAATTGGTCTATTTGGGTAGACTTCTGGGCCAAATTGTGCTCTTCTTTTATATTGTCTCAAACTGTCTTCAGGGCTAAGAAAGGGAACTAACCTCAAACTTGCATGGTTGCTTTGTAGCTGGAAACACACCTTCCCCACAGGATTTCAAGCAGACTCTAGATTTAAACATTATGTAAACAATATAAGCTTTCTTGGGAGGAAGTTCTGTTAGGTTTAAGCAATTCCATGACAGAAATCAGTGGTAAGAAGCATGGTAGCATAAAATCAAAATGTCTGCCCACAAGATGTGATACATCATAGAACGAGAGGAGGCCAGCATACTAAACATAGCTCACCCTACATGAAAGCACCTCCCAATTCTAGTAACAGAACACAAAGGGGAAATGGGAATGGAGTCATTTTAAGTACACTTGACAGAAAAGCAAAACACGAGACTAAAACCAGTGACTAGAGCTGCCATTACTAATTTTCTAAACATTGCTAGAAGGCAGGAAGCCCTGGAGAGACCATCTCTAGGAAAGAAGTCAGTACAGAGACAAATGCTTTCTCTCACACACATGGTAAATGCAAAGTGCCAAAAGTAGGCTCTCGCTGGAACATTTCTGCTAAAACTGTGTTTAAGTTCATAACTGTGATATCAGGACAAGTGGCATCTACTGATTGACTTGCTTGCAAAGCTGAAATTCTTCTCAAAGACTATCTAGTACCATCTTTGTCAACACTAATTCAGATCATGCTTAAGGTCTGCTAAATGTTGAGGGTTTCTTTTTTGTTTGAGTTCTGAACAATTCGAGAAGATGTGAAGTAGAGAAATAAAATACTGGCAGAGATTAAGATGGAGTGACTAGTCAGGTTTGGAAACCAAGTGGACTTAGGACGACTGAACTACAGAATGAGACACACTTGCTGGTCATACCAGTGCTGGAGCCAGCATCATGTTCCCTCTGCCCCATGCCTACAGGAACAATGAAATCAAGACAAAGGTATGTTTCTTGCAGGCAACCTACCTAGGTATTCTTTTGCAGTGTTAAAGGTGGAGAAGCCAGAGAAGAATTCTGTTCTTTATGAAAACCAAGAGTGGGAAAATGATATTTCCATCTAGCAGAATCCAAAGCAAATAATCCCTTTATTTTCAGTTTCAGATCAGTCTTTATTTTGCAGTTATTTATACCAAGGAACTCAGTTCTTACACACTAGATTTTGTATGTTTGCCACTCTAGTGAGTACATGGCATTGTGATTAAGTTTATTTAGCCCTTAAGTTTTCACTAGTAACAAAAGGACCATTAGTAAGAGGTGGTCGTACTTTTCCAGACATGGCTGGCCTCAAATAATGCATATGGAATTTTCTGTTAACATTTCTGTGTAGACCATTACAATTTCTTGTGTCAGAAAAGATGAAAAATACTTTCTCCTATTAATTGGCTGGGTAACAAAATTTTTAAAAATGGCCCTCAACTCCAGGGATAAGAGCAAAGAAGCAAGCACATCAGTTTCCACCCCCAGGCAACCAGGAGGGGAATTTCCAAATCATCTTGTTGCTACTCTTGCTCATCTATATCACCTAGCTTTTTCCATATCTGTTCCTCATTCCAAAATCATATGTTATTCTAGAGTCTTAATCCCACAAAATCCCTTCTACAACAGTAGACTTATCCTTTTTTATTTTATTTTTTACTGGGCATATTGTTAAGTTAATTAGATAAAATAAGCTATAATTTTTTAAATGTACCTGACACAGTGGGCTTAAACTCAGTCTGTAAAATTGTGGAAACAAGGACCCTTGTTTCTTTCCATTTGAGTGATGGGCCAGTGACAGAAGTGACCATTAGCTGAGATCTCATCAGGACTCCTCAGCCATTACATACGACACCTGCCATAGTATCTGCCAACCTGATGTGCTGATGTTGAAAGGTTAACCAATTTTATTTCTTAAATTTTATTCCTAAGTTAATTTTTTTCAGGTCCATCCCATCAAGAGATCTTGGGGAGAATTAATGCTCAAAAGTCTGAATTTCAGGAAACATAACAACATGCTCAAGTTATGGAAGACTTTTAAATGATTTTTCTTAAAAAAAATTTTTTTTGCAAGACATCAACTCTCAGTAAATGTTTATCTTTAATTTTAACCTGAAACTAAGTTTGAGAAATTCTAGTCCACATGGATTTTGTTTTCACAAAACTCATCAAAAGGGCTTACAGACTGCCTCTGATCAAAATGATGATGAAATTGCTACTTCAGCTTCAAGAAAGTTTGAAGTGCTTTATTTATTGTGACCCCATTTACTGACAAATCTCCAGTTGGTTGAAATCCAATTTAAATAGATGCAGAAATTTGTATACTTTTCAAATTGATAGAGAGAGCGAGAGAGTAGGGTGGGGAAGGCAGTGCTGGAACTATACTATGAGCTCTCCTGGGCCTCCAGCTTGCTGACTGCAGATCTTGGAACTTCTCAGCCTCCATAATCACATGAGCCAATTCCTCATTATAAGTTTATAATAAACATATGTAGAGACATATGTGATATAGGCATGTATATATCTCCTATTGGTTCTGTTTTTCTGGAAAACCTAATATGAAGACCAGACCTTGCATTCTGGTTTACAGGCTTTGCAGATTCTGTCTCAGTTCTTCTTTGAGCTTCCCCTGACACCATTCTCTCACATTTGCATGTAAAACTTTGGCCCTATTGCCTCTTTATGGTGAACTTAGTTTTTAGCTCTAGAGCAGGGGCCAACAAACTTTTTCTATAAATGGCCAGATGGTAAATATTTTTGTTAGACTTTACAGTCCAAATAGTCTTTGTTGCAATGATTGCCCTTTCTACTTGTGCCAAAGAAGCCATAGAAAATGCATATATAAATGGTGTGGCTGGGTGACAAAAGGAGCTTGTGGGAGGTTTAGGGCAGTTGGTGGGAATGCAGACTCAGCTGGGCCTAGGTTACCACCCCCTACTCTGTGTCTTCATCCATCCTGTCCACTCCCTCGGCTGCAATACCTGTCTCCTGCCTTTTACCTAGCAAATCTACTTTTGGCAGTCATTTTCTGGTCCTACCTTAGGTGCCACTTCTTCCTGGAACTTTCCATTATGCCAACTCTGGGTCACATACCCCCTCCCTATGAGCCTTCCATGTGCCTGTACTTTCTCCACATTCTAATTGCCAATTTCCATATTTATATCCCTTTCTAGGCTGTAAGTTCCACAGAGAGGACCAAGTTTGCCTTATTATCATTTTATATCCAGTGTTTGTACCTAGTAGGCCCTCATTAGGTAGTAGCACTTATTGCTGTTTTCATTACAGTATGATTGTATTAAGTGGGCCATGGTGGTGAGCCAGACAACCAGCCGCTCGCTCGCCTATCAGACAAGTCATACTGATAAACTAGCAAAGAAAGAACTTTCCCAAGTCAGGGTTGACTTATTGTCTGGGTAGAAGCAATTTTAACTAATAAGTAGGTACAATAGCCTAAAACCTACACAGGTGGTTCTCAGTTTTTGTGTCCATTGAATCTCCTGGGAGAGCTGTAACAGTTATTGATGCCCAGATTCTACCTGCAGAAAGTGTCATTTAATTGTTATATAGTGAGGCCTGGGCATGGGAGCTTTACAATCTCCCTATGCATGTTAGATTCCTAGGGCTGCTGCAACACATTGTCAGAAACTGGATGGTTTAAAACAACAGAAACATATTCCCTCATGGTTCTGGAAGCCACGTTGTTGATAGTGCTACTCTAGAGGTTTGAGGGGAGAATCCTTCCTTGCCTCTTCTGTGTTCTAATGCCTACCATCATTCTTTGGTATTCTTTGGCTTACGACTACATCATTCCAGTGTCTTCCTCCACCTTCACATCACCTTCTCTGTGCGTCTTCCATAAGAATATTTGTTGCTAGGTTTAGGACTCACCTGGAGAGTCCATAATATTCTTATTTCAGGACCTTAGTGATAACTGCAAAGACTTTTTTATGGAATAAGGTAAGAGTCACAATTTCCTGGAAGTAGGACATGGACTTACTCTTGGGGGCCACCCCACTAGGTAATTCTGATTTATAAACTCTAAGTAATATGCATGCGATCGTGCGTGAGCCTGACATATCTGTGCCTTGGAGTGTGTGAAGCGTGTGGGAGTTGACTACTTTTGCCAAGTGAGAAAGGTCATTTTGGAGCTTCCCTTTCCCTCTGAAAGAGCAACAAGGGTAAAGAATGGGTGAGGAGAAAATGCCAGGCAAGTGAGCCCTAGGAGAGGCAATGTCCCTCCGTCCTCTGTCCTCTACTTCTCTGTCCTTCAGAAGTATTTTTTCCTCTATATAGAAATGCTAATATACAATTTTTCTTGATGGAGATATTCTTTCTTGGACTAAGCATCTCTTGTCTTAAACTTTTCATATTGTTCCAAAGACAACCAGTCTTTCATTTAGGTCAGACTTAGATTGTGGGAGAGAGCTGGCCTGGGTGTTCCCACAGTAGTGTGCAACAGTATCAGGTTTCTCAATCATGTGGCTTGACCGTAGTTCCGTAGTTCCGTGTTCTTGTAGCAGTTCCGCATTCCTGTAAAAACGCAAGATTAGTAAAGTAGGAACACTTTGTAAGACTTTGGTGCATCCGGTTGTACCCTGTGGCGCTTCCGGGTGAGAGGGCATCCTAAGATATATACACCCAAGTCAGCGGAATAAATGGGACTTGAGTCTTGCCTTGTCCTTTGTGTGTGTGTGTGTGTGTAATTCTTATCCGCAGCTCCCTTGCCGATCCTAGTTTCACTTTGTGCTGGGCCAGGCACCGGCATTAGATGAAACCATGGGAAGGTTTATGATATGCTCCCTTGGATGTTTGAGACCTTCATAATCATGATATTCCAATTTCCTGCTCCTTCTCAGACTCCTTGAGAGTAGAAAGATGTGTTCTTATATTTTAGTGAAACCAGAGTTGCCTTATATTGATTTTGAATGCTAAAAAGCTAAAGAGGCTAAAACAGCCATTTCCTGCTCGTTTGCTGCTTAGTTTCCAAAAGTCATTTTGCTTTAGCTTTTAACAAAAATAAATTTGAGTATTTAAGAGTGGTGATTCTCTTCTGCAAGGATCCCCTGAGGTTGGGGATGGAATGCTCAGTTACCTTTTGTTTTTTCCTCTCTGCCATCTTTTGGAAACTAAACATCATTAGAAGTTCCAGTAATTGCAGGACAAGCAGTACTTTCATGGCAGGCTTTCAGCAACTTCCTCAAAGGAAAATGTCTAGTTCTTATTTGTAATAAGATAATAATGTGATTTTTGAAAAGGGCGGCATGATTGTAGATTTTTTTTTTTGCCTTAAAAAAAAATTAGAGCTAGCAAAGACATTGTGTGTGTGTGTGTGTGTGTTTCTTAAATGAAGGAAGTAGAAAGCTATTGGATGCTATTTAGTTGGGAGAGGACACTTATTAATGCCTCCTGCTTTCTGGGATGTGAGCTAATACCCCCTGCCTGCTGGCACCAACTCCTTTCTACTGTTTCATTGGACAGGGAGAGAAAACACCCATTCTGCTCATTTCAACCTTATTGCCTCATTCTTATTCTAATCTCTAAATAAAAAGGGCAAGGTCCTTTCTGCTGAGTCAAGACATTTTATAATTTGGAGAAAAATCCCCCCCCCCTTTCTTCCCTTCCAATTTGGATAAGATGATGAGCAATCCTGATAGACTAATTTAGGTAACTTTTCAGGTGTTCTCATTGAAACGAGAATTGCCAAAGAAATGCAGGAAATGCTAGTACTTATCGGAAATGCAAATGTGGCATTTGTTCAGCTTAATGTGAATAGCCTCACCCCAGCAGCAACAGAAGAGACAATGAGAACCAGTTAGAGTTCCAGAAATTCACCCTTTCTTTCAACTAATAAGACATTCTTTAAAAAAAAGAAAAATAGAAAGAAAGAAAGAAAGAGAAAAAAAGAAAGAAAGAAAAAAAGACAGGGAAATATATGTGGTTTTGCTTCAGTTACCGACAAAAAAATACCAATTTGGTATGGGTTTATTTTAACTCAAAAAATCTGTTGTTGTGTAAAGTATTGTCAGAACAAAGTAGCAATAAAGGAGTTTTATGTCCTCCCTGCCTTCATTATGGCTAGGTTTTAACAGTGATGGAACGCGGGTCACCCAATGTTGATAGTGACAGTGGGGGTTATTCTCCACTGAGGGCTGCTGCGGAATAGCCATGTTTATTGCCCATCATTTTTCAATGATTTTGTGCCATCATTTAGGAGATGAATAAAATAACTCTGTAGCAGGCATGCATGTAAATAAATTAAGCATTAAGAACCAGCGAGTTGTAATCATCTTTCTTTGAGAATGTAGTAAATAGTTGCAATCAGGGAAATGGACGAGAAATGACATGAAATTGCAGTTCCAGTTAAGAGAGCAGAGGAGCTACAGCAGGACTTGGGTGAGAGGGGAGGTCTGAGGGGACAGGAGAGTGCAGTTGTCTTTTAGGTGTGTTTTGGACTCCAAAATCACACTAGGCAAATAATGTATGAGTCATTGTACCTTCCTAAGTGAAAGTATCTATTATTGATGAGTGAACAACAAGGAATGAAATCTTTAGCAATATTTTACCATTTTCTTCATTTAAGACTTCAGGTCTCCTAGGCGTGGAATCACGGCAAACCCAAAACCTTCATCTCACACTGCCTCTTTCCACAATGACCACTTTAATTATTGAGAAGATCTTTTTAAATATTAAGATTAATTCGGAATAAAAGGGGGATTTGATTAAAAGATGTGGATTTTTCTCCTATCTTCTTCTTTTTTTTTTTTAAATGATGTGCCATTATTTTTTTATATCTTTATTTATTTTATGTGGTGCTGAGGATCGAACCCAGTGCCTCACATATGCGAGGAAAGCACTCAACCACTGAGCCAAAACCCCAGCCGCATCTCCCATCTTCTTTTGAAGGAAAACAGAAACTATGTAGAGGAAAGCCTTTCCTTCATTTTTACTGAAGTAATGGTTGAACCAGGATGATATAGTTGTTCCAGTATCTTCTCCAAAGTAAGTAAGTAAATAAATAAGTCAATGAATAGAATATTGTACTCTCTCAACTTTTTCTGATTTTCAATTGAATATTGTGGTCAATTTGACCTCCTCAGATATGTGCTTTAGCTAGAAAATATATTTAGTTTATCATCTTTATGTGTGATGCACGTGAGCCAGTTTATTTGTGGAGAAAACTCAATGCAGAAGAGACAATGTGGGCTTCCAGTATCACCAGACCCTGATTCAAATCCTCGCTCGCCACTAACATGCTGATTGTCTGTAGATTAAGTTTTGTACCTCTCTGAGCCTATTTTATTCCTCATAGATGAAATAAACATACATTCATATCATATAAATCCCTCTATATCAAGTCTAACATATAGCATTTGCATAGTTAATGGATGCTGAAACTGTTGATTGTGAAATTCAGGAAACCATAAAGTATATGCACTGATCTTGGCCCAGTGCGAGCTGAAGTACAGCTGATGTTTATTGAGTTCTGATCAGGTACTCTGGTAAATGCTTTCATGTATGTCATCACATTCATTTCTTAGAATACTCAAAGTGTTCAATACTTAGAATACTCAAAGCTCCCTGCTAGGGCTGGAATTTGGATCCAAGACTCCTAATTCTAGGTGAGGGCTCCTTTCCCCTCAGTGTGTCTTCACCCACATGTACCAGCCAGCCAGGAGGGTCTGAACTTAAGATATGAAACATTAAACTTCATCTATGACTGTGTTGTATGGTTTACTCCATAATGCCTTCTATTAGAATTCTTGAGACGAGTGAGAGAAACCCAAATTGTTCTGGTTCATGCAAAAATGAGGAATCTATTAACTCAACTAATAGGAAAGCTCAAGAGAAGCTAGATTGAGGCCGAGGAGGACTCAGAGACCCAGACAAGCTCAGTGGCTCTTGGCTATGCTTCATCTCTCACTTGACAGGTGGCTTTGTCACTGTGAGGTTCTCCTTCTCCAATTGGTGACCATATGGGTGCCAGCATATCCCCACCAATAAATTCAGTGGAAATAAAGATCCTCTCTTCCCAATAATAATCCAAAATTAATACTCATTCAATAATGTAGGTCCCAAGTCCATGCCTGAGACAATTGTTCCACCTGGCCAGAGATGGGTCATATAATTATCCCTGGAATTAGAGGTCCAACTGGTTATCCAAAACAAAAAAAACCCAGAGAAGTGGGGGCAATCTCCCCAGGAAGGTATCTGGAATCAACATGAATGAACCAAATATTTGTTGTTCTGGCAGAGAAAGGACACAGAGAATCAAGTCTTTGGCCTGCAAACTGTGTGACCTCAACTCAATCAAGTGCCTTTGAGAATTAGGCCTTTGGTGCCAAACACTTTGTGTAAATTCCTGCTCTTCCACTTTTTAGCTCTGTGGTTTTGAACACAAAGTGTTGTCTCTGTATGTCTCCATTTCCTCATCTGTAAAATGGCTCTTATGGTTTAGATACAAGGTGTTTCCCCAAAGCTCATGTGTGAGACAATGCAAGAATGCTTACAGGTGGAACGATTGGGTTATGAGAGCCTTAACCTTATCAGTGCATTAATCCCCTCCTAGGGATTAACTGGATGGTAATCGTAAGCAGTTAGGGTATGGCTGGAGGAGCTCCGTCACTGGGGGAGTGCCTTTGAGGCATATATTTTGTCCCTGGTTATCAGAACACTCTCTGCTTTTTGATGCCATGTCCTGAGCTGCTTTTCTCTTCCACCATGATGTTCTGCCTCACTTTGGGCCCAGAGCAATGGAGCCAGCCGCCTATGGACTGAGATCTCTGAAACTGTGAGCACCAAATACATTATTCTTCCTCTAGTGAGGTATTTTGTTCACTGCTGCAAAAAAAAGCTGACTAAAACAATAGCACAAGTCATAGATTTTGGAGGGAGACTAAATGGATTGAGCCATGAATAGATATTCCAAAAGAAACATTCAGTACTTAGTAATTTTGTGGTTCATTAAATGTTGCTGTTGGCTACCACTTTGAAATTATTGACTTGGTTTCCTTAAATGTAACAGAGGACTTTGTCTTCCTTGACTAATGCACAGAATGAAAGAGAATATACAGGATACATTTTAAAAAGTGTAAAACATTTTATAACTGTCTTGTGGCATTACACCTGCAGGATTAGATGCCCTTTGCTCAACGTCACCTTTAAAGTGACATTGTTGGCATCCTGCTATGTTTGCCATTTCCCAGTGAGTTTCTCTAGCATAAATTCACCTGTGAGTGCTTGGCCTGTACTCTGAATGGAAAAGGAGAGCCATTGGATATGTTGAGCGGATAATTTTTCCACTTTGCTCAAACTTCTAGTGATTTCCATTCTTATCAGAGTAAATGGAAGGTTCTCACCATGGTCTAAGACTCTACATAATCTGCCCCCCAAACTTCTTTCTCTCCCATCTCGTTGCTTCACATTTTCTTCCCTCTCTAATTGGCTCTATTCACGCAGACCTTCTTGCTTGTTCTAGAACCTGAACATGCTAGGTTTGACTGCCTTGGGGCCTTTGTATGTACCATTACCTGTTCCTGACCCACTTCTTCACATCAGTCTGGGAAAATATCACCTTCTCTGAAAAGCCTTTTCTAATCCATCAGACATAATGTGCACTCCTCTTGATGCTCTCAGTCCACCCTACCCTGCCAGTTTTTATAAGCATTCACCTTTACATGAGAATTTATGTGTTTACTTATTCTTTTATTTATGATATATTTTACCTAACTAAAATAAAAGCTCCTTAAAGAAAGAATCTTTTGTTGTTTTGTTGACAGGTGAACTCACAGTTCCTAGGAGAGTTAGTCATAATACTAGATATTCAATATTTTCAGAAAGAACAAATAAAGGATATAAAAATGCCTATTGAAAAACTTTTGGACACCATCAGTACTTGGTAAATGTTGTTTTATAAAATATATTACCAGCTGACTCTTCAGTGATATTTTGTCAGTAGTTATAAAAATTTACTGGAGATATTATGCAGCAATTGCTCTCCTAGGTATTCAATCAACTGATTTCAAAACTACTGTCCACATATATACCTGCACAGGAATATATATGCCAACATTCTTG
Organism: Xerus rutilus; assembly: GCA_028644305.1. NCBI lineage: Eukaryota > Metazoa > Chordata > Mammalia > Rodentia > Sciuridae > Xerus > Xerus rutilus. The sequence continues at coordinate 21,169,139 of CM053403.1, read as the reverse complement.
TATTTATAATTGCCAAAATATTGAGGGAATTAGAATGTCTTCGTTCTAATAATAAATAAGTGAACAGTACAAATAATACCAATAATAAATAAATAAACTGTGGTATGCCATACACTGGAATATTATCCAGCAATAAAAATAAATGAGCTAGCTGATCCACTGACCCATGCCAGAACCCAGATCCAGGCTCAAGACTACCCCTGCACAGAGTGGAGATCCACACTGTGGCTTCCCATTTACAAACATGTCACTCCCCAGCTCTCATCCATCTTTGGACACTGCAGCCATCACATAGCCCTCCCCATGTAGTAGCCTCCACCTTGGGACAATAGACAGGTCCTGGGGGCAGCTGCCTGCTGCAGCATGGCAGACCATAGCACTGCATCTCTGAACAGGCAGCCCAAAGCCATTGTAAGTCACACCATTTCAGCCCCATCTCCAAAAGTGTTTGCATCCATTTTGGACCATACTCACTACTATTTTGAGTTATCTCTGCTATTGCTGCCACCATCTTTAGTTGCAGTACCACCCATCTGGGGATACCTTCCGGGGACTGGAAGCAAATATCAAGGTGAGGTACAGGTAATTTGCAGAGTCACTATAAGATTATAGGGTAGAAACTGCAATACTCAGATCCATACTGCAAGAAAGGAAGACACATAATCAACATGAAAAAACAAGGGAAGAAAGTGCCCCAGACAAACCAAGATACTATAATAATTGAATCCATTGATAATGCAGTTGATGAAATGTCAGAGAAGGAGTTCAGAATGTACATAATTAAAATGATCTCAAATTAAAGAATGACCTAAGTGAGCAAATACAGGCAACCGTTGATCACACCAACAAAGAGATAAGGGAACAAATAGAGGTAGCAAAAGACTACTTCAAGAAAGAGATAGAGATCCTGGGGGGGGGGACACCAATCAGAAATCCTTGAAATGAAGGAAACAATAAACAAAAATAAAAACTCAATAGACCACATCACCAACAGACTAGATCACTTGGAAGACAGAACCTCAGATAATGGAGACAAAATATATAATATTGAAAATAAAGTTGACTACATAGCGAAGATGATAGGATATAACATCCAAGAATTATGAGATAGCATCAAAAGACCAAATCTAAGATTTATCAGGATAGAGGAAGGCACGGAGTTTCAAACCAAAGGAATGCACAAACTCTTCAATGAAATAATATCAGAAAATTTTCCAAACATGAAGAATGAATTAGAAAATCAAATACAAGAAGCTTATGGGACACCACATGTACAAAATTACAACAGATCTACACCAAACACATTATAATGAAAATGCTTAGTATACACAATAAGGATAGAATCTTAAGGGCCACAAGAGAGAGGAATCAGATATACATAGGGGGAGAACAATGTAGATCTCGGCATATTTTTCAACCCAGACCCTCAAAGCCAGGAGATCCTAGAAGAACACATACAAAGCTCTGAAAGAAAATGGATGCCAACTAAGAATCTTATATCCAGTAAAATTAAGCTTCAGATTTGATGACAAAATAGAAACCTTCCAAGATAAACGAAAGTTAAAAGAACTTACAGAGAGAAAGCCTGCACTAGAGAACATTCTCAGCAAAATATTTCATAAGGAGGAAATGAAAACCAATGATGAAAATATACAAAGAGAGGAATTACACTAAAGGAAAGGCCAATCAAAGGAGAAACAAGATCAAGTTAAAAACCAAAAATAAACCAAAATGAACGAGAATACAAATTATATTTCAATAAGAACCCTGAATGTGAATGGCCTAAACTCATCAATCAAAAGACATAGACTGACAGATTGGATTTAAAAAAAAAGACCCAACAATATGCTGCCTTCAAGAGACTAATCTCACAGGAAAAGACATCCACAGACTGAAGTTGAAAGGGTAAGAAAAGAAAGTATCACTCACATGGACCATGTAAATAAGCATGGGTTTCCATCCTCATATTTGATAAAGTGGACTTCAAACCGAAGTTAGTAAAAAGGGACAAAGAAGGACATTTCATACATCAATAAGACAGAACAATCGTAAATATCTATGCCCCAAACAATGCGGCATCTATGTATATCTGTAGGAGCACTCTCCAATACCTTCAACTCCTCCCTTCCGTCTTTCCCCATTCTATGCTAATAGACTGCTCTTGACAGAGAGCATCCCTTTGTTTGTAACCTTTGGACATGATTGGTCCAGGAGTGTATATAAGTTTCTGCACTTTCTGGAATAAACGGTGTTTCTGCTTCTCGCTCTGGTGTTTCTGAGTCTCACTGGGGCAGAGCAGTTTCTTACCTATACCCCAGGTTCTGGGTGAGTGACTCCGTGGACCATCACCGTCCTGGGAGACTCCATTTCATCTTCCCCGGAGACTCCTTCTTTCTCCATCTCTCAGGACCCCCAACTCGTGGAGTGGACCCACATGGCTTTAAGGAGCACTGAATGGTGCCCAATGAAACAAACTCTTCTCAACTACAAGAATCCAATAAGCCACAACACAATAAGTGTTGGCTGCATATAGTGAAGAAACCCAACAAACATTCCTTGAGTCAGGTGATTGAGGTCAACAAGAACAGTGATGTTATGGCAACATTTACTCCATGATGTGATGTAATACAAATAGCATTTCTCCTCTATGATTTTCCTCCCCAAAAATCCATAACCCTAATCTAATCATAAGAAATGTTTCATAAAGTCCAGCAGAGAGATATTCTATAAAATATCTAACCAGTACTCTTTAAAACTGTCACAGTCATCAAAGACAAAGATAGCCTGACAAATTGTCACAGCTAAGAAGAGTTTAAAGAGATACAATGATCAAATGTGATTTGGTGTCTGGAATGGAATCCTGAAACAGAAAAGTGACATTAGGTAAAATAGCAGAAATCTGAACAAAGTATAGATGAGTTAATCATAATATGTCAATATTGATTTATTAATTGTAACAAACACAAACATGAGGTATTAATAACAGAGAACTGGGCTCAGAGTACAAGTATTTACAATTTTTCTGTAAGTCTAAAGCAACTGTAAAAATAAAATTTACTTATGTAATAAAAAATATCACCAAGTCAGAATCCCTGGGTAAAGAGTTCATAAACACAGATTTGGTAACAAAAGCAAAGGAGCTGACCGGGACAACATAGGAAGTCAGAGTCCCAGACGTTCAGCTAGACTAATTGATAGTCTTGTCTGCTTTCCTTAATCCATCCTTTTAACACATATTGATTGTTATGTCTCCCATGTACCTGGACCTTTGATAAGAGATGAGAACATAATGGTGAACCAAGAAGTGGCATGTCCCCTGTCCTCAGTGAGCCAAATGAGTAGAGAAGGCATTCCTAAAATAATCATCTATTTACATGTAGAATCCCAGTGGTGGTTAGTGTTACAAGGAAAGAGGAGCACACTACCATCAGAACACAAAAGGGACATTTGAATCCATCAGAGAAGCTAAGAAATGGGTCCCTGACCCAATATTAAAGCCACAGTGGTCATACACATACCACTGTGAGAGGACAGGGAAATTCCGGAGCCGCTTACCTCCCAGAAGATAAGTATGTGAGATGTCTTAGCTTCATTTTGTCAGTGGCTGTCAGCCTGAACCGATCAGCTGCTGTGCAGACAACTTCCAATTTGTGTAGGTTTGATAACTGTTATTTTGTTATAGGCAGCTGCTGTTTATTTGAAGGGGGGGACTAGGTAAGAAAGAATTCAAAAGGTTTTAAGTCTACCTGACAGCATTGCTTTGCAATAACAAATACCGGTTCTCCATGTTGGATGTGGAAGGCGCTGCTTCTTTAGGGTTTGGGGGATCATTTTATCTTATTTTATTTTGTTTCTGTGTGCTCCCCCCCCCCACCTCTAATGATTTCTCCTGTAGATAAGAAATAATTGCTTGTTTCTTGAGGAATAAAAGGAAGAATATCCTAAGGCTACTGTCCTCATATTTGGTATGGATATGACGAATGTCTATTCTAATCCTTGAGGCTTTCTCAAGAAGAACCAGCTTACAAATAAAAGGCTCTAACCTTTTTTTCCTTTGCTCATTATGCAAATTCTATTTTTCAGCTTCTTCCCACCCCCACCCCTACTCAACGCTTTTTCCTTCCCCCTTTATTTTTTCTGAATGAGTTTTCTTCTCTTTTGTCTTTTTCCATGATAGATGTTATTATTCACATGCATCTGGGGTGGAGGAGGATATTAAGCCTATTAATATGTTTACATTTTTACCTGTTTAGAATATGCAGAAGGACAAGGAAAATAAAATAAGCAGGCAGTCCTTCTGAATAATGCTATTGAGCGTGCAGTAACGGCAGAGTCTTTTCTGAGCATTAAGTGGTAATCCGGCTGCATTGTTAGGGTAAGCAGAGTATTCAGAATTCTAATCTTTTATATGTAACAACAGCCCAAGTATATTAATTATAACCTGAGAATTCAGCGTGCTCTTCCGACACATAGGCACCATTTTCCTGCAGGCAGAATGAAACAGTGTTAGCATAGAAATAAAATAATCCTTAGAGTCTCTGCTGACCTTTGCCCTCATTTTCATTCCTGGTTTTATGCGGGAGTAACTAAGCAGGTTAATGTCACAGAACTGGCTGTGATTATTTTTAGTTTAAACAACAGTGTCCGCCCAAGATAAATGCATGTGCGAGATGGATTTTGCCCCTGAGAGCAGTTCATCTCTGCTTCTGTGTACCATTTTCCCTCTCCTGCCCCATAAATGGTTCTGAACATATAGATTACATTATCACATTAAATGAGGATGGGTAAACTTCAAAGGGTTCAGAGTTAAGATGCACCTGGACTTTTAGATTTGGACTTGAAAGTGAGCTCACATTAACTGATCCGTGAAGCCGTGATGGAGACACCTAATGCCGTTGTCAAATTCCTTTGAATGGTTTTTAAATGAGGCAAACTGAATGCAGGACTTCAGGGCTTTTAGCTATCTCCTCAAAACTGACGCTGCCAAGGAAGAGAAAAGAATGGTTTAAAATTTTATTAAAATCAAATACTACAAAAGTCTATCTGATTCAATACCCACAGCCAATGGCATACCTGGTTGTGTCCATTCAGTCATTAAACAAGAAAAATAAGTGTAAATCATGATTTGGGACATATAGAAACAATGCTGTATATAAATTTTTTTCTTATTTATTGGATTATTCCTTCACTTATTAATGTAACAAATATTCATTGGGCTTCCTCTCTATTCAGAACTATGCAGTTAGGTGAGTCCATGAGTATAGCTCTAGTAGTAGCTCTAGCCACAGGATTGTGGTTTCAAGTGACAGAGATCATTTCTTGGCCAAATGTGTTAATTGCTAGTGCAAGACTCTTTAGCATTCCCTTCTTTTGCTGAGATGACTGAGGCCACATGTCCCAGATGGTTCAGTTATTGTCTGATGGGGACAGCCTGCATTGACCTTCAATAACTCATAGTCAGCATGGAGTATATGTGAAAAACAAATCTTTGTTAAATCATGTGATTTTGAAATTCGTTTGTTATTGCAGCACAACCTAGTCTGTCCTGACTCACTAGGAGTTAACTGCCTAACTGGTAATTGAGATGATAAGTGTTGCCATCTATTAAGTTCATAATAAAAACCTTATAAGGTAGATAGCTATTGTCATCCACACCATATAAATGAGGAGGCGGAGGCTCAGAAGGTTAAATAAGTTACTCAACTTCCAGGGTTTATAAGAAGGAGAGAAATGCATTGGGAAAAAAAAAAACATATCCATAAATGTTTCCCCAATGCTCTAAGTACCACAATTAGGAGATAAGAGCAAAAAAGATCTTTCACAGTATTAGGTAGACATTACAAATTCATCTATATAATTCAAACTTGTTCAGTATTCATGACACAAAACAAATGGTGCATTCCAAAACACATTCTGCAGATTTCTGAATAGGACTTATTCAAATAATTTTGTAAAACATGGTTCTCCCTCAGGCAGAGCTGATGACTGAGGCGTGAAGCACTGAAGGGCTCCCCTCAGTGAGTATAAAACTCAGTTTTGGGACTGGAGATATAGCTCAGTAGTAGAGTGCTTGCCAGGTATACACGAGGCCCTGGGTTTAAGTCCCAGCACTCAACAACAACAAAACCAGTTGATGTACCTGTTGACATTCCTTTAACTTCACCTGTCATCCCAGATGCAACCACAGTCTTCATGGCCATAGATGCCACTACTTCATCTACCAGCATTACCAGCTGTCTTGGAAAGCTCTGGACTTACTCAGCAAGGCCCTCATCCCTCCTGCTGCTGAGGGCAGACACTGTTCTCAGATGTGTCATGAGGACATCTTGGTGCATAATAGAAATGGAATTACTATTGAATGGCAGCCATACCAGGGGAAGCCTGGAGCACCCCCTAAGGGGAAGAGATGTGGGTGGTAGACTACACTTAGCCACACATTTGATATGGAGGAGATATGCCTGTGATATAAAGATGCATTGCCTGCTGGGCAGTACAGATGACTGCATGCTTGACTAATGAACTGGAAGACACAAGACTGGAGGATCTGGGATGCTACATAAAAAGATCTGTGGAAGTGGGCACCAACAAGCCAGGCTTGACAGGAGATCAAAATCTTTTGGAGATCAAAGAATATTGTATCTTTAAAAAGAACATATATGAGGGAACTAGAGTAAAATTTCCTTGATACCCAATGCCCTCCAGTTGCCCACTGCTTTAGCTCTTATCCTAATTACCCCTTCCATCCTGACCTCAATGTGGAACGCATCTGCATTTATATGAAAACTCCATGTATGATTGTTTAATAAAGTTAATGCATAAACTCACACTTGTGTGTTTTTTCTGAGAAGTGGAGACCCACGACAACATGGGTCATTCTGCAGACCTGGACTTGAATCCCAGATGTGCTTTTTATTCAGATGAAAACTCTGGGAAAATACTGGAACCTAAGTCTCATCTTGCAGACTGAGCTTTAAGAAAGATTTCTTATGATTAGATTGGAATTATGGATTTGGGGAGAGGAAAACCATAGAGGAGAAATGCTATTTGTATTACATTATATCGTGGAGTAAATACTACCATGACATCACTGTTCTTGTTGACCTCAATCACCTGACTCAGGGAATATTTGTTGGGTTTCTTCACTGTATGCAGCAAAACTTGGGATACAGTTAAATCCAGAGGGCTCCACCCTTACGAATGGGATTAGCACCCTTTGAAAGGGCTGGAGATTGATGAAAATCTCTCTTGCCCTTATCTCATAAGGTTGTTATTATGAACTTAATAGATGGCAACTCTTATCATCTTGATTACCAGTTAGGCAGTTAACTCCTTCACTAGTCAGGACAGACTAGGTTGTGCTGCAATAACAAATGAATTTCATCAAGTCATCACAAGTTTTAATAAGAATACGGTTTTCTCATTATTTGTACAATCTCAGAAAAGCCACTTGAATTTATCTGGGTCTCCTTTTCTTCATACTGTGTCTATATTAGAGGCTTAGTTCCGATAATCACCAAGATCTTTCTAGCTCTGATGTTACAGATCTACACATGTGGAATTGCTAATTAGACAGTGTTAGAGAAATGTAAACCTGGTTACCCTTATGATTGAAAGTATTTTCATTAATACAACACACCCCCGCATCCTCAAGAGATACATTTCAAGATGTATCCCCCAGTGGATGCCTACAAGTTCAGATGGTACTGAACCCTGTACACTAGCACTGTGGATCCGCAACAGTCAATTTGATAACTGAGACAGTTTTTAAGTGGCTAACAGACAGGGCAGAGATTATTCTCATGCCTGGCTTGACAGAACAGGATGAGTGTGAGATTTCATTTGGCTACTCAAAGCAATGAACAATTTAAAACATAAATTGTTTCTGGAATTTTCTACTGGATATTTTTGGACCATGAATACCTAAAAGAGCAGAAAGCAAAACTATGGATAAGAGGAGACATTAGATTACTATTTTGAATGCAGCAGTCCTTAGGAACCAGCTCTTTCCAAGAAAGGAAAGAGAGCGTCTCTAGACACCTGGGACTTGTGTCTGCAGCAGGGATTTATCTCAGTGAAGGCCACCGCTAAGGAGCAGAGGGCCCCTTTGCTCCTCCTGCTTGAAATTGATGACCTTTCCTGCTCTAGCCAGCAGAGGGGAGGCATCATCTGTTTCATGTTCTGATCTACACGCAGGAGCTACTAGCTATGGGTTTGAAATTAATGAACCCGAGCCCTCCAGGAGTACAGAGCAGCAAAATCATCAATTTCTCATTGATCTCCAGGAGGAGGCAGGAGGGCTCTGCCCTCTCCCCTTCATACCTCTACTCTCCTTGGAGGATGAATGGGGTACTGCAAAGGAAACCTGTTTTCTAGAGGGTCATAAAAATGTTCTTGGAAGTCACCACGTGTCATCATTCCCTTACAACGATGATAAACCACTCAGTGAGACTTGACTGCATAGTTGGCTCTGAGCTCTGTTCTTTGCTCATGTTTTCTTATTGAATCTTCACAACAGCTCCACGAGGTAAATATCACTCTGCTGCCCAGGACACAGAGGCTTAGAAAAAGTCAATAACTGAGAAATCACTGAGATGAGAATTTTAATTTATATTTGTTTGATTCCAAAATCTAAAATTGATAACAGTCCTTTTTTTGGGGGGGAGGGGGCTTCAGGAATGTTTTACATTCTTAAAAATTAGCAAGGATCCCCCAAACCTTTTGTTTGTGTATGTCATTGCTATGAATATTTGATGTATTAGTAATTCAAGCTGCAAAATATTGGAAACACAAAATCACACTGGCAAACATTCCATTAGTCGCTGGGTGATATCTCCACATGTTGTTGAGCCTCTGGACAGTCCCACTGTACACTCAATAGAGAAGGAGAGCAAAGAGGCTTATTACATCTTAGTATTTAATTATGAAGATTGTTGACCTTGTGTGCTCCCTAAGAAAGTTCTGGGCATAAGGCAGACGTTCCTAAACCATACTCAGAGAACAGTTACTATAAACTCTCACATTCTCCTTTGTCTTGTCACAGGCTATGCTAACGTGACTTGCATGTCTAACATAATGCTCAAACCAACAAAAATATCTTCTACAGATCAGAGAGAGCGTTTACAATTCTCAATGCTTTATTCCCAATGATTTATCCCTTTGTCCCATGTGGATACAAGGGTTAAGGTCTTTTTCTCTTCAAATAATAATTGGAAAAGATCTATAAAAGAAAAGGTGGTATTATTATTATTACCACCAGTGGTATTAGTCAGCTTTCCCTCAACTGTAACCAACATATCTATACTTGAGAGCATTGACTTATGAAGAGAAAAGGTTTATTTTGACTCATGGTTTTAGAGATTCCAGTCCACAGGACTGGCTGATTTCTTCTGCGCCTGTGGTAAGGTAAGACAGCCCATCGTCGACTATCGTGTGGCAGACAAAATTCCTCACTTCAGGACTCAGAAGCACAAAAGAGGGAGGAAGGCCTAGAGTCCCACAATCTCTGTTTTAGTCAGCTTTTTTGCTGCTGTGACTAAAGGATCTGATCAGAACAACTGTAAGGTGGAAAAGTTTATTTGAAGGCTCACATTTTCAGAGGTCTTAGTCCATAGAAGGCTGGCTCCATTCCTCAGGGCTCGAGGTGAAGCAGAACATCATGGCGGGAGACGGTGGCTGAGGGAAGCAGCTCACATCTTCAGGAAGCAGACACTCCACTCTCAAGATACAGAATATATAACCCATAGTCCTGTCCCCAATTAACCACTTCCTCTAGCCACACCCTACCACTTCAGTTAATCCTATCAGGGATCAATTCACTGATTGCGTTAAGACTCTTACAATCCAATCATTTCTCCGCTGAACCTTCTTGCACTGTCTCATGTGAGCTTTTGGGAGATACCTCACATCCAAACCATAACAATCTCCTTCAAGGTCATGCATCCAAAGATCTAAAGACTTCCCATTTGGCCCGGCCTCTCAAAGATCAAACCTTTAATCTGTGGGCCTTAGAGGGTCAGTCAAGGTCCAAACCACAGCACCATTTATCCATAACTCTCCTTCCCTCTATCTTTACTTGTAGAACCTTGAAATTAGTGCTTCCTGATAACTTCACCATCATATCCTAAACAAATAGAAATGCTATTATGAATAATTCATTTTTACCTTCAGAATGTATTCATCTGATGCCTACTATGTGCCCGTCACTGAGCCTGGCTCCAGGTTTACAGTAATAAGTGCATCAGAGTCCCTATGTTCAAGAAGCTGAGCATCTGATAGGAAAGGACAGAGAAATCAAAGAGTAATTTATAAGAACAATGTGCCAAGGTAAGGATGAGGGAGTGCATAAGAAGGACATCTAATTCAGCTTTCAGAGATCAGGGAAAATTAAGAAATAGACCAGTAAATTCACTTCTGTATTTTTAAAAGTCCCATTTTTAAATCTAACTCCATTATCCAACTTGATGTCACTTTCAACATTGACTTCCAGTTTTCTCCCCTCTATTTAAATGTTGAAGATTTTCTTTTTTTGTACTCAGACACATTGCTTTGCATTTTCAAAGTCAAGTCTCATTGTTATTCCTTCTCTGGGTCCTTTTGTGTCGTTTCCCTGATATCCCTGGTATTCATAATATCTCCCAAATGAGTACCATCTGTGAATTTCATCAGTATGCTGTCTGTCCCCTATTCTGCCTTATGAATGGAGATGTTAAATAAGAACAGACATTGTAGGGCAGCTGCTTCCTACAGCACCCACCAGGAGTCCTCTCCACATTTTGACACCTCCTCACTGGCATTCATTACATGATGTTTATAGTCCTTCAGGTAGCTTTGAATCCCAAGTGATAAGGATGCTGTTCAAGGGAATTGAAAGTTTTGTGATTAAAATTTGAGCTTAGATAAGATATACTTTCTGTTAAATTCTGAGTCTTGGAAAGCAGTTGCTTAAATTTCTCCCCTTTCTACCTCCTCCTCATCTGCAGCCCAAAATGACCCTAGTAATTTGATGGCAAATTTACTAATCTATGTGTGTGGATTGCTTTATCTCAGCATATAGGTTGATAAAGTAGAAATGGGTGTCATATTCCTACCTGAGGTGAGAGGCCATGATGTGAGATTTCAAGGGATGTATTAAAAAATAAGTTAAGATTTTAACAGCCCCCCCAGGAGGCAATCAAAGGCTGGATTACTGCAAGTTGTAGAGGGACTTTTAGAGGCAGTTAGTGTACTGTGAATTCCACCCACTCACAAAGCGGTAGGAGGGGAACATGCCCTCTACCTCAAGTCAACAGAGAAGGAATTTAAGATGTTTCTGAGATTTTGATAATAATCCTTTGAAGTTTTGGGGTTATGTTACATTGGCATCTTTCACCCACAGCAGCATCTAATAGCAAAAAAGGGATGCCTGTGCTACCTGCTTCCCCAGAACTAATCTGAGTCAAACTTGTAGCAATATATGTAGGACATGCACAAGAGAAAGCCATGTGGGCTCATTGTTATCTTGTCCAAAACTATTAGAAAGGCTTTAGTAGAAAGAAGTTAATGGCCCCACTTAATTCCTATTGATGAAGAATGAAATGTGAGCATTCAGCCAGAATAGAAATGCAGTCAACCAGGTCAAGGGAGCTATAGGCGTACATGGGATGGGAATGGAATAACTGAAGAGCTCATGTGTGTTAGTTTTTTTCTTTGCTGCATAAAAATGCTCCATGACTTAGTCACTTCAACAACCGTTTATTCAGTGAACGATTCATTATGTCACTGATTTAGGTGGAGCTCAGCTGGACATTCCTTGCAGAATTGGCTGGCTCATGCAAGTGTCAGTCATCATATATGGCTCACTTGACTCTCTCCCATCTAATGCAGCCTCAGCTGGAGTAGCCAGGCTCTGTTCCTCAGGGTCTCAATCCTCTAGCAGACATCAGGGCAAGTTTCCACAGCATGAAGTTCTTCTTGAGGTTGGAATACCTTTAATTCCTTCATTCTGTTTATCATGGCAACTCACAAGGGTAACCCACTTTCAGTGTAAGGAGAAATGGATTCTACCTCTTGATGAGAGAATTTTAATCCTTTGATGTATCTTTCAAGGCGACATGAACATGAGCTTGGAGGAGCATCAGCCATCTTGTGACCATGAGGTTACAACTTGAAGAAGGCCTCATGCTGAAGATCACAGAAAGAGAAGACTGGGCAAGGACAGGCAACGGGGTCTTAATAACACCATTATGCCACCAACCTGTCCTTTACTGACTAGCACCACACTTTTATTTCCCAAGAGAAGCAAATTCTTTTCCTTTGTTGAGGGTTTCTGTTACCGGCTGTCAAACATATTTCTGACTGATACAACAATAATGTTTTTTATATAAGATGATCTAAACGGAGATGTACAACTAAATGTGGATTAAGGTAAAAAAAAGAGTCATAAAAATGGATTAAAATTAATGTGAGAAAACATCAAAACAAATAGAATTTTTCTGGTCAGAAAAGAAAGTACAGAACTTGGAGAGTTTAGCACAACTGTGTGAATGATTAGTGTGCCAAGGATTACACACGAGGTGATCTTCAATTTTTATAGAAGGAACAAAACAAGACTCAAGGTAACTGTAATGTGGTTAGATGCATACATTTATCTTTACAAAAAAATTTAAGCATTGAAATTCTCTTTAAGCAAGGCTCAGAATGTCCTTTTCAAGAAATCTTGCAAAATAGAAAGCATTTTTTCTATTTAGGATTAGATGTTTTAATCCCAAAGAAAAATAACTTGGGTAATCTCCTCTTTGTGTTTATCAGCCCTATATTTGTCCTACAAATTCTTAATTATACACATCAGAAACAAGTAAATATATAAAGTAAGACTGAATACTTCAATAGTTTGGGAAGGTATTTGAGGAGCAAGGGGATATGCCCTAGACTGTTGTCCTCACAGCTTATGCTTCTATTGTTTTTATAGATATATGTAGAGTTCATATCTTGACTTCATAATTTTTACTTCTAACAGTTTTATTAATAAGAAAACCTTCTTTTCCTACAGCCATTTACAGTGTTTCTATATCTCCTTCATAAATAGAAAAATAGTTTGTTTTACGACCAATATTCATAGATCATATGATTAACATTTTAAACCATATTTAAATTTAATCACAGAGACTCCCATTAGTTTCCTGCATCTGTTGTCAACATTTTCTTCATTTCCTCCAATTTCTCTGAACCACCTGAAGAGCCACTATATTTAGAGCTAAGCCTTCAGCTAAAGATACCCATTTTTTAGTTATTTCAAATAATGAATTCATAATATAAGCAATGGTTTCAATTCGTGACATATTTTCTTCTTGTGTTACTTGTGGTGTACCTAGAAGATAAATCTTATTAAGACAAAATTCTGTAGGGAGACTAGTTATTCTGGTAGATGCCAACTTGGACACCAATATCTGTACTATACTAGTCAAGTAGTATCCAAACAGCCCAGACATCTGCCTGAGGGATTTACATACCACAGTAGAATTTGAGAGTGACCAAGATATTTATTATAACATTATATACAAAGGTAGCCTTATGTATAAATAGATAGAAAGATAAATAGATATCTCAAAGCATATTGTTATATTTAAAAGAAAGCTGTTTCTCTGCTTATAATACTTCTTGACATTACCAAAGAATTCTCCAACTTTGTAGATTCCAACCAGATGTTCTACACTTTAATTCAGTTCTGACTGTACCTACCTAGAGTGAGTCCGACATCACAGGTTAAGGGCTTAGTTCCCCAAGACTGCCCTCATTGCAGATACAAATCACAAGTATTGGGTGCCTAGCAGACTCACACTTCTTGCCCTCCTTGGCTACAAATCAAGGGTTCCCACAATCTTCTCAAGTTCAAGAACTTGCTCAAAAATCTCTCAGAACTCAGGCATACACTTTGCTTACATTAAAAAGGATATTGCAAAGGATACAATGAAAAGCCTGGTGAAGAGATACATACAGTGAAGTCCAGAAGCATCCTGAGCACAGGAGCTTTCACACCCAGAATGTCTGTGCCCAGGGAGTGGGATGTACCACACTTCCAACGTTGGATGCATTCACCAAGCTAGAAGCTGTCTACACACTACAGTGTGGGAATTTTCTGGAGGGTTTATTAACTAAGCATGATTGATTATTAACTCAATTTCCAACCTTTATCCCCTATCCAAGGAATGAGGAATGGAGATTCAAGTTCTAAGCTTTCTATCCTGGCCTGGCCTTTCTAGTGACCAGTCCTCATCCTGAAGCCATCTAAGAACACACTAGAAGATGCTCCATTGCCCAGGATATTGCGAGGGATTCGGGAGCTCTGTGGAAGCCATTCCTAACACCTCCATCACCCAGGAAATTACTAGGGTATTGTGAGCTCTGCCTCAGAAGCTGGAGGCAGAGGTCAAATAAATATATATATATATACACACACACACGTATAATATGTACATATATATATGTACATATATATATATACATATATATTCCTAATTCTGTCAAAGTATTCAACAAGTTACAAATAAGATATTTTGTGCCTGATAGTAAAGTACAATTTCTCCTCAGTAAGGAACCAGAAGATCCATGGGAATACTTCAATACTCTTTTGGATTTTTCTTGTAGTCTGTTCTATGCCATTCCCATCAGTTGATATTGTCAGAAAGATGTTTCTACCTTGCTGTAGGACCCTAATTAGTAAGTTGATAATGCCCTTTGATAATGCCCTTTCTCAAAGGATAGTTTCCAAATACTAGATAAATTATCAATCAATTTCTATAGAGAACTTAACTTTGAGTCTTTCACAAGCACTCAGGAAAATGCCAGCTGGTACCAGACTCAGATTACCTTAAAGTTGATGAAGCTAAGCTTTGGAAAACTTAATTGCCCAGGCCCCTTTTAGGTTCTATAAATGTGGAAAATTTGCAAACATGAGGTAATTGGACCACGATTACTTAAGTCCACTGTTTCTTTGAGTTCCAGTGTCTACTCGTCATATTTCCCTTTAAGTCAGGTAGTATGGACCTGGCTGCAGGCACTCTGAGGGTCTGCCCAAGGGAAGGTCTGGTTGCACATGCACTAATTTGGGTGTAGTGGCATGTATTCATGTGACACGCAGTCCTTCTGTGGATAGTAAGGTATTGCTGGTTTTCCTGGCCTTAAGATGGCTTCCAGGCATTTTACTGTCATTCATTACACTAACTTCCTCAGCTTCATGACAACCAGAGGGTCCTATGTCACAGGAAACATGTTGGTCCTGGAGAAGAAACATGAAGCCAGAAAATGAAGCCAGAAGCTATTTTTGGAAAATCGTCTCATCCACAGACAGGTAAAATTGGAAATGGAAGATTCACTTCAGTGTCTGGTCACAATAGAATTTCTCTCTTACTAGAGATATTCTCATTATAATATGGCACCTACATCTACAAGTATTTCAAAGACTGAATTTTTTGATGGTGATAATAAGAGAGAATTTATCAGAATTCCTGTGTTTGTAGGATCCAAAACCATATCAGTATTATAAATAGTAAGGACATTCATAATAGCATGGATGTAAAAGACTCTTATTAAGCATTTCCTCAAATGTGTGAGATGTTACTGGTAGTGTTAAAGGTAAAATTTTTTTCTTAAATTATTGATAATAAAAACATATGAATCTATAGTTCTAGAAGACTAATTATTATCTATAGAAATAATTACATTTCAAAATTATCATCATATGAAAAAATTATCAGAGAAAATGTGGCCAAAGGTATTATGGTAACGTGAAAAAGGGTTGGCTGATATGAACATTGTGGCTTATGTTTGTGATATTTGGCAGCTTTAGAAAAAATTAATCATTTGTTTTAATTTCTATTCTCCTTTCTAAATAAATATTTGTTCTCATGACTAAGTTGTCATTTATAATTTTGAGCTTTTTCTTTAAAAAAAGAAGTTCCCCCAAATGGTAAAATGTTAGGCTCCCAGAAATGTAAATCCAACCCAACGAGGCTTTCTCTTGATACATACATACTATGTGCCACATTAGACTTCTTAAATATCATAGTTTTGAGACAGGCATTTTAAAGCTTTTTCTGGGACAATTAGTCATTTATGGGGCTGGTGTCTGATTTGATAAGAGATCATCATTTTCCTTCATCGGCTTCCATGTTATGTTTTAGCAACAGATTAGACTGTTGAACCATGGAACATGCATCATGATGTTAGCAACAAAGTAATGTCCTCATACATGACTTCTCCTCCTCTACTTTCTCCTCTCCTCCTTCTCCTTGAATAAGCCCTATAAATTCAGTTTTCACTATTTGGGAGAGAAAGAGATAAGGAACATAAACACAGGAAGAAAGGGGATTTACATACAGTCCATAAGAGATCAACCGGCATTCAAGATAGGGATGCTCTTCCTAGGGTACCAGAGGGTAACACACAGAAAATAACAGACATAGAACCTCTGATTAAGGCTGGGAGAATATTGAAGCTGAATTGCATGTGATCACTTAGAGTGGGAGGAGAACTGAGGTAGACATAAATTTCTAATATGCCTCAAAGAACAGAGGTGGGAAGGAACTGTGAGACATATCCATAGTCTAAATTAGAAATTGCAAGGTGAAGCAGGATGACCCCCTGCCCCTAGAAATGTTCAGAGATGTGGACTAAGTGCTACCTCAAAACCAGAAATGGGATGAAGTAACAGGGATGCAAAACCAGCATCAGAGATTTATGAGCCATGAAAGGCTTCAAAGACAAGATTACCAGCCAGTGCCCTGGGAATGGTAGAAGAACTTCTTCAAACCCCATGTTCTATACTTTAAAAGACTGGATTTGTTGTTGGCTAGACATAACCAGGATGATCTTCCCATAAGGAGCAAGCAGCATAAACTCCAGGGAGTCTGGACCTTAGACCAGATTAGATATAGATGACATCCTCATTCAACAATGGTTCCAGTTTCCATATAACTTCAACTCTATTTTGCATACTTTAATAAGGCAGGTGGCATATTTGGAAGATGAAAGACTAGAGGCTTCAGCTCACAGCCCTTCCCATGATGAAATTCTTCAACCCAATGCCTTCCTCCATTAACTGATCACAGCACCTTCTCTTTACCTTTCAAGTCGTTATTTAAAGCATTCGTTGACAGTGAGGTGGATTTTTTTTTTTTAAAGTAGTTCATTATATTAATAGCATTGGCCTGCTTTAGAGGTTTTCACATTTTTCTTTTTCATTAAAGGAATGTAGCATGCATGCATCCTAGATATTAGAGTTGCTATTATTAGGGAGAATAATAGCACCATCATTTAATTTTACTTACACATTTTATTATATTTGTCCAACTGAGTGCTATTATGTCCCAGAATAATGGGAGATATTCATAACCTTCTCCAATCACAAAATAAACCAAAGACTTAAAGTTTTCCCTCAGGTATTGCTAGTTTTGAATTCAAGTATTATTCTCCTTTGCTCATTCCTCCATTTTGTTCTATTAGAAATTTCCAACTTTAAATATTGCTTCAAATCCCTGAAGGTTTTATAAGCTTAACCACTGACTGCATTTAAACAAGTTTCACTCAGAGTTAATGAGTTGAATGTGTTTAACTGTTACTTATTGTCCTAATAAATGCAAAATAAATGTAAAAAATAGTCATCTAGAAAGTCATAAACTATAAAGTTATGTGGTTGAATTTGTTCCATTTCTTTCACTATGGTAAAAATAGAATACTAACCTCTTGATAACATTTTCTTATACTAAAGGAAGATATAGCACTTTTGATTGCCTATCAACTTTAATATTTGCTGATATGGAAAAGCGCTAGTCTCTGCTAAATATGGAGAAGGCTTGACCTACTTTATTTGATTTTCACATCTTGCATTTTAAAATGCAGGATCAAGGATTGTAGGTTTTTACCATTTCTCCTTAGCCTTCTCTACAATAAAGGGAACAGAAGAAATTTGTGGAAGGAGAAACGGTGCAGGACTCTTGAGGCCAATTTGGTGGAAAACATTATTTTAAATAAATTCTAAAATGAGACACATTGAGTCTTGCAGGGAAAGACATGGGATTTTCTTCAAATAGTGTAAGAAAATCAGGCATATTCACAATGAATGCTCAGCTTGGAAAGATTTTATAAGCCAGCGCCTCTCATTTACTTGTCTCATGAATCTGTCAGATACCAAGGGGTATGAGATATTGGAAATTGTCCTTTGGAGTAAATTGGAGATAGGACTGTGTTTTTCTGGAGGGAAAAGCCTACTGTTATGTGTCAAATTTGGGGGCTGTTGATAGAATACTCAACAGACATGGTTACCTAAGCAGATCAACCAACTCCAAACCACACAAGAGACAATAACATTACCTTCAGCAGACACAGTTGGGTGACAAGATGGGACAGGAAACACTTTTGCAGCTATCAGATCCTGAGTAAGAGGTTGCAGGGGAAAACTGAAGTTGTCACAGCAAGTTAGAGCAAAAGATGGGGGGAGCTAATGGAAGGAATGAGATCTAGAGCGTGCCTAGAGCATATGCAATCCCCAGCGTGCTCATATAAGTAAATATCTGGGAGGGAGATTTAATTTAGGAGGGAGTTGAAGTTCCTGAAATCATAGATTGTGAAAGCCAGAGAAATAATGATTAATGAGTGGTATTACCTATTTCTATCATCCCTCCTGGCCTAAATTGGTACAGCATGGCCTCAGACAGAATTTTGGAAGAAATCATGGAACTTCAAATACTAACTCCCCATAAACTAGTGTCTAGGTTACTGAGCATCGATCTGTCCCTTGATTATTAAAGTATCTTTGAATATTTTCTGAATTTGAACTGTGACATTCAAATAAAATATTTTAGGATCATGTTTTAGTTTGAGTTTCCCCAAAATCAGATCCTGATTCCTTCCAAGGATATACCTACCTATTCACTGCCCACCACTCATGGTAAACATCACACATTGACTATGGAAAGGTAATATAGTATAAGAGTTGTTAGCAAGCCCTCAAACCAAATGACTGGATTATAGTCTGACACTATCCTTTATTTGAGTAGTTGTTTGTTTTTTTTGGCATTCTTAATATTTTTTTTAAAAAGTTAATATTAATCCAAATCATAAAGTTGTTGCAAGTATAAAGGAAATCAATACAAATTCCATGTATAGAATGGGGCCTAGCTCACAGCAAAGACCCAGTAAGTATTAGAAAGAAAATAAAAGCAAGTAAAAAGATAGTAGTATAAGCAGAGGGACTGGGGTTTCTGTGTCTATATAACCTTAAAATGCGTGAAATTGCAGAACATTAGAGGAGAAAGAGACCAAAAATATCAGCCACTGCAAGTCCTAACCTGAACTGCAGATGTCTTCTATGGTATGCCCTCCCACACGTGCATCTAGGTCTCTGCTTGGTATTCAATGCTTATCAAATTATTCAATTTTAGTTTTTAAACGTTGTCTTAGACAGCTTGAACTTCCATAACAAACGATCACTGGACTCAGTGTCTTAAACAACAAAAATTTATTTTCTCACAATTCTGGAGGCCAGAAAATCCAAGATCAACGGACAGCAGGTTTGGTTCATGAAGATGGCCTTCTGGCTTGCAGAAGACAATCTTTTCAACAGTTTCTCTACGTGGCCTTTCCTTGGGGGGGGGGGGTGTGGCCTGGAGTTGGGGGGTGGATGTGAGAGTGAGAGGGAGAGGAGAGTTTCTTCCTCTCCTTATAAAACCACTGTTCTGGAGAAACCCAGTCTCAGTGTATGGGATCCGGCCACAAGGTGTCTTGAGCCTGAAGAAAGAGGCAAACCCATGCGGGATGGCATGGAATACAATCAAGTGAAGACTTAATGACAGAAATGTGGTCAAAGGCAACAAAAAGACTGGTGAATCCCTGCCACTTGGGTAAGAGGGGATGTGCTTACATAATAATCAAGATGACAGTGACTCTCATCCAAGAGAGAATGTACAGGATTTATTTCCAACTAACATCAAGGATGTCGGGCACATTTTTGGTGCTAAAGGCACCAGGGTCCAATTGTGAAACTCCACGTACCGCTCCAGTGGCTCTGTCTGATTACAGTATGTTGGGAACCTATGTAGGGAAAAGAGATCAGAATTACTCAGGGATAATCATGACAGGTAATGATTCAATATGACTACAGTCAGGTCAAGTTGGGTCCCTATAGCCACCAATTCTATCAAATTATAAGCCCACCCTTACAACACCATTTAACTTTAATTACTTCTTAAAAGCCCTATCTCCAAACATAGTCGCATTGAGGGTTAGAGTTTCAGCATACGAATTTGAGGGAGAATGACAAGAATGTTTAGATTTTTTGAACTGAACTCTGCCTCACTGTAAACTACAGTTTTGTTATAAGAAAGAAGAGAGATGAGATGACTTTCCACATGACAGAACTCTGAGAACTGAAGAGACTTAAGGTGTCCTCTCTAAGCCTTCTCATCTTCTGGCTAAGTGTTCTCATTTCTTTAAAACAAAACTTCACTTAGACTTTTTATCATTCAAGGAACACATATTCTTTGTTAACTTCTATATTTAAAAAGGTGTTTACAATTAGAAACAATGCCCCAAATGTGGTCCTCTCAACGCAAAATACAAGGGAATTGATATGTCCCTTGGTCTTATAACTAACCTGGCTTTGATCCAGGCTGAGATGGCCCGTGTATCAGTCAATTCATGATAGTTCATAGACAGGTGGCTTACTGCCTGGTACACTGCAGACCACTTTGATGGATATTTTGTTGCAGTGCATCTTGTATTTTTCTGGATCATCTCCAGTCTAAAGGATTCATAGAAGACTGGAAGCTAAGATGTTTTGGCATTTGCTTGAGATTTATGCATTTCCATGAAAATGTCAGTAAGGTTCTGAATCAGTATGAGGAGCAATTGCAGGGAACCAATTGAGAGAAAGCCTGAACTGAAGAAAAACTGAAAATATTTTTTTCATCTCCTTCCAGGACTCCATGAACAGAGAGAGTGAGCAAGGAGCTTTGCTTATGTTTTGTGTCCTCAGTAATTGTTTTAACACATGACTTGCTGTTTGAGGCATAAATGACATGTAC
This sequence comes from Xerus rutilus, assembly GCA_028644305.1. NCBI lineage: Eukaryota > Metazoa > Chordata > Mammalia > Rodentia > Sciuridae > Xerus > Xerus rutilus. The sequence continues at coordinate 21,148,083 of CM053403.1, read as the reverse complement.
TAAAAATTCAATGTATGTCAGGTGCTGTGCCAGGCACTTTCACATTATCTCATTAATCCCCTCAGAATCCCCGTGAGGTGGTGTTATTAGTCATGCTTTATAGGAAAGGTATGGGACTTGCTTACTTTTACAATCTAAAGAAAAGTCTTGCTTTCTGTACCACCCAAGTGCTTTCTGTGCCACCCGAGCTAGTAAAACTAGTGAGGCAGGGGACACTGAAAGCCACAGAAAAAATATGGCACAGCATCCTGGGATATTAATATTTCTCATGGCAGGCATATGCCTTTGCTAGGCAGTCAAAACAAATACCACAGACTGGATGGCTTAAACAACAAAAATTTATTTCTTCACTGTTCTGGAGGCCAGCAGTCCAAGATCAAGGTGTTGACAGGAACGGTTTGTTCTGAGACCCTCTCTCCTTGGCTTGTAGATGGCCATTTGTTTTTTCAGTGCCTGTGTGTAGATTTTCTTCTCTGTGTATCCTAATCTCTTCTTCCAAGAAGGACACCAGTAAAATTAGATTTGAAACCCTATCAATGACTTTATTTATGCTTGATTATCTTTTTAAAGAACTTTATACAAATATTTAAGATCTTGGGGGATAGGAAATCTATATAGAGAGGGGGACACAATTCAGCCTATAGCAACAGGTTATTCAACACACATAATAAAGGAAGAAAAAGATAATGCATAATAACCTGGGCTTTGGACTTGTTTAGATGTAATCTCAATTCTTACATTAATTAGCTGAGTTTATTTGGGCAATTTACATAAACTGTACCTCAGTCTCCTAAACTTTAAAATGGAGAAAATAGTCTTTTATAGGCTTTTTTGAGGAGATATGTACATGAGAATTAAATGAGTTAATACATATAAAGCACTCAGAGTAGTGCTTTAGAATTCAATTAGTACTTGCACTAACTCTTATCATTTTATGTTTAGTCAAGTGAAATGCAAAAATTGTCTTTAATTTTTATTGTATATATTTAGAGAATATGACATGGTGGGTTTTGTTTTTTTTGTTTGTTTTGTTTTGTTTTTGGTACTGGGAATTGAATCCAGGGGCACTTAACCACTGAGCCATATCCCCAGCCCCTCTTTTGTATTGTATTAGAGACAAGGTCTCATTGAGTTGCTTAGGGCCTCGCTAGGATGCTGAGGCTGGCTTTGAAGTTGAGATCCTCCTACCTCAGCCTCCTGAGCCTCTAGGATTACAGATGTGTGCCATCACACCCAGCTTGACATGGTGTTTTGATATAGATAGTGAAATTATTGCTACAGTCAAGCTAATATCCATCATCTCACAGGTACATCTTTATGGTAAATACACCTAAAATCTATTAATTTAGAAAATTTTCAATATATAAGGCAATATTGTTGACTGCAGTCCTGTGCTGCATATTAGGTCAGTAGACTTATTCATCCTACCTAACTGTAATTTTGAACTCTTTAATGTATATCTCTTGATTCTCCCTCCCTCACCACCATTATGTTTCCATTTCCATGTCTTCTACTCCTTTTTTAAAATAAATATTACATACACAAATAATATCATGCATTATTTTCCTTTCTATGTCTAGCTTTTTTCACTTAGCTTAGTGTCCTCCAGTCTTAGTCATTTTATTGTGAAAGTCTGGGTCTTCTTCTTTTGTAAGGTTGAATAATATTCCAGTATGTGTGTGTGTGTGTGTGTGTGTCTACAGTTGATTTATCCATTCATCTGTGAATAGATACTTTGATTGTTTCCCTGTGTCTTGGCTATTAAGAAAAATGCTGCAATTCAAATTGAGCACAGATATCACTACAAGGTGTTGATTTCATTTTCTTTGGGTACCTGAAGGATGGATTGCTAAGAATAGATTAGGGAACTATAAATAAACCTAAATATATATGGGCAACTAATTTTCAACCAGGGCACCAAATGCATGGCAAAAGGATAGTCCTATCAATAAATTGTATTAAAAAATGGATATTCTCATGCAAAAGAATTAAATTGGACCCTGTCTTATACCAACTCCCCCCCATACACACACACATAAAAAGAAAGAAAACAACTCAAAATAGATTAAAGGCATAAAGGTAAGACCTGAAACCATAGAACTCCTAGAAGAAAACATGGGAGAGCTCCTTGATATCAGCCTTGGCAATGATTTTCAAATACTACATCAAAAGCTCAGATAATGAAAGTAAAAATGAATAGGTAGGACTACTTCAAACTAAAACATTCCCACACAGCAAAGGAAAAGCTTGACAAAATAAGAAGGCAGCCTTCATATTGGTAGAATGTATTTGTTAAACATATATCTGATAATTAGATAGATATCTAAAATATATTAGGAGCTTACATAACTCAATAGTAGAAAAATAAATCACCTAATATAAAAATGGTCAAAAGACATGAAATGGGCATTTCTCTAAAAGAATAAAACATAAAAAGGGCCAAGTGGGTATAGAAAAAGATGCTCGACATCACTAATCACTAAGGAAACCAACAATGGGACATGACCTTATATGAGTTAGGATGGCTATTATCAAAAAGACAAGAATGCTGGCAAGAGTGCAGGGTAAATGGAACCCGTGTATTTTGTTGGTAGATATGTAAGCTGTGCGGCCATATGGAAAACAGCATAGAGTTTATTCATGACCCCACAACTCCTCTTCTGGGTGTATATACAACATTCTTTTAATCTTATTTGTTTTGTGTTTCTACAATGATATACCTAAGTCAGTACTGTTTCAGAGTTCAGAGGTTTATTTAGCACCCAGTTCTGAAGATTCATGGACATGGTGTCTGCACTGATTGAGCTTTGGCGAGAGCCAAATTGACTGTCACATCATGGCAGATGGCAATGCGGAAGTGCACACCAGAGCAAGAGATCCATGGCCAACTAAAAAGTAGAGAGAGACTGGTGGGGTCAGGGTTGAACTTTTATAACACTTTTATAACTTTTATAACACCCCTCCATGGGAACTAACCTAGGTCTCAGAAGAAATGCCTTCATCCCTCTGAAGATGGGCCCCACTGACCTAAGAACCTCTTATTAGGACCAACCTCTTATGTGTTCACACCATTTCCCAACACCACCACCCTGGAAACCAAGCTTGTTGAAACAACCTTTAAACCACAGCCCATGGCAAAGAATTTTCCAAAGAAAGCCACCTCAATCACAAATATCCATTTAATCTCTTCTTCTAAAAGGATAGAATAGAGGGGGGAAAAAAGCCTGAGAAGTTCTTCTTGCTACTGTTCTTCATGTGAGGCAGACATCTTAGATACCTTCCAAGGATCCCCACCTGCTGGTATCCAAGATATCTGAAATCTCATTCCTGCAAGTATACACTGGATCTACTAACTCACTTCTAATGAATAAAATAAGGCCAAAAGAGGTGAAATGGCACTTCCAAAACTAGGTTTTAAAACGCTGTGATTTTCGTCTTGCTGTTTCTCTCGCTTCTTTTCTTGTTCTTGCTTTCTCCATCTCCCTTTCTGTCTGCTTGCTCTTAGGAAGCAAGTTGTCATGTTTTGAGCTTCTCTATGAATATGTCCATGTTTCAAACAGCTGAGGGCAATTCCAAAGAACTGAAGTCTCTCGGTTCAACAGCCTACAAGAAGCTGAATCCTGAGCTTGAAAGAAGCTGAATCACTAGACTGAGCTTGAAAGAAGATACTTTCCCAGGCAGATCCTTCCCTGTCAAGCCTACAGATGACTTTGATAGCAACCTGTGAGAGACCTTACAGCAAAATAACCAACCAAGCTGCACTCAGATCCCCAGAAACTATGAGAAAATAAATATTGCTATTTCAAGCCACCAGGTTTTGGGGTCATTTGTCATGCAGCAAGCTGTAACCAATACACTCTTTTGAAAGTGGATTATGCTGTGGAAGTAGACGTGACCACTGTGATTCAAGTGGAAAATGAGATTCATGAGGGCACAACAGAAGGACTCAAATTGTCTAGGATAAGAAGGACGCTGCCATCAAAAGATCCCAACTATTTCATCCACTCAAGCAGTTTTTTTTCCTATCAGCATGTCTGAAAACAACTCTTAATTAACCAGCTTGTAATACCCTTGTTTTGCACTAGTTGCATTCAAAGCATTTAAATCGCTCAACCTGCTTCAATACATTTACTCTTACTGTTTTCACCATTAATGAGGCATTCAGCCTTTATAATCTGGGAGATGACCTAAAGATCAAAGTTAATTTAATTTAAAATCAATGCACTAAAGAAGAAAGCCCCTGCCTTCAGTATTGATGTCATGATGACTGTAGGCTTCTGCCAACTCAGGGACGAGGACACATAACAGTGAATGCTATGCTATTATTTCCAAACAGGTTACTATTGTCACAGAGTCATAGAGTTCTACCAAAAGAAATTCTGAAAATTTGTCCCCACTTGTTTTAGTGGAAATTTTTTTGTTTAATCAAGTGAACTGCAGACCACTTCCTGGATTGATTATTGAGTTTTAAACCTCACTGAGCAGCTAAGACCAATATCAATGAATCCTGCATCCCTGATATTTTGAAGAAAGCCATTCAGGACTCAAACAAAGAAAGCACTTAGATTTATAATCAATGGTTCTTATAAAATACTTGTGTTTTTAACTGAGTCTATTGACAAAGTTACTCCTACTATAGGAAGCAAGGATTTTTTGATGCTATGCCTGGAGACATTTATTTCATCTGTCATTATTTTACCTTCAAATTCTATTTTCTGATTTGGAAGAATCTGCAGTGACATGACCTCACAATTAATTATTTTAACCCATTCACTCATTCATTTGTTTATTCATTCAGCAAACAGTAGTTTCATATCTCCCCTGCCACAAGTACCATGCCAAGTTTTGAAGATCAAAAAAAATGAGTTGAAGTAGATTCAGTTTTGCTATTGTAATAAAAAGATCAGACTCATCTCAATGGTGTATCCTAACAAAACATTTTTTGCCCTGACAGTTTTGAGTTCCATCATGGTGGCTCATGTTTCTATATTTGCTCAGATACAGTAAGACTAGCCTGAAAAGCAGTTCAATGCATCCTTCTTTCCTTCCTTCCTTTCTTCCTTTCAGTTTCTCTTTTCAGCCCCAAGGCCTCTAAACATGATAATCTTCTTCTGGAACTCTTCTTTCTGCCTCTGCTTCTGACTTCCTTCCTTCCTTTATGTAATTATTTGACTATTTTACAATTATATATTGAGTGTCCCTACTGTGTGGTATGTGCTACAAATGAAATGTTGATCTGAGTAGACCTGGTTCAGATAATATATAATGAGGGAATTTGTCATGAAAATGAATAATTACAAGACAGTGTGGCAAAATCTATAGTAGAGAGGTTCAGAGACCTCCAGAGCATGTTACTGGAACACCCGCTAGATGAGGGAAGGTCCTCAGAGGACATAGCATCCAAGCAAAGGCCAATTTACAGGCATGGGCATAAGCTAGGTAAAAAGAACTGGGAGCGATGATTGTTTCAGAAGAAAACAAAAGCCTAGAGGAGAGAGAGTCAGGGGAAGAAGGAGACAGAGAAAACAAATGGGGGAAGAAATGAAGCTTTTGGCATGATCAGGGATCTACAGGAAGCCAGAACATACATCCAAGATGGAGGAGTTTTGAGAGATGAGATTAGAGAGGTGAGGAGGAGTCAGCTCTCATAGGACATTGTAAGCCATGAACGCCAGTCTGTACGTTTTCCTGAGAACAGTGGGAAGTCACCGAAAGGTTTCAAACAGGAAAAAGCAATATGATAGACACTTCAGATTTGAAGTAACAACTGCCCTTTACAAAAGCCCAGCAGTTATTGTGTTGGCAAAGGAACCAGCCTAATGCCTGCTCAGAGCAGCCCTGGCCTTTGGCCGGTTTCCCTGGTAGGACGATTTATGAGCAAGTGGGCCGAGGATTTGTGTGTTTGGTATGGACAGGAGCACAAGGAGAGCCCTTAACACAAAACTCCTTTGTCTCTTCTCAGCTATAAATGCTGAAGCCCCATTCTTTATTCCTTTAATTTTTCATATATCTGTTCATCAAATATGCACTGAGCACCTGCTCTGCAAATGGAATAGAGCTTGTACACTAAAGGAAAAGAGATAAGGGCAGAGTTCTTGCTTTCAAAAGGCTAAAGGTCTCGTGGGGGAGATGAGATGAGTTTAATGGTGTCTCCTGAGGGAGGAGAACTGAGCCATAGAAAGGAACCATTCAGGCTGGAGAACCCAGGAAAGGCTTTGTGGAGAAAAGAGCACCATGGCTGGGCCTTGAAAGAGGAATACAATTTTCTCAGTGCTGACCTGTGATTTATCAGAAGGCTTTCAGTTATCTGTGATAATAACTTAGCTCCAATGAGCTTAAACAAAAAGAGGGCAGTTAGTGGCTCACACACTGGGAAGCCCAGAGGTGCAGCCAACTTCAAGCCTGGCTGGATCCAGGGACTCAACATTGTGATCAAACTCACTCTTTCTCTCTCCATTCTAAGGACAGATTCTCTCTGGTGGGCAAGAGGATTCTCAGCAAAACCAGTGTGTTAGTTTCCTGGGGCTGCTATAACAAATTGCCACAAACAAATTGGTTTAAAATAACAGAAATTTATTCTCTCACAGTTCAGGTGGTTAGAAGTCAAGGTGTCAGTTTGGTTGTTTCCTTCTGGGGCTCCGCGAGACAGCCCAATGTAAGGCTGTCTCCTAGCTTTTAGTGTTTGCTAGAAATTATTGGCATTCCTTTGTATCTAGATGATCCTAATCTCTGCCTCCATCTTCCCATTGCCTTCTCTTGTCTATATCTCTCCTGTGCCTGTACCTAAAAACCCCACCTCTTTTCTCTAATAAATTCACTAACCACAGGATATAGAATAATTATTAAATTTAAGATGATCTTTCTTGAGATCCTTAATTTGTCTGCAAATATTCTTATCCCAAACAAAGTCACATTATAAGGTTCCTGATAAACATAAGTGTTAAAGGAATACACTTCAGCCGCTCTCCCCAACAAAGTCATCTTCCCCACTGTCTGTGGCACAAAACATCCTGTGGTAGCAAGCCCAGTGTGAGTCGTGTTCCAGCTCTGTTGTGAAGTGATGGGCCATGGACTTCAGCCCCCACAGACCCACAGTGGGTGGGTTCCCAAGAATAAAATCTTTCTATGAGAAAAAACAGATGGAGGAATTGTGATTGGATTCTGGAACAAACAGGAAGATGCTTCTGGGTGTGATATGTATGGCAAGATCTTTGGAATTCTAATGCTTTAGAACAGAATGCATTCTAGAAATTAGTCTGTTGGGCTCCATTCCTTTATATAGATGAGGAGCCAAAAACATAGAGAGGAAGTGACAGAGGATCCCTGACAGTCAGTGAGGAACATTGCGTTGGAAGATAGGTGCCACCTGGGTTTCACATGAAGAGCAGGAGGTACCTAAAGGAACCAGACATGGAGATGCTCAGTGCAAGGGACATGGGTAGATGCCAAAACACATTTCATATCCATTCCTAAGCTCTCCAAGCCTTAGCTTACTTGAGCATCTTATCTATAGAGCTAAGAGTTACACTATTGGTTTTTGGAGGCTTCTCTGAAGACCTGTGTGAGGGTCAGGTTTGCAATCATTTGCCATAAAATCAGAAAAATAAGACTAACATAGAACTTTTTAAAAATACAACTATAAATCAATTCAAAAAGCTGTATTTTCCCTACATATTATATCCTTTCTAATTTTTTTGGCATTTGTTAAGCTATTATTTTATTAAATCAGGGTCATAGTAGAAAGTAATGTTATTTGTTTTTTTTCATTTAGTTTTGTGGGCCCATATGTTTGACAACTGAAATTGCTGGCAGCCCCAAGTTGGTTTTTTATAATTTGGGACAGGGAAGGGATTTTGCTAACTCATGACATCCAAAGGTCTGGGATCCCTAATGTCGACCAACTTCATCATCTTATTAGATAGCTCCAGAGTAAAACCACCTCAGTGAAATCTCAAGAGAATTCCCTGAGCACTCATTTTCTTAAGAAGAAAGTGGCCTTGATTTCAAATTGGCATTACTGTGTTTGGCGTGTTTTAAGGAAACTGTTTGCTGAGGACGAGATAGACTTGGTTAGTTGTATTATTTGTTGTTAAGGATGTGTTTCTGAAGTGATGCATGCACGTGGTCCCTCCTTAACACCTGTGGCTTAGCGACCTTGCCACCATTATCTCAAGTGTTCAAAAAACACAAGACCCACTTGTTAGTCAAAGCAGTCGATCTAGTTGAAAGCTTCTGATTCATTTGAAAAGCTTCCCCATGTTTTTTTAAGCAGGAAAATTAGCTGAACATTCTTCAGAGTAATTGACCTATGGATCTGAGTTTTATCTGTTTATCTACAACAGCCACCACACCAAGTTATCAATTAGCATGCTTCAGCCACACCTCACAGTGTGACATCTGAGCTGCATATCACCCATCATACTCCAAGTGCTTGTGATCCCCTTTATCTAAACCACTTGTTACAACAGCTATTTGTAGGCAGGAATACCGTGGTGAGGGCTTACTTAAGGATGAATCAGACAAAAAATTCTGTTCTGGAATTTAAGATGAGTTATCTTTGCCTAAGCAGGAAGCAAGGAGATATTGAATAGAGGCATGTTGGCCAGCCACTGGTGTCCCTTTAGGGACCTCCGTTCATGTTAGCCAGTAGTATCACATGCATTCTCTTCACATGCCCCAGCTTTTCCAGGGTTTGGTCAGTTGCTGAAGAATGAAGGGGATTTAAAACTATTGAAAATCCAGCAAAGGAAGCCAGGCGCAGTGGCACACACCTGTAATCCCAGCTTTTAGGGAGGCTGAGACAGGAGAATCGCGAGTTCAAAGCCAGCCTCAGCAACGGCGAGGTGCTAAGCAACTCAGTGAGACACTGTCTCTACATAGAACACAAAATAGGGCTGGGGATGTGGCTCAATGGTAGAGTACCCTGAGTTCAATCCGTGGTACCAAAAAAAAAAAAATCCAACAAAGAAAGATATGAGGTTAAGCTAATGCATCAATACCCTCTCTTGCCAGGCATTAGAACAGAGAAGACAGTAAACATCCCTGGCTCATTTCTTATTCATTCATTGGTCAGTCTTCGATTGGCTAAGCCATTCACTCACTGAGCCACTAGAAATCAATTATTTTTTTATTCTTGTCTTAGGACCTCAAGACAGAGACATGATCAAATGGACTTAAAGGGAGATGCTTTAAGGAAACTTATTTTGGCCTACTATTAGGAGATTGTTGCTGTCTTGAGGGCTCTGGTTGGCCTCAAAAGGATTGAGCAATTCCAGGTTTCTATTTCAGAAAAGAAGCAGTCCAACAGACTAATGAGAGCTCGCTCCAGGCTTAATTTTGTGAGGTAGAGAAACATACACAATATGGATGTTTCCTCCCCAGGGCTAGTCAGTTCCCCAGGGAAGGAAAGCAGATAAGGATTTTAGGGTACAAGTTTGCCCAGGAAGATTGGTTATGTCCCCTGAAACCAAATGAAAGCTCAATATGAAAGGAAGAAGGAAAGACCAGCCACCTTGATTCACTATTAACAAAGTTGGTAGCTTCTGCTACTGTTTATTAATAATCAATTTAAGTCAAATTTGGTGCCTTTTCTTATGACCATCACTGGACTGGAGCTACAACAAGGCAAAATATAGCCCTTATACTACCTGAAGTTGCTCAGTATCTAGCCAGGGAGGAAGCTTGATAAAGAAGCAAAGTCAAAGTCACACTGTCAAGGAGCTTTTGTGAAACACATGAGGTGGTCCAAAATCTTTTCACTCTTCTGGAGTCTCATTGGAGGGCTGATTTGATCATAATGAAAACAATAACAGCTGCTAGTGCTACATGCTGACTATGTGCAGATGCTATCCTAAGTGCTTGGAATGCATTATCTCCCTTACCAGCCCTGTGAAATAGGCAATGCTATTGTCCTAGATTTGCAGATAAGGAAAGTACAAAGGATGGCTAAAAGATTTGCATGAGGCCATGTGGCTAGTAAGTAGGCAGCTAACATTTGCATTCAGGTAGCTGAAACTGACCCTTTGTAAATAACTGGTGTGCAACAGTGTTCTGTATTTGAGAGATTATCATGTCAGAACCATGTATGACTCAGCAGGCACCAGAGAGGACAAGATACTGTGACTCCTGTCTAGAGGACAGAGTGGGCAGAGAAGACATTTCACATCAAGTGAGTCAGAAAAGTCATACATGGAGGTGGACATCACATCATCTCTGAGATGAACCAGGCTGGGAGAGGTAAGTCCTGGAAGCCAGATATAACTTACAAGGTTAAAACATGGGCCTGAAGAGATGCTGATGTGCCTTTAAGGGTGAACAATAGTGAGACTGACAGATGACAGAGAGGTAACCAAGTGGTACTCTATGGGGGCAGATGTTAACAAAATTAACATGAGTGACTTACAAGTGACCTTGCATTTATCAAGTTTTAATTAGTTGTGAATGAAAGAAACAAAACATAAAGCACCTAAGTAAGGAAATGTATTTCCTCATAAATCTGAAGTATCCTTAGATATTTACTTTCAGGCATGGCTGGATCCAGCTGATCAAATCAATAATTCATCTCTCTACCTCTGGAAACTGCTTTTTCATTGACTTTCTTCTCAAGCAGTCTTTCTTCATGTAGTAGCCTCTGGTGCCTTAGCAAACAAAGTAGAAAGAAAGATCTGTTTCCCCCAATAGTTTGCTACATACTTAACTCAACAAATATTAATTTAGTGCCTACTATGTGCCAACATAGGGGATACAGCATTGAAAAGAATAGATGTTTCTTTTCCCATGGAGGTTACACCTAGTAGGGAAAAGACAATCAGATAGTACACAGCAAATACAAATAAGTTAAGTAGCAATAAGTACTAAGAAGAAAAAACAATCAAGGTAAGGGAGAGAAGAAGGTATGATTTTAGGTAAGGTTATCAAGAACACCTGAGTGGGTATCTGAAGGAAGTGAAAGAGTGAGCCATGTGGACATGTGGAGGACGAGTACTCCAGGAAGATGGAAGAACAAACACAAACCCAGGTCTGTTCCACTGGAGAACACAATATTAAGTGCCGTGTTGCATGTGTCAAAATGAATAATGCTTGGACCCTGTACCCAAGGAGTCAGTAGTCCAGCAGGAGGACGAGCAGGTTTAAAAACGCAAACAGCCGGGCGCAGTGGTGCACGCCTGTAATCCCAGCACTTTGGGAGGCTGAGACGGGAGAATCGCGAGTTCAAAGCCAGCCTCAGCAACGGTGAAGTGCTAAGCAACTCAGTGAGACCCTGTCTCTACATCAAACACAAAATAGGGCTGGGGATGTGGCTCCGTGGTGGAGTGCCCCTGAGTTCAATCCCCGGTACCAAAAACAAAAACAAAAACAAAAAAAATGCGAACAATCCAGGTTGATGGGCATGGCACTGCACCTGATCATGAACTTCAGGGTCCAGTCAGGATAGAAGGATAGGAATGATCAAGGAAGAAATCAAACCCTTGGGAATCCAACCTTTACCTCAGGGTTAAAATATAGGATTCTGATCCTCACACACAATAAACAAAATTACAGTAGTTTCCAAACCTGAGACTTCAGTGATTGTTTTCTTTGCTTTTTCCACAATAACATTTGTGGAGAACAGAAGGTTATACTTAGGTCGGTTTGCATGTTCAAAGGCCTGTAGTAGTGTCTTCTTATGGACAATTGCGGTGAATCTGAAATCTAACAGGAAAAGAGTGGACAAATAAAATCTGCTTCACAAAAGTTACATTCAAACCGGATGAATAAGGGGACATTTGCTACGAATCCCCCACTACACCATGAGTGTAGTTCTCAAACTCTTTCTGGCTTGCTCTCTCTTTCTCTCTCATGCACTAAAAAATGATTTATCTTTTAACGTAGCCTTAATTCACAATTTCACAATTAATTAAACATCAGCCTAATCATTATACCCACAAAGCATTTAAACTGATGTTGGGCGAATGATGGGGAAATGAATAATGCTTTGAAGGTCCATTTCAAATTAGTTATTTGATTAATGAATATTCCACAAGGGCATTGGGGAGATGACCTCTGATGATGACTTAAAGAAAGACATGTCTGGTTAGATAATGAGAAGACAAAGAGAATTTGAGTTATCTCCGGGTATACATTGTGTAGAATTACGAGGATTAATCCATACAGAATGTATTACTTTTTCCGTGGCTTGTTGAAGATAACATAGAATTGTAAGATCAATAAATAAAGTTTGGCATTTCAAAGATGCTGCTTCATGATAAACTGAGCAATGTGTACCCCAGACCGCCAGCCATGAGCACAAGCCACCCACCGGAGGCTTATGAAGAAAAGCAGGGCTTTGCTCCTGATAAGGCCTGAAGCAGGGCGGGTGGCTTGCTTCCTAAACTCTCCATAATCCCTCCTAACACCTGACCTTTCGATTTCTTAGATGTAGAAGAAGAAAATTGGGTTGTCACCAGCTTCCTGTATATTCAAACAAATCAGAAACAGCTTACCTTGTTTTGTCGTTTAGAAGGAGGCTTTTCCCAGCAGATTCATGATCAAAACCACATATTGCAAAAGGGAATCGAATATAGGTCAAAGATGCTGACTACGGCACACAGTTAAGGACAGGACCATGAGGAAAAAGTGCTTCAATCACAGCCAGCCTGCCTGCTTGCCGCCCTAATGGTGGACAGTTAAATTACTTTTCATTCTTAATGAGGTGCAATCTCAGAAGAGTCAAAACTGATTCCAAAATGGGGGTCATCACCGTCCCCAAAGCATTGGAGTTGTATGAACATGAGGCAATTTTAGAAAAGGGTTAATTTTAATGGTAAGTATAGTAGCAGCTTATTTCTCTCATTTGTTTTTGTTTGTTTTCCTTAAACTATGGAAGTAACTCTTCCAAAGCAGGGCTAATGTTCATTCTATAGATAGCAACGAGGTGCTAAATTACCTCTGGTGGCGAGTGGAGAAGGTGAACTCTTAAGCGGCCTCAGGCCTCATGGGAAGCCAGAGCAGACTGTGAAAGGCAGATTCTCTTGTTTCTTGCCCCAAGGAGTGGGTAAGAATACAGCCTTTGGTGCTCACCTCCTTCTCAGTGCATTTAGGATAAGGTAACATTTTCTGAAACTATCCGTTAATCAACTCTAATCCATAACTCTAAGGGAGGAAAGATCAACTACTTTTTTAGAAACAGGAGGCTTAACATGGTTTGGACTTCAAGGCTCTGGTTTGGAATCACAGAAATTTCAGAATATTATAAGATTCTGGATCTAAGGGTGGCATGAAAACTGATCAACTCTTGCTCTTTGGGCAAGCCATTCAATTTCCCTTCCGACACTGGAGAGTTTTTTCAGCTCAAAGTTAGCTTTTGGCTCAAAATTTCTCTTTTACAGATTATTTCTTTGTGTAAGTGAAAAAAATCAGAAATTATGGCATTGAAATAGTGGTAGTCCTTGTCAGGTGACTACTAGGAAAATAATTCGTAGCATTTTGGGGTAGTTGTTTCTTAGAACTTAAGCCTTCAAATTTTGCTTTTCAAAGGTACTGTCATATAAATCACTCAACAAGAAATTATTTACTACGCCCTGCATTTATCTGCACTCACTCTTCAAAATTATTTTACACTCAGGTTTCTGTTATCATTTGTCATATTGCATGATGATTTTGGCATTTTTGGAATATGATCTTTTGGGGCTTATAATATTCTAACTCATAAATTGCTAAGGTTATTGGCCAGGGAAAAACCCTTGCTTTAATTTGGCCTTAGAAAGAATCATATGCTAAATATTTCCCAGATACCATCCTCCAGCTGATCATTTAAAAGTCAAATGGCAAGACTGCCTCTCATTCTCCCTTTTCAATCCAGAAAGACATATTCTGAAGATTTGACATTCTGCTCTTTGGCAAGGCAGCATCTGAGGGCGTCCCAGGATGTCAGATGCGTCTTATTTTCTTTTCTTTTGGTCCCTCTTCTCAAGAAAGACATCCCTATCCTTGGAATTAATTCAAACTTGGGAGCAGGGGATTTGAAGCGTCCGGTATGTCTCTGGGCCTCCTTGTGTCTTCCTAAGTATAGCTTTAGTTTGGAAAATCTAATGGCTGATTTTATATCTTTATCCTTTCATGTTATAGTTTGGATTTTAAATGTCCCCCAAAGGCTCACGGGTGGCTTGGTAGCCAGTCTGTGGCACTCTCAGAAGGCAGGAATCTTTAGGAGTGAGGGGCCTACTGGAAGAAAACTTGGTCATTGGGGGCTATGCCCTTAAAGTGGGTATTGAGACACTGCCCCTTCCTCTCTTCTTTGCTTCCTGGACACTATGAGGGAAGCAGTTTCATTTGTGTGTCCTTGCACCCAAAGGCAATAGGACCAAACAATCATTATTAAAACATTTGAAATGTTTTAATGTTTAATGAAACAAAATAAACCTTTTCTCCTTATAAGGTGAATATCTCAAGTATTTCGTCAGAGTGACATAAAACTAACTAGTACACTCCACATTCATTCTTCTCTGGAATCTCCATTACTAAGAGAAGGGGAATCTTGAATTGGTGTCAAATGACTGGCAATTTGATAATGCCTGAAATTTTCATGATGCCATCCACTTGCCTGACTTTGTCAAGAAATATTAGGTATTGTTCTGGGTCAGAAGAAGATTATATGTCTTCTGGAGTGCTTTCGGGGACAAACAGCCATCTAGACTCTGGAAAACTGACACTTCCTTATTTGAAGCTAGTTTTATACTTCTTTTGAATTCATTTCTTGACTTTGGTCCAAATCAAAACTAATGCCTGGCTTTAACAAAGTATGAACAAAGTACAATACTATCACTGGTCAACTACTGTGAGCATTATTCTTATTAGAAATTGATCATCATGCAAATTCTTTTAGTTACTTTTTGTTGATAATTGACAACATCCTGCATGGTCTGTACAGAGAGTTAGATTTTCCAACATCAGATATATTTGGGCTGTGACAATTCCAGTTTGGATGCTTATCAATGTTATCACTGTTCTGCAAAGTGAGCCACCCTTATGTCCTTTCCCCCTATCTACTTGCTCATTTCTTCATTAGAAATATTTATTTCTTATTTTAGGGCCTCTCTTTCTAGCTCCAGTATAGCTAGCTACAATCTGCTTCTGTGCATGCAGATAAAGCCAAGAAAGCTAATGGAATAACAGATTGACATAGGGCAGTTTTGCTATCAGGTAATGTCCCGTTGCTCAGAAATTTTAATGCTACCAGTATCTTTTCCTTTTTCTACTTATCCCCATTCTTTCCCATCTTTTCCCTTTCATAGCTGGTGTTACCTTCTCATTAGTATCCCAGTGGGAGACAGCCTTCACAGAGAAAGGATGCTGAAGCTGTCCTCTTGGAAACCTAGTCCCCTGCTTGCATTTGCATGGCTGAAACCTGTGGTTATATTTGCTGTTCTTTATCACCCAGACTTTCATGAAAGAAAAGGCATTTGAGAAGCAAATGCAATAGGAATCTAAAAAGACCAGAAAGTGTACTTGAGGACCAGATCTCCAACCGAGCAGAGGTGTTTGGGAGAGTAGTTGCAATTTTTATTCAGAAATGGACCCAATTCAGCAGGCTTTTAGTGCAGCAAAATCACACACTTGATAATCATCAGACATGATTTTGACGGTGAACTACCATTGTGGAGTACCATTTTAAGACTCTAAACTTATTTTCCCCACTCTGTAAAAGTTCAAAATCAGGACTACTGCAAGTATATTATACCTTTAAATCAATGGATTCCCTACCCTTCCCCCATCCTTCCCTAAAGCGAAAGGCTTTTGCACATACAGATAGAATTTTTATCAAGAATTTTTAGGATTTTGGCATATGGCAATATTAAATTTAGCCTATGGAGTAACACCTCCCATGGAAAGAGGAGAGCCCTACTGTGTCTTCAGTGCAAACTTGCATGTCAAATGTTGGGACAGTGGGTGACTGGGGGTGGAAATCTGAGTTTGTCTCTGTTCACATCTATTCTGGACTATCGAAAGTCTGTTTTTCCTTGGGAATTGAATGTAAAGAGGATAAAACAGTCTCTAGTATCCCTAGCTCCTTTGATTGTGAGTATTATGATTTTGAATGGTGCTATAGATCTGTTCCAATCAATTCTTTTTCTCCCTGGACAGGTTCTTAGAAATTGAGGATACAAATGAGAGTGGAAAAGAAGGGGGCACAGATACCCATCTGATCTCTCTATGTTTTCTTTGTGAGTTATCTTCAAGCCTCTGCTAATGTTGGTTTTTAAGTAACTATGACTCTCCCAGAACAAAAAGAGTATAGACAATCTCTTATTTTATAGACAGCCTACTAGAAGGACAGCTTTGTGCAGCTTTTATCACAAAGAAAAAAATCCTTCCTAATTACCAAAAACTTGCAGCAGAAGGAACTCACAAGACCCATTTGTAGGAGGTTCAGCCAGACTTTATACAGACTGGCTCTGGGAATAGAAAGAGTCAAGGCTGAAGGATATTCTCTCTGCAAACTATGTGTCTCTTTTCCCAGTAGAACTTTACTCTCTCCATGTTCTTATGGAGTTAAGCCAATTCACTATGCTCAAATTTGGGACAATTTTCACCAGCACTGGGCCAAAAAGGATTCTTGTATACCTATGACCCAGCATAATGATGAGCCAATGATGAGCACTCAATGTATTTTTTTATTGAGTGAATGAATCAAATAATCTTTTAAAAAAGTTACTAAAATATTGCAGCAAAATATCTTTACTCAAGATACCAAGGAAACAAAAATTGATGTGAATGAGCAGCAAACCCAAAAGTTCACTCATGTACAGATCTCTGGCTGATATTTGTGATGATGCTACAGGAAGAGCAATAGTGGTCCAAGAGTGTGGGTTGTAGGGTTACTTCTCAAAGTGAGGACTGTGGGATGTGGGAAAACCCAAAGTATGTCTAATAAATTGGTTTTATGTCTTGGACATTTCAGAAACATCTTGTATTCAGAGAAGACCCCCAAGACATGGCAATGAAAGATAATGACACAAACCTTTGTTAGCAAAGAACTTAATTTTGCACAGTAGACTCCCAAACACACTCCATTGGAAATGCCCCTGGTAAAGATCTCCTCTTTGACCTAATTTGTTCAGCCTCCCCGAGTCCTTTTCTCAGTTAAGTTAGCTGTGGGCCTGCCTTTAACAAGCATCCTTTAGCTAGACTCCCTCCATCTTGGATACCTTGTTCAAATTCCTTACACCCTTACCCTTGATACCTACCCAAGTCTTTGACTGCCTTTAGCAATAATCCTGTAAGGCCAATTTAGCAATAATCATTCTACCTTTGATATCTCTTCTTGGTGATTTTTCATCTGGTGACCTCCTCACTCTGGCTATAATTCCCCAGATGCCTTTGCTGTCTTTGGAGTTGATTTTAACCTCTCCCCTATTGCAATAGTCCTGACCCCTGTTACAGTAGTCGTAAATGAAGTCCTCCTTACCATTTTTAAAGAGTGCTGGAATAATTTCTCTCTATCGTCACTTTCCACTCCCTAGCCATTCCGACCACCTTCAGGCTGCCTTTTCTGATCTTGGGGAAAAAAAGAAGAGTAATGGCTGCCTCTTCCTGTAGCACCCTTTGGAATATAAGGCAGGGGTTCTTACATTAGTGAATTTTGTGCCCATTCCTTAATCAAGTCAATCTTTGTTTTCTTTGAGATTATTGTTTTCTCGGCATTTTGAGTAAAGAGATTTTGCCATGAGGCTTCTCTGATTCATTTAAAGATGACTTGCTGGGTGTGGTGGCACATGCCTATAATCCCAGAGGCTCAGGAGGCTGAGGCAAGAGGATCACAAATTCTTTGTGCTAGCCTTAGCAACTTAGCAAGGCCCTAAGCAACCTAGTGAGAACCTGTCTCAAAATAAAATATAAAAGAACTGGGGATGTGGCTCAGTGGCTAAGAGGCCCTGGATTCAATCCCTGGTACCAAAAAAAGAAAAAAAAGTACTTCACACATTCATACTTTTCATTCAACAAAAATATACTGAGCTTTTATTTATTTTTAAAATAATTTTAACTATTTTAAATAATTGAAACAACATATTAGTAAAAATTAAATGCTACCATGCACACATACCTCTCCTCCCTCTAGCTTCCCTCTCAAAAGAGATTCTTACAGATTTTACTCCAAACTCAAACATATGAGAACAGGTTTGGGGGATGGAGGCATTGAGATTTTCTCTCCTGCAATTTCATGTTCTCCAGTCTGGTTCCATCGAAATTTTCAACCTAAGTCTGAAATCAAGGGAGTGGACTTTTAAATACAATGTCTAAAATGTTGTAAGGGCTCCATAAATCTTTGCTCAATGAATGACCCTACACATGGGCACTTTGGCTAATTCAAGAGCACCTGTTAATCCCCTGAGCTTTGGATATTTACTTTGCCATCAATGACAGTTCCCTCATCTGGCATCTTCTTGTGTCTGAGTACACTTTTATTGCTATGTGGTTACTTGTCTTATGTGTTTTACATGTCTTTCATCTAGAATAAAAGCTCCTTGAGAGCTTGAGGGTGCAGCTCATTGACAACAGCCCAAACTTTGAACTAGGTGCTGGGGTGTGATGATAACTGCTGGTACTCGGGAGCTCTTACTCTGAGCCATGCGCTTCATTGAACACTTGTAGCAAGTTAACTCATTTTATTCTCACAACAACCCTATGATTCAGGTACTGTTATTATCAACATTTTAGTCATAAGGAAACTGAGGTACAGGGAGGTTAAACAACTTGCTTGAGGCTGCCTAGCCAATAAGTCAGAATGCCAGGTTTCAAACCCATAAAGTTCAACTCCAGATTCCATTCAACTGATGAGGTCTCTGTGGTATAGTCTGTCTCAGGGTCAGTAATGAAAACTTACTGGTTAATTCATTTGAATATGGGGGAAGACAAAAGTTTTTCCACTATTCACTCAGTTTTAAAAGGACTGTGTTGGAGAACATTGGCTGGTAAGTTTGACATTCTTTTAGCTGGTCTGCTTGAAGAGACTCCCGCTGTTCTGGAAATAACTGCAGCATGACACTGTGTCTTGCCAGCCTCCTGGCTAACTTTAAATCGTGTGGGTCACAACTATAAATGCTCTGTCCTTTTTTCTTTCGGGGATTCTGAATTTGCAGGACTTACATAAGTAGATGTTAAGACAAGGAAGAGAGGTGATTTGATTTGGGTTTATTTGCTCAGGAAGGGAATGCAATCGAGAATTAGCCCTGAGGAAGGACTGGTGAGATTTTTATTTTCCAGAGAATTCACTGTGCCTCTGAGCAAGTCTTTTTACTTTTCTCTGCCTGTTTACCCTTCTCTAAAATGTGTAAAGGTAATGCCTTCCAGAAGCTGATATGGAGGCTAGATTATTTAAATATTAGAAGAAAATAGGATGAGAAAGATCCATGACTCTGTGCTCTTGTTAAGCTAAACAACAGCAGAGTCACTAAAAGTTTCAATGGCTCAATGCTTTGAGACAGAAGGTGGCAGTCCCACCAGATGAGTCCTGTTAAGGTGGCATGGGAAAGACAGTTGCTCACCTGTCCTCACCCACCCTGGATCCTTTCATTCAACTGAAATAGCCTTCAAAGGCCCACTCAAGATGTACCAATATAAAATAACCTCAGGAGGGCCTTTAACTCTGGGTTTCCTGAATACTAAAGAAATTGTTCAGGATGACATGAATATACACTGTAAGCAGACTAGAACATGATTATAGGTCCAAAAATAATCACAAAATTCTATGCCCTCTAGGTTCCTAGATAAACTGCCAATGTTTCCGCACTTAAATGCTGATGACCACTCTTCACCAAGGAGGTCAAAAGAAAGGCCTGTCTTGTCATTCACTCTGGATTATTTATTTGGCTTCTCCTGGTTTCACATGTGTGGTTCTTACAGTCTGTGCTGAAATTGGTGGTATCTTTACCTTAGAACTTATTTCTCTTTGCAGATGGTTCTCTCTCTGCAGATGTGCTGGTGTGAAGTTTGCTCTGAGTGGCCTTTATCCATTGATAGGGACTTTGATGTCCTCAAATGGGCTGTCCAAGATGCCTGTAGCCATGGTGGGTTGATCTCAGGCTGGTGTGTCCAGCAGCCTCTGTTTTATGTGCTCTCTATTGTGCTATATGGTAAACAGAATTTCTCCCCGGTTGGGATCCAAGATGAAGGCAAAGCCTTATTGTTCGGCTCTGTCAAAATTTCACTACACAACAGAGCCCTAGACTTGAGAACAAAAGCAAAAATAAGCATTGCTGTGGCTAATATCATCATTCCTCTATCATTGGGTATTTATTGCCTAAATATCTAGATGCCCAGGAGATCTCGACTCTCCTTTGGATAAATGATATGCAAAACCTGTTGAGTATGTAAGAAAGTGAGGAGGTAGAGCAGGGAATGGGGAGACTTAAGAAACTCAAGGAGAAAGCAAGGTTTACTAAATATCATATCTGTTGTTTAGGTTTGTGGCCTGGTGGGATTTTTTTCCTTTCCTCAATAGGAATAACATATTTGGGATATGCAGGGAATTCTTTTTGTTTATTTCTTTCTCAGTCCATTTGGCTCAATCTTTTCACAATTATCTGGAGTCGTCTGGAATAGGAAAATAATCCCACATTTGAAATTCTGTGGAATAAGAGGGATGGGTTAGGTAAGAAGAAGACCTGAGTACATTCCCAGCGTAGCTTTCAGACTGGACTATGCTGTCTCAAGCAAACCAGGTATGCAATCATATTTTGTAATCAGCAAAGGGCTCTTTAAATGCAAGGTGGCTGTTTTGATGTAAGAAGTTGGTTGTCTGCACACCCATTGGCTTTTGGATGCATTAGCAGTGGCCAATTAAGCTTTGAAACATAAGCACGGAGCAGAACGGGTCTTCTTTCAGTCAGCGTGCAATAAAGGCTCATTTTCCATCTGATTTGCATCATTCTTTCTAATTTACATTTTAGGAGAGCTCAGGTTTATTTGGCAGACAGTACTTCCATGACATCACATCTGAGCAGATACACTGTTATCTGTGTATGTAGTAACAACGCTTGGACGCAGCTGTTTGGAGAAGTAGTCTCACTTTCTTTGTGCTGTGATAAAGACAAACCAGTTCCCAATATTTGTCAGTCCATTAGGGATCATACTGTTTTGTTCTTCTTACAGGTGGAAAGCCAAGCTTTCTCCATACAGCACAAAGCAGGGATAGGTCCCTTCAAGTTGATAAGTAGGGTTGACACTGAGGTTTTTCAATCCGTGCTGGTGTGACATCAGCTACTGTAGGACTCCTCCTTCTTTTTATGCAAGTGTTATGTAATGAGTGCAGCAGGGCTCCCTGTCACTGATGGATGGTGTGGACAGGAGTGCCACATGGAGAGGCAGAGCTGGCTTCAGGGTGAAATTCTGGCTCCTCTGATTTCCAGCTGGGTGAACATAGACAGGTCACTTAAACTCTTATAACTTTAGCTTCCTTGTCTAGCAAACTTTATATAGCCACTTTATACAAATGTTATGAAAATTTTATGTGATAAAACCAGCACATAGTGGGTATTCAGGTAATGCAAATTTCCTTTCCCATCTCCTCCTGATCGACAATGCATTTGTGTTGTGATGTGTGTATATATGCATATATATACATACATATTTAGTTGTGATATCATTTATATGTGTATATATAGATACATACACATAACCTTGTGTGATACTCAAGTGAATAAATATTACTTTAGTAATAATAATATCTGGTGTTTTCCCTCAGATTCAACTTTTGGCTTCCCAAAAGTAGAAAGATTTTGTCCATTCTGGCTACAGAATTAAATATCACATGCTTAAAAGTAAGAAAACAAATAAGGAACAGCTCTTTATCCACTTATTTTACTTTATTCTAACAAAATTTTTGTTTGAAATTAGTGGCTGAAATTACAGACATGTAAGTGCTTCACACAATAAAAATAGGTTATGCTTGCTACAAATAATTTCAACCTAAAAACTAAACATTTCACTTAGTCCTCATTGTACAGCATGTTCATTTAGCGAGACTGCTTGGAAGTTATTTTTAAACTCAGCCACTTAGATCATCATGTCTGGCATACTGTCTAGAAGATGCAAGTTTTCATTATCAAACAGAAGCATTATGTACTGTGACATATGAGTCATTAAAGGAGCAGTAGATCTGTTGTCACTCCCAAATAATAAGGCTTATTACTATTATTGATTATGTGTCATTATAGAATCTCTTGTCTGAGAATCTTAAATTATATTACAATTGAACTATATAAAGTTGCAATAATGCAGATATTTTAAAGGATCTCTGTATCCTCAATCTATGGATTCATTTACTTAAAAAGCATTTATTGAACATATACTATGTTCTAGATATAATGCTCAGCACTGAGAACTTGAAAATGAGTAAGACCAAGACAAAGCCTTAAGCAGAAAAATTAGTATTTAGACAAATTTAATTAAAAACCACTTTAAAGTCTGGTTTACTTTAATAAGCAGAGTAGTCTCTGTATACTGAAGAACCTCTGTGGAATTATAAGCAGAAGCTGTTGGGATGCAGATCTCATAATAAAAATGCAAAAGTGATTTCTAAAAGCCACATAATTTAGTAGAAACCACGAGTTCATTCGAAATCTTACCCTAGTCTACTTAAGTGTTTTTTGTTTTTTTTTTTTTTTTTTTTTTGGTTTAAGTTTAAAATGGAAGAAAGTTGGAGAATATCTCAAACTGAAGTTGTTATTGATGGTGGTTTTTGTTTGTTTATTTTTTAAAAGCTGCCAAGAACACTATGCTTTAAAAAACAAGGACTATCATGAGAGATTTATTTGGGCCAGTGAGTCACATTATGTATGTTATCAATTCTTTTATCTCCGCTGAGAGGGAAGGGAACATAGTCAAATAAATAGTCAAGAGAACTGTTAATAAGACACTTTACTTTTTCTGATGAACCTGTAAGTAATTATGTTTCTGCTACTAAAAAGAGAGAATTTATTTGGATGTTATTGATTCTATAAAACCTTGAAACCCCAAATAACGACTAGAAATATATATACATATATAGAGGTGTGTGTGTGTGTGTGTGTGTGTACTTCCCAGAGCTGTTTGAACTTGTATCTTTTACTCATAGATTGCTTCATATAAATTTGTAGGCCTAAATTAAATTAAGAAAACATTAAAGCAAAGATCAACAAAATCAATATCTATGTTAAATGGGTTTTGCATTGTCTTTTACTTTTATACTTTAAAATGTTTCTTTGAAAAGCATATGGCATTTCACAATGTTAATTAATTTAAATTATTATGTTTTATTCACAGATACTGTATTAGAGGTCTAATTTGTAATGGAAAGATGATAAATGAATAGAAAATTATACTACCTAATATGATTTTAGCATTAACCCACCTTTGGGACCCACAAGAGCATGGATCATGGGCACAGAGCTGAGGCACCATTGTCTCCCTGGTGAATACCCAACCCAAATTCAGCCTAGCACTGGAGAGACAATGGACACTCAGAGTCATCTCAGTGAACAGAAACATTTCCTACATGCACTCAACAGACATGTGTTGAGGTCTCCTGTGTGCAAGCCCTACCCTAGGTGATGGAGGTACAGCACCCATTAGTGGGCAAGACATACCGTGCTGGGCAATGGAGGTGCAGTGAGCAAGACACACCACCTCTTCTGAGTTCCCTGTCTCTCTAGGAAGATATTCAAAGCACAATGTGACAGGATGAGTGGGAAGCTTAGAGCTCGGTGAGTGTCACCAACTCTTATCCATGCAGACAGTGTTGGCACAATCTCTCCCTGGAACATTTGTTACCTCCTTTTCTAAATGAGGTATTTTTCAATCATGTTCCAAATAGCAGATACTTTTCCAAAGATGCTTTCTCTGACTCTTCAGCCACGGGTAAGTCTATTTGTTTTATGTTTCCATAGCATCCTGTGCTCTTTATATTTTTTTAAGTTACAAGCCCTTAGATTATTTTTCTATGCCTGTCTTTCCTGCTAGTACATATGTGCCAAATGACAGGGACAGGGTATCTTCTGCCTACTTCTTTTGTTTACCTCTCATCTAGAGCAGAGATTTCCATGGGAAGGGATCTTTAGTGAAGTTCTGAGCAATGATCAACTTAATTACTTGAACTTGTTATTTTTATTGGCCCCTGAGACTTCACCCTCAGCCTGGTCTCTGCTTCTGGTCTGCTGTCTTCTTGTTATCTGGAACTGATCCTAGACAGCTTACCTGTAGGGTCTATCCCAATTTGCCCTCTTCTAAGGGCCACTTGAAACTACAGTCAGATGCCATATGCATTGTTACTCCATGATGGATTGTGTCTACAATGGTGGTCCCATAAGATGACATCACTTAAATGATCTTGTAGCTATCTTTGTGGCAGTACACACTGTGGCATTCAGACTAAGACAAAACCCCCTAGAGATGTTTCTCAAAACATGCCTAATGGGGGCTGGGGCTATAGCTCAGTGGTAGAGTGCTTGCTTAGCATGCGTGAGGCACTGAGTTCGATCCCCAGCACCACATATAAATTATAAATAAATAAAATAAAGATCCATCAACGACTAAAAAAAAATTAAAAAAAAAACACATGCCTGATGTATGCCAGTGTTCTCCACAATCTGGATCCAAACTACTCACAAGTCCCTCATGGTAGTGATTTGACTTCCTAGTGGTTACTCCACATGGGCGTCACACAAACTCCAGATGCTAAACTGAATTTCAGTTGAAGTTTTCTGGTAAAGATTGATGGTTTTATCGAGGAACAGTGCTGACGAGAAGCCTGGCAAGCAGGGATCAGCAAAGAGACATCCCGCATCCAAGGCTTTGTGTTTGGAATTTTGTTTCTTTTAATATTTAGGTTTAAATATTAATGAAATTTGTATCTGTGCAAATTAGATGAGAAAACAAGGGGAGAAAAGTGCTTCTGAGATCCCATGGGAAAAAAAATCAAGCACAAGAGCTTGCTTCCTTCCCCAATAGGACACAGTTTGAATTTCCACCCTCATAAATATTTAAATTTGAAATCTGCAGCAGTTATTTCTGAACAAGGGTGAACAGATTCTTACAATGGGGAAAAAAAGAGAGGATTTCCTGGTCCACCAGAAAAGTACTAAAGCATAGTAATTTTACCAAAATAGAACAAGCAGGACTGTGCCCTTAGGAAGTGTATATATACATAGCTCTATAATACTAAATTTATACACAAGGATATATGGCAAACATGATTTATGGTATAAATTCCTTTTATTTGTATTGCTTATTTTTGGAAGTATTTGTAAGGTGCACATTTCAAAGTATACATTAAAACCTGTAAAATATATATTATAACCTCTGCCCCAAGGAAGAGATTTTTCTGCCTTGTCCTCAGTTATAGCTAGGTTAGAGCCAATGTTCCTCAAAAAGCAAAATGAATTAATTAATGGGGAAAGTTAGATGACTGCTTAAGGTATTTCCTATTCTAGCCAAATTTGAAAGTAAAGAGACAATTTAATATCTAAAGTAAGTTAATTAGCTGAATCTCACAGTGATTTAAAATAAGTTGTCTTGCCACTTTTCTCTGAACTCATGAAATACTAAATATTCAAAAAGAAAGGTTAAAGGAGTTGTGATATAATTGTCTTCAAATACCTAATGAGGACAAAACCAGTTGTTCTCACTTCCTAGGAAAACAAATAAGAGCATGCATATGTACTCTGAGGAAATGCAAGGGAAAGGAAAAGAGGTCTTCTTGGGAGTGTTGGAAATACTAGAAACCATGCTGAAAGAAGACCTAGAACCCATTTCTGTTGTTATTTGTTGACACCATCGTGTGCTTCTCCGAAATCACAATAGTCTTGCAGACTTATATAAAATTTAAACATCTAAAGACTAGTATCATTAAAAGTGAATATCGCTCTCAAAGAGAATTCCTCTCAGAATTTTTGTGCATATTCCTTTGATGGTTTTCTCTCCATAATTAACTTAGAATTTATCACATGAGGTAATATTATATGTTTGTTTCACAACTTGACTTTGGGTTGTTTTTTTTTTTTTGAGGAGGGTACTGGGAATTGAATTCAGGGCCACTTGACCCACTGAATCACATCCTCAGCCCTATTTTGTATTTTATGTAGAGACAGGGTCTCACTAGTTGCTTAGCACCTCGCCATTGCTGAGGCTGGCTTTGAACTTGCGATCTTCCTGTTTCAGCCTCCCCCACAACTTGATTTTTATATATACCAATTATTTTAAATATCTTTCCAGATCAATAATATTTCTTTTTTCCTCTTTTTTTCTTTCTCTCTCTCTTTCTTTCTTTTTATTTTATTGCTGCATAGTACTAATCCATTCTAAGAATGTTTTCATATTGTTTACCCATTTTCCTCATGAAGAATATTTCTGTTACTGGCATTTTGGTGTAAATACAAACAATACTGCAGTGGGTATTTTGTGTGTGTGTGTGTGTGTGTGTGTGTGTATGTATGTATGTATGTAAAATGTAGAAATATTTCTAAAGGGAAAAACTTCTAAAAAGATGAATTTCAAAACAACACTCTAATAATGCTTTCAGAAAGTTTGTGACTATTGGTACATATCCTTACAAGGCTAGTATCAATTTTTATATATTGTACTAATTAGATTAGAATAAAACATATCTTATTTTTTGTTCTATTTAGATTTCTTTGCTATTAGAGATGATTGGTAAAGTGAAAAATTCTATTCTCTTTTCCATTTTATCCCTTTTTTAAATTTATCTTTTTCTTAATAGATTAGGAATTCTTTATATATGTGAACAAAACATTTGTTCCATTAAATCTCTTAAAAATATTTTCAAAGAGTATTACTTATATTTTAACTTCATTAAAGTATCATAACGTTGACTTGCTCAAAGTCATTGGAATCCCAAAGCTTTTGCTCACACTTCTATTCCTTTTTGACCTACTAATATACATATTTAACTGTTCTAAGTCTGAATGTAGATCAAATAAATTTAGGATGCAAGATCTCCCCAACTACTGTTACTTCTAAGTAATCTATTTTAAGAAGCTACTAGAACATGTTCGCCAAATATTATTAAATAAACAAATAATATATGTGGGATCCAACCCAAAATGAATTCGGCACAAGAGAGTATAATGAGCCCTCCCAGGATGATGGAGTAGTGAATCACTGGAATAAGAGTAGGGAAGCAATCACAAAGATCAGTTGGTCCATATCAAACAATTATAAGGCCCAAGAGAATTCCCAAGGGAAAATAAATTTAATAAATTACCTGAGATATTTTACCAAATTGAAAAGTGTTTTATATTTCTTATCAAAAAGTTTTGGGCAAGAATTTGTTATAATTACAAAAAAAAGAAGCAAGAAAAAGTTTTTTTATTAGAGCATTAAAATTATGCATAGTATTTGGGTTCATTTTGACAAAATTATACATGCAAGAAAGATGATGTCAATTCCCATTCCCCCCACTTCTTCGACTTTTCCCTCCTTCTTTTCTCCCTTTTCTAGTCTACTGATCTTCCTTTCACTCTTTTATTTATTTATTTTTTGATTGGTACTTTCTACATATATATAAAATCGATACTTTCTACATATACATAAAAATTCCCTTTGATACATTTATATATGTATATAACATGATTTAATTATATTCATTTCATATTTTCCCCTTTCCTTTCCTTTCAAAAGTCATCATTTTAATAGAACTAATCATACCATAAAACCAAAGATGAATTTTTATGCTGTTAATAAATTGATAAACCCAACAAGACTACATAAAGGGAAAATATAACTCAAAACATAAACTATGAACAATAAAAGAGGAAGTATCTCTCTACATCTATAACATTAAAAAGAAAATAAGGGAGTATTATGAACATCCTCAAAACAATAAATTTAAAAATTTAGATGGAGAATGTACAAATTCCTTAGAAAACATAACTTTCCAGAACTGATAAAAGAAAGGAAAATTTTAAACAGTCTCAAATCTATTGAAAAAAAATTGAATTTATCATTAAAATTTTCCCACAGGAAAAAAATTAAATAAACCAAAAGAATTGGCTCAGATGGCTTCACCAATTAATTCTCTCAAATATTTAAACAATATCGGTATTACCTGACAGTCTTGTATTCAGAGACTAGAAAAGGAGGAAAAACTTTCCAAGTCATTTCATGAGGCCAGCATAACTTTGATATAGGAAAGGAGTAAATAATGCCAGTCTAACATGTCTATGAATGTTGACCCCCCAAAAGGCACACAGGCATTTGAAAATTGAATCCCGTGACATACAAAAAGGGTAACGCACCAGGACTAAGTGGAGCTTATTTAAATATGCCAGAGTTGCTAAGAATTCAAAAATTATTACTATCATTGACTACATGAACAGGAAAAAGAGAAACCAAATGATCATTTCAGTTGATAAAGACAAAGCATTCTATATAACTAATATTAATGAATTATTACCAAATAAGGAACAGAAGGGAATTACCTAAGCTTCATATGTAGTATTTACAACACATCTTCCTTAAACACAATATTAATACTGATTTATTGGAAGTTTTCTTCTGATTACTAAAAAAAGACAAGAATATCATTCATTCTAATGCATTGGATGTATGTATTAGTCAGCTTTTCATTGCTGTGAACTAAACATCTGACAAGAACAACTTAAAGGAGGAAAAACTTAATTTGGTGCTCACAGTTTCAGAGCTTCAGTCTATGGCCCACTGACTCCATTGCTCTGTGCCTGAGATGAGTTAGATCATGGGGGAAGGGCATGGTGAAGAAAGCTGCTCAGCTCATGGGAGATGAAAAGCTGAGATGGGAGGGGGATGCAAGGAGCCAAGAGTAAGATCCCCAAAGCCATGCCCCCAGTGACCTACTTCCTTCAGTCATGCCCCATTTGCCTGTAATTACCGCCCAGTTCAGTAATCCTTTTAAGTTATTAATCCATCAAGTATCCATCAAGTGGGTTAATTCACTGAATAGGTTACAGCTCTCATAATCTAATCAATTCACCTCTGAACATTCCAGCATTGTTTCACACATGAGCTTTCAAGGAAACAGCTCATATCCAAACCATAATAATGTCCTAGCTTGTACAAAATGGCAAGAAAAGGAAACAGCATGTGTAAGAATTGGGAAGAAAAAAAACTATAATTACTTTCAAGTGATATGATTATATATTAGAAGAAAACATGTGCGATCATTTTCAAGACCGTGAAATAGGTAAAAATATTTCAGACAAGACAACATTACTTAATTCTATGAAAACTTAAAATTTTTATTATCTAAAGGACCTCTCTGAGACAGTGAAAAGGCAAAATATATAAACAATATGTACTCAAAACATGTAAATGATTCCTATAAATCCATAAAGAAAGAGAAGCTCTACATTCCATCCTGGTTTGCTTTATTTTTTGTATGCATTTTTCTTCTTGAGTTGTTGTGTTTCTTTTTCTTTCTGAGTTTTTTCTCTTCTTTTTCTCCCTACTGCCTGGGTTCAAATATCAGCTTTGTGTCTTACAAACCATTCAATGTTTTAACATTCTCTTTACCTCTTTATGCTCTTTTTTGTCCCCATTCTCTTACCTGGAAGCTGGGGATTGTAACATTTCCTTCATATGTTTGTGAATACAATTAAATGGGGTTATTTAGCAACTGCTCTTTATTGCTACAGGTGTAAAAATTCTAGACAATATTATAGTACATAGAGTCCAGGTATGATAAATAATTCACACAAATAAGTAAAGCTTATTCTCAGTATACAAGGACACTTCATTATTAGAAACTGAATATAATTGCTTTATTTTACCTAATAAAGTAGTAAAGATTAAATGAGATATTTTATGTAATGATTAGCTCAGAACTTGGAAAACAGTAACTTGCAATATATTTTGATTATTTTTATTCTTCTTGTTTTTATAGATCATAGGTAAGATATGAGGAACTAGAGAAATGCTAATCATTTTTGGGAGGTGATGGTGCTGGGGATGAACCCAAGGCCTTGTGCATGCAAGGCAAGCACTCTACCAACTGAGCTACATCCCCAGCCAAGAAATGCTAATCTTTTGACAAAATCCTACCTCTCTTCTTCATTTTAATGTATGAATTCTTATAAATTAAGCATAGAGAGAAATTTAATAAGATAAAGAATAGCTGTACAGAGAAGAGATAGGAGGCAATATCATATTCAACAATGAAATTTTAGCAGGATTATTATTAATCCCAATATTAAGAATGCATGCTATCATAGCTATAAATTAATATTATTTTAGGAACTGTTGCTAATTCAATAAGTCAAGAAAAGCATATAAAGATAAACTGCTAAAGAGTGAAATAATTCATTATTTGTAGTACATTTTTTTCTACCTAGAAAACCCAAGAAAGTCAACTAATAAGTAAATTTAATTAGGTGATTACAGATAAAATAAATAGAGAAACCAATAGCCTTCCCTCTCTACTCGCAATAACCAGTTAGAAATCACGGAATATGAATTCTGCAGTGCAAAGAAAAATTTTTATCAATGAACTGAACAAGGGATGTACATCGCCCATAAGATACCAAGAGCAGAATGCTATTGAGAGTAGAAAATATTTAAATAGAAGAGAAAAAATATTTTCTGCCTGGATAAGAATAACACACTTTATGAGCATATTAATTTATAAAAATAAATCAATTCATTTAATTTAATTCCAACAGAATTTCTGAGTGACTTATGTACAAAATAAATGATGATTAAATATATAATACTTCATAGGGAAATTTTCTCAATACAATATGAAGTAGAGAAGTAGTATAGAAAATTATATGCAGGATGTCATTTCATTTCATCAGTTAAAAAAATAAGGGTAATTCATATAAAATATCTGAAAAAAAGTTAAACATTTTAACACTAGTAATATAGTAAGGACAGGAATTATTGGTAATAGTTTCCTAGACTTTTTAAACTTCAAATAATGAGAGTGAATTAATTCCATATTTTTAGAAAAGGTATGCCACAGAGGTACATCTAATAGAATGATTTTTATCAGTGTGAAGTAGGCTGATGATGACATTTGTTTTCTGTCATTCACACTTGGAACCTACAAAAACATCATTATCCACACTGTTTTTGTGCAATGGATAATATATTTAATAATTAACTCACCACAGTGTGTGGGAATTATGCTTCAATACTAAATTTTGCAAAATAGATTTCAGTAATGCGTTTCAGCACACAGTATAATTAGTTAATGGGGTTATATTCATAAAGACTTGGTCCAACATAGAATTATGTTCCCTTTAAGACCTCTTCTGTTTGAAATTATCCACTTTGCTGTGCCTGGATCAACCATACACACACCCACATACACACACACATAAGCTTTTCATTCGGATGATCATAATTTGTGGCTTTCAGAAGAGTGCTTTCCATTTTAATTTTTATTTTTACCTTGGGGTAGAAAAATGTCAGAGGATTGGAAGTCAGGTGAGGTTTAAAATTTTAATAAGTTAAACGGAAAAAAAATACACCTTTATACATTTTAACATGGAATATTTTATTCATATGGTTATATTTTGATATTCTTATAGACAATCTATCAAAATATTTTCATCATGCTAAAAAATGACATTAATTACTATCATTTTGGCTTCAATGAATGCTTTACTTCATAATACAAGGCATTAAGAGACTATCTCCTGATAGAAAAAGGTGGGAAATTCCTTATTGGTCCTTGCTACAAAACTTCCTTTATGTGTTGCTATAATGGGATGTTCATATTTGAAGTATATTTGAAATATTTTAATAAACCAAATTTTTTCTTAGTACTCCATGGTATGTTTTCACATATACTATTGTAGAAATTTCAAAATAGATTGGTCATTTTGATATTATTATTGAGATGTCATAGAGAAATAAATTTAATGCAAAGATATTTTCTAAGTAAAAAAGAAAGTAGCAAAATAGAAATCTAGACCCAATGCCCTGCTAATGATATTGGTTAATAGTTCTCTCTACATTTACAGACATTGACATTTACCTAACTCAAATGTCACATCTTGTCTATCCCCAGGAAGGGAAGGGTTTGTCTTTCTCCTCTATAAGCGAGGGAGACGCCCATCTGAAATCTAGGGACTACCTCTGTCTCCTTCCTTATCCTCACTGTCCATATTCAAGTCTTTAGTTAGTTCTGTCCATTCTTATTTATTTATTTATTTGATAGCATCCACCCATTTCTCTCCATCTTCATTGCCCCTCCCCCCACCAATCTAACACAGATCTCCCCACTTGGACCAGTACAGCATCTCCTCTCTGAACTCTCCATTCCACTGTTGACCCTCTCCATACTCTCTGCAGAGTAGCCAGAGGAATCGTGTCAAGTTTAAATCACTTCATATTATTCCCCCCAAAGGATTCATTGCCTTCTCAGATCGCCCTAAATAAAATAAGTGCACCAAACTTTATGCCGCTTGCAATGCCCTGAATGACTAGAACTTGAACTAGATTTTAAAACTCCACTTGTGCCATCCGCCCCTTATTCTCCATTCTCTGGCTACCATCTGCTGATACCTACATCACCATAAGCTCCTGGCTGCCTCAGGTCCATTTTACTTGGTGTTCCCTCCATCTGGATAATTCTCCACCAACCAGCTTCTTATCCTTCCAGGTTCACCTTAACTTGCATAATTTAAAAGTGCCTTCTATAAGCACTCAATCTAGGTAGGGCTCAGCCCTTTATTCCTTTCTAAAGCACCCTGTTATTTACTTTCCCAAATACAAAACAATCAAAAATACTTTTATGTATGTGCTCATTCTGTGTCTTGTCTCCCAACACCAAATTTAAGCTCAGTAAGAGCAGGAAAATTGCCATCGTCCTCGGTCATGGTAAAACCTGTCCCCAGCACATTATTTGGAGCACCGTGGGCCCGCAATAAAAATTGAATGAAAGTATGTTTTTTTGCCTAATAAACATATGGTACAAAATGTATAGAAAACTTTAGACATCTATGCTTTCAAATATTTTAATGTCTCATGAATTTCAGTAATACAGAAACAAATTATGAACCTTAACAAAGGACAGTATTCCAGTCTCTTCTTAGACCAGGCTTATGAAAATTGGCTTATGAAATATGCAAAGAAAAGCAAAATTTTAGTTAATCTAATTCAGAAGGAAATCTGACATCAATTTAATTGGTATAATCGCTGTGGATGTCACTTTAAAAAATACTTTGTTTAAATGGATATTGTTAACATTCATATAATGTTTTTCTTTTCTTTCGATAATTAGTTTCTTGAAGCCTGTGGTTAGGAGATCTTTCAGTTTTCTAATTAGTTTTGTTTTCTGTTTGTTATTGCTTTGTTTTGTTCCTGAAGAGAAGAGTTAATTACATTTCACAGGGCTTGGGGTGGGCAGCACACACTCCCCTGGATCCAGCTGTAGGTTTAACTTTGCATTTGGATCTTTGTGACCCTGTGCTGACTACTCCTGTTTGAGTGTAGTCAAACTGTGATTTTTCAAACTGTGATTTAAAAATAAAAACCCAGTTAGCAGACTATATAAACTTTTAACAGAGAAAACATATCATATTGGAAGTTTAACACTTTATTCTCTGCAGCACACATTCATCCTACCCTTATGGTATGTACAAGTCTAACATAAGAGAAATTGATGCAAATGGCTGCAGGGAAATGGCGTTGGTGGTACCCTGTTATATTTTAATAGGCATTTTCCATGAGATGACCTGCCTAAAAGCTTATCTAATCTGCATTGAAACATAAAAATTTTTTTTTAATAAATGGGCTGACTTTTCTCAAAGGTGGTAGGTCAGGATTCATTATTAAAATAACCTTTTATTTGTGAAAATTTCCAAGTTAATTACTCTGAAGTAAATGAAAAGAAGAAATAGAATGAGCCAGGCAGTTTGCTACAATAAAAAAAAATCTACTCAATCCCACACAGCATCTTTCTGGTGCATCTTTCTTTTACACCATTACTCAGAATCATTTGCTCATAGGCAGTAAATATGTTGGCTAAAATGTCAATGAACTTTAAAGCAAGCTCACTAAAATGGAACTCATTATTCTTTGAGGCACATCTCTATCGGCATATGGTACATTCATTCCATGACTTTTCATTGTGCGAGTGGATTATATTTCTCAAAATGATTCGTTTTTAAAATACTTAAATGGGCATGCCTTTTTATTTACTGCAGGTCTGAGAAGCTTTGTGGGAAGCGACACATCTTTAAGTAAATATAACTTTTGTCTTTGGTGACAAGCTAATACCCATTACACTGGGGAATGTGGTATAGATTGATTTCTGTTATGGGCAAGAATAATACTGGCATGTTTATTCTTCTATAAAGTTCATGGTGGAAGGGGATAAAGAAAAGATGGATTTTCAAAGTGTTCCTAATTACAAACAGATTACGGCATTGGCATTCTTTGACAGTTATGGAGAAAAATATGTTTTGATTATGCAATGACAAAGAATGGTGGGTTAAGGACCACTGAACTGGTGAATAAATCAGAGACAAGAGTGATTTGCAGGGAGATGGCTTAGAGTTCAGTATTCCTAGGCTAGGTACAACTGAAATCAGGGCAATCATCTGAATAATTCTCTGCCAGACTCTGGACCTAGAGTTGATCAGAATCAGCAAATCATCTCAATGGGAAAAGAATGGAAACATATTTGCTCTGCAGGGAATATGCTTCTGCAAGACAATAACAGCTGGAAAAATCACATTTTTGGTCATAAGAAATACATAAAACATATAAAAATATCATTTTTCTTTCTCATCTTGGAATCAGGTCATCAACAGACATATGGTTTTGTCTTTTTTTTTATTGTACCTACAATGCTATAAAAATTCAAAATGAACATAATCAAGAAGGATATGGTATAAAAGTAAGGGGAAAAGGGAGAAGGCAAGCTAGTAAAACACACAAATGCATATTTCAGCCATATTTAGCTTCTGGTATTTGGATCTCCTGCATTGTGCTCCCTATAGAGATACTAAGCAGTCAGATGAGAATGTGGGAGGAGACTACATAAAACACATCCCTCCCATTGTTACATTTTAAAAGCCTGTCTGATAATGCTCTTTTGAAATTACTTGTTACAGAAATCATTTCAGATCTTTTCATTGCCCCTTCCAATGATCCAAAAGTAATCCCATAGAGTACAGAAAGATACAATTGAATGCCCCAAATTTCCACTTTGATTGATTTTCTAAATTACTAATATTTAACATTTCTCTTTACATCTGTGACTACTCAGTCCTACATTCAGCATCAGGATTGGGCTTGCACTGGGGGGCGTGGGCTTTGCTCTTAATTCCTGACTTGTTTTTGTTTGCTTGTTTATGTTATAGTCAAACCTAATTTAGCAAAACGGGAGATGAAACTTCGGGGAATAATTCCAAATTCTTAACTACACAGGTAGACCTTTGTCTCTACCCCTAAAAAAATAGATAAGTAAGTAAATGAGGACATGAGCTAGGGGAAAATGGTTAAAAGGAGCCATGGATTCATTTAAGAACAGACATTAACAATCAGCTTATGCAGGGAGACAACAGTGACTATTGTTTCCACAGTACCTCTCCGGGGGAGATTTATGACTTCCAGTGGCCATTCTGAATTAAGCAAATTGTCTGAATACTACAAACATTAAAAACTTCAATGCACACAGTTTTTCATGGATCATAAATCTGATAAAATTAATTCTCCTAAATTCAATGATCACATTTTAGTAGATCTATATATGTGCAAATTCCCATAAGAGCAGCACACAGAAAATAATACATCATTTTGTGATTCTACTCTATAATAAGATAATGATAACTATATGAGCTAATATTTGTTGTACTTACCATGAAGCGGGCCATTTCATATTCATTATCTCATTTGATTTTCTTAACCACCTTATGGAGCAGGTTGACAGAGCAGGACTTATGATGTATAATCATGAGCATCTTTGTCTACCAATGTTTCTCTGCAATTTGTACATTGTCAATCTGCAATGAAATACCCGAGACTGGGTAATTTGTTCAGAACAGAAATTTATTTTCAGAGTTCTGCAAATGGGGACGTTCAAGTTCAAAGTGAAGGCAGATTTGGTGTCTGGTAAGGTCGGCTTTCTGCTTCCGAGATTGTACCTTGGTGCTGCACCTCCAGGAAGATGAGCAGTATCCTCACCTAATGCAAGGGCAAAAGAGCCAAAGGACCTAACTAGTTCACTCTGTCCCTTTCATCAAGCATTAATCTCATCTACTTCACCCTCATGGCCTAATCGTGTCCTAAAAGCCTCACTATCTCATACTGTTGCATTGGGGATTAAATTTCAACATGAATTTTGGATACAAGCATTCAAACAATAGCATACAGTAAGACAGTTTTTGCCTTTCCTTGGGGAGATATGATTTGGCTCCATAATTTCCCTGACTTCTCTTAAGGAAGCAAATTTTCTCTAGTCACTATAAGCCACAACATAGACTCTTAGTTTTGGCATCCATTTAGTATCCATGAGGGACATTTGAAGTAAAAGTTACTTCCTCCTGAGCCCAGAGAATCCATTTAGCATTCCTAAGTAGTCCTGACTTGCCCATCTACACAGTCCTACAGGACAGAATCCAAGCAGCCCTCCATCTCCATGCCTGAGACTACTCAGAACTTTTTTTTTTTTTTTGAGAAAAAGGAAAAAGAAGTTTTATTGTTTTTGCTAACCTCTTGTCCCAGAGGCTTAGGATATCCTGCTGATGGGCTTCATTCTGCCCATCAGCAGGAACAGGAGAGCTTTTAAAGAAATTATTCAAAGGCTACATTACACATGTTCTCTGTTGGAGTTATAATTCACTTATTAATTTCGGAGATAATCATTTCTGAGACCTTCTGGTACCATCCCCAAAGTCTGGATTACTTCATTCCTATGGTGGGTGTGTACTCAAGGACAGATAAATCTGCCTAAAATGTGGAAGAAAGGTAATCCTGTTTTCCCTGAGATTAGGGAGGAGCAAGGAGAGGGGAAGACAAAGATATATGTCCATTTTAAAAATAAGTTACAGTGGCAGAGCAACAAGGGCTATTCTTAAAGCATAAAGTGGACCATAGCTACATTTCCCCACTGTCTATTTCTACATTCCATTTGTAAGGAAAAGCTACTTCCTACTGAAAAAGGATGAAGTTGGGGGAAGTAAGCCAAAGACCTATAAGGTGGGATGTGGACAGTTAAGGGTATTCAGCATCAGAGCAGTCCAGGGGTCCAAAGTGGAAGATGGTAGGTGACTGGATCAGAACTTCTTTTTAAATTAGATCCAGTATTTATTAGATACAAAAGTATGTTTATAATGTATGTATAAGGTCTAATAATACCACAATAAACTCCTATGTACATAATATACAATTCAAGAAATAGATCATTCTGTGTGTCCTTCCTAATTCCATTGTGCCAATGAATTTTTGTGCTGGGTAGCTATAGTTCATTCATGATTACTATAATATTTTATTGTGTGAACTAATTACAATCGGTCAATCTATTCTACTGTTAGTGGAAATTATGCTTTTAAATACAGTCTTGATGGATTAGGTCAAATATTTTTTCATATGTTTACTTTTTATTCCTATTGCCTCTATCTTTAGTGTATTTTTCTATCAGATTGTTTTGGTTTTAGTTCCCTTCTTGGATAGATCAATGGATAAATGGATAGATGGATAAATGGATAGATATATAAATGGATAGAGCTATTGACAATCATGGATATTGATCTTATCTGCCAGGGCACAACTTATTTTTTTTCATTTGTCTTTTGGTAATTTTTGATGAAGAGCAGTCATCAAACCTAATGCAATCAAATAACAATAATTTCTTTTATGTTTTGTTTTTTCACTTTAAGGATTCTTCTTTATTCCAAAGTTGCACATTTTTTATACTGTCTTCTAAAGTTTTATAGTTTTGCTTTTCACTTTTAAGTCTACATTGCAACTGGAATTGATTTTTGCGTATGGCATGATATAAAAACTCAGTGCCATTTTTATTCATATGAATGAATCTCCTAGCACTATTTATTGCAAGATCTATCCTTTCTTCACTGTTCTGTGATGCCAGCTGTATCATTAGTCTTCCACAAATCTGAGTCAGCTCAGGGAGTTTATTCTATATTCTGCTCCATTGACCAGTTTGTCTATCTTACAATAAAGACACATTATCTTAATTATTTTAGCTTCATATTAGTTCTGACATTTTGTGTGCCATTCTCTGGTATCATTTTTCTCCTGCAACATTTTGGCTATTCTTGGCTCTCTGGTTGTCTATCCAGATTTTAGAACCAATGTGTCACAGTTCACATACACACAAAATAAACACAAAATAAACAAACAAAACCAAAATAGGACACCCAGTCAGGATGTGACTGTGATGACCTTACATTCAGAGATTCAATCAAAGAACATTGACATCTTGGCCACAACTTTATGATATACCTCAGTATCAGCAGACTAAGCCCTTCTTTCTTAACTGTGGTTTTTAATGTTATCTTGATTATTTAGGGTCATTTGTTTTTGCATACAAATTTTATAATAGTTGCTGAATTTTTCAAAAAATGTGAAGTAAGATTCTATTGAAATTGCATTTGGGTGAGTAAATTTAGGGGAGGATTTACATTTTCATCCAAGAACATAAAATATGTCTTCATTTATTCAAAACGTGTTCTCTCTTTTGTTCAAGTTCCAAGATTTTCTCCATATGAAGACTGTATATTTGTATTTAATGTTTTTGCGCTTGTTCTTGTTGATAATAGTTTAATTTTTCTTACATTTTTCTGATTATTTTATTGCTCTTCTAGAAACTGCTTTGTTGTTTTTTGCTTTGTTTTTTGATCCTGCATGTAGTCATTTTGCTAAACTGTTTTATTTTTTGCTTTGTTTTTCTTTTAAATCTTCATTTCTTTTCTTTCCCCAAAATGTTTTCCAGGATCTCCAGTATCACACCAAATGGTGGCAATGATGTTGTTTTCTCATCAACCATTCCTAGTCTGGTGAAAAACTTCTCCCTAGGCTTGAGGTAAACACTAGGGGAACAGGGGGCTGGGATTGTGGCTCAGTGGTAAAGCACTTGCCTTGCATGCATGAGGCACTGGGTTCGATCCTCAGGACCACATAAAATTAAAGAT
The DNA here is from genome assembly GCA_028644305.1 of Xerus rutilus. Taxonomy (NCBI): domain Eukaryota; kingdom Metazoa; phylum Chordata; class Mammalia; order Rodentia; family Sciuridae; genus Xerus; species Xerus rutilus. The sequence continues at coordinate 21,108,970 of CM053403.1, read as the reverse complement.
ATTATGTCCATCTACAACTGAAAAAAAAAGAGTAGAGGAATACTCAGGACATCAACAGCTTTTCTCAGCATAGCTTGAGATATTTGGAACTGTGGCCTAAGCCGCTTACCTTGATTGTTGTGCACATTCATTGACCATTGACCTCACTGGTCTTAATTCACTTCAATAAATGTCTATTGACTACCCAACAGTAACAAATATATATGCTAAGCTGCATAGGGTTCCTGTCTGAAGTTTGCATTATAATTTTAGGGGGAACACATTTATCAAAACAAGAACAAATACTTGGTCTTGTCAACTCCTCAACAAATTTTAAGACAATTATTTGAATGCTTGTGACCAGAGACTCCTCAAACAGATTAGTTGACCAGAAGTTGGAACAAGAGCACTGCTATTTTTCAAAGTATTAAATTATCCACATAATAGCATAACATCAGTTTTATAAAAGGAATATTGCATTTTTCACTTGAATAGGAGAACTTAAAAGCTGAAAGTTAGTCATTTCAAGTTTGTCCTTCTTTTGGAGTGGTGTTTGATTATTCATAATGAGAAGGCAGTGCTTTTGAAAATAGACCATAAGAGCAAGTAGATCCTTTAAAAAATTTCCCTAGTGACTGCACAGATGAAGGACCTTGTTAATCAAGATGACACTATTGAAGAGTTGTCTTGAGACATACATCATCATGAGTTGTCATCTCACCCCCCACAGTGATCTATTTCAGTTTCATCTACTTGCCAAAAGTTTTATCCTCTTGCACACAATCAAGAATCTAATCACTTGGGAATAAAGTATTTTAAAAGCATCATGGTAAAGAAATATATTCAAGAAACAAGTATTAAACACCAAAGGCCGTAGGTGTTGTCAGGGATCTCAGGATATGGAGAAAATTGCAGTCATCTCCCTCCTTGGTGTCCAAGGCCAGAGGGAAAAACACAAAGCAAGCTGAAACTCTCAAAAGCAAAGGGAAAGTACTGTTGTCATAGCCTTTTATAGAGTACAGATAGATAATGTCTACTACATAATGAAGTTACTAAAAATTCAGCAGCTTAAAAACAATAAGACACATATTTATCATCTTCTAGCTTCCATGGGTCAGGTTCAAGGGCACATCTTAGCTAGGTCCTCTCCAGAGTCTCACAGGGCTACAATCAAGGTGTTATCTGGGGCCAAGTTCATATGGCTGTTGGTAGACTCAATTCTTCATAGACTGGTGTAATGATGGCTTCCATTTCTTATCAGAACTTGCTTCTTCTAAACCAGTCAGGGATAGAAAAACTCCAACAAAACAGGAAACTGCAATCTTGTGTAACATAATAAAATGCAGGACACCCTATATTCTGTCTAAAAGTAAATTACAATTTCCACCTAGAACCAAGGAGAGGGCATCACACCAGGTGTGAATGCTATATAATGGAGACAGCCTTAAGAATCTGTCTACCATGGATATCTCATGTGGCCCAGAGGTGCTAATTGATGCCTGAAAATATGAATTAGTCTTCTAGATAGAATGAATAAACTCAGAGCAAAAGAGCAAAGACTGGTCAGAGAACTAGTCATTGAGAGTGTTACATGGAAAGAAAAGGATGAAGATGAGTTGAAATTGGACACTAATGAGAGCAGCCATCTCTCCCGAGCACATAGTGCAGTCAGGTTTTTTTCAGAGGAAGTTATACATCTTATCTTATATGAAACCACCATCCCATGAAGTTTCTTCTACTAAGATCTCTATTTTACAGATAGAGTAGAAGAAGAATTATATGATATTCCCCAGAGAAGCAAATAGAAAGAGTTATAAACAACCTTGTATCTCTTATCAAGGAATTTTAATTCTATCCTGAAGATACTTAAATGTTTAAATTGAGGAAGAATATAAGAAGTTATATTTATTGAAAATTCATTAGGGGGGTTGGTGATCAGTGAATTAGGGTCAGAAGACAGTGCAGCTCCATGTTGAAGATACTGTAATCATCAAGATGAGCAATGTTGAAGGACTGGTAGGAATCAGAAATAGTGAGGCTGGAGGAGAAGGGCTAGAATTAAGATAGGAGGTAGAATTGACAGCACAAAGACACTAGATGGATTTGGGGTGTTGAAGATATCAGAAATGATTTCTATGGTTCTAATGTGGTAGCCAGTGAATTTACAAAGAAAGGTCAATAGATAGAGGAATGGGTTTGGAAGGAAAAGGAAATAGGTGTTCAATTAAGGGAATTTTGGTATACTCAGTTCTTGTTAAAGCAGAAGCTTAGGTAATCACCTCCTGTGTGGTAATGGGGGTGGTGATAGAGTGGAGGAGGCCTGGAACTGTCTCAGTGATGGATACAATAGGAAATTAATCAAAGGTGAATGACGGAAAAACTCTGAGATCATGGTTGTGGAGATGGAGCACTTTGAAGTGAAGATGTGCTTTTAGGTGTTGACATCGTAGCAAGGGTCATAGCCATAAAGATCCTTCCAACAGACAAAAACACGATACCAAGAAAAGACACAAACTAAAGCATCACACGGTGAGCTGTTCTGGACAGAATATGCATCTATGAGTCTGCTGAAGGATGCAAGAGAAAATGGTGCACTATACCCAGGCATCCCATTGATGTCATCCAAGATGGTCCTCTGGGCACCTAGGTCTGCCTGCTTTCAGTCTGATCACACTTCTCATCCTCTCAATCTTCTGTTAATTTTTACTACATCCCTGGCTTGACTGTCTTAGTTAATCAACTCCACTCTTTCACCTGTGTCTTCTCTCTGATTTATTATTTCTTGGATTCACCCTCTTTTAATATGTATCTCTTGGATTCAGGATTCTGTAGCCTCCTGCTCTCCCTGTCTTGAGGTCTGCTCTTCCTGTTCCTCCTCTTTCCCCTCTCCTCCTGGTCACTGGATACAACAATAAATTTTCTTTGCTTCCCTGCTCTTGTTTTTCAGCAGCAAATGGAGTCACTTGTAATTACCAAAACTGTGTCCTGGCAAATTCTTCTCTCTCAAAAATGTGGACAGCTGTCATAGAAAATGACTTTCTAACCTCAAATGACTCTTTAATAACTTTGAGGATGACAGTCATTAAGATGAAAGTATGTCCTTCAAGTCTTTATGAAGCAATTTGTCTGTTTTTGAACCCTTTTTATTGTGTCACTGTGCTGTTTGGTAGATTTTCTTTTGTTCACACTTTATATTATGAAAAGCAATCCTATTACTGCAAATTCAATTGAATTTACCAAGACTTTATTGAGCACCTTGAAATATTTCTGACATTGTGGTAGAAGTTTGGGGGAAAGAAGAAGTATATGATATACCCTTGCCCTTGAGGAGTATAGAATTTTAGCAAGAAACAATATGCATGCAAATAATCCAATTAGCCTGGAAACCCACAGAGTGAAAATATGGAAAACTAGAGCATAAAATAAGTCAACTGGATACAAACTATACCACAGACACACTGGAGCATTGATCTACCCTGGACAAGCCAAACTCACCTCTTTCTTAGGACATCTGCCCAGAAAGTACTATACCTCTAAACCACCTTATGGGTAGCTTAATTACTGTTTACTCATGATTCAGTAAGGTCTTCCATATTGACCAATTTAAATTTCCAAGTCCTCTCCAGCCCCAATCACACTTACTCTTTTAATTTTCTTTGTAGCATTTCAGCCTCTAAAATTATCTGGTTCATTTCTTGTTTACTTGCTCATGTTCTGCTTTCTCTTACCAAATGTAAGCTCCATGAGTGCAAGACCCTGCCTCTGTTGCCTTCTATATCCCCAAGGATTAGGCCAGTGCTGGGCACAGGGCAATAAATGCTTGAATTAATAAAACAAATGAACAGAAAAGATGAGGCTGACCCTCATCAAGAGAATTGAAGAGAAAGAAAAGTCTGCTGGGATTGCTGGATATGGCTTCATGGATGTCACCTGAAGATTAGGTGAAATTTCAATTGAGAAAGAAAAGTATACTGACTTATCATCCAGTTAGTTGGCAGGTGTCCTGATGGAGAGATAATTTAGTAGGTTTTTAGAATTATTTTCTCCAACCATAAAAAGTATCAAAACTAAAAAAATCTACTCCCAGCAAAACAGCTATGCTTTTTTTTGTTCTTTTTAGAACATGACAGCAGAGTGTATGCTGATATGTTATACATACATGGAGAATAATTTCCCAACCTTGTACATGACATGGAGTTACACTGATTGTGTATTTGTATATGAACATAGGAAGGTTATGTCTGATTCATTCTACTGTATTTCCTAGTGCCATCTCCACACCCTTCCTTTCGTTTCCCTTTGTCTAATCCAATAAACTATTCTTCCCTCTCCACCCTTATTGTGCATTAGCACAATATCACATTAGCACATATCAGAGAGAACCTTCAGTCTTTGGTTTTTTGGGATTGGCTTATTTCGTTTAGCATGATAGTCTCCACAAATATATGAAAAAATGTTCAACATCCCTAGCAATTAGATAAATGCAAATTAAAACTACACTGACATTTCATCTCACTCTAGTCAGAATGGCAATTATCAAGAATACAAGTAACAATAAATGTTGGCGAGGATGTAGGAGAAAAGGTACACTCATACATTGCTGGTTAAAATGCAAATTAGTGTAACCACTCTGGAAAGCAGCATGGAGATTCCTCAGAAAACTTGGAATGGTGTATTCCAGTTATCAAGAAATAACCCAGATGCACTCTTGTCTTTTTGCCTCCCAATTCAGTCAAACACCAAATCTCATCACATTCACCTTATAAATCCCGTGAGTCAGCTCCCTCTCCTCTCTTCTCAATGCTCATACTTTTGTTAATTGTCCCTAGCTCTTGCTTGGCTGACTGCAACAGCCTCCTAACAAGATTCCCCATCTCAAATCTCCCCCAGGGCAGTGATATAACAGCTAAGTAGCAGATCTGACACATTACATTCCTGCTTAAATCTTTCTATAATCTTACGGATACATTCCAAACTCCAAATCATGATATTTGAGACTGTTAATGAGTTATCTCTCCCTGCTCCAGGATCATCTCTCAACATTTCTTCTTTCTACCACTTGGACGTGTGGACAAAAGGAACTTCTTGTTGATGCCCAAACTAGTAGCACTGTCTCCTGATTGTGCATCTAAGTTCTCTTATCCTATTGACCTCACCTTGCAATTCCACTTATACTTTTACCCAAACCACTTTTCCCTGTCACTCGGGACTCATTATGGATGCCTCAGTGTACTGGGAAGCTTGTCTTAGTAGTCCCCTTCATGGAAATAGTATCCAACTTCATGGAAACTATTTTCAAAGAGATGATCCAGCTCTACTGGATATTCACAGTGTTTCCCTCTTCTCTGCTGCCACTGTTCAGTGCTATCCTCTATCTTCATTATTTTTCCATCTATCTATTTCCCCAATAATAGCACAAGAGCTCCTTAAGCTCAGGATATGCCTTGTTATTGTTATACACACACCATCTCACATTAAGTCTGGAGAAACTCAAGTGCATACCAATAAATATTTGTTAGCTTCCAAATAAAATACCCATTGCAAAAGGCAAGAAGAAAATCACTAGAAAAGTTACGTTTGCCAGAACTAATACAGATGGCACTTTTCACCATCAGTCAAGAAAGTACAGGTGGGATGGGCAGGGTGGGGTTGGGTATCCAAATCTATTAGTTCAGTGCTGCCAAGGAGCTGCAGACGCAGCCAAGAACAGTTTTAGGTTCTTATTTTCCCAGCAAGGCAGCATCTGGTGCCTGGCAGAAGGGTAATGGTGTTGCCATGTCACTGAACAGCAATCGTGGAGTGGCCACTGAGCCAGCAACCTAAACACTCTTCCCTGGGCCAGAACAGGCCTGAAGGGAAAAGGTGGCAGCACAGCGAGCGTCAGCTGGAGGAAGCAGCCGAGGCCACGGTGGCTCCTGCAGGGGAACTGCTTACCCAGGCGAGCCCTGTTAATTAAGACTAATAGGGCACAAGGCCAGAGTGAGAGGCTAAATACCCACATTTTACAATGTAGCTAAACAAACACTCTGCTTATGGTGTCTCTTATGCAACACACCTGAAACCATCCTTCCTTCATTTTCTGCCACCTTTATCTAGCCAGGCACCAAATCTCGAAGGTAATGATCTAATATGTCTAAAGATGCTCCTTGCTTTATCATTCTTGGCCTCGGCCCTTACCTGGGCCTCGGCCATTTGAATTTATACCATCCTTAGCAGCCTACTAACAGGTTTCCCTGCACCCACATAATCCCTGCCATCTCTTCTCCATACTTCTAGAACGTATTTTTTCCCCTATGGATATGAACAGGGTTTGGTCACCCTCTTTGTTAAGAATATCGATGGTCATCATAGCCCTAGCTTTATGTATGACTGCATGTATGTTGTGATTCTACATCACATACAACCAGAGAAATGAAATGTTATCCTCCATCTGTGTACAGTGATTCAAATTGCACTCTGTTATCAGGTAAACCTAAATAGAACTAATTAATTAATTAATTAATTTTTGAAAAAAATTTTTTGAGTTTTTATTCCTTACAGAATAAAGACCAATTGCTTAGCATTTTTAGGAAATTATACCCTGGTTTTTCTTCTTTCTTTTTTTTTTCATTTGTAAAATGAAATAATAATACCCATCTCATAGAACTCTTTGGAGATATGAAGCTTAAGAACTGTGTTTGGTGTAAAGAGTACATAAATATTACTTATTCTTGATAGCATTATTTTTATTAGAATGGTCTCCAAGATTTCCTATGATTTGATTCAACCTCATTGGAGAAATAAGAGAATGTATATCAATGTGGACACAGGATGTAGACCTATAAGATTTAAATCTAAACACTGTGCATTATTAGGCAAAATACTTTAAATTTCTTCATGTGTAAAATAGGAATAAGAGCAGCTCCTACCTCAATGGGTTATTTTGGTAAGTGTGGTGCAGAGGCAATCATTGGCAAAGGTGATGGAGAAAGAGACATGTTCCTGGGCACGGCAGTGCATGCCTGTAATCCCAGTGGCTTAGGAGGCTGAGGCAGGAGAATCTCAAGTTTGAAGCCAGCCTCAGCAAAAGTGAGACACAAAGCAATTCAGTGAGACCCTGTCTCTAAATAAAATACAAAAAAGGGTTTGAAATGTGGCTCAGTGATTGAGCACCCCTGAGTTAAATCCACGATACACACACACACACACACACACACACACACACACACACACACACATACACCATAAAAGAAAAAAAAAAAAACATGTAAGAGTTACAGGGGGATCTAGGAAGGAATGTTCTTCCAAATGCCAAAAGAAAAAGATCTTGATGGAGACTATGGCTGAAAATTTTACATACTGTAGAAGAATCAAGTCAGATGAAGTTCAAAAGAAGTCAGATTTGGGGGGAAAGAGAAGTGACCTCAGTAATGACAGTGTTGTAAAATTGACGGGAAGTGATTGCAGCAAATTGGAGAAATAGAAATATAACGGGCAGCATATTTGCAAAAAAGTTGCCCAAGCCAAGTTTCTCTAAGATTTTTTGAGCCTCTACACCTATATAAAAGTTGAGTTCCAGAATTACAGGTTCAAAATTTGCCACTGCCTAAGAGCCATGAACTCTTAGGCATGACTTATTAGTCTTAAGCATGACTAATTTTTATGAAGTATAACATTAAGTGCCTGGTAAGATTATATGCCAGTCTTTGGTTACATGTTTCAAAATATTCTAATCATTGCAGGCACAGCGAATCTGCTTATATATGATACTCCTCAGCTTAATTCAATTTAACAAATACTTTTTGAAAGTCTATATAACACTAAGAACTGCTAAGGGCTCTTAGAGATGCATTTGAGAATAAAAAGGATAAAACCATCTCTTGTAAATATTTAAACTTTTAAAATATACCTGGCCTAAAAGCCCTAATCTACTCTGTAGTCCTTTCTGTGTCAATAGATGTAGACAACATGTTAGGTACATACTATTATGGATAAGCATGGCCAACCTTCCCACTTATGGAAGGTGCTGTTGGATTTCTTTTTCACCTGTCAATAAACACTTCAAGTGGCAGAATCCTTCTTAGGAAACATATTAAGGGTGGAAAAGATCTGGTTTTTGAATAGTTTCCAGATATGAGTTCATTGGTTAATTCTCTTCATCCATTTGCTCTGTAAGACAAGAATATGTAGCCGGGTGTGTAGCTCACACTTGTAATCCCAGCACTTTGGGAGGCTGAGACAGGAGAATCGCGAGTTCAAAGCCAGCCTCAGCAATGGCGAGGTGCTAAGCAACTCAGTGAGACCCTGTCTCTACATAAAACACAAAATAGGGCTGGGGATGTGGCTCAGTGGTTGAGTGCCCCTGAGTACCAAAAAAAAAAAAAAAAAGACAAGAATATGTGTTATCATTGATTCCCTACTCTATGGGGACAAACACAAAAGCAGAGATGCTCCTCCCGGTAACTAGGGTCACTTCTTAGAAAAGTTGGTTCCTGAACCATGTCTGGAGAGAGATTTGCTCTCCACTAGAACACACTTTGTGCTTTTTATCTGACAGCACTTCTGCTGCAGCAAATGGCATTGGTTTTCTATTCTAATAATTATTTGGTTGCTCTTTGAATTTGTGGTCCTCTCCTACTAAAGTCTGAAACCTTAGTTTTTCTTAGATATCAGAAGTGAAGTCAACATCCAACCCTTTTAAAATTCCTGTATACAACCTGCCCTGGAATTTCCACGTCCTATGAACTACTATTTACTTCCACTTTGGTCCCCACTGACCAGTCCATGAGACCTGCTAGGATTTCTAAGGAAGACCTAGTGGGTGGTATGTTTCAAAATCAGTAGAAGAAACTAGTTCTTTTTGATGTTTAAAAAGAAATGGAAAATTATCAGTAGATTTGAAAAGTAACTCTTTGCATAATAATTTTATTAATGTTATGAGGGATGCTAAGCCCATTTGTCGTAAAAGGACAACCATTTCACAAGAATTGCTTGGGGCCTACTTGGGGATGAAACACGCTCCTTTTCACTGTGTGCTTTCCTGTGCCATCCACAGGGGCAAGGGAGAGATAATGAGCTACCTTGGTCCCGTTTGAAAGAATCAATCAATTCATTATTAGATGTTCCGGCTTCTTGTGCTAAAAGCCTTGAGGATCCAAGATGTAATGTACCAAGAACATGCTTTCATGCTGTATCACCTACAACTGGCCAAAAGTTAGGTTAAAATGCATCAGAAAGAGGAATCTGTCTGTGGAAGCTGAAGGAAGGCAAGGGAGGTCACAGAGTGGAACAAAGCATGCATGCTGCATGATGTCACCAACTGCATGTGAAGCCCCAAGAAACAAGAGAGGAACTTCTGCAGTGGAGAGAAATGGTAACTCCAGTACAGGTATAGGCATATGGATCCCAGAAGAATCTTTCCTTTGCCTTTCTGGTACCTTCTCTCTGACTCTCAGGACATCGTCTTTGGAATACACATTCCTTCATTTTTTTTTAACTCCATCTGACTCCACTTTGCAATTCTTATGCTGACCTATGACTCTAGCCCCCAGTCAATTTCTGGCTAATTGGTCCTTGCTCTCACCACTCAGAGGCTCGGTCACCTTCCCTGGCATTTGCTGTTTCAGGCCATTATCTCTCCCACACCGCTGTTTCCCCCATGTAGACTCTAACTGGAGTTTGACACCAAAGGCAAAGTTATTTAAGCATTTTCTTCTCCTCACTCCTAATTGTTTACTTTCTGTCAAGAAAAATAATCATCAGACCCAAGAAAGCAAGACTTACACTGAGAAGACAGAAATGACTGAGCCCAGAATAGGTAAAAGAATGGAGGAGATATAGAAGTACTATTTTAATTAGTTTGCTTTTCTTTGAAATAAATTTAAAGTCATTTTCAGACCTAAGCATATATTTTACAGTTAGAAAAGCAGGCAAAGAAAAGATAGGTGAGAAAACTTGGGTCTAGCAATCAATCAAAATGATAGACAAAGGTATATCATAAAACCTGATATACTTGTCAGAGGTTAAGAGCAAATTTGGCCTTGGGTTTATCCTATTCAAATACAATGTTTTGATTCCACTTTTATTTCACTTTAATACATCATAAATATTCTGCAGTTTACTACATCGTCTTCATAATAAAATTATGTCAAGAGATTCATTGTGAGCCAGGCACGGTGGCTCAAGCCTGTAATCTCAGCACTTAGGGAGGCTGAGACAGGAGAATCACGAGTTCAAAGCCAGCCTCAGCAACGGCGAGGTGCTAAGCAACTCAGTGGGACCCTGTCTCTAAATAAAACACAAAATAGGGCTGGGGATGTGGCTCAGTGGTCGAGTACCCCTGAGTTCAATCCCAAGTACCAAAAAAAAAAAAGATTCATTGTGGTTCATTTTATATTGTTACTGGCCAAAAAGCTGACATATCTAGCTTCTTGTTGTTGTTGTTATTGTTTCCATTTTTCTTAGTTTTCTGTGGGATCACATAAACATGGCCATTTGACTGGAAAATCTTGGGCCACTGGTCACAAGGTAATGTCCAGTTCAAGCCTGATCCCAGAAGCCTTCACCAAGACTGCCGGCCCCCATGGGAGGGTGTTCTGCACTCTTCTCTGCTCTTTTCCATCCCATTATAGAGTGGAAACACATAATAAAATGCAGGAAAGGAGCTCTTATATTCTGGCACCTAAGTTCATTCTTTGTAATTCCAAACTTTGTGATGTCACTAATATTTGAGCTTTGCACTTTGAGCAAGCACTTCAAGTTTTGTCCAGTGTGTGTATAGTGAGAATGTTTACCTATGATTAAAAACAAAAAAAGAATGGAAAAGAAATGCAAGAGTCCTCAAAAGAAAGAGCAGAACGATTATAGAAATGTGGCCAGCCAGTGCTACTCTGCCTTGAGAAGATAGAGTCAGGTGCCTGCAGATGGTGGCCTCAGGGGCAGTGGGGTGCTTGGTCAGCTTCCAAGCAAGTACTGGGATTCTTCAAGCTTCTCAAGCACTTGCAACTCTTTAGCATTCTCCTATGGTGAGACATGTGGCAATTTCCAACTTCCTGCTTTTCTAAAGATGCTCTCAGGGGTTCAGTGATCATCTTTACTCATGAAAGTTTTTCTGCATTAAGACATTTTTTTTTTGAGGGAGAGTCATAATGGGATGAGGAGCTTTGCATCTGGTTTTAATTCCTGTTTTCACATTTGGATCTACTGTCCACAAGCTGTGTTAACCATAGACAATTACTATACTTCTCTCACTGGTTCCCTCCTTTACAAAATTGTGATAATGCTGGCAAAATGTAGTTAACATAATATCTATAAAGGATTTAGAAAAGCACCCTGTGCACAATATATACTCAATAAACACTATCACTATTTCCTACTTGTAGAGATTAATGATGAGCTTCCAGTTGTTTGTAAACCACCAAGTGTAGATGGTAAGCCCTGGTTATCTCAAACTTTTTCAGAAAACTCACATTCATTGTACCCTCTAATCCCAGAATGGGATCCAGATATAAAATAGGTATGTAGGTGAGTTCCCCAAGGCCAGGGACTGGCTCTTTTGTTGACTATGGAATATTCCAAGCTTATAGCAATACCTGGCACCCAATTAGCACCCTTTTCCTTTTTGTTGAATGTGTAACTATGTATAGACCTAATTAAGTCTTTTGAAACCCATTATGAAGGAGCAAGAAATAGTTTACTATATTTGCTACAGTTCCTGGAATGCTCAGAGTATGAGACAGGTAAGTTTGTGTCAGTGTGTGTGTGTGTGCGTGTGTGTGTGCGTGTATGTGTGTGTGTGTGTGTGTGTGTGTGTGTGTGTGAGGGGCAGGAAGAGAGGATCCCTTGTGTAAGTATGGGGTGAAGCAGGAGGCCCAAGGAGGAGGCCAACACATCCCAGAGCAGAGGAGGCTGAGGGCTTGTGTTAGAAAGTGCAGTGGGAACCCAGGAGACACCAAACTCCTGGGGACTGAAGTAGGGTGTGTGGAACCAGGAGGAGGGTAAGGATAAAAAGACGTAGTGGTACCAGCAAAATAGATTTCGTATCTTTCTTCTTAGGCAAGTATAAGAAAGAAACAGTTCTTTTCTGAAATAGCTGACATGGTCAGACTGGGACATGATTAATTAGGCAGTATAAATCAAAATGAGGGACTACTGCACAGGGGAAAGAATTGAGGTTGGGGGGCGCCTAGAGCAAACAGACCTGATTTGCAATTATGCCTCCACCATTCGCCAACATGTGACTGGAAGCTGAGTCTCTGTTCCCTGGTCTGCAAAACAGAGCAACAAGGTTGTGGGGGAGATTAAAATTTTAACCACAGACAGGAAGCCCGGAGCTCTGCAGTATAGCCTGGCACCCAATGGGCCCTTAATAAATGGTAACTAGTAGTATTAAAATTAATCACAGTAATCAGGCTTCACAATAAAAACTAACATAGGGCTTATCAAACAAATTCTCTCCACTGCATGAAAGAAACATGAGAACAAGCCCAAATTAGCTTCCTATTTTCCAGCAGCGAGTGGAGGAGACTGTCGAAGGTCACAGCAGCCATCTCCCAGGGAAAGAAAATGACATGGAACACTGGGTCTCTGCTCATCGACAGTGAATGCCCACCCAATTAAGCAGATTAAACATTCAGTCCTTGTGATGAAAGAGCCCCGTGCAGCTGAGCTAGGCCGCCGCCTCTGCTTCCTCGTCCAGAGCCTCTATCTGTTAAATCACCCTTCCTTTCCCTTCCACATTCAGGAAATAATTGGCACTTGTTTAATGCCAAATTTACATTTGTTTTGCATGGGAACAAAATTTGCTTGCAAACAGCTATGTCTGTGAGCAAATGGGCATTTGTGCTGGTAAATAAAATAGACATGCAGTTTTCTAGTTTGCAGATGTATTATTCAACAAAACAAGCCGCAATAGCCTTTAATTTTCAGTTATTCCTAAATACTTAGGCACAGATCATAGCCAGAAAAGCACTTTTATTTTGTCATTTATACCTATTCCTGAGGTTTTCTTTCACATTTGTCCCAGATGCGTATGTTACTAGAACTAAGCAGAGTTTTAGAACTTTTGCATTAAATCTCATCAATGAAGCAATTTCTAGATTTAGCAAATGTCCCTTGAGAACCTACTATGTGCTGATTGGTAGGGATTTGCAGAGAAATTCATGGCACTTGCCTTTGAGGGATCTTGCAAGCAACAGAGATCAATTTTAAGCTATTATGGTTAGCCTGTGGAATATCTCCAGAAAGCTTGGGTTGAAGGCTTACTCTGCAAGACAGCAACGCTCAGAGGTGGGGCTTTTAGGAATGATTGAATCATGAGGGCTTTGAACTCATCAGTGGACAAATTCATTGATAGCTGAATGGACTGCTTGGAGGCAATAGAAACTTTAGTTAGGTGGGCATGGCTGGAGGTACTAGGTTCCTAACAGTGCGCTCTTGGAGACCATATCATATCCTTGCCCCCTTCCTCTCTGTCTTTCCCTCTGCTTCCTTGCTGCCATGAGCTGAGCAGCTTTCCTTCACTATACCCTTCCACCATGATGTTCTACCTCACCTCAGGCCCAAAGCAATGGAGCCAGCCAACTATGTAGTGAAACCTCTGAAAGAATGAGCCAAAATAAATCTCTTCTCCTTTAAATTGTTATCAAGTATTTGTCACAGTAACGAAAAACTAACACATAAATGAAATATGATCTTGATGATTGCTGTGGATTGAATTGGTCCCCCAAGGTTCATGTGTTGAAACCTTAATCCCTAATGTAACAACATGAGGAAGTATGGCCTAATAAGTAATGATTAAGCCATAAGGGCAATGATCTGATGTTATTATAGGAGTGTGTCTGCTATCTCAGGAGTGGATTTATTGTAAAAGCAAGTTTGGCCTTCTCTTGTCTCTGTCTTTTACACTCTCTGGCCCTTCCACCTTCCGCCATGAGATGATGCAGCATAAAGGCCCTTGCCTAATGCAGGCACCATGATCTTGAACTTCTGGCCTCTGGAACTATAAGCCAAATTAACTTCTATTCTGTATAAATTGCCCAGTCTGTGGCATTCTGCAATAGTGGTGTATAATGGGTAAACACAGTGATGAAAAAATTAAATAATAAAAGAAGTACCCAAAAAGAGAGATCTGGGTAACAAGTTTGGGAATAAAATAAGGAGAAAAATTATTTCTATTTGCACAGTGGAGATAATTGATTTTAGCAGTAAAAGAAAAAAAAAAAGAGTATTTCCAAGCTAAAGAAAAAACAAAAAGAGGTATGAGGATCTAAGACTCTTTGAAGAAATGCAGTGAGAGGACTTGTAAGAGGAATCACTGTGACCAAAGAGATGTATTGGGAGGGTAGGGTGGCCCACCATACCTGTGATTTGCTTTCTGTAGTGTCAGTTACATAAGATCAACTGCACTCTAAAAATATTAAATGGAGAATTTCAGAAATACACAACTTATAAGTTTTAAATTGTATACCATGAGTAGCCTAGGACATGAATCATCTCTTTGTTCAGTGTATCCATATTGTATATGCTACTCACCAGCTAGTGGTTTAGTAGATGGCTTTGTTATCACATGGATTGTCATAGTATCTCAATGTTTGTATTTAATAAACTTTCATTTTACATAATAATGACCTCAAACACAAGAGTAATGATACTGGCAATTTGGATAGGCCAAAGAAAAGCTGGAAAATGCTTCCTTTAATTGAAAAGTTGAGGTTTCTCTATTCAAAAGGAAAAGTAAAGATTGTATACTGAGGTTTCTAAGATCTATGGCAAGAATAAATTTACTTTCTTTGAAATTATGAAGAAGAAATGTGAAATTTGTGTTGGTTTTGTTTTCATATCTCAAATTGTGAAAATTAGGACCATAGTGCATGGTAAATGTTTAGCTAAGAAAAGGCATTGAATTTGTGTATGTATAGGAAAAAAAACATATATGGGATTCAGTACTATTCACAGTTTTGGGCATCCACTGGTAGTCTTTGAATGTATCCCCATAGCTGAGGGGGCACTCCTGGAAGTTGTGTAAGAAGTTGTAATTTAAAGGGCCTTTAATGCATGCCAAGCTTTGGACAAATGCTTCTCTAACTTTAGTATGCAAAGAAATCACATGGGACTCTTACTAAAGTTTCAAGTTTCTTTCAGTAGTTTGGATGGCACCTGAGATGCTGCATGTTTAAGAAGTAACTAATTGGTGACTTGCTGGCAAATATTTAACATCTGGCTCTAGGACCAGGGGTCAGAAGGGAATCCACCAATTCCATATTGTAAATACTCCCTCCTATTATAACTATCAACATAAACATTGACAAGAATTGTACACAATCACCCTTTTAAGCCGGCACGCAGTAGCTCTAGGACACCATGTCTCCTAGTGGTGTTCGGTGCTGCTGGTCCATGGACCCCAGTTTGAGTAGGATAGCTCTAGTAGAGTGGTTCCCAACCTTGGTTGCATTTAACAATCACGTATAGGTAACTGACTTTTTAAAAATCGAGATAGAGAAATTAAGAAACCCCATTCATGTATTCAACACGTATTTTAAGACAATAGTAAAGTGACGAGGATTGCTTTATATTTTTCACTCTCCCTTTATGTTCCCTCTTGTGTTTGTATTTTCTCGCTGTATTTAGAGTTCTTTACCCAGATCCTCATTTTGCTAACAAGCTTAGCCCTGGCTTTCCTTCTTCGTCAAATAGTCCGTAAATTTATTTTCCTCAAAACTTTCTATTTCCGGTCTGTCTAAAAAAAAGAAGACCTTTATTTTTCTTCATTTTGGGTTTTCCCTGGGCATTGGCCAAATATGTAACAATCAACCCTGTTTTAATAGTTTTTATTATTATTGGGGTATTGCAAAGATCAGGAGGTGACTGCCAATGAAAATATGAAGAATGTAATCTGCTTATAATTTTGTGCAAAGTTAGAAAAATTATGATTGTAACAATTTTTTTCTATTTGCCTCAACAAATGTTTTCAGTGAATAGTGTGTACAGCTTCTGATAATTTGTTTTTTTCTGTTATGTTTGCCAACATGTATTAAAATGCAACTTTTGGGAAAAAAAATAAAATAATTAAAAAAA
>CM053403.1:21051136-21092838 GCA_028644305.1 Xerus rutilus | reverse complement strand
GATATCTCCTTACACGGACAGTTCCCAAGAGGAGGAGTTCACATCATGGGTGGGGCTGGGGCCACATGGGGAAGCATCAGAGTCCAGGGCAGTCCCTATGAGCAGAAGCCTTTATTGTGATTTCCATGGGAGGAAGATGTCAAGGCAGAAAGGCTAGACACAGGCTTCAGGTTGAGGAGTTGGGATACTTTCAGTGGGCTCTAGGGTCTAGGTGTTGTTGCTGGTTTGTAGCTGGCTTGGGGATAATTAGAGCAGGTCAACAGTGCCCCAGACAGTACAAAGCTAATGAAGAAAGTGGATTAGGGTGTGGATTCTGGAAAGCATGCCTTCTAGAAGAGAATGCCTCCCAAAGGAGTCCAAGGCAAGATGACTCAGTGTATTATGGAGTTGTCCAGAACATAGACCTGAAGGTCCAAGGTGAAAGCAGCTAGTTTACAGATACTAGACCATGGTTAGCATTAATTCAAAATGAGATATAAACTGCATAAAGCCCCTTTACTCTCTCTTTTAGGGTTCTTGGATTTTTTTAAAAATTATTTTAAAATAATTTTTAATTAGTTGTAGATGAGCACAATATCTTTATTTTATTTATTTATTTTTATGTAGTGCTGAGGATCGAACCCAGTGCCTCACACATGCCAGGTAAGTGCTGTACCACTGAGCTACAAACCCAGTGGGATTCCTGGATTTTAAAAACTAGTATTTGTTAAGCCAAATAACTCTCTAGTTGGTGTAGTCTTCAACATGTCTTTTATCAAGATCTATTCTTTTATTCAATTCAACAAATTGAAAAAGAGTACCTGCTACACACCAGCCAGAGGGGTAGATGCTGGGGATGAGGAAGGTGCTCCAGGAAGAGGGTACATTGAGAAAAAAGTGAATATAACACAGTTTGGGTCATTCTGAGTCTTGCTGTCTAATAGAGAAGTCCAACATGCAAACAGCTGCTTGGAATACATTGAAGCTTAGTGAATCTGGAGGAAAGAGATTTAATAGGTAATCCCTGTGGGATGGCTACTGTTTCAGCTTATCTTTGACAGGAGCTGCATGGCAGACAATTAAAAGTGGAAATCATTCATACGCCCCGGAAATGCAGATTTTCTGTGGTGTTGATTGAAAAGAGAATCATTTTCTCAGTAGCACAGTATTCCAAGTAGCATACAGGGTGTTTTTTGTTCTGAAATTTAAAAAGTTCAACTTGTAATTTTTGTAAAGTGCAGGCTACTTCCTCAGCTCAAGGGTTGGCTGCTAGAAGGCTAGAGGAAACATTGGATCTATTAGAATGTGTTGGCAGGAAGTAACAGAATAGTGTCTTGTGGCAGTTTAAGCCATAGAGGTATTTATCAGTTACATTGCAAGAAGTCCAAAGGTAGGTGGTCCCAGAGTCATTTGGTATTTGTGGTACATAGAAAAAAAATGGCCACAATTTTTCATAATGCTTCTCATAAAAAGGCCAAGACAGTTTCCATCCCTTGGGCTAGACTGCCTTGCTTCTTGCTTGAACTAATAAAATGCATCAAAAGCAATGTTTGTGGAATCAAGAGATTTTGAAAACTTCCACTCTCATTCTTGAATTTTACCTAAGGAAGCCCACACTGATTACTGAAGGAGGAGAGACCATGTAGACCAGAAATGAGCATCTCTAGTATACTCTCCCCACTCTGCAGACCAGCAGCTGACTATAGAGGCATGAGTCAGGCTGGCTGAATCTAGAAGACTCACCTATGTCCAGCTAAATTTCTAGCTATCTAATCATGAGCTCAATGATGGTTGTTTTAAGCAACTATATTTTGGAGTGGTTTGCTACTGAGTAAGTGCAAGCAGATAGAGCATCTCAGTGACATCATCTGACTTTCTGTCCTGCCATCAGTAATGTGTTAGCAATGACTTTTATCATGGTTAAGAGGTGACCGTTGCAGCTCCAAGCTTCATATCTGTACACCACCACAAGTAGAAAAGGAAGGGAAGGGAAGGGAAGTAGTGAGGCTTCCCTTACTATGCCAGCCTTTTATAGGAGCTTAAGTTCTCTCAGACAGTTTTTAGCAGACTTCTCCTTCTTACTTGCTGCGACTGATTTGCATGGGCTCCTTAGACAGTCCCTGGTAAAGGGAAATGATATAGCATACAGAAAGCCATGACCTAGTTATGAGATTTTCATGGTTTAGATATTAGGTGTCCCCTACCCCAAAAAGCTCATGTGTGAGGCAATGCAAGCAAGTTTAGAGATGAAATGATTGGGTTATAAGAGGTTTAACCTAATTGGTGCATTAATCTCCTGACAGGGATTAACTGGGTGGCAACTCTAGGCTGGCGGGGTGCGGCTAGAGGAGGTGGGTCCCTGGAGGAGGGTCTTTGGGGTTTATATTTTGTCCTTATTGAGCAGAGCTCTTTCTCTGCTTCTTAGTGCTATTCCCTGAGCCAGTTTCCTCCACCAAGCCTTCCGCCATGATGTTCTGCCTCGCCTTAGGTCCTAAGGAATGGAGTTATCTATGCACTGAGACCTCTGAAACCCTGAGTCTCAAAATAAACTTTTCCTCCTTAAAATTGTTCTTGTCAGATCTTTAGGTTGCAGCAATGAAAAAGCTGACTAAAGCAGAGATGTTTGGATTTTCTTCTCTTTTCTTTCTTTCTTTTTCTGTTTTGCCTTTTCCAGCAGTCCTTAATTCACCAGTTTCAGGATAGGAGTTAAGTTCAGTCTAAAATGAAGTGTATTTTAAAGGGGGGAATAAATGCTATGTACTAAATTGGTAATCAGTGAGAGAAAAGCCTTCTGATGTTATATGGAGAGAAATCAGGGCTGTGAAAATATGCATGAGCTAAGCAAATGAATCATCAATTTGAGAACAGTTATATATAATGAAAATCAAGTAAGAAGTCCAGTACCCAGGAAGTTGAGAGAATTGAAACTTATTTTTATACATGATTGACATTTAAAATAAGAACATATTTGCTGGCAACAGGATTTTTACACATGCTAGATCAAGCTGACCTAGGCCTCAGAGTGAAGCATTTGACACTATAGAAGGTTTGTACAGGAACCTGGAGGGAAAGTTGGAGTGTATGTATTTTTAGGGCAGAATGTTTGGGAAGAGAGCATTTCATGTAACAATCTTTATAGCAGGACCATCTATTCATGTGTTTTAGTCAGCTTTTTTGTTTCTGTGACTGAAAGACCTGATCAGAACAATTGTAGAGGAGGAAACATTTATTTGAGAGCTCATGGTATCAGAGGTCTCAGTCCATGGACTTCATTCCCCAGGGTTTCAGATGAGGTTGAACATCATGGCAGAAGAGGATAGTGGAGGGAAGCAGCTTACACGATGATCAGAGAGCAGAAAAAGAGAGACTCCACTCTCCAGATACAAAATGTATACCCCAAAGTCATGCTCCCAGGAACCAACCTCCTCCAGCCACACTCTGCATACCTTCAGTCACTCCCCAGTTAATCTTATCAGGGGATTAATCCACTGATTGGGTTAAGAATCTTATAACCCAATCATTTCTCCTCTAAACCTTCTAGCATTGTCTCATTCATGAGCTTTTGGGAGACAACTCACATCCAAACCATAAGATTATGAAAGCATTAATTCAATCAGTGCTTTTATGGTTATCATTCTGATAGTAGAAAATCCATACAATAACAGCACAGTTGTTTGTTTTATTATAGTAATATTTCTGAGAACCAGATAAAAGTATTCTGAGTAAGACAAAAGTTTAACATTATTTAAAAAAAATTTATAACTAATTCTGAAAACTGGCAACTGAGATGTAGTCATTTTTTGTAAGATGCTGTCAAAACAAGGAGTTTCAAATCACCTGTGGAACAAAACCAAATACTTGGAGGCAAAGAATTCTCAAGAGCCTGCATAATAGCTTGTTTGGGTTGAAATGAATGTACCTTTTTGAACACATTTAGACTCTTCCACCCTTGGTGCAAAATGTTGTTATGACAAGTGGATTGTATTTATACTATGAAATAAGAAGAAATTTGATTGTGATTGAAAACAAACAAAATCAAACAAAAGTGGTAGTTTTACTCTTAAGAAAACTTGGAGGGATCATGGTAACAGTTCTCCCATGTTAGAGCTGCATATAATGACAGATTTGGCACACCATATGCTTGAAGCTTGTTTCTTGGTTGACAGGGATGATGGATAGGGGAAAGAAAGAAGAAAATACAAAAATGAATAAACAATCTAAGTGTAAGTCTGAAAGTTAGACCAGTTTCAAGAACGTAGATTTGGGGTACACATAAGGAATAAGTTAACAAGATTTCAGTCTTGACCTCAATGAGGCTGGGTAGCCCTTAGATATCAAAAGATGCATGTCACTGGGAGTTTCCAAGGTAAATGTACATGGTCACTTTTTAGGAACACTATAAGGGGTACTCTTATCATAGATGGGAATTGGCCAACAAAATATTTAATATTCTTTTTAAATCTGGAATGATGTGAGCTATAATGTGTACGGTACTGATTTATTTAATCATGAGGACCACACCTCGTCAAAACCATAGATAAGCTGATAGCTTCTTTACAAAATTCCTCTATCTTCCATACTTTATATGTTATTTTATCTCACTAACTTCTTTCCCCTCTGTACCAACTCCCCCTTTCTCTCACCCTATTCTAATATGATCTCAATAATCACTGTCTCTAAAGCAACAAAGAAAAGCAATCTTATTAACTCATTGAATTTTATGTGCTGATGACTCAAACCGGAGACTACTCCATCAGATATGTTCCTGATGTAAAGGGCAAGGCTTAGAGCAGAGGAAGGAAGGACTCCCTGAGCATGGCCTTTAGTCATGCTCCTCTTCTTGTAAAACACACCTTCTTTCTCTCTCTCAAGACTTGGGGCTGGCTATCTATACCTGAAGTCAGTCTTGTCAGTAACTGAAGAACACTTGGCAGTCACAGGGAAGCTGTTGCTGTTGAGAATTTTGGTTTTACATATAAGGTTAACAGCATAATTTCTTCTGCTTCTTGTTTCAGGTAAATAACTAGGACTCTAGTATCCACTGGAGTAGGTGGTCTGTGCTTGGTTCATATTTACCGATACAACTAACAAGTAATACAAAACTGACCTACAAGAGAGATCCAGAAGCCATCCAGCTTCTTGGAAAAGGAGCATTTATTTAAGTTCTTTGTAGATCATATGTTCTGTCCTACAGAAATGTAACATTGCCCCAGATATTCATGATCACACATGAGCAGAATACACAGTATCCTGGGAATTTGCAAATGAAAGTCTACCCAGTGTCTTCTTTAAAATCTCAGCATCCCTTTTCTGAACATCTAAAGGAACCTCCAAACCACAGCCTTAGTCCCCTGAAGTCCAATTCCCTCAGTGCCTCCAGTCACCTTGTAAAAGACCTCAGATCTTGTTACTTTGCTACTTACAGAACTTCAGGCCCTCCCAGGGGACAGCAGAATCAAGCCAAGACCTTCTATTCTGCTGTACATAAAGCTGTCATAGAAATCATGTTTTCAATTTAAATATATTCTTCCTATTGCCTATCCTACAACTTATATAATTTCCTGGACATGTCAACATCTGCCAGGTGGACTCTCCTTCCTACTGGCTATTGTGAATAGTGCTGCAATAAGCATAAGAGTGCAGGTGTCTCTGACATGCTGACTTCAATTCCTTTGGGTAAACAACCAGTAGTGAGATGGCTGGATCATATTGTAGATCTGTTTGTAGTTTTTTAAGGAACCTCTGTACTTTTTTCTATAAATAGCTGTACGAATTTACATGGCTACCAGCAGCATGTAAGAGTTCCCATTTATCTCCTTTGTATTTTCACTAGCATTCTGCCCCCAGCCCTCTTTTTTGATAATAACCATTCTGGGCTGTACTCACTGTGGTTTTGATTTGCATTTTCCTGATGATAAGTTATGCTGAATGTTTTTTCATGTATCTCTTAGCCATGTGTGTACCTTCTTTTGAGGAATGTCTATTTAGATCTTTAGTCCATTTTAACAAAATTGTATTATTTGGGTTTTGCTGAGTTGCTTGAATTTCTTATTAAACTCTAGATATTAACTTGTTGCCAGATATACAGTGGCAAATATTTTCTCCTATCCTGTAGGTTGTTTCTTAGCTCTGTTGATGGTTCCCTTTGCTTTGGAGAAGTTTAGTTTGATGTAATCCCTTTTGTCAGTTTTTACTTTTGTAGTCTGTGCTTCTGTAATCATATTTAAAAAAAAAAGTTTGTCTACACCAATGTCCTAAAGCATTTCCCATGTAATTTCTTCTAGTAGTTTTGCAGTTTCAGGTTTTACATTTAAGTCTGTATTCCATTTTGTGTTGATGTTTGTAGTTCAGTCTTCTACATATGGATGTCTAGTTTTCCTAGCATTATTTATTGAAAAAATTGTCCTTTTCTTATTGTGCATTCTTAGTTCCTTTGTCAAGAGTCTGTTGACTATAAATGTGTAGTTATTTCTGGATTTACTATTATGTTTGCTGGTCTGGGAATCTCTTTTTATGCTAATGCCATGCTGTTCTAGTCACAACAGCTTTGTAGTATATTTTAAAGTCAGGTAGTGTGATGCCTCCAGTTTCCTTCTTTTTACTACAGATTGTTTTATCTATTCAATGTCTTTTGTGGTTACTATTTCTGTGAAGAATAACATCAATATTTTTATTAGGGACTATGTTGAACTGTAGATTGCTTTGGATACTATGAATATTTTGTTAATATTAATTCTTATAATCCATAAACATGGGATATTTTTCCATTTATTTGTATCTCTTCAATTTCTTTCATCAAAGTTTCATATTTTTGCTGTATAAATTTTTATTTATTGATCAAATTTTACTTGGGCATATTATTTATTTATTGTACTTTTAAAATGAGATTGCTCTCTTGATTTTTTTTTCAAATAGCTTATCATTTTTAGATAACTTGTTTTTATACTTCAGATATTAGTTCATAGAAATACCACTGATTTTTGTTTGTTTTATATCTTGCAAATTTTCTGAGTTTATTCCAACAGTTTTCTCACAGATTCTTTGAAGTTTTCCATTGTCTGAAAACAAGCACAGTTTGTCTTTTTCTTTTCCAACTTGGATGTCCTTTATTTTTTTCTCTTGCCTAAAAGTTCTCTAGAACTTCCAATACTATGTTGAATAAAAATGGTGTGTCAAGTGTGCATCCTTTTCTTGTTTTCAGATCTTAGAGGAAAAACTAGAATTTTTTTCCCTTTTTAGCATAATGTATGCTGTGGGTTTCTCAAAAATGGCCTTTATTCCTTCTATAGCTAATATGTTGCAGGATTTTATCATGAAAATATGTTAAATATTATTAGATACTTGTCCTGCATTTTTTGAAATTATCATTGGTTTCCAATCTTTATGTTAATGTGATGTATCATACTTGTTGATTTGCAGACATTGCGCCATCCTTGCATCCTTGGGTGGATCCCACATGATCATTATGAATGATCTTTTTAATGTGCTTTTGAACTTGGTTTGCTAGCATATTATGCTCATCAGGGATATTGGCCTACAGTTTTGTTTTTGTTGTGTCCTTAGCTGGTTTGGCATTAGGACAATTCTGGCCTTTTAGAATGACTATAGAAGGATTTCCTCCTCTTTGATTTTTTGATGTGTTTGAGGGGAATTAGTATTAATTATCTTCTGCAAATTTTGGTAGAATTCAGGAGTAAAACCATCAGCTTGTGAGCTTACTTTGTAGATTTTTTACTACTGATTCAATCTTATTTTTCATTATAGATCTGTTCAGGTTTTCTACCTTTCTTCTTCCATGTATGTATGTATGATGGATGGATGTATGTGTATATGTACTGGAGATTGAACCCAGAGGAACTCTACCTTTGAACTACATCTCTAGCCCTTCATATTTTATGTTTGAGACATGGTCTTGCTGAGTTACTCAGGCCGACCTCAATCACACTACAATCCACCTTCATCAGCTTTCCCACCTCAGTCTCCTGAGTCACTGGGACTACAGACATGAGCCATCATGTCCAGCACCAGGTTTTCTATTTGTTCATGATTCGATTTTGGTAGTATGTATGTGTCCAGGAATTTATCCATTCTTCTAGGTTATCCAAATTGTTGGCATATACTTGTTTGTAATAATCTTTCATAATCTTTGACATTTCTGCAGTATCAGTTATGATGTCTCCGTTTTCAACTCTCATTTTATTTGACACCTCTCTTTTTCTAAAAGTATTGATGACTTTGTTTATCTGTTCAAAAATCAACTCTTCACTTTGTTGTTCATTTCTATTGGTGCATATCAAGTATACAGAATGGTGATAAATGCATGTAATACAGTTTGATCAGTTTCACTCTCCATTGACTCTTCTTACTCACTCCTACTCCCTCCCACTGTCCCCTTCCTCTGTCCCAATGATCTCCCTTCTATTATCATTCCCTTTTCCCTCTACCACCTCCCCAGACTCCACATGTGACAGAAAATACATGAAACTTGTCCTTCTGAGTCTGGCCTATTTCACTTTACATGTTGTTCTTCAGATGCATCTATTTTCCTGCAAATGACATCATTCCATTCTTCTTTATGACTAAACAAAACTCCATTGAGCATTTATACCAGGTCTTCTTTGCCCCTTTATCTGTTGATGGACACCTGGGCTGATTCTACAACTTGGCTACTGTGTTTTAGTAAACATAGGTATGTAGGTGTCTCCAAAGTTTGTTGACTTTAATTTTTTTTTTGGATAAATACCAAGAAGTTGTAGAGTTGAATCATATGGTGGTTCAATTTTTAGTTTCTTAAGGAATCTCCATACTGATTTCCATAGTAACTGTACTAATTTATATTCCCATAAACAGTATGTAAGATTCCCTTTTCTTCCATATCCTTGCTAGATTTTATTGTTGTTAGTATTCTTGATGATTGCCATTCTGATTGGAGTAAGATGGAATCTCAATGTAGTTTTAATTTGCATTTCTTTAATGACCAAAGATGTTGAATACATTTTTCATAGTTATTTGCCATTTGTACTTTTTTTGTGGGGGGCAGGGAATACTGGGAATTGAACCCAGGGCCACTTTACCACTCAGCTACATTCCCAGCCTCAAACTTAGAATCCTCTTGCCTTAACTTCCCAAGTCACTAAGATCATAGACATTTGCCAGCATGCCTGGCTGCACTTTTTCTTTTCAGAAGTATCTCTTTAGTTCATCTGCCCATTTATTGAATGAGTTATTTGGTTTTTTTGTGGGGGTTGAGTTTTTAATTCTATTTTTAGTCTTTATTTCACTTATTTCTTCTCTGGTCTTTATTAGATTAAGGGAGTTTCCTTCTATTCTTTTCATGCTAAGAATTTTTTTTTTATTAATCCTAGATAAATCTCACCCAGACTCCTCTTCTTTCAACCTACTATCTCTGTTAAATGGTATCTTAGCCCTCTCAGTTTCTCATGATACAGACATCTTCTTTGAAAATGTCTTTTAGCTTATATCCTATGTATATATCAAGTCATTTAGTTTTTTACTTCCCACATGTATCTTGAGCAATATAAACATTTTCCCCATCTCCTATGCTATGACCCTAGACCACACCATAATTATAAAATACTAAATGCTTCTTTATCTCCTAATTGGCCTTTCTCCATCTTTTTTATCTGTTCTCCATCTGGTCCTTCTACTTGGAGTAGCCAAATAAAGGTTTTTAAGTTTGAACAAGATGATGTCACTCCTCTGCTTAAAAACATAATTGTGAATTTCTCATTATACTTGGGATAAAAATTTTAAAAAATGTTAAGATCCTTCAAGTTCTTACATGCTTCATCGGTAGCTCTCCATTTTATTCCTAATTCCTAACCAAGTTTAGGTTGCAACAACACTCACCTTTTCAGTTCCTCAAATCATCCACATGGTTTCCTGCTACAAGGCTTCTCCCCAGACTAACCTATTCCTAATATAGGCCAGGCTGTTTTTAACCCATCCTTCAAATCTCAGGCTAAACACCACTTCAACAGACCTGTCTTCTCTATTGCTCATTGAGGTCTCCCTGTAGTTTTCTATGAAAGCACTTATTATAATTTAATCTTAAAAGAAATTTACTGGTTTATTTGTGCTTATTTCCTTTTCTATGAGAATGAGTTTCAAGTATATATCCAATTTGTAACACCTAAGAAGAACTAATATATATTTCTGAATGGAAAAATGATTAGATGTTCTCAACATTATGAGCTCATTTTTGTTTGTTCTTCACATTTCTTGGTTTAGGTAATTTTCAGTCCTTAAATTTGAAATGTATCATAAAATCTTTCTTAATCCTGAGGAAACATTTTTAGGGGAAATCCTAGAGTTTTCCATACCTAAACAGCTTAGTTAACTAATGATGTTACAAAGAGAGATTTCCCAAAGAGATTAGGCATTAAATCATCTCTCTTTATGAAACAGTCTCCATAACAGTAGTGATAATATTTTTGCAGTCAATTAGTGCAGTTGAAAATAAGCAGAAAGTAAATAATGTATATTTTAGATGCATCAGAATAAAGCATTTAAATAAGTCACATGGCAAATCCCAGTTGTGGCTTGGAGTTGTCTGAAATTCTCACAGGTGCTTGAGTTCTTTGTGCTTGATAGGAATAGAAGGAAGAAAAAGTGAATAACTGACACTTAAACTTTAAGCTCTAGGGCAACATTTACAATTCCTGTCTTACAGCATTGTGAGGCTTAGTTAAAATAATACTGGAACTGCCTGGATAACACTAGTATATAAAAGGCATTTAATAAACAGCAGCTATTATTTTATTATCATATGATTATTCTTATCTTCATTCTCTTAAAACCATATATGAAGACTGTTATTATGGAGCTAATAATAAGGAGTAAGGAATGATTTACTGATAGGGTCATTTCAGCAGAAATGCAAAAACTGCGAAAGCTTCAGTGACTCTTCTCATTGCCAACTGGATAAAGTTCAAGTTCTTTAGCAGGGCTTTCAAAATCCTTACAAACAATGGTTAAAGATCATTAAGACAGAAGAAGAAATACAAAAAGCTAATAAATATTGAATTACTATTTGGCATCATTTGTACTCAAGGAAATATAAAACAATGCATACTGCATGTTATTATCAAAGTAGCATAGTTGTTTTGGTGAAAATATTTACTGTGGATGATGATACAATGAAAGAGAGGGCTCTAATGTTATCTCTTACAGAAGTACAAATCAGTAAACTAATTTTATAAAGAAATAATATGAATAAGGAACCTAAAAGTTATTCTTGCTTTTGAATTTTTTTTTACCCAATGGTTCCACATCTAATGATAACAATTGGCAATATTTGACCCAAGTACTGTGGTAAGCTCCTCATATGCCTTATCTTAGAAAAAAATTTACATATAAAAGGAAAATCACAGCATTGCTTATAATGTCAGAAACTTAAAAACAATATAGAAATATATCAGCTAAGGAAAGATTATGTTCAATGTTATAGATTATGATACATAATCTATAATATATAATCTATGATATAGATTATGGAATTAAGATCATGAAGAAGAAGTAACAAAATCATATGTTAGTTACAATGTTATTTGAAAAATAATACACTAAATTATATGATTTAATTTCAACTTTGCCTAAAAGAAAAATTTAAAAAAATATAGAGAAGGAAGATTGGAAAGAAATATACCAAAATATTAGCAGTATTTTCCAACGAACAGTAGGATTGTGGATGAATTTTAAATGTTTTCTTTTATACTTTCCTAACTTTTCTATGTCTTATAAAAGGTTTGTATCATTACTTTTACAATCAGAAAAACAACCATAAAATCCCCTAACCAAACCCATTGCATCCTGAAATGATTGTCTTTTTTCATTCATCCCAAAAGACTTTCCCAAACTTATATCACGTCAAACCTCCACACCAACTCATCCTGAATTAGATGCTATGTTCATGTATGCTGCTATGCATTTATTCATAACATTTCTTTTATGATATTACCTTTGTCCCATTCCCTCCGTGACTCATTCTTTCAAATACAGCTTGAGGAATCTCCTCCCCAAAGAAGGCCTCCTAATAGGCTCTTCCCTTTGAGAGCTTATTGCTCCTTGGACACACTTCCAGGATTGCAATATTCACTTCATCCTATGCTACAGTTCATTAAATTATCCATCTCACAATAGTCTGCAGTATTCTCATGACTTCCTAGAACATAGCACAATGCTAGGTACATTAGATAGACAGACACATAGGTTGACATGATAGATAGGGAGATAGGGACATGCATGGATGGACCAGTGTTTGGATGATAGCATTATACTAAATAGCTCAAAGTCATTTCACAGTGCAAATACTAGCTGAAGAAAAAATAGAGTCTTTGAAATAAGAATGAAGGGTGCACAAAGTGTCTAAACAATATCAGCCATTTTGGTTAAATGAGATCAACACCAAGTTTGCCAAAATAAAAAAGAATTTAAGACACAAATCTCTTCTGTTAAAAACATAGGGATAAAAAAATCATGGGAACAGAACAGAACTGCTAATTTTTTTTTTTTTGGAGAGTTTGAACTGAAGATCCTGTTTTGTACATTGGCTTTCCAGGTAGGATTTACAGCTTTTGCACTTCATTTTTGTTTTGAGTTTTAAACTCTTTTGGAGGTTTTAAGCATAGGCTAATCTTGAAATAACTTCAGACCAGAGAATTGAGAGATAAAGCCTTTCTTTAAGTCTTAAACAGACAGCAATACTTTTCATAGTGTCCAAATAGTATTTTTCATCCAACCTGTGAAATTTTCAACCTGCCCTAATTTTTACCAATGAATCTAATAGACCTGGATTAAACTGCAGGGAAGATGAGAACATAAATTTCATTCCTTTCATTCCTTGTAATATTAGGGTTTGTATTCTTTCCAGCTGTAATAACCTCTAGACTTCAACAAAATTGAAAACCTTTAAATAGCCTTTCACAACCTTTCAGTGGAGTAATGAAGTTTTAAGTGCTCGCCAGGGAATTTTCAGTTCAGAAAAATCTAAGCAGAAGTAGATATTAAAATCTAATGTTTACTTCAACTCCTTTACAACCTAATGGGTTTTTCTGACAGTGTAATTTTTAAAAGGTTGGGTTTCATTTATTAATATAGTGTACTCACGCTGGAAACCTTTCTTCTTTAAGGACTCTGATGGGAGTCTTATGGTGAAACCTTGGTTGAAAGCCAGAGTGATCAGCAGGAACAGGGAAAACAGAAACCTGCAAAAGGACTTGCAAAAGCTGGAGCCAAGCAGGTTGTTTTGGGTTTTGAAATGGAGAAAAGTCCTCTCTTTATGACTTAAACACTACAGGAGGTGAAAAAACAAATGCAGGATGTAGTGCCCCTGAGTGCACATAATTCGAAGCATGTGAGCCACGAGAGTTCACATAGTTACTCACCAACCAAAAGGTCTGCCTGGGCATCCAGCTGTTGGCTGAGCAAATGGGAGCCATACTCTTCTTGTGGAGTTGCTCCATTAGGGGCCAGTAGGTGGGTATTTGGAAACCAAGGAGAATTCACAGGGTGAGCAACAAGCGAACTCACACTTAAGCAGAGAGAGGATGTGATTTGGAAAGATTCCATTTTGTATATCACATTGCTGAGATCAGTATGCAGGAAAAGACTGAGTGAGCTCCAACCAAGTGGTAATAAAAAAAAATGCCACTTCTCATATGCATAATGCCTCAGTGTAGTTAACAGAGATTTGCAAGATAAGTACACTGGAGTGGAAAGGGACAGGATTTATTTTCTTTGACTATGATGTAGTAAAGCTACCCTCAGGTATATATATTATCCAGCATACTATTTTAAATTATGAAATAAAAGTGCCACTTGAGGATGTAATTGAAAATAATATTGTAAACTAAAGGAACTTGATGGTCATAAAGGATGGATAGTTTGGCATGCTTTTCATCTTTGCATTTCACAAATAGATGGTTCTGTTCTCATGTGTTACATTGGTAGCTCCAAAACTGAAATTTTGCCCTAATAGATAAGGCAATTTCAGACAATGTAGAACATGTTCTGAATTATTCCTTTAACAATTTTATAATAGAATCAGGACTCATTATTATTACTTGACATATGTTAGTAGTATTTTTTTAGAGAACTGAAAATTCAGATAACCAAAACCAAAATCTCTTATCATCCCAATGACCTGAGGAGGGGGGAAAACCATTGTTTGTGATCTAACCATTCAGTAGATTTTATTTAACATTATGTCATGAAGATTTTAAATTATATCCTCTTTCAGAACATAATGATTATGTAATATTACTTTGGCCATTTTGTATAAAATTTTGATAAGAGTCCAAATGGGAGTTATTGTAAACTATTTATCATTTTGTTTAAAAAAAAAGAGGACTAAGGGGAGGAAGGAAGGAAAGGAGGAAAATGGGAAGTACTGGAAAAAAATTCACCATTATATTATGTGCATACACAAATATGTAACAATGAATCCCACTACTATGTATTACATATTATGTATAATTAAAATGTACAACTAAAAAAGAAAAGATATAATAAAGTATTAAGAAGTTTCTTATTTGAATGATTTATTCCAGCCCTGACTTCTCAATGAAGATCCTGCCAATTTCTCCAGCAATCTTAGCAGATCTCCTTTGGGGGCTACCATGAATTTCTTTGACAGGCTTTAAAGAAAATTCACTATCTTTTCTTCCTTTCATTTTCTCATTACCATCCATTTATTTTGGCTTACAGTTTTGAAGGTTTCAACATTTTGGAGGTTCTCATCTTTTCTTTTCTTTTTTTTTTTTTTTTGGTACTGCAGATTGAACTCAGATGTACTTGACCACTGAGCCACATCCCCAGCCCTATTTTGTATTTTATGTGCAGACAGGGTCTCACTGAGTTGCTTAGCACCTTGCCGTTGCTGAGGCTGGCTTTGAACTCGCGATTCTCCTGTGTCAGCCTCCCTAAGTGCTGGGATTATAGGCTTGCGCCACCGTGCCTGGCTAGGTTCTCATCATTTTACATCTGCTTTTTACTGCTTCTCCTTATGCCACCTCCACAGTCCATCTGTTACTAAGTATGATACATTCAGTGCTTCCAAACATCTCTAGCATTGGTGCCTATAGCTACTTCAAGAACATGCCTGGCCATACCTAGTCTATTGCCATTAACCATTTGATCTCTTTTCTCTTTTCTCTCTTATATTATCCCTTAATGCTCAAGTGATTGACTGATTGGTTAATTGATTTCATCAGTCATTCATTCAACTAATATTTATTGCATGCCACTCTGTGCCCGGTACTAGAAATGTAAAATGAAATTACCTCCATCTTACTCAAATAAGTTATAGTCCCATGGGGAACGAGAATATAAACTCAATGCTATAGTTTGAATTCCAAGTGTCCCTGAAAGGATCATGTGGTAAAGGGAGTAAATCCTCTATCCGGTGGTGGTAGAAACTTTAAAAGGTGGAAACTGCCCTTGAAGGAGATTATGAGACCCTGGTCCCTTTCTCTTCCTCTGTTTCGCTTTCCAGCCATGAGATGAGCAGTTTTCTTTACCATGCCCTCCATGGTACCATGATGTACCACTGCAGACCCAAAGCAATATAGCCAACTTACTGTGAATTAAAACTTCCAAAGCTGTAAGGCAAAATAAATATTTGCCTTTGTTAAGTTGATTATCTTAGGTATTTTCTTAGTATAATGAAAAGCTGACTAACACAGCTGAACAATCATAAAATCATGTTTTTCATTTTGCAGGTATATACAAATTACAGTAGGAACACACAATAAGGAGCACCAAGGCCTTTCTGAAAAATTCAGAAAATGTTTCATTTTTTAAAAAATTAAATATTTAATTTCACATTTATATGAAGAAATCCCTAACTTCATTCTATTGTATAAAGTGCAAAACTCTCTGTTTGGCTTCATGGCTCAATAAAATTCAAAGCTCTTCAGCATGTCCATCCTGTCTGCATCATCTCTCTACAAACCCTTCCATTCCTGCTAATTTACTTCCCATATCTGACTCTGTCACTGATCATACTTTTTCTTCACCCAGAATAATTTTCCACTCCCTTTGGATTCTCCCATTCTAACTATCCATCAGGATCCATCTCTTTCATCTAGACCCTTTCATGCCAGGCAACATTGATCTCCCCCAGCTCTGGACTTCTAAGGCAATTACTTTAATGTTTCCCATTTGGCTTAATATGTGTGTGTGTGTGTGTGTGTGTGTGTGTGTGTGTGTGTTTTATATATCCCTAAGATTGTTGTATCCTTGAGCAGTGATTTTTTTGCATGTGTATCCACAGTATATGGCAAGTATTATATGTAAAAAATCCAAATACTCTTTTACTAGAAGAGTAAATAAGTAATTATATGTACTATTTAATTTATTATTCAGTTAATATTTTGTGACTGAATCACAGTTCATAATATTTAATAATAAAATTTTGGCATATTTATAGTATATATAGCACACACATATATACTTCCCAAGTACCCAGAGAACCCAGGAGATGCACAGACAAAGAGCACACCCTCAATTCATTTAACATTCAACAAATATAAAACAAGTGCCTATTTCACAGCACCAGACACTGCACTGAGTACTAAGAGTCACTGGTGGGTATGACTTCCATGATGTCTGCCCTCTTTAGGCTTATGATCTGTGATGTGATAAATATTCTATCCAGAGGGACCTGTAAGTGCAGAGGCAATATACTGTGCTTAGTGGAGTCTAACACAGTCTAAGAGATCAGAAGAGGCTTTCCAGAGGCAGTTACATTTCAAATATATGCTAAAGGGTGATAGAAGAAAGAAAAATGGCAGGTGACTAAGGAAACAGCAAGCACGAAGACTGGATGGCACAGCGAGCATGTCATAATTGAGGACCCAGAGAAAAATTAATAAGTCTGGAACACAAAATGAAAGGAGGAAAAGACAGAACTGGGGAGGTACATGAAGTAGATGAGGGTTAGGTCATGTCAGAGTCTTCGAATCTAACCCTAAGTGTACTGGGAGCCTTTCAAGGATTTTAAAGCAAGTGGATAACATGAGCATATCTGTACTTAGAATGTTCACTTGGGCAAAGGGAAGAGTGAAATTGAAGAGATCAAGAGAGGAATTAAGCATATAAGGACTTTGCAGCTATGATCCAAGAGGAAGATGATGGAGGCCTAAATTTGACACTGGATGAAATTTAATTGGAAATTAAAGAACTATTTAGGAGAAAGAATGTAAATAACTTGTTGTCAAAACACAGAAGCCACATATTCAGTAACTGGCCTTGGAAAATACAAGGGTTCTTGAGTAAGGCAGATTTGGTTCAAGTTCTGGCTCTTACTTGCTAGGTGACTTGGGCTCAGTTATTAGCCCTTTCTCTGTTGGTTTGCTTATCCATAAAATGATGATAATAGCTGACTTGTTTGTTTTTTCCTCAAATGCTTATTTTAAAACCCTTCTCCCAATGTGATGATATTGGAAATTGAGGACTTTCAGAGACGAGTAGATCATGGACTTGGAGTCCTGATCAATGCAATCAGTGACCTTATGAAAGAGGCCCCAGAGAGATTTCTCATCCCTTCTGCCATGTGACATTAAAGCAAAAAAGCTGCCATCTATGAATCAGCATGTGGGCCCTCCAGACACTGAATCCGCTGTGTTTTAGTCCTCTTTTCCACTGCTATGAGCAAAAGATCTGACAAGAAAAATTTTACAGGAGGAAAACTTTATTTGGCCTTCATGGTTTCAGAGGTCTCAGTCCATAGACGGCTGAGTTCATTGCCCTAGGCCAGAGATGAGGCAGATGACCATATGGAAGGGTGCAGTGGAGGAAAGGAGCTCAAGACATGGCACCAGGAAGCAGACAGAACTCTACTAGGGACAAAATATAAACCCCAAAGACACATCACCACGACTTACCTCCTCCAGTCAAACCCTACCTGCCTGCTGTTACCATCCAGTTAATTCGTACCAGGGGGTTAATGTATTGATCAAGTTAAAACTCTCATAACCCAATCATTTCACCTCTAAACTTTCTTGCATTGTCTCACACTTGAGCTTTTGGGGAACACCTCATCTCTAAACTATAATATGTTGACACTTGATCCAGGACTTCTCAGCCCTCCGAACTGTGAGAAATAACATTTCTATTGTTTATAGCCATCTAGTCTATAATAGTTCATTGACAGACAGCCTGAACAGCCTAACATAGCTAGGGAAATGCTACACTTCAAAGACTGCATAAGGGAAGATCAACTTTACACAGGAAGTAGGTTTAGTACATAGGAGATGCTCAGACATTGTTACTTTTCCTCTCTCTTCTCTCCTCCGTGTGTAAGCAAGTTTTGTAATCAGGACTATACCAACTTTACAGTAAAAGCATACTTTGATATGGCCTTTTATCTGAAGTCCTACCAGGGCAACTCTTTATCTCTGCTCTGCTTGATATCTACTTGCATGATGGCAGGAGTTTATGCAGGTCAAGTGTTATTAACAGGTGCATTGACATAGGCAATAGGAAAGAATGGAAGAAACTGGGGAAGCAAAGAGAGCGACATAGAAAAATAGACAAGTGAAAAAAAGGTGAATCCAGAGTGTGTATACAATCTGTCATTTAAATGCTTTCTTCAATTTGATCATAAATTTATACAAGAAGAGTTTTTGCTCTGAGGAAGATTGAAAATTTACAGGAGTGCAAGTTCCAGAAACTTGGAAAGAAAAATGTTCTTAGTGCAACTATTTTATGGTCCAATACAAATAAAGCATATGTTTACAACTGAAGGGCAATTTCCAATATTTATTTATCACTCTAGTGAAATGTTGATCCCATATAAATTTTTCAATTTTTAGTTTTAGAGGAATAATTTAAATCTTGTGGCAAAACGGCCAACTCATGAAATTACCAGAGTGACCACATTAATCTTGTATTCTAGGATTAACTGGGATTTGCTTTTGGTGAATTTCATTAGACCCTTCACTCACTCTTGGTCTTGTGTAACTTTGGACTCTCCTAACAGTACTGGATGCATGATGTTCTAGCATTCCTTTGAGGATGACAGTCAAGTTTTCATCACTATAAGCAAAATTCCTGATATAAACAACTCAGTCCATGGTTGGCTGATGCCAAAGCTTTGAGCCCAAGGCGAGGCAAAACATCATGGTAGAACACTGTGGTTGAGGAACGTTGCTCAGCTCATGGTAGCCAGGAATCAGAAAAAAAAAGGTCAAAAACAAGCGGCCAGGGACAAGATATAGAAATATAGTCCGTAAGGGCAAGCCTTCAGGACCAACTTTCTCAAGCCATGCTCTACCTGCCTTTAGGTTCCAGCTCCTCCCAGTAGTCCTTTCAAATTATGAGTGCATCAAATGGATTAATCCACTGAGGAGATTAAGCTTTCATGATCTAATTACTTCCCAAAAGCCTCTCTTCTACATTGGTGACCCACTCTTCAACATGTAAGTTTTGGGGAGACATTCTAGATCACAACCATAACAGAGGGATGCTTAGATATCTGCCATTCCATAAAAATCCAATTCAGCCCTTAAAGCTCAATCATGCACATAATCTAGAGTCAGAGTGCTCCATCTCGCTAGACCTGTTGGATACATGATCCATGCTCATTTAGAGCCTTCTTCAGAAGCTTTACCAGGGTCATAATAAAATAGGTATACCATCCACAGTCAGCAACATGCTATCAAAATATTCTTTTAGAGATACCAAAATGTGAGAACCAGGTTTTAGAGTGTGTGACTTAATAGTAGATACAATGTTTTATTGTGCTATGAAATGATTTTTTTTGTCACGAAGAATGAATAGGACATGGGAAAAATATTCCAGAACCTGAATTGTTTTTCTTAGTTTAGAGACAGGACTAGATTTAGAAACAATATGAAGAGTTCAAGGCTCTCCCTATAGGATCCACCATATAGGCTCCTCCCTATAGGAGCCAGGGTCTGGATGTTTCTCACCCCAAGCAAGCCCTTTCCAACTAGCTCCAGCCTGCTTGGACATAAAGGTCTCAGAATCATCCTTCCTTCCTCCTTTTATCCTTACCTCCATCACATATCTTTTGGTTACTGAATACTACTCCTTGAATGCTTTTTACCTAAACAATTCCTGTAAAAGAAAATGGAGACACGAATTCACACAAGTGTGGACATTAGCCATCCTTCCACTGTCTTTCCACAGACAGATGCGATTCAATTGTTTCCCCCTGAAAAAATTCAATCTTTCAGACTTCAGCTTCTTCTGTCTTTTGCCTGGACACAGCTGAAAGCTTTAGTTTTTGCAAAGCTGTTTTTGAGAGATTCCTCTGTACCAAAATCTGTCTGCATACTTACAACAGAAAGAAGTCCAAATCTTCTAAACTGGCATTTGACACCCTCAAAATCTGCCTTAGTCTGCTGTGTGGAACGCCTCTCCCACCATGACCTGTGCTTCCTGTTCACATCCATGTGATCTAACCTCTTTGTCATTTGTTTCCTTTCTTTATTTATTTTTTGGTCTTTCCATATTTTTATTGGTGCATTAGAGTTGTAGATAATGATGGGATTTGTTGATACGTATTTGTACACGCACACACTATGTAACAATAGAATTTGGCCAACATTTCATATGTTCTTCCCTAATCCTGGAATCCTTTCCCTCTCATCTCTTTCGTTCAATTTATTTGTCTACAGTTTCTGCACATTTGCTGTAGGCCAGTTAGTAATCTCTGCCCTGGAATTGCAGCAATAATCAAGAGGGACAAAGTACCTATGCTCACATAGTTTTTATTCTAATGAGTGAAAACAATAGGTAGAATTTCAGAGAATGGTATGTGTTACAAAGAAAACAAAACAAAACAAAACAAAAGAGTAATACAGTAGAAAGTGAGGAGGGGTATCACTCCACCGAGTATTTGGGGAAGATATTTCGGAGTGCGACATGTTTGATCTCAAACCAAAAATCAAGAAAGACTCAACCATGTGAAGATGAGCGAAATCAGCAAGTACCCCATTATGCAAACACCGGCTTAGTTCAGGTCCTGCCTCAGCTTCAAACCTTCTCTAGTCTTCCTTTCTGAATTCCAGCCCATAATACTTTATATCTTCCTTACTTACCACTTTATAGCTCGAATGTTAGCTATTTGTGCATTTCTCTCTGTCTATTACAATTCTATTTTTTTTACCACCTATGATGCTTAGTCCAATGCTAAGAGAGATACTCAAATATTTCTTAAATAAGAGAATTTAAAATCAAATGAATGAACAAAGGAAAATAGTGGAATCTTATTTCACTTGTGACTAATACGGAGAAGGCAGATTTGGTGATCTGATTCTTAGAGTGCTTCAAAAACCACTATGACCCCTACGAATGAGGCAGCTTCTCCTGATGGAGAATTGGAATTCTCCAATTTCCGACTGACTCACTTTGAGGAGAAAGTCCTAAATAAAAATTGTCTAGTGATGGTTTAGAGCTTCTGTTCTTTCACTAGACATGTTGAGTTGTTTTGATGAGCCATCGGAATGTTCTTCAAAGAGCTGGCACAGGGAAGCTTAGGCATACTTTGAGGAACTAATCATATAGAGCTTGA
Organism: Xerus rutilus; assembly: GCA_028644305.1. Classification (NCBI taxonomy): domain Eukaryota; kingdom Metazoa; phylum Chordata; class Mammalia; order Rodentia; family Sciuridae; genus Xerus; species Xerus rutilus. The sequence continues at coordinate 21,071,297 of CM053403.1, read as the reverse complement.
GGTCATTGTACCAGTTTCTTAGCAAAGTTGGTATTCAATGAAAGTGACAAGCCTGACTACTCCATTAACAGCATTGACAGTCTTGCAATTAAATAGGGAAAAAACACCACAGTTTTGCTATATTTTAATCAAACTCTGCTGGTAGTCTGTGCCAGATCTGCCTTGTTATTTTGTCTACTGTTTTTGTAGTGTGCTCTTCCTTTAAGTGTTGCTGGGGAAATGTTCATCCCAAGCCACCCCCTTGCATAGGAACCGAGGGGGGTTTAGGAGGCTCCACTGCATAGTGTTCAGGACAGATTAGCTGTGAGCTCTCTCTCTAGCATGCAGCCTGCCACTCAGGGCATCCGACAGTTGCTAACTTTCATCTGTGAAATGCTCACAGCCAGAGAAAAATGCCCTTTCACAGTGTTTATTACCTTTCTAGAACCGCTTCTGCATTCAGACATTTTCCTGCAGATAAAATGCCTTTGTTCATGACTAAGAAGGAATCCTGAATAGATAATTAATTTTACTTCCCCAATTAAGAGGGAAATATGCAAATATGGAGAAACATAACAGGAAATGCTCAGCTAGACAATACACTTATGATGTTGTTTCAGTAATATATACAGTTGATGGTTTAAGAAAAATAGTTAAATGTGGATACAAATGTATTCTAGAAATCATGTGTTTTTGAAATGGGGTGAATGTAGGTCTTTTAAAACGCCATAAGGGACTTTTCAATTTTTCCAATTTCTGAATTTATATTATGTTTTATGACAATAATGCATTTAGTAAGAAATCACCATTTTGACAACTTACTACGAAATGCCTCTATTTCATACATTTTATTTCTTTGTCAGTGCTTTGAGTCAGTTCCCTCTTAACATGTATTCTATATGTATGTGGTGTTTAACAAACAGCTCCTAATGGGGCCTTGTACAGTAATTGGATATCCAGAGTTATTTGTTAAAGTTTTCCAATAAGAATTTTCTGGAGAGTTTTAGGTTCTATTCCTATATTATCCTTCTAGCAACCCAACTTCTTTTTTTCCCCTGACACAGAAGTGACCTTTGACATGAGCTCTGTCTGAGCCAGACTGTATTCTCAAAACTGATAGTAATGAATCCAATCTCAGGTAGAGCTCAGCTGTCAGTTCATTTCCCTGAGACATGGTGTCAGAGGGATAATGCCAACAAGTCCACAATGACAGAGCTGGGTCTGCTTTTTTGGGATATGGTATATTTTTAAGACTGTCTATGTCAGAACGATAGTGATTGGCTTCCATCAAGGAAAGATATGCTTCTATATAAAATATAAATTTTATGTTCAAATAAAACACAGGGGAAGAAAATGTCTATGAAATCTCTTTTTGCCTTTGTGCATTTTCTTTCTTACCTTCTGAAGAGTTCCCACAGGACTAGCACTAAGCTTCTCTTCATTAGAACCCAGATTTCAATTTAAATTTTAATTAGAATAGATGACTAGAATACTTACCATTCTCTGTAGTTTCTGCATAGAGTTAATCAGCAACAAGAAGCAGGTCCCATGTTTTCATAAAAAGATTAAGATCTTATTCCACAAAGATTTACTGCTACCCATAAAATTATTTTATATCCTACCATATACTCTTTTCTGTGGGTGAGTTACTTTTGGAAGAATGTTGTTTTCCCATTCATATAGTAACAAAACCAAGCAGAAAACTTGATTTTAAATGTTTATAAGATCATAGCTTTACTAATAAACATCCCCTAGAATCCTGGAACTTCCCCCAGCATTTCAAGTGTAATTTTGAATACTGTGATGATACATACAAACTAAAATAAATGTCCTTGATCATATGATGCATGGTATTCTATAACCCCAACTGGGTCCATGTTATCTGAGTGATCATTTTATGACAACATAATCAACATTTAAATTGTGGCTCTATAACCAACACCTGAACTTTTGGCACTTCAGTGTTTAAAAAGCAATTGGTCTTGATCAGTCATTCATTTGATCAACAAACATATATTGAGCTTCTACTCTGTGCCAAGAATGATTCTAGACTGGGAGGGTGAGGAGGTGGATTCAGTAGTGAATGGTAAGGTCTGTTTGCACAGCTCACATTTTCTCAGCTGCTTGGGACTAGAAGTCAGAAAGAGACTATTACCTACATGCTGCAGATTGAGGAGATCAGGCTCAAGGAAGCTGTGCCCAGCCTAACATCATCATGCAGCTGATAGGTGACCGGGCTGTGGCTCACGTAAGGCCAAGGTATTTGATGGCAGTAAAAATAGCCAAGAAATAATGGGTTTCTTTGACAGTTCTTTTTTTCTTGTGCTTGCTGTAGGACAAATCTACCTTAAGGTCACCTCAACTTATACTGACAGGGACTCAAATGGAAAATAAAATTAAAACAAAACATGATAATTTGGGGGCACACGTGCTTCACTACCTCTTCATTAGCTTTATTCCCCCCAAAGTGAAAATAGCTGTTATTTTTCTTTCATTACAAAGGTTATGCATGCTGTTACAAAACAAAAATCAAACATACAGAAAAGAATGGAAAAATGTAATAGTCACATATTTTTACATGTAGAGATAAATATTACTCTCTCTCAACACATATGCAATGTAAACACACATTATAATTGTTAAATATGATCACGCTGTTCTATAATGCAAACACATTCCATGCTAATAAATATAGGTCCAAGTGACTTCTTTTTTTTTTTTTTTGGTACCAGGGATTGAACTCAGGGGCACTCAACCACTGAGCCACATCCCCAGCCCTATTTTGTGTTTTATGTAGAGACAGGGTCTCAATGAGTTGCTTAGCACCTTGCTGTTGCTGAGGCTGGCTTTGAACTCGAGATTCTTCTGTCTCAGCCTCCCAAAGTGCTGGGATTATAGGCATGTGCCACTGCACCCAGCTCCAAGTGACCATTTTTAACGATTATATGGCATTCTGTATTCAGCATATATCATATTGTATTGAACCAATCACTTTGTGGTAAACATTACAATAGTTCCCATTTTAACCATTAAAAACAAAGGTAAAATTAATATCCTTACATAAGGCTCTTTTTGTACTTGTCCATGTGTTGCTTGAGTGTAAAAGTAGGCACTTTGGGGGGAGGGGGTGCTGAGGGGCAAGCACTCTACCAACTGAGCTACATCCTCAGCCTAAAAGTAGACACATTTTAATAATCACATAGATCTCAATTGGCAAATTCTACCAACAGGGTGTAAGGGTGTCCTTTCCTCATGTTCATGTCTTTCCTATATGACAAGCCAGGGAAAAATACTAACTCAATGTTGTCATTTTTAAGTTTTCATTTTTTCCTAATAAAATTTACATATATTGAAAATAATTAAGATAAATATAGAAATTCACAAACAGAACTCACTAAATAACCCTACATCTGAAAGGTAAACATTATAAATAGTCTCACATATCTTTATATTATTTTTCTTAAATGTCTATAATATTGTTCAATAAAATTGGAATGATACTGTAAACATGCTTTTTTGTTCTTTATCTTTCAAAGTAAACCTTTCACTGGTAAAGTTTACAGAGAAAACAAATAAAAAGCATAATTGGTAAAGTTTCAAATACTTCAATGCAACCTCCACACAGTTCAGAAAACAGAACATTACCAGTCATCTCCATCCTCACTGCCTAGAAGCCTCCCTTGATTTATCATCAGTCATCCTCCCCACCAAAAGGTACCCTTCATTCTCATGTGCACTCCTATAGATTAATTCTACCTGGTTTGGAAGCTCACATATATAAAATCATAACATAAGTGTTCTTTTGAACTTGCTTTTTTATTTAACCCAATAGATTGACCCACATTGTTGCACACGGCAGCAATTTGTTCAGTTTCAGTGTCTTACTTCATTGTTATATTGCTATATTGTGTTAAAGAAAAAAATTATTCAATACTTCTGGAAGCACATTAAGGAAGACTTGATTCAGATCATAGAGTCAGGTACAGGGACCACTGCAATGGAGTTTTGCAATGAGGCAAGAGATTTGGGAGTCATCTCTGAATAAGCTTGCTGCCAGTGGGGATTTTATAGCCAAGGAAATTGGTGAGAGTTGGTGGTTGGAAAATTACTGCAATGAAACATTAGGGAGAAGGAGGATTCTGGCTAAACTGACCTAATAGGATTCTTGCAAAAAAAAAATAGACCAGGGTGATCAGACATCACCTGGGGGATGGTACAGGATGCAGAACCCAAGCAGATATCAAGAGTGATCAAATACTGAGGATGTGAAAGGGTTCTTACTAAACTGATTTAGCTGGTATCTTACTAAAACTGCATTTTACATGGAAGTGTACAAATGGCCTTAGAAGAAGTTTCAGAAAACTGACTCTAATTTTTGCACAATTTCACCACTTTAAAAAATATGTATCTCTTCTACTGGTGATGTACATTTGACTTGTTTTCAGCTTGAGATATTATAAATATTGCTTTCATAACATTCTTCTATTGTTTTGGTACACACATGTATGCTTTTGTGTTGGCTGTGCCTATCAGTGGGACTGCAAAGTATGCGCACGCTCAGTTTCAGGAGACGCAGGCAGTTTTCCCAAGTGGCTGAGCCAATTTATTTTTTTCCATGGGTAATGTGAGCATTCATTGTCTCCAATCTCACCAACACTTGGAATAGCCAACTTTTAAAATTTGTGTGTCTTTGCCATTCAAATGGATGTTCATTATATATTATTGAAGTTTTAACGGGTGTTTCTCTGGTAACTAATTGTGTTGATCATCTTTCCATGTATTAATTGGCCATTTGGATACATTACTAATTGGACATGTTTTTGAAACACTTTTGCACTAGTATGTATTTGAATCTGCATATATTTCAACCTTTGAATCTTCAATGACTTGTCATTTTATATATTCAGTATTTCATATTTTCCCCACATACTCATATTTCATTGCTTTTCATTGCTTCTTATAATTCCTTCATTTCACAAAAATACTTTCCCTTCCACCTCTGATTCTTTTCATTTGGGACTGCTTGCAATGAATCCTGTCAGTTTAATTGATTTAAGACATCTTTTTCTTGTCTCATATGTGAATCTTTTTAAAATTTTTTTCTTTTCCTTTATTGCAGAGAGAACACTTGATTGGTAGTAATTTTATTTTTGTCTAGTATTTCAAAAATATTGTTTTACAAGTTCTGGGATCATTTATTTACCTAAATCAATCTGCTATCATTATTTTGTTGCTCTCTTGAATATATGTATTTCTCTTCCTCAGATAGTATGCTCTCAAGAACTGCTTTCAGAAATTTTAACATGGGGTGTCATCTGTGATTTCCTTTGAATTTTTTTTCCTGGGGTGCATAATGCATCCATTGTTTCTTTTGGAAAATTCAGTAGTTTCATTGTTTTGTGGAAATCCCCAGGCTATATATCTTTAGAACAGCTTCTGCAACTTTCTATGTCTTTTACCTGGTGGAACTCCAATTACAGATGTATGTAATTCAATCATACATGTTATGATATTTCACTGTATCTCATTTATCTTTTAAACTTCTTTATACCTTTTCAATGTTTTTTTTCTTTCCATTCTTCAATCCTTTTTTAAAGTTAGTTTGAATATTTTCTATTGATTTGTCTTCCAGTTAAGTAGTTCTCTTTTTATGTATCTTCTGCCTTTAAGCTTCTATCTTAATTTTTAAATTGTCATTATTTAGTCCACAATTTTATACTTTTTTAATAGATGTCAACTTTCTAGTGAAATTTTCATCTTTTCATCCAATTTTTAAAATGTATTAATCAGATTTATTTTAACATCTGTATTTAGTTTATCATTATTGTATTCATTATTTCTTCCCCTCCATTCTCATGCTAGAGTCTCTGTTGACAAAGAATTTATTAGTTTCTGTTTTGTTTTCCTTCTTGAGAAACCTCCTGAACATTGATCTCCAATCAATTTGTGTTTGTTTTTTCCTTGGACAATTTTCCTAACTTTATCTTCAACATTTCTATTGATTTTTTTAAACTTTGTGCTAATTTATTATTGCCTTCTCTTTTCAAATTGTTTTTTAAAATAGCACCTGTTTCTTTTATTTGAGAAGATTATTTGGAGTTACTTTGTTTTGCTCCTTCTATTATTTCTATTTCCTTCAAATCTCTTTTTAATCTGCTTATTTGAGTCTGTTCCTATCATTTAGAGAATTTTCTCGAAAACCTAATAATCATCGTGTGTGTGTATATTTAAGAGTGACACACTTAAAAACTCTATATTCAAAGGCCAGTTAGATAACCAGTGTTAGATTACTAAGAATGATGTTGGTTGACTCTAATGTCCATGTCTATTTGATTTTACTTTGGGGAGATTGTGCTTCACTGAAGAGTAATCTTCCATGTTCTTGCCTCAAAGTTTAAAGCCTTAAGCCAGGATTCTGGAAGCAGATCTTAGGAATGTGATGCTGTTTTCACTATTAAACATGTACATACTGATGTTTATGTTTCAACTCCTTAACCAGATCCATTAGGTCGACATCTCTGAGAACTGAGCTGCCATGGTTCTATTAGTGAGAAAAATCTCCAGAGCAACAGATCCAATAAGATATGTAGAAATATATATGGGAAGATTTATTATAGAAATTGGTCCATATCATTAAAGGCTGAGAAATCATAATATCCAGTCTGCTAGCCAGAGACTCAGGAATGCTGGTGGTGTAATTCAGTCTGAGTCCAAAGACCTGAGAACCAGGAGAGTCAATGATGTAATTCCTAGTCCGTGGTGAAGAACTGAGAACTAGTGGACAGATGGGGAAGAAAAATCTGCTGGGCTAAGTCCCAGAGTCTAAAGGCTCAAGAACCAGGAGGAGAACAGGTGAAATCTCAGCTCAGAAAAGGAAAGAATTCATCCTTCCTCTGCCTTTGTGTTTTACTTAGGCCTTAAATACATTGAAGGATGCCCAGCCCCCAGGTGGCAAGGGCAGATCTGTATTCCATCTACTGGTTAAAACGTCATCATCTCAGAAAAAAATCTCACAAACATACCCAGAAAAACTTTACCAGTTATCTGAGTATCTCCTAACCTAGCTGAATTGACACATAAACAGTCACGCTAGTCAAATGTCTCCTGTTAGGGTAAGAAAGGAGTAGTTGCTTGGCTGGCTAGAGGAAGAGAGTGAATCTGGGGGATTTAAGCAATCCTTTTGTGACCACTTGTAGTATCTTTCAGTTCCATCTTTAACTCCACATTTAGAGGTAACTGTGAGCTCCAAATATTAAGACTTTCTGGGGATTGGTGACACTAATAGATCTCTCCTTTTGATTTTATCCCCTAAGGATTTCTATTTTCTCATGCTTTCAATCAGTACCCACTTATCCATGTGCTTTTTTGTCTTACAGAATTGTTTACATTTTCAAATTATGTTGTCTTGCCTGTTCTCTATGTCTTTGGGAGTTTCAAATCTTTCTTCTGCTTTGGGAGTTTCAAATCTTTCTTCTTCTTTCTTCTGCTTATTGACAAACCTGAAAAAACAGTCTCCAGTCACTCAAGAAAAGACAGTCATGGTGGTTTGTCAAGAAGTCACCTTAGGCACTGTGTCCTCTTCTGCCATGGAAACACTGGCCTCCTGACTCATAGAATTTATCTCAATCCAGCTCTTCTGTTTGCCCAAGGGATACTGGAAAAGTCATTCAGCTCTCTGAGCTTCAATTTTCTTATTAATAAAATAGATGGTAATGCCTACCTCATAGAGTTCTGTAAGCATTAAATCAGATAAAGCACATTTAATAAATCAGATAAAGCACATTTAATACATAACACATTGTTGACAATAAATGCTCCAGTAGTTGTCATTATAATTATCATAAAATTATTGTTATTATTATAATCATCATCATTATCAGGATTAACTGCACAAGAACAGGCATCTTCTTGGATTCACTCTTACATCTCTTGGTAAAACAACTTGCTTTTGTTGTAAAAATGGAGGAAAAAAGTAAGACTTAAAAGCATATTTTCCAGAATATGTCACTATTTAACTTAGTCTCATCCAAGTCTTCATGGGAACATTTGATGAAAGTCAATGCAACAACCTCTTCAGTCATGCAAAAGACAGCAGTTCATGGACTGTTTCTGTAAAGGAACAGATAGCAAATGTTATAAGATTTATGGGACATACCATCTGTGTTACTACTCTACCACTGTAGTATGAAGGCAGCCATGTACAATTCATAAACAAATGTATGTGGCCATTTTCCAAATAGAACTTTATTTACAAAATAAAGTGTTCACCACATCTGGTTGGAAAGTTGTAAGCTTCCAGACCCTACATAAGAAAAATGTCTCATTGTTGAAAATATTAAATGGGTTAATCAATACTACTTCTATAATACCTCCCAAATTCTCAGTGACTTTACACCATGTGTATTTCTTACTGTTTGGTGGGCAACATTACATTGATGGTTGGGGAATCTTATCTCCTTCTAACTTGTATCACTTCCATCTTTTAGAGTTCCTTGGGAGTCATTTGCTAGATCATTTGAACAAAACCAGTCCTGGAATCAAAAAAGAGACTGAGGAAGAGGATGAAAGACTTCTTCATGGCCAGGCCATACTTGAACCCACATTTTATTGGCCAGACATAACTACAAGAGAGATAACTTTCCACAAAAGTTCTCACTAAAGAAATGAGCATTGATAGTCATGTAGCCAATTTCTACCAATATGGACTGGCAAGTTAAAAAGCAAGCCATCCATCTATCTTTGGCAGCCATATTTTCCTCCAAAAAATCTACAAAACGAAAGGGTAAACACTCAGAACACCAGGAGCAGGACAGATCATGTATTCGGGTTATAGAATCATCCTTAGGGAGAGCTACATAATCTGTTGGGCCCACTACAATATAAAAAAGTGAGTTCTCTTTACCAAAAATTGGGCAAGTCTTTTTACCTTCTTTCTATAGTTTCTTTGTACCTCTCCTAGTGCTTTCTTTATTTGCTAACTAATCTCCCATTTCTTTGGTCATGGAAATGCTCACAAGGAAAACAAACACATTCATAGACACCCCAGGTACACCCATAATTCAGCACAAAGGGAATACTCTGTATCCTGACTCTATATGTTTGGACCCAAGCTTCTCCAATTATTCCTACAGCAGAGGAGCTGGTGGCAAAGGTCTCATCTTGGGCAGGCAAGCCTGTTTGTGAGCCAGGGTTCCAAGTTCCCAACACCTACTCCATTGTCACGAGACCTCACATATAAAACAGGCATACAAAGGTGAAATTATTCAAGAGGGAAATCACAGAATATTAAATGTCCCATACGAGTATAAGATCCTATGTGACTGTACTAGTCATCCATCATTCACATGCTTGAAACTGTCCCTGTTTTCCTTTCAGGTTGATCATCTACTGGCAATGATCAAGCAAGGAGTCAAATCCTTGGTAGCAAACTGGACCCATATTGTATGTTCTTATCCAGTTCTTATTCTACAGAAAAGGACTTTTGTAGGATTCCTACAAAATTTTAGGCAGATTGAATTGGTCTTAAAGAATATAGCCCTTAGCTCTGGATATTTAAAATTTTTACAGGTTAAGAAAACATTAACACAAAAGTGCTCCAACACTGAATCATTCTTCTGTTTTTATATGCAATATGTATTGCCATTTTAAAAGCTGTATAAGTGAATTTTAAAACATTAGATGTCCATTCATTATTTGTTCCACATGACTCATATCCTGAAAGGCAATGTAGAGAAAGGAAAGAGTTCTGACTGACTTGCAAACCTATTTCCTGAATTCATCAGCTTTATTGCCATCAACAAGATGCTGCCGTCTGTGAGTCTCCATTTCATCATCTATAAAATGGGTTTGGTAGTATTCGCCTCACATTGAGACAGCACAAGCATAGAGCTTGGCATTTAGCAAGCATTCAAAACGTGGAAACCATTGTTAATGTACATTGATGGTAATGCCAATCATTACTACTAGGAGATTGGAGAAAAATCTTCAAAAACAATCACTAAATTCTGCAAGATAATGAGTTTAGAGGAAGAAATGAATTCTAAACAAAAACTACAAAACCAGATAATAAACACTCAAGAGCTCCAGGAGCAGGACAAATCACAGATGTGGGTTACAGAATCATTAAGTGGTGCCATTTTGGTAGCTTCTCAATTAGAACAAAGATCCTTGTAAGAGAGTATTTCTGGGCTAGTCTTGAGTTTGCTGGCTCCAAAGGTGGACTCTTCTTTGGTGGGTGAGTAGGTGAAGGGCACCATTTAAATGTATGGCTATTTGGTGGCTTGGAATTTACCATGATGCAATTATGTGTGAAAATGTGAGTACAAGTAAATAATGTGTGGAGTGTACCCATAGTAAATAATAACATCAGGAAATGTGAGTCATTTCTGAATATTGCCTTCAGTGCTGCAGTTCAGCCAGCATTGGTTATGTGTTGTAAGCTCGATGGGGAAGAGGAAGCATCCTCATAAAATAAACATTTGTCTGCAAATTTTCCAGTTGAAGGAAAGGCTGACTCTTAGTACTGTTATCCTCACTGCATATGATGATTGGACATTAGTGAATCACACAGCCTGGGTCAGCCTGAAATTGTCCTACAATGAAATTGAAATATAATAGGAAGTTGTGTTATTTTTGTATTTTCAAAGAAACATACAGCTGTGCTTCTGTGTTGAAAAGTGACCCTCAAAATAAGAAAATGACACAGGGACAGTCTGAGCCCTGAGATTAAAGAGGCAACAAGACAATCTTATTCCTGCCTCAGAAAGGATATTCTTACAATAGAAATACCTCTATGGTAACCAGTAATAAGAAAAGATTAAATCAATCAGCTTTCCCTGAACTTCGATGATCTTATACATAATTTTAAATATAGGAGCCCTGTTCACATCATCAGGCTGATTTTATTTTTGACTTCAGAAATATCTAACTACTCTTAGAGGGTCCATGTACAAAAATACAGAAATCTGTTCAGTTCTATAATGTTCTAGGAGAGCACTGGAATTTCATTTAAATTTAGAAGACTGGAAAGAATAAAACTTATAAATCTCTTAGTGAATCATAAGGCCTGCTGCATATTTGAGTATACTGTTACATAATATATTTATATTTGACTATGCAATAGATATGTTTGCCTTCTATTATCCCTGGAAACATGTCTAAACCTCTCTGGCTGCTCAGCAAGAGAACAGGCCATTATATTTTAAATGTGTAGGCCAAAATTATATTTGTAAATTTCATAAACCCATATCTAAGGTAGTATTAATTTTCTATGGCTGCTATAATTATTGTACTTCAGTGGTTTGAAACAACACAGATTTATTACCTTTCAGGAGGTCAGAAGTCTGGGTTCCCTTGAAGACTCTTCTGAGGACTCAAGGAGAATCTCTTCCCTTGCCTCTCCAGCTTCTAAGCCCATCTGCATTCTTTGGCCCTTAGTTTCTTTATCTTCAAAGCCAGAAGAGCACCATCTTCACCCCTCTCTGATCTCCAACCTCCGTCTGACAATAATCCTTACAATTATATGAAACACTCTCAGGTTGTCCAGGATAATCTCTCCACCACAGGATCCACAACTTAACAAAGACTCTTTTACCATATAAGGTATCACACTGACAGATTCCAGGAATTAGAACAGTTACTAATTAGAGCAGGAGGAGGGAGGGGGGCATTATTCTCATCACAATTCTTTTTCTCAAATGCAAGTGCCTCTGTTGACATTATATATCAGCATATAAGCCAATTCAAGTCCTTTCTGTGCTTTAAATAAATGAAGAACTCCCCTTTTGGTTGTCTGGATCTCCCTGTACTTCTTCTCTCTTCTCATTCATGGTTAGATGACTAGACTTGCTAAGTATACTCACTATCTCCAGGGCATCTTTCTTTCTACCAGTATTAAAATCTTAAACCTGTGGCTACCTGGCACCTGCCTCTACTACTCTATCATAGTTTGAAGTAGGGTGAGCAAGATCCAATGTGATTGATGTCCTTGGAAGAAGAGAAAAAAGACATAGAAAGGACACAACCAGGTAAGGACGTGGGTATAATGGGAAAATGCCCACGACAGTAGAGATGGAGACTGGAGTGATCAGGTGTAAGCTAGGAAATGCCAAAGATTGACAACTACCCAAGAAACTAGGAAGAGGCAAGGAAGGACTGTCATCTGCAAAGCTCAGAGGGATCTTGCTTCTGCGGACACTTTGATATGTGACATCTAAACTCTAGAAATGTGAGAAAATAGTTTTGATTGTTTTAAGTCACCTCATATGATATTTTTATCCCAATCAAGAAAACTAGAAATTAGTCAAACTGTCTATTCTTGTCCTTTACTTTTCATAGATTTGATCAATCACTAATTTTTAAAAGTTTGTATCTTGAATATCACTCATAAGTGTAGTGAGTGATAGTCCAGGCTGACATGGACTATTGAAGATACCTCCTTACTTGTGTTTTCCCTAACCTCATTGATATCTCCCAATCCAACTTTTCACCACTTTTCAAATACACAGATGCGATCGTCTCTGCAAAGAATCCCATAGTGCTTTCATATTACCTCCAGAAAGAACATGAGCTTCTCCACATAAATACAAGGCTCTTGAGATCTCATCTCCATCAGTCCAGACTTATTTCCTGCCACTTTTCACCTTGATCTTCACAATGCCCAAAAACTCCATGATGCTCCTTGCTACCTCTGCCTCCATGTTCCAAGTTCTCTGCTTTTTCTGCAAGAAGGGCTCCCCGGTTCAAACATCTAGCTTTTACTCTGTCCTCAACTCAGCTTAAAGACTACTCCCTTGGAGATGCCTTTTCTGAGTTTCCTCCAGGAACCTTCTCACCACCTTTTATTCTACCACTAAAATAAGCAATTACAATACTATCTGGAGATGTGGGTAGGCAGGTCTGAGTTTTCTCAGGAATGTTAGCTCTTTGTGGGCAGCAACTCTGTCTCCAACTTTGTACTCCTTAGATCTGTTGCAAAGATGGGGCAGAGTGGGAGCTCCATAAATATCTGTTGATAGTATACATAAATTAAGTGACCTACAACAGTAAGGAATTACTGGACACAATTCAACACATTAGGATTTGGCTTTAACTAGACAGAGGAGAAAAGAAGGGAACGCTCATTTAGTACTTGTCATTCACAATTAATTAATCTATTAATTTGTTCCTTTATTTATCACACATGTATTGTGCATATAGGATGCAACAGACCTTGTGCCTGGCACTGAAGACACAAAGCAAAATAAATAAATAAATAAACAAACAACTTTCCACAAAGAACTCACAATCTCAATAGCAAACAAATGATTGTTGTCATAATTGTTACTTGTACATACCAACAATTAACTGAGGTTTCTCTTCAGGAAGAATGTGAATCAGAGTTTTCGTGAAGTGAGATGGTAAAGAAAGAGTAGGGAAGAATAATTTATCCTTATAATCATCTCCAATTTGCAAATGGAAAAATCACACCTAGAGTAATTAAATAGGAATGTCAGTTTTTTCCTTTGTCAAAAAACATTTAAAAGATTCAATTTGGAATTCAGAATTCTAAGTCCTAAAATGTTTTGTTTGATTTTTTTTTTTTTTACATTTCTCACACACCATAGTTGCCTGGACTCCCTTTGTATTAATCAGCTTTCTGTTACTATAACAAAATACCTGAGATAATCAACTTTAAAAAGAAAAAGTTTACTTTGACAGTTTCAGAAGTTTCAGCCCATGGGTCCCCTAGCACTGATATTTTGGATCTATGGCAACATAGTACCTCATGTCAGGAGAAAGTGGCAGAGAAGACCTGTTCACCTTATGGCAGCCAAGAAGCAGGCAGAGGTGGGGGCAGACAGGGATCCCAATATCCTCTTTAAGGTCATGTTCCCAATGACTTAACTTTCTTCCATTAGGCTCTACCTCCTAATAGTTCTACCACCTCCTACTATTATCACAGGCTGGTAACTAACCCTTTGAACATGGGCTTTCTGGGGATAATTACCCAAACCATAGCATCCTCTCTCTGAACTCCCTACTGCCAACTTCTTTCCTTCAACTGTTCTTGTCCCTTAGCCTTAACTTCTTGCAATCATTTCTTCCATTTCTTCCTCAGCCCCCTTATCTCCCAGGCCAATGGCAATAACCAGCCCTTTGCCATCCTACCATGTAGCCAGGGATTCCCAAGAAAGGCAGAGATAGGAGGTTGCCTATACCACATCCCCTACTTCTTCCAAACCATGTTGGGGATTCCAGAAGAATGAAGTTGTTTTCATTTTTTTTTTATTAAATTGGGTAAATATTTTCTGAATGTGTTTGGAATGATTTGTGCATATGAAGCTATATTTTCAATTGTTAACTTTATGAAATCTGAATATAGATATTTCACATGAGCAGTGCTTAGCACAAGCACTTAGAAAATAACATTTTTGAGTTTCAATTTTTGTCTAGAGAGACAATAAACAATAAAAATAATAAATAAGCTAATTATATACTGCACTAGAAAGTAAGTACTATAGGAAAAAACTAAAAGGAGAATTTTGGAAGAATAAATGTGAAAGGTAAGGGAAAGCTTTTTGAGAGATAGTCCAATTAGTAGCCAGTAATACAATCTCTTTTACTATACCATGCTTCCTTAATTAATACAGATTATAAAGTCATTATGTATTAATGGTAACATGTAATGGCTTTCAAATTGCAATCATGTTTCTAGAATACATATTCAGAATAACTTGGGAGTATATATTCATAGGTAATTTTCTATGAACACTAAATTTCAAATCTGGTAGCAATTTTGTATTTTGATTTATTTTTAAACACCTACACATTTAATTGTAGAAAGCACAAGCATTGTTTAGTGGGGAAGGAAGGGGAGAAATGAGAGACACTGAAGACCTGAGTTCTTGTCTCAGTTCTGCCATTAACCACATGTTCACTCTTAGACAAATCATTGAGTCTTGTCGGCATTTCAACCAAGCACTAAGCTGGGGATGGGTCTGGCATTTAATAAAAGGTCTACCTAAAGTGACAAGAGTATATGAAAGGTCATATTCTGTATTTAACTCAGAAACAAATTATTTACACACCTGTTAACCATTCGTTTTCTAAAGTTGTCATAAAAATGTCTAAGAGAATTCTAATTAGATCTACACAGTGCTCCTTATATGCAGCAGAGCGTATTCTGTATCCTGCTATACATAGAGATGGAATCATTCATTCTCTTTCAATTTTCAAGTGTTTCCCTTTGTCCACTAACCTCTGTGACTAATTGTGAAGGATTATTAACACTGTGCCTTTCTGAGTTTAAAATAAAGCACTAAGTATTATTACTCTAAATTTCAGGGCTTCTTTCATGTCAAATATTTACATCACTTTCCTGATTATGCACATCACATATTTGGCCAGGATTATCATGACTTCTTAAGGATTCTTTCTTCCAGGTTGCAAGTCTTTTCTTTCAGGTTGCAAGTCTATCTATCCCAGATAGAAACTCTCTTAACTCTTGTTCTCTTTGACTTCCACCCATCAGTTAGTGTACAAAGGAATAAAGACAGGTTATTTCAAGTAACATCTCACCACTATCCCAGAGAATAACTCTTGCTGCCTTCCCTGAATTAGCAGCTTCCCCATATGTCTCCAGAGCTCTCTAGGTTTTATTTTTCTATCCAAGAAAAAGACTTAAGGTAAAAGAAAACCCTCATAGTTTATTTACCCTTTATATTGTCTATTTTAAGACTGTGGCCATGCCCTTATTTCTTACAGACCAAATATTTGGAAAATTGTCCAGTAAAATAGACTTCAGCCTTCTTATTCTTCTTCTTCTTTTTAACAGGAGCAATACATTGACTTTATTTCTTTTTTAAAATTTTTTTATTTTTTATTTTTTATTTATTCTACTTAGGTTATACATGATAGTAGAATGCATTTTGATTCATTGTACACAGATGGAACAAACTTTTCATTTCTCTGGTTGTACATGATGTAGAATCACAACATATATGCAGTCATACATGAAGCTAGGGCTATGATGTCCATCTCACTCCACCATCTTTACTGTCCCCATGCGCCCTCCACCCTCCCTCCCCTTTGACCAAAGTTCCTCCAATCAATAAATGGGCTAAGTTGCTGAACAGACACTTCTCAGAAGAAGATATACAATAGATCAACATACATATAAAAAAAGTTCAACATTTCTAGTGATTAGAGAAATGTAAATCAAAACTAAGATTTCATCTCACTCCAGTCAGAATGGCAATTAACAAGAATACAAACAATAAGTGTTGGCGAGGTTGTGGGGGAAAAGGCACACTCATACATTGCTGGTGGGACTGCAAATTGGTACAACCAATCTGGAAAGCAGTACGGAGATTCCTTAGAAAACTTGGAATGGAACCACCATTTGACCCAGCTATCACATTTCTCCGTCTATACCCAAAGGACTTAAAAACAGCATACTACAGTGACACAGCCACTTCAATGTTTCTAGTAGCTCATTTCACAATAGCTAAACTGTAGAACCAACCTAAATGCCTTTCAATAGATGAATGGATAAAGAAACTGTGATATATATACACCATGGAATATTACTCAGTAATAAAAGAGAATAAAATTATGGCATTTGTAGGTAAATGGATGGAGTTGGAGAATATCATGGTAAGCAAAGCAAGCCAATCCCAAAAACCAAATGCTGAATGTTCTCTCTGATAAGTGGATTTTGATCCATAATGGGGGATGGGGACACGAGAACAATGAACTTTAGCCTTCTATACAACAGTTCAGTTGGCAAGTGACTGAGTCCATCTGGTAACAACTGAATCTTCAGAATTTTGGTGAGGTCTCATCTAGCATGGAGCTTTCTTCTTAATGGCCCTGATGTGTAGGATCAAGGGATATTTCCAACATCACCTCCAGTTTCAAAAACCTAACAAGAATTGGCATTATGTTCATGTTCCATCTTTAACAGTTCCAGAAAAATCTACAGCTTTCTACCCAAACTCAGAAGACTGATCCAGAGACTCCTCGACTGGTGTCAGAGAGAACAGAGGGGAAGTTCTGCTGTGCTCCTAATGTGGGCTGGTCATGTAGGGAGGTAGAGATCCCCCTGTCTAATAGGGTTGCCATTAGTCTCACATGGTTATTAGACAATTGAAATATGACTAGTGTACTAGAGAGCTTAAATTTTCATTTTATCGAAAACAAATTATCAGTTGCATAAAACAACTTATAATTTGGTTGCTAAAAATCTTTTAAGGATCAAATTGGTATGTGACTTTCCATTG
The DNA here is from genome assembly GCA_028644305.1 of Xerus rutilus. Taxonomy (NCBI): domain Eukaryota; kingdom Metazoa; phylum Chordata; class Mammalia; order Rodentia; family Sciuridae; genus Xerus; species Xerus rutilus. Next base: position 21,054,057 of record CM053403.1, on the reverse strand, counting down.
TCAACAGTTAATTTTATAAAATCTAAACACAGATCGGTATTTCCATTGAAAATTTAGTGTTTGAGATGTGTTGGAAGTGTAGAGTAGTAGAATATGCTTCAGATTTCAAAAACTTAGCCTTCAAAAAATGTAAAGTATTTCATCAATGATTTTATATTGATTTGATATTGGAAAGATATTTTGAGTAAATTGGGTTAAATAAGACATATTATTCAAACAAATTGTACCTATTTATCTTACTTTGTTAATGTCGATACAAAACATGTTAATTACATGTGTGGTCCATGTTTTCATTGGACAGCTCCAATAGAGATCAAATTTGGGAGTGTGGAAATTAAAGGCCTCATTGTTGTATACAGATCCCTCAGACTGATGCTGCAGGGACTAATTTCTGTCAATCACCTCCAGGTTCCAAAATTATCCTGGGTTCTTCCTGTGTTAACTTGATTAATAGCCATGACCACTCTGTGATGGAGATACAACTGAGGTTCACAGAGATGAAACATCAGACTCCCAAAATCAAGCAGCTCAGAGGTGGCAAGCCTAGGTCTAAGAAGAGTTCTGTCTCAAAAATTATAATAGTATTTTTAAATTTTTTTTAAATTTGTAGATGGACACAATACCTTTATTTTGTTTATTTATTTTTATGTGGTGCTGAGGATCAAACCCAGTGCCTGACACATGTTAGGCAAGCGCTCTACCACTGAGCCACAACTCCAGCCCCCATAATAGTATTTTAACAAAACCTCTAATGTGTTTTTATAGAAGCTTTTGGTACACTTGCTCATCTAATCACAAATTAATATTATACGTTGCAATTGTACCTAACTCATAGAAGGGATGGGATTTTGAACCAAGACAATGGATGTGAGGTGCTGAGCAGTGACTAGCACATGTTAAGTATTGCTACATTTTAGACAAGGAAGTCACAATGCTGTTGTCTGATTCCACTCTAGGGTGCTGCCTCCCATTTCAGGATACTTAGGATACAAATTACCATGAAATCTTACGCATTGTGTCCAGTTCAGTCTCTGGGCTTTTGCTGCTGTTGTTCTATTGTTATAGCATTTGTTTTGTCTACAAATATTATATCTACTACTCTGCTTTTTTCTTTCCTTTTCTGATAATTTCACATGTGTAGCCAGTGTTCCTGCAAATATTAACGATCAAGTTAATCTTCAGTCAAAATGATTTCCCTTTAATATTGCAGATGGGAAATTCTAACCGATACCTTGTATCCCCGTTTTCTTATGATCACTAGCTGGGTAGTTCCCAGTAAGTTGACTAATTTTTAATTGTTAAGCACAAGCAGACAGTACAAAATACAAACAGCAAAACTCCCAGTGATTTTTCCCATCCTGTCTCCCAAATGTTGTCATCCTCTAAGGCAAGCAGGTACACACAGGAGCCAATGACCCTGGTCTTCACTATAGGAGTGCAGATGTAGCCTGCTCCCAGAAGCAGCATGTCCACAAAGCCCAAGGACAGTTGCTCAAGGGGAAAGCACATGTTTGGTTGGTTGGAGTTTCTTTCCTTCTGCCTTTAATCACTGGTGAATCCATTTCAGTAAAAGCAAGAAAGTGGGCTTAGTGGGCTGCCCTTCCCTGAGAAGGTCATGGAAAAATAGTCATAAATGTTGTTTTTCTTTAAGTATTTTGACACCTTGCAAAGCACATGTATGTACATTCTCTCTCAGCTGAGGCTTGTACTGCCTGCAGAACTGCATGGGCCTCCTGTGCACCACGGGGACCAGGGCATCTTTGCCACCCACTCCCACTGGAAGCAAATTCCTCGGGAGCAGAAATTGTTTCTGTTTTCTCACTACTGTAATCTCAGCACTTGGTCCTGTGCCTGGTCATCTGGTAGGTGCTCAATCAATAGCTGACCAAATGAGTTTCAAAGAAGATCTAGAAAGCCAAGAGGCAGCCTAAGCACAGCCCACAGGGTGACGGGGAGCCACAGGCAGCAGGGACACACAGCTCCGCTCCCTTTTCCTCCTGCCCTGTGGACCACTTTCCCCCTGATCACCAATGAACCTCTTCCTTTCCATAGGAGGGTTGATGGCTCATCCCCTCATCTTCATGTCTGGCCTTTTAAATAGATGAAAATGAGGTTTTCAGAGAATGTAAAAGCTAAGCAAATACTGTAGTGAGAGTGTGAGTCTGAGCCAATGAGAGTTGACGAGTGAAGACCTAATTACCAAGCCTTGAAACCGAGGTTCTTCCCCATGTGGGTTCAAGGTCCCTTTCGTCATGCTATGGAAATGTCACACTACGGCAAAAACATATCACAGCGAGTGAGCACCCATTTCCACACTGAATTAGTGCCAGAGCTGAACATTTGCATTCAGCTTTAAACAGATTAAATAAAAAGGCCAAGTAAAAGGGAAGTGGGGGTGGGGTCAGAATAGCTCTGAAACCTTGGCCTCCCGCGGTGCTGAACACAGCACTTTTAGGGTACAGCGGGCACTGCCTTGCTGTGAGAGGCAGGAAGGACTCATGCACAAGGAAGGTTAAACCCCAGGAAGCAAGGAAAGGCATGAACATCTAATTTCCTTTGATTTGGTGTGATGCTAAAGAAAACTCAGCAAGAGCCAGAGCACTCAGGACAACACCCACAGCAAGGGGCGGGGTGTGCAAAGCCAAAGCCGTGTTCAAAAATCCTTGGTTTAACACTTTGTAGTCAAGGTATTGAAATGTTTATTCTTTTCTCTTTATCCATTCTTAGCAAACCCACACCACATTACTTGCCTTGGGCTAGGCACAGGATGTAAGGATGAAAGAGGGCTGAGAGGTATCCCCTCAATGGGGCTCACTTTCTTATATGAGAACAAATGGTTATGTCTTCCCAAAATTTCTATGTTGAAATCTTGCCCTGTAAAGCAATGGTGTTAGGAGATGCAGCCTTTGGCAAAGTGCTCA
>CM053403.1:21014430-21050636 GCA_028644305.1 Xerus rutilus | reverse complement strand
GTAGTGGGTCAACATTCAGAACTTGAAGGTCAAATGTAGAGCCTGACTTTGTCCACACTGAGGGTGTCAAGGTCATTCATTTCATAAAAAGTTGAACTTGGAGGTGTGACATGATGCAAAGAGAAGGAAAACTATTCGGACCTAAGAGATGTAACACAATGTGACAAAACAATGTCACACCAGACATGTACATGTTTGCTGAACCCATAAGTATGTCCAGTGTTTGAGGAGGGTGCTGAACAATTCCATTTGCAAACCAAATGGATACTAAATGATACTAAAGGCAAAAATGTATGCTTTGAATTGTCTGCTTGTTACTTCTCAAAATTGACTCAAGATTATGACATCTTTTTTTTTTTTTTTTGGTACTGGAGATTGAACTCAAGGGCACTCGACCACTAAGCCACATCCCCAGCCCTATTTTGTGTTTTATGTAGAGACAGGGTCTCACTGAGTTGCTTAGCGCCTCGCCATTGCTGAGGCTGGCTTTGGACTTGTGATTCTCCTGTCTCAGCCTCCCAAAGTGCTGGGATTACAGGCGTGTGCCACTGCGCCCAGCTAAGATCATGACATCTGTACAGAAAGATTGAAAGTCATGTTCCATATGTTAGGAAATGTTGCTGGTATTAGTAACAGAGCCAAATTTTCTTTTCTTTTTTCATTCCTTCCTATTTAAGTGTTCCTCTGGGTACTTGTACCCCTGTGGGGGTGAGGAGGAGATGGCTTGAGTCAGGACTAGAGGTCATTCAGGAGGACTGTGCATTGACACAGCGAGTGAGGGCCCCTTGACCAGGAAATCAGGACGTAGGCAGTGGAGAGGGGCAAATGTGAGAAATGCCCTGAGAGCAAACTCAGGGGATTTAATGACTGATGGAATCTGGGTGAAAGGGAAGAAAAGAAAGGAATTTTAATTTAGGCAAAATTCAGGAGCAGCTGTCTCCCTAAGCACAGGGGAACATTCTTCCCTATTCACAATCTACTCCCAGCAGGACACAACTACTTCCAGCTCCTCAGACTGGGCACAATCGCCCTCACCTCTGGGTCTTGCTACTTGCTCTTCTGTTAGGAATATTGATCTTACTAAATAGGAACATGAAGTTCAGAATGTTCCTTAGGACATAATCCCAGGTGTTTTGCCTCTAAAATCACTTGTCTAACATACTACATTACCAACCCCAAACATGCCTATAATCCCAGCAGCTCTGGAGTCTGAGGCAGGAGGATCACAAGTTCAAGTTAGTGCCTCAGCAGAAGTGAGGCACTAAACAACTCAGTGAGACCCTGCCTCTAAATAAAATACAAAATAGGGCTGGGGATGTGGCTCAGTGTTCAAGTGCCCCTGAGTTCAATCCCCAGTTACCCACCCCCCCAAATAAAAATATTCTGGGGATAAATGATAAATCTTGTACCTGCAGGCTCTAGAGTATTTGATAAGAATAGGTTTGATAAATGTAGAGAAAACTTTAATATTGACTTAAACAAGAAAGAAGTTTATTTTTACTCTCAAGTAATTGAGGTACTCCCCCCATGCTAGTCTAGGAATAGCAATGGTGACTCTGTTGTCTAAAGCTCTCAGGCACCGAGCTCCTCCTATTCCCTGAATTTTGATCCTCATTTCATGATTCCAAGGTGGCTGCTGCTAGAAATCCTGCCATCAATCTTTCTTCCAAGCCTAAGGATGGAGGAAGGAATAAAGAACAAAAAGAAAAATGACACCCAACAGACAGTTTAAGGGAAGTTAGTGGAAGCTGTTTCATGGGACCTATGTCTTTATCAAGGACATGAGTGCTCACATTTCTCTGTTGCTCATGGCTGCTGCTGGAGGCTTCAGGAGAAAGCTTTGTGTGTTCTGGATGATTTGCTCCTGCCCCCACTTTTACATCACTACTGGCAGGAGCTCCAGAATCAAAGGAGACCTTGGTGCTCCTCATCAAACCTCACCCTGCCCTTTTCTCAATGCTCACAGCTCTGTCCTCCTATCTGCCCAGCTGTTATCTCAGTGTGCTTTTTGTCCCCCTTTCCATCAGTCACCACAAGCATTCCTGAAGCCCAGGCCAGTCTTCATCGAGCACTGGCATTCACGGGTGGCAAGACCACACCTGCCTTCCTGTCACTCTCCATCCTCCTGCCTTGCCGTGATTTCCTCCTTAGCCCCTGACAACACCTGAGATAATATTTTCAACTTACCTACTCCCTTCCAGTAGATTATAAACTCCATGTGGAGGAGCAGAGGTTATTAGGATTTGTTTTAGTTTTATTCACTGCAGGATCTCTAGAGCCCAGAGTACAGGAGTGCTCAGTAACTGTTTGTTGAATGAATGAATCTCACTGGTCAGGACTTAGAGACACGGCAAAACCTACAAGGGAAGCTGGGAGATGTTATCTCTATGCCAAGTGGGCATATGCCTGGCTAAAACTTGGGAGGGAAGAAGTATAGATGTCATGGGACAATCCACAGCCTCCACCATGCAGGACATCAGCTACATGATCCCATGTGAACCTTACCCAATGTTTACCTTCACTAAGATAAAACCATAGAGACAAAAGGCAAAAATCTGTTCTGACACCCAGGATGGAAAACATGTGACTTAGAAATATTGAAGACAGAAAATCCTGCTAGGGAAAAAAGTACATCTCATGAAATTTTACTATGCATGCGTAAGGGGAAACTGAGGCTCAAGAAGGGAGACTTAATCTAGGACAGTCTTAAGTGTCCAAAGGCCAAGTGCTTTCAGGTAGTGTTCTACCAGGTATACCATGAAACATTTGCTCATACTGTTGGCTTCTTCTTCTTGTTGGTTTTCCACAGACAGAGGGGAAGATGAGGATATAAGTGGTCAGAAAATTCTGTATGTTTCAAATAGGGATAAAGAGAAGTGAAGACAACTCAGAAGAAATGAGAAGCCAATAATTTTGAGCTTGTGAATTGATGTGGACCAAAGGGTCCAAGGGCTTTTAAAATACTCCACCAGTGACTCCAAGAGCCTGGTTTATTCCAGACTTCTTTCTGTTAGTCCAACAGCATAGTGCTATGTCGGTATTATTTGCTTACTGAGTATTTGCATATGTGCATTTCAAATGGACAAGTTTCCAGGTTAGTTTGTGTTAACTGATTGTCATATGTGTTATTGAGAACAGATTAAAAAAGAGAAAAGAAGAAAAGAAAAGAAAAGAAAACAAGGTATTAATGTTCCATTTTTTTCCAGCTCCTGTTAGAAGATCTGAGTGATACAGGATGTTGATAACTGTGTTGGTGATGTATGAGGCTGAGCCAAACTCAGTATTCTCTTCTTTAAATGTTGTGTTTAAAGAAGTGTTGACAAGCGGGATTTTAAAAAAAAAAAAGGCATTTCTTTTGGCAAGCTATTTGACAAGTGGGACCATTATCGTTTTAGAAAGACGATTGCTTCCTGTGGCAGTCAGGTCTTCCCACCTCGCCCACCCACCACAGGCAAAGATCATCACCTCGGCCCTGAAGTCTGCCAGTAAGCAAATAGAAAATAGAGCTGCTTCCATCTTTGTGCTGTGTTTTAAAGTAAGAAGCAGCAGAGGGATGTCTTTCTACACAGGCACCCATGCCACCTCATCAAGGGACTTGAAGGGCATTGTCATGGCACAGTATTGTTCCCAGCAGAGCCCTTACCCTGTTAGACTGCACGTTCTCATTAATTGGTCTTCATCTACCTATGACTAAGTGCTTTGTGAGGGTAGGACCTATTTCTGACTTCCTTTACACATTTGCAAAACTTCTGTAGAACCTGGTGCCTAGTAGATATTTGATAAATATTATTGAATTGAATAAATTCACCTATCACGGCTTAAAAGGAAGATCTGAGGGCTTAATGAGTAGAGGTATGAAGAGGGTCAAGATTAAAGAAAAGATGGATCAGCACAGAAAAAAAAACTTGAACAAAACTCAATAAAATTAGAATGTCTGCCTTTGGAAAATTTGGTCTTCACAATCAGATGACCTCAGCTTATGAACAATTTTTTAATTTTTAGAAGACAGATTAGCAACTCAAACTATATGAGGGAAGTATGAGCAGCTTAAATTATTGTTGTTAAAGATGGCCCTGATTTGGGTCAGTGTCATTTCGAGCCTCACAGGAAATAGAAACATAAGTTGGTTGTCATAGAAATTAGGAAATGATTCATATTTGTAAAGAAGCTTGGTTGGAATTTGGACTTGACTTGCAATTCAATATATTTTTAGTTGATGTTGAAGTCCAACTCAAAAAAATGAAATCCTCAATCAGTCCTTTAAGTATATAGAAGAGTTTTTAATTTGATTTCATCAAAACAATTGCTATGTGAAATAATGGTAAGCTGTTTGGTACATTGGCTTTAGACACCACCACCCCCGCCCCCCGCCGTTAGATTGGAGATCTGTAATTTGTCTTCTCCTAGGAAACTTGAGGTCTTTTATAGAGGTGGCATTTGAATTAGAATGCTGTTAATTCCTTCAAATGTGTGAATTCTCACCTCACTATCAGGGATAAAGTCCTGAAATGCTAACTGGTGAGCAATAAGAGATCATTTATATTTCTGTACATAAATAAATTATGACAATATATATGTCTGTAAATATAGTACAAAGGACGAAATGTCAGAAGTGATCCTATGTAAACTTACAAAACATTTCACAAATATTTATCTGATGAATCTTTTTACCATCACTAAAATGAAACTATGAAACCAATAGTTTTAAAAAGAGACTATCCTGGTGTTTTATAATATAGATGACAGTACAGACACTGTTTTTGGTTTATATCTACAATTACTTCTTCATTAAATGTTTTCCAGTAGAATAATGGCTTTGCTATGCTCATGGTATATTCAGTGTTCATGTACATTATGAAATTTAATCTTCCCATCAACCTTATGGATATATACTATTATGGTCTTCATTTTACCCTTGAAAAATTAAGCATAGGAAGATTAAATAACTTGATAAGTAAATGGTGAAAGTCTTGTTTCAAAACCAAAACCCTCATTCCCTCCAAGAGTATTAGAAGTATTTGAAAGTTTGTTTGGCCTCTTTGCAAAAAAGTATGCATTATAAAGGGCATTTTGTCTCTTTTCAATGACCACTCGGTAATTTTATGAAGTTTAGAGTGCTTATCACTAGACCCCAGTCCAGTTCCTGTCTCTTTCCCCCATTGTCCTGGGTAACCATTCTAAAGACCAATTTTACATACACATAGCTTTCTAGTGAAAAAAGTTCTGTTCCTTCTCTATTATCTATTTTGCGTCCTTTCCTCTTTCCATTTGAAAAAAAAAATCTCCAACGGAAAGATTCATAATGTTTATGCCCAAGGACATTGTTCAAAAGTGCATGGAATGACCCCTAAAAGAGTGGGGATCAGATAAAAGTCCAGGACCTGAATTGGACATTGAATGACTGCATCATCCTTCAGAAAAGGTGGCCTAGGCTAACTTATGACTGCTCCCTTTTTGAACTAAGCAACATTTTGAAAAAGTTACATAGAATTGTTGTATGTTAGTAGACGAATAAAAGATGAATGATATATGAATCCAGATTGTCCACTTACAGGCTGAATCATTGAATCTTCTGCACAATGTCACCTGGTCTGCAGGATGTTGCCCAGTTCCTGGGAACTAGGAATTTCATCTCAAATTATCTGTAGACTAAGGGAAGAAAAAAAACTAAAGCCATGGTCAATGACAGATGTAGTATTATGAGATATATCCTTAAAAATGTATGATGAGAAGGATCCAGAAAAGCAGTCACGTCCTAATGTGTCTTGATTATGACTAATTTCAGTGGGATTTGAAAAATCTGGCAGGACAGTTGCAACTTTGGCCATGATCACAATAAAAATAAAAATTAGGAAGAATTATATTCTAGTCCTCTCCTAAGAATGGAACTGAAGCCACTTTTTGAAGAAATCATATATTTTGCCAACAGCAAATTGAGCTGGAAGAGTTTGAAAAGGGTGGGAATGGATATCAAGAAATCATACCTGAGCAATTCACTCCAACTTGATAGGAAAGAATCTGCCATATTTTAAAAGATGTTGCAAAAGGATTTCAAATTCCTAAGGATTCTCTAACCTGTGTTAAAAACTCTGGTACCTTCTCTCCAATGAAGACCTCCACGTGAGAATGTCATAGACTCTTCATGCCATTAGGTTCTTAAAGTATGTTTGAAGTAAACAAAGAGAACAATGGGTCTTTATTCTCTTAGTCAAAACTGAAAATTTTTTAAATTAAAATTTTAAATAATTTTCTTGATTTTCTCTCCTTTAAGCTGAAAACTTCCAGCCCCTTCAGTTTTCTCCTCTTGGATCTTTCTTTTGTGTATTAGAATAAGTGGATCTGAAAGCAAAATTTAGGCTTAAATATCTTAGGTTGAAGTACTTTTACAAAAATGTTCCCCATTTCAGAAAACCCTATTGGTTTTTATTTATATTTGAACACCCTTGTAAATTAAGTGTTTTTTTTCTAAAATGGCTTAAAACTTTTACATCATAAAATGCAGATCACTTGATTAGATGATACTCAATTCAATATTTTAAAAAAGATTTTCTGATAAAAGCAGTTTCAAATAAGCTTTCCTAGACTATAACTATAAAAAAGTCCATTTGCCTATTTAGTCTGCCATTGCTGAGTGAGAAAATGATATAAATGTCATTGAAAGACAGATTATTTATTATATTTTCCCATCTGCTTACTGCATTGGTTATTTGAATCTCTTCTAGGTGTAAAATGCTCTATATTAATAAATTCAAATGGTGTCTGTTGTCTTGTACAAACACAGATGTCATTTTTGCAGCATGAACTTGTTTAAGTACACAAAATTCTAAAAAAATTTAAAAATGTAAATATGTATTTTGAATTGACAGAAACAAAATTTTTAGTGAGAATGGACAGTCCATGTTCAATTCCTAGGCATTCATGTTTAATTTAATAATTCAGTATTTCAACTTATCACTAGACTTCCCTATATAAAGCACTTTAATATTTTTGATGTGTTGGCATCAAATGTAATATTATGTATATTTCCTAGAGACCCTCATAATTATAAAGGCTTCATCTACAGAGGGCTGGTTCACAACAATTATGAAATGTTGTTGTTTTTCATTGGTGTTTATAAAAATAAAAGCATTGGTAAACAGGCCAATTGGTCATTCATGTAGTCTCAGCCTTCTGCCTCACAATAATCACAACACTGATTCCATCAGAAAATGATAAGAGGGGTTGGTTGATCAACATAGCCTGGAGGTACTTTGAGGACACTGGTCTCAGCTTTTGTTTTCAAAGCAATATATAGTAATAATACTTCATATGACTGCAGGGAAAGTTTCATTTCAGGCACTGGCCTGGCTTGCCCATCTAGCTCCAAGCCGTTCTTTACCTATTTCTATGAGATTCATATTTGCCACATTTCAGCTTCTTTTTCAAGAGCCATGTCCAGCAGCCAGAAAGAAATGGAAAGCACATTTGAGGACTTTGCCTCTTTCCTCAGAGGTCTTGTTGCATGCTTCAGGATTGCCATTGTCATCGTCATCATTTATTGGGCATTTACCATATGCCACACATTGAACTAAGAACTTTTTATTATTTAGCCTATATGAAAACTCTGAGATAGCTTTTTTTTATTATCTCCATTTTATAGCAGTGGAGAGACAGAAACTAGAAAGCCTCACTCTTGCCTGAGCTCTCATTCCTATTAAATAGGAGAATCAGGGGTTTATCACAGACACGGGTGAGTCCAGAATGTATATATCTAGTCCTATTCCGTAGCAGTTTTAACTATCAAAGAAATGCAAACTCATTTGACCTAAGGTTCAAGGGCGGTTTTTGTTTGCTTCATTTGTGACCCTTTTATCACTTTTAGACACCTTCAACAAGCACTGACCTCAAAAGCTGAGTTGCTGAGTCTTTGGAATTAGATATTTTGAAATTAAAGGAAAGATAAATCCAAGTTGTCTCTCCAGTTTACTATAGGACTCGATAGAGAGTCATCAACCTTTCTGCCAGGATATTTATCAACTTGGCAACTCCAGAGGAGATGATTTTGCCTGCAACAAATAAGATTTTCCTCAAAGGTATATATTAGGTTAACACTAAATGTCCCTAGAATCATTGAGATCTATTTCAGCACAGCTGTGCTTATGTAAGGAAACAGAAAAGTTCAGATGTTACCTTACCACCGCTGAAGCCCAGGACAAAACAGGAAACCTCTCTGGCCACCCTCCTCAGTTTCAAGCATTCCACATCTTCCTTCTATACCCAGACTCTCAATCTTCTCTACTGCAGCCCCCCTAAACACAAATTGCCTTCTGCTGCAGCCTTAACCAACACTTTGGCCTACCAAATATGATTTGTATTATGTCTTCTTAGATTATCGCTTCATATGATTACTTGTGGAATTCCAAATTTCAGAGCTGAACAAGATTGGAAATACTATCTTCTTTATGCACACAAGACACCCAGGGCTTAGGTGCATGCCCTAGATCACCCCATGGATGAGGAGCAATGGTAAAAGTGCCACATCCTGCCTGCTGACCTGCAGTCCAGTGCTCTTTGCACAGAACCACCCTGTCTCCTCCTGCGAGGTGCTCTTAGCCAGTTGATGGAAAAAATTTCATGTGCAACACAGATCCTCATGAACAAGTCCCCTTCCTTTCCAGTTACTCTATGCATTTCAGCAGGGAATGCTTTTGGAGAAGAAGTAATGTTAATGATTTAAGGGCTTTCAGGCCTAAGCAATCCAGTTAGACAGAACCTTCCAGGTAAAATACATTTATGTTTATTGTTGATACACATTCACAATGGTGATCTTCATTTGGGCCCAACCCAAACTAGAAAGACCTTGGAAAGCTACAACAAATCAAAGAGTGAATTATGAGATAGAAAGTAGGGCCCAATGAGGGCCGGGGGTAGCCTGTAGAATTTAGGATTACTCAGCCTGAAAATAAAAAACAATGAAACTACTTTTAGAGCTGTCTTCTCATCAAGTGGATCTATAATACAGAAAAAGCCTTCCATTCTAAAGATGCACAAGAAGAAATTGGGCTTAAATTGCAGCAAGATAAATGGGTGGCCCTGCTGAGAGCCAATGTGGTCAATTAGCTAGCCTCTAGAGGGCTTCTGTAGCCCTACCATAAGGGATGAACTTGACCTGCACAATATCAGAACCTATCTTCTTAAAGACAGTGAAGGTGAGGTATATCTTTGTGATGGTCAAGTTGGGCTTTTTGCTGAAAGCAGAGGTGTTATACTCCACGTGATCTCGAGTTTCCTCACAATCATATTACCCTAGAGTTGATTTTGTTTGCTTTATAACTGCTGAGAAATTTTGAGGAATCACCTACCACATGCAAGCTTCTATTTTGTGAGCAATGAACCCTCTATTGTCATTGACAAAGGGATCAAATTTCATCCTGTTTCAAAAAGAGTGTCCAATTTCAGACCATAATATGGTTAAAATGGCTCTCTGCAAACAGGTTTCTAAATCAGTTTCCTTACTAGCACAATGGGGTAAGATCTGTAATTCTCCTCTTCGAATTACTCTGTGGCACGAAAAGCACAAAGTCAATCTTCATTGCTACCAAAATCTGAAGGTTAAGTTTCTAGGCAAGAAGGAGGTGGCTCTGAAGCCATGATCAATCAGAGTTGTCAACCTGCCAGAAGTAACTTATCACAGTGGAGGCTCTGGACATTTTAGTTGAAGCCTTCTTTTTTCTCACTCCTGAGATTCTGACATCCAGTCACTTTTTTTTTTTTAATTCATTGGAAGGAAGATACAGTAGAAGTGAATTTATCATCTCCACACAATGAAGTGCCTTTTCATTACCATTATTGCTGATTTCTTATATACAGTTCTTCCTAGCACTTTCCTCTACCCTTTTGAAAACATAATTGTTTTCAAGCAAAGAGTGAGCATCACTGGAATATGTGGAAAGCACTAATAATATTGCTCTTATTGAGATGGACTATTTCCAAGGCAGAAACAGGTTTTTTCATTATTAATTCCAAAAGTGAAGTGACCACTAGTTAATTCTACTCTTATCATCACTTTGATTTTAAAATGAAAGTCATCTTTTCAACACCTAATCCCTTAGGTGTCTATAGGGTTGTCTATAGGGTTGGAAGGGTATTAAGTATTCAGACTTAGCAGATCTGGTGTCTAAATATACTCTTTCTTACTCAAAATCCCAAATGAGAAAATCAGCAAATCTGAACTACATAAAGTGAATTATATTTGCAGTGGAAAGGAGAACAGAAAAGGGAATTGGACAATAGAGATATTCCATTTAAGAGATGATCCTGAGCTGGGGTTGTGGCTCAGTGGTAGAACACTTGCCTAGTATGTGTGAGGCACTGGGTTCAATCCTCAGCACCACATAAAAATAAATAAATAAAACAAAAGTATTGTGTCCATTTACAACTAAAAATACATTTGAAAAATAGATGATTCTAACTACAAAAGAGATAAAATCACGTATATCAAGTTTTCATACAAGTGACTGTCTTCTACTGACTGCCATATTTTGGGTTAAATACTATGGTCTTGCTGATTATATTCTCCCAAATTTATCTGACATTCTTACAGTGTCTCAGTCCTCCCAGGCCACCATAACAAAATATACATTGGGTGACTTAAACAATAGAAATGTATTTTCTCAGAGTGCTGGGGGCTAAGAGTCTAAGGTCAGGGCGCAGCATGATCAAGTTCTGGTGAAGCCCCTCTTCCTAGCTTGTAGACTGCTGTCTTCTCACTGTGTCCTCCCGTGTCAGAGAGAAAGACAGAGCAAGCTGTCTGGAGTCTCTTCTTATAAAGGCACTGATCCATCATGAAGTCCCCATCCTCATGACTTTAGTCATTCCCTGTCACCTCCAAAAGGCCTTATCTCCAAATAGCATCCCCTTGTGGGTTGGGACTTCAACATATGAATTTTGAAGGACACAGCCTTGAGTCCACGCCAGGCAGGAAAAGCTGTGCCTTGGCAAATCTTCCTTTTGTACTTTCAGACTTTTGGGAATCTTTCAGAAATCCACCTTGTATCTCTCTGGAGCTGGATTCTCTTGGCCACATAGCATCAGTCTGTTTTCTTCTCCTCCTTCTCTCAACAAACTGCCAGTTCTCACTTGGCTAGATTGGCAGAGGGGCCTCATGTGGGGTCAAAGGAATGATCATGCTGCATTTTACACCATTTCAGGGAAATATCCTTCTTCTCATTCTTCCTGTACAATTGTCTTGTATTTCTCTCTTCTGCTCTCCATGGCCTATCAAGGACAAGACCCTGCACTGTTTCCAATGCCTTAGCAACTAAGGGTAAATGGAACCTGATGATGCCTTATGACTTACAATGTTTTCATATATACCAACTGGTAGGGTTCTCAATTTTAAAGGACATTATTATTACCTCCATTAAACTGTTGAGAGAATCAAGATCAAATGAATTCCTAGACTCTTCTGCCTTAGGACCATGAAACAAGAGCAGCACAAGATGATGAACCCATAGGTCCAGGCCTCCCATGATATCATAGTTATCCACCATAGACCAGCATGATGTAACCAGCGAGCCCAGCCCAATGGAATTTCAAAATGTTTTCTCCACAATCTTTGCAATTATGATATAATATACCTTCCATTGCCCCATTATTCTGAAATGTTTTTTCAACCCACAAGCTAGTAATTTAGTAATAACTTATATAAAGAAATGCATATATGTGTATATATATATATGTATATTTTTTTTTAAGTATAGAGAATATCAACTAACCTACTGAACTCCTACTACATGTTTCTTCCAATCGTGCTGTATCAAACTGTCTCTTGTCTTAATGGTTGCCATTTATCATTGAAAAATAAATAAGGGGTAGTTCTTATCTTGGAAGACTCATAGCATAATGAAAAACTGAAACAGGTTTGAATAAAGCCATTACAGGCAGATTCTGGAAAGGGAAGAGAAGAGAGAGAGAGAGACATACATTTTCCTCCTGGGGCTCTCTCCCTACTAATTCCCAAAAGTCATAACTCTCTTACCCTCAGATAACAGCATCCTGACTGATTTAAACCCCAGTAATTTTTTTCCTGGGGAAATAGAAATCTCAGTGCATGAAAGTACGTCTGTAGAAGTGCTAAGCATATGGGGTAAAAACCCAAAGCAAAAAAAAAAAAAAAAAAAAAATGCGTAACAGCTTAGGACTCCAGCTTGATGTAGTGTTGCGATTCACAGCCTTGTCAGTCTGTTTTATAACACCATTGCTCAAATTTGTGACAAAGTCCCAGCCCCAGAATCCTAGAATGAAGAAATTTGGCATGGGGAAGATGCGTTTACATTTTCTTCATCTGAACATTTCATTTAGAAGTTTCTCTGGTCTGCGTTTCTGGTATAGGCACCCCAGATTACAAGAAGGAGGTAAAAATACCAAGGCTAAGTGGAGCATGAGTTCAATTGGCTCAAGCCCCTCCCGCCTGCTGTCTTTGGGATGCTCACTAGCAGAGACGGAGGGGGGCACAGCTGGCTTTCCAGGCACAGGAGTAATTTTTTCTCGCTCAAATATTTTACATGGCCAAAGATTGCTTAAGGAGATTCCAAATTGTTAATCCCTTAACCCTTAGAGAACCCTCTGAGGTGGAAACTTTCATTATTCTCAATTTACAGATAGAGAAACTGAGGCACAGAGGTTAATTTACCCAAGGGCACAGAGACAGCAAATGGGTTGTGCACTAAAACCAAGCAGCCTCTGGAATTCATATTTGATGGCTATGCTAGCATTTGTGTGGGGGGCTTTGGGAGGTGCTGGTTTTCATTTTGTGACTGCATGCCATTTATGAAGCTGAGATCAGAGGTACAGTGGCTGTGAGTGGGGTGTGGGTCTCTTTAGGGCTACCTGACCTGTGGAATTTGAGCACATTAATGTTCCAGAGTTAAGGTTCTCACAGTTATTTTGATTCTCGCATGCTGGTTTATAAAGATTAGACCACCTCTATCCAGAAACAGATAGATTTATGTATTCAAGTTTTACCAAAATGGGAGTTCTACTGCAAGTAGGTAGTCCTCATTTCTACTAGGTTTGTGATTTATGATCTTAAATTATAGTCTTAAGGATGTGGGAGGGAGCAGTGAACATCAGATATAGAACATATGGCTTCTTTTTAAAACAATTTAAATTGGACTTTTTATGTAATTTTTCATCTCTCTCCCTTTTCACACTCAAATTGCAAAGCCAAATTCCACTTTAAGCCAGATTATGAGTGGACAGATATTACAGGGTTTTTTTAGTTTCTTAACATTTGTTAGAGGGGAAAGTGGTAGATTCATTCAATGTCCTCCCTCTCTGCCCATGTAATAGCATATCTAAAATCAATCAGGAATTAAGAAGCACTGAGACTTCTTAAACCTCTATTACATACTAAAAAATATGTCTACACCTTCACCAGTGGCTAGCATTTGTAAGTATTCAATGAAGTGTTGATAAATGAATGGTCCCAGAGCGTCAAAGATGAATATGATGTGCCCTGACACCCAGGAGTTTTATAATACAGGAAGAGTGAGTCATGCAAATCAGCAACTAAAATAAAATGTAATAGATTTTGGAAGCCATGTAGATGCATAAGCACTATAAATGATTACTTATGGTAATAATATTAAAAAGAGAAGCCCTTCAGAAAAAGGTAACTTATTTTTCTTTCTTAAATTTCATTAGATGTTTTAAATCAAAAAATATAATTGTGTTAAAAATGTACAAATGTAATTTTAAAAGGAATGTCATCATTTCCTCTGTTCCTTATCTTTAATTTCAGCACCCTAAAGTGATAAAAATTAAAGCAGCTTCCTTATATAAGGTTTATTTTTTCCCTAATAATAACAGAGGCATGTGCTACACATTTTACTTTGGAATTCTACAAAACACCATAAATGAATCTCCAAACCAATAATATTTAGATGCAACCCTTTTAAAAAGCTACCTGATGTTCTTGTTGAATGTACTATACTGTGCTCAGTGATCTATTTAGATGGTGAACCAGATAATAGCCAGGATATTATGTTTTGGGGGGCGATTTTTGTTTTGTTTCTTTAAAATATCCTAATATATCCATCCTCAAATGAAAATCCTTTTTGTTTGTTTGCTTCTTTCAGTAAGCTTTATTGAGGCATCGTTTATATGCAATAAAGGTCCTTTAAGCACACAGTTGGATATGTTTTTACAAAAATGTTTACAAAATATATATGATCATGTAAGTACCCAAATTAAAATATAGATCATATCCACCACACTCAAAGAGGGTTCTTTTATATCCCTTTGCTCCCCAGTTCTGGGAAACCACTAATCTGTTTTTATGGCTAGATAGGGCTGTTTCTAAAATTTCAAATAAATAAAAGCGTACAGTTTATAGTTTTTATTGATGGCTTCCTACTTGGCTTTTAGAAATCATAAACTAGATGTCTTCCAAAACTCTTCTAATCTTGGGTTTGGTTTATTATTCTTTGAACAGAGATTTTTGAAGAGCAGAGGCTTACAATTTTGGTGAAATATAACCTATCATACTTATTACTGTTTATCTAACTTCTATTTCTTATTTTTTCATCAAAAAATCAACTGAACAGGCGTGTGTTGGTCTATTTGCAGACTGCCCTTATGCTGATTGTAAGCTCTCTTGGTTACTAGAGCATTGTGTTGTAAGAGGTCCAATTTTGTTATAGTCACATTCCAATCTACAGTATACACCTCCATTTGTTCAGATTTTTCTTTTCGCAAAGTTTTGCAGTTTTCAATGTGCACATTTGGCACATATTTTGCTAAATTTGGAGAATCTTAGGTAGTTTATAGTACTGTAAATTTGTTTAAATTTTAATTTCCAATCATTCATTGCTTGTACATAGAAATACAACTGATTTTTGTATGTAGACCTTGTATCCTAGAACCATGATAAGATTAGTTAGGTTTTTTGTAGGTTAATATTTTCCATATTCAAACTTATGATTATATGAAAAAGATGGTGTTATTTTTTCCCAATCTATGCACATTTTTTCTTGAATCACTGTACTGATGAAGACTTCTAGTACAACATTGCACAAAATTTATTATCTTTTTAGTCAGTTAATTTGGTCAATTTTTGTTCCAAAAATGCTGTATTGACCTTGAATTCTTAGAATAAACCTTGGTTGGTCATGATATGTTATATATTTTATGTTGTTGGAATTGATAATATTGTTCTATAGCATTCTCTTGTAATGACCTTGGTCTAGTTTTGCATCTGGGCTATGTTACTGTCCTCATAAATGTAATTGGGAAGTTTGCCCATATCTTCTATTTTCTGGAAAAGTATGCAACATGGGTGTTATTTCTTCCCTAGATGCTTGATAGAATTCACCAGTCAAGCCCTCTAGGCCTACAGTTTTCCTTGTGGAAAGGTTTTAAATATAACTAAAAATTCCCTAATAGATACTAGGATATCCATGTTGCCTATTGTTCACTTTTATGAGCTTGGTAGTTTGGTTTTTGTCAAGGAATTTGTTTATGTTATTGTCAACTATATTGACATTAAATTTTTATAATTTTCATTAATTATTCTTTGATGTTTCTAGAATCTGCAGTGAAGTGCTGCTTTAGTTTTTGATGTCAGCAATTTGTACCTTCTCTGAGTTTTACTTTTTCTTCTCTTTTCTAGATTAACCTAGCTAAAATTTTTTCCATTGGGTTGAGTTTTTCAAGGAACCACCTTTTGGATTTATTGCTGTTCTCAATTGTCTAATTTCCATTTCGTTATTAGTACTCCTATATTGATTATTTCCTTTATTCTGCTTATTTTGTTCTTCTTTTTTTCCTGGTTTCTTATGGCAGAAACTTAAATTATTGTTTGAGATCTTTTCTGTCTTTTCTAACGTAAGTTTTCCATGTTTTAAATGTCATGCAAATTTTAATAACTGAATCTCCTAAATGTTGATATTTTACATTTTAATTTTTATTCAATTTAAAATATTTCCTAATCTCTCTTGTGATTTTACTATTGACTAGTTATTTAGAAATGTTGTCTTTCCATTTTTAAATATTAAATTATATTTCTGATAGTTTTGCTGACTTCTATTTAATTCATTTTTGTCACAGAATATATTACATGATTTCAGTCTTTTTAAGTTTATTGAAGGATTTGTTTTATGATCCAGAATATGATCTTCCACTGGTGTATTTTATTTTATAGAATCAATCTCCAAAGTGAGATTGCCATGTGTGTCCATTTTCATCTTTAGTAGATATTGCCTAATTGCTTTTCATAAAAACATATAATTCATTCTGCTATATTCCCATTTTATCTTCATTGTAAAATGTTATCAAGCTATTCTATTTTTCTCATAAGTTTTGTGAAACACAGTATTTCATTTTCTAATTTTGCATATCCTGGAATAAATAAAATACTATATTGAGGGATTTTTTCATTAGCAAATCATTTACTTACATTTCTTTTTTCACAACTTTCTTGTTAATATTCTTTGTCCAATGGTCAATTTTAAACATAACTTTTCAAGAATTTTATTGTTTTGAGTCTTGAATTTGATATTATTTTGATGGAAATGATACATCTTTGCCCTAATGTTTCCTATATACAGTAGATAAAAATAACATGAGCTGAGCACCATGGCACACAACTGTAATCCCAGCAGCTCAAGAGGCTGAGGCAGGAGGATCAAGAGTTCAGGGACAGCCTCAACAACTTAATGGGGCCCTAAGAAACTAGTGAGACCCCATCTCTAAATAAAAAATAAGAAATAATAAAAGGGCTGGGGATGTGGCTCAGTGGTTAAACACCTTTGGATTTAATCCTAGGTACTACTACTACTGCTACTACTACTACTAATAATAATAAAATCTACTATTTACAGTATCTACAATAGGTTAGGTTCTGTATATACATTGTTCAAATAACCCCCAAAGCAACATATTTCTTTATTCAAATACCATCAGTAATTGCCTGATACTAACTAGTACCCCAGCTTTCAAATGACAGTTGAGAAAACTGAACTAATAGAAGTTATTTGTTGAAAGTTTACACAGGAAGTGAAGTAAGGAGCTAGATTTGAACCCAAGGTCTACTGCCTTCAAGGCCTGTGTCCTTACCAACTTCCCTGATTGAAGAAAAATTTCAAAGTGCCAAACCCTATTTTTACTGCTACTCTGATTTTAAGCTAAAAGAAATTAATGATCCATTGTCATGTTCTGGGGCTTCAAGAGGTCCTAGTTAACCAGCTTCCCGGGGTCACTTGTCCTCTTCAGTCCAGTTAGTGTCAAAGGTAAGTCTTAGACAACATCTAACAGTCAGGCAGTTTTTTGTGCAGGGTTCTTATAAGGACAGCAGGAGCACAGCTGTCACAGATCAGATACAATCAAGGGCTCAGAGGATGGACTAACCAGGAGGATCTGAACAATGACCACTGTCAGAGCTGGGGCATCTTTGTCCCATTCTTTTTTTTTTTTAATGTTTATTTTTTAGTTGTAGGTTACAGAATATCTTTATTTTATTTTTATGTGGTGCTGAGGATCGAACCCAGTGCCTTATGTGTGCTAGGCGAGCACACTACCACTGCGCCATAATCCCAGCCCCTGTCCCATTCTTATACATGAATTCAGTCCAGGTCAGTTACCAGGGTTTCTTTCTTAAAGGGAGTTGAAGTGGCTCTTGCAAAGAAAAGTTTTGTTCTAAGTTTCATGAAAGTTACATCTGTGAACGTGGCCTAGCCTTGTCTCCTAGAAGTCCTCAGGCCAGATTGCATCAAACTGCTAAGTGACATGAGAGCTAAGGCCCTATGGGGTGCTTGAGTTGGCCTATAGGCCACCAATTAACTTTACAACAACGCTATGTCTCTTAACAGCCTACTATAGCCATTTACATAAAAGTTTTGAATTTATCTCAGAATAAATAAATAGAGTCATGAAAGTCTCTAGCCAAGAAACCAGGTCATGGAATCTCAAACATTCAGTGCCACATTCTATCTTCCTATTGTTGGCCATAGATCATACTGTAGTCTATTCCATCCATAGTGTACACTATCTCCCTCTGTGGACTCAAAATCCTACCACCTACTATGCCAGTACTTCTCTCTCTGATGTTAGATACAACTTCAACAGAATAAATGAAAAGAGTTATCTACAGAAGTTCAGGGTCCAAAAGCCTAGGCTGGTTTATGAAACACGCAATCACAGCTTTCACAACAGGCCATGATCTGCACACAGATAGATGAGTCACAGAAGTCAGAGAGTTGAGGAATCCCATTTGGCAGAATGGCAATAAGTAGCCCTCCAAAATGTTTTGCATGCAATTATTATTATCTTAAATTCTGGAAACAGAGAGTGAGTAAAATAGATGCTTTTCCCATTATCCTTATTATCTCCGTAGAAGCAATTTGTGTGAAATTGTTATTTCATAGGACTGCACATTGCAAATGCTTCCAGCTACTGCTATTGCTCCTCTGTTATGTGATAGAGGCTGCCCTCTGCTCACCCCGACCCCTCCACTACATTCTGTCTGCCTTGCTAACATGGGCTTCTGAAGATAGATATAGTTTCTCTGGTTGTTTGGCACCTTCCAAATCTTTTATCCTAGTTAAGAGTTTTATCTCTTCCTCAAATTGTTGCTTTAAATAAGGCAGAAAAAAATATTTCTACCCTCATGTACCTTATATTCTTGAGGAAACTAAATGTGGTCATTAAAAAACTGTACCCCCAGCTCTGTCACTTATAAGTTATGTTTATAAATTAATTGAGCTGCAAGTTGCATGATTTCTCATCTTCCTAATCAGGGTTGTGATTATATCTAGGCTGATTAAAAGGCAAAAATGAGGTGATAAAAGTGGAGTGTCTTAGCATAGGACCACCTGATATATAATAAGTCCTCAATATCAACGAGATTTATCATCATCATTATTGTTCTTACAGCTCTGCTCATGTCTATTTTCAGTGACCATATACACATTATTTCAGAAACGCATTTTCTATTCCCTCAACCCTGTCACTCAGATGTCACAATCTGATTCTCTATTGTAGTTTCTGTATTATGTCTGACAAAAATACTAACTACTTCCCCCAGTATTATTTGTGCTCAATCACACTATATTTTCCTTATTTTAAGCTTCCATTACTTAAAATGCATCTGGGATGTCTTCCCAAATCCAGCTTGTTCAACCCAAACTTCCCTCTGCATATTAAAGTGAGTCCCACCGGAGAAATGTGTTGCTACCTTGAGTGATCCGTGGAGATGGAAGCAGTCGTAAGGATCAGCAGGGTTGTCTTGCAGACAAATAGACAGCTGTGCGCCTGGCGAGGCAAGATGCTAAAGGAACAAATCAGCTCTGAAACACTGACTGTCACTTCCACTTCTGGGGGTGAGATGAACAGCAAAAAAGAGACCAAGAAGAAAACATGCTAATTTCAAATGTCATGTAGGTGTGTAGAGGGGACAAGGAGTACGGTGACCTGAAGTAGAATTAGGAGGTTTGGGGTTCAAGTCTTCTTTCTGTCCCTAACCTCATGTGTGATACTGCAAAGGTTATGTACATTCTCCCCACGCTTATTTTCTCAACTTTAAAATCAGCCAAGGGTATCTTAAGGATCCTTCTTACTTCTAAACTGCTGTTTTAATCTTCACTGCATAGTTAATTTTGAATGAGAAGCCTTTCTGAAGAGCACTTTTTGACGAAAATTTCCTCTCTTTTTCATCTCTAAATGGAGGTAAAGAAAACCTACCTCCCAGAGTTACTGTAAAGTTTAAACTGGAAAGTACACAATGTCGCGCACTGGCCAATGTCTAGGGCACAGCAGATTACTAATCCATGACTTTCTTTCTTTTCCCCACCTTGAAATCAGAGGATGATCCTCTTGAGGTGAAATAATTGAATGAAAAAATAAACCATATTTGAAATAAGAGATGGGGAGAATGAATGTAGAAACAAAATTACTCTGCAGGTGATGGGATCATAGGTCTCTCTGCTTCCTTCTTCTGTTTGAGAGGCAACATAAGGTAGTGGTTTGATTCATGGCTTTTGTGGACATTGAATCCTGGTTCTGATACCAACTCTCACTAAAGCCACATTGTATAAACTCTCCAAAAGCGGGGATGCTAATACTACTTCCTTTTTAATAAATGAGTTCACATTTGTGAAGTGCATATTAAGTACTATGGAAGTATTTGCTAAATAATTTCCAAGTCTGTGATGATGGACATACATGTTTATAATGGGAAGGACTGGACCTTTCTTGATAAGGCAAGAATTATCGCACTTAATTTAGTTACTGTGTCAGGCCCTGTTCTAACCAATTTATATAGGTCAACTAATCCTCCTAGCAGTCCCGTGAGGTGTGTGTTGCTGTCTCCACAGGTGAAAAACACTCAGGGGACAGCATTCCCCCATGGGGTCTCTTCAGTCTCACCAAGGCACAGGGGTGGAAATCTGCTCATCCTGAGGTGCCACTCCTTAGCTGACCACTACAGGTAGCATGTCTTGAATCTCATTGCCCAGAGACTGAGCTGCTGAGGCTAAGCCGGGACAGAAATGAACTCGTTTTATTTTATTGACTTTTTCTCTGCTGGCACTTCCTTAGGGACCTGGTGTGCATGCTCTTGCTCCTTGTCCTCTCACTTCAGGTTCTCGTGGAGGGAAGGGCAGGAGGTGGATGGCCAAAGGCTTGGTTTGAATCCTGCTCTGCCTTTCATGTTGATAATGTTGGGTATACTATATAATTAAAACCTCACATTTGTATGTAAAATTCAGTTCGTTCATAGTTTTTTACAATTTTTGCCATAGAAAAGGAGAGAGAGAGAGAGATTGTCATCTGTTAAGACATTGAATACATGCCATCTGCAAAAACTTAAGAACGATGTTTAAAATACCAGCATCCATTTAGAGTGTTTTGCTGGACTCAAGATGACAAAGGTCACTCTGAAGTACCCTCCTCTCCACCTTGCCATCCTGTCCCATCGTGCTATCACAAAACCACACAGGGAAATACACACTGTAGAATGGATGCTGGTATTTTAACCATTGTTCTCCTTAAGGTTTTGTAGACAATGTGTGTTCAGTGTCTTCATCGATGACAAGCTCTTTCTCTCCTTTTTTATGGCAAAAAAATGGTCAGAAACTGAATTAATTGAATTTTACATACACATTTGAGGCTTAAAACAAGTGGTTCTAAAATTCAAGGTTAGAATGTGTGACCTTTTTGATTTCCAGTGGATGGATTGTGCAACAATTTTCATTAAGCATAGTCTCTAGTGATTTACACCTCAATAAAAGCCTGCACTTGAAATTTTCAGTATCTTCTGTATATTTGTTGCTACTAAAGAATAAGAGGAGAGGGAAGCCATTTATAAGGTGATGTTTGTTTATTCACATTTATCTTTATTATCCAGAATAATCCCAACTTGAGAGTCTTCAGCCAGAGGACTATCAAATGCTATAATAAAATGCTCTTAACTTTTCTGCTTTTTCAGAAATTGCCCATTTTGACACTATTTAGAATAATATTAGGGTTTTCAGAAACATGCTACTAGGTGGCATGCATATAATTTGGCCTACCACTTTAAAAATTACTCAAACTTAAAGTTTAGGACCTGTTTTATTTACAGCATGGCTATTTTTCCCCCCTAAAGAATGAATAAAAAAGCTCAGTGAAAAACTCTAAATTTATTTTCATGGTAAGCATTTTCACCCAACCATTTTAAGCTTGAGAAAGAAAAAAAGGAATGCATTTGTTATTTCGACCTTTGACAGACCTATTTGCCTTGCAGGTTGCATTAGTAATTCTTCAACATCCATTAAAATTGCTAGCAGTTATGTGTGTGAGAAAACCATTTCTCATCCATTTCTTTTCCCTGATCCTTTATGAAGGAGTCATTCTAATTGTCTGGTTCAAAACATTAGCATCAATTGGAGTAACTACTTTCAATGTCACCAGGTAAATATCCACTCAGTATAACAAGAACAACTGCTGCCTTAGGGGAAACAATCTGCCAGACATCCTGCTGGATGTGTAGCATCTATTATTTAGAAATTCACCACAATCAGACAGTGCAGTTATTTTGATTCCCACTTTACAGATAAGAACATCAAGGATTTCAGTTCCTAAGATGCTTGATTGAGGTTACAGAATTACCATGTTGCAAAGCCTGAATTTAAAAACCAGGTTGATTTTTTTCTAATTCACATATATTAAGAAGACATTTTATAATCAAAGAGTAGAGAGAGCCATGCAGAAAAACAAAAAAAATGTGAGTGACACAGAAATTTCCAAAGCAAAGCTGATTCCACTTACAAGTTTCTATAGTTAGAGAGAGTTGGTGGAATCGAGTAAAAATAATTTGGACTTTTCTAGACCTGGACTCAAACTAGCTCCACCACTTGGCAAGTAAATGACTTTGAGAAGTTAGTTCTATCCATAACAACACCTTATAATGTTGGGAAGATTAAATTAGAGAAATCATGTAAGTATTGGGCATAATTGCTGTACCTGTATATGGCCTTTATTAATAAGTGACCTATTTCTTTAACTTATTTCTTTTTTCAAAAAGCAAACGTGCATTTTTAGCTGCCCCCAAAATAAATACACTAAAGTTCTTATCATATGACTTCCTAATGCCACAAATATTGTATCTTTGTGTTGTCACTTATCAGCAGGGATATAAACCACCTTACTGAGGATTTGCAGGATTTGTAAAGAGAGTTGCTTCCCCTGATGCATGTGCAAGAAGGAGCAATTCTTTTTTTACCACCAGAAAAATAAAGGCCACTTTCCTTCCTCAGATGCACAAGGCTTCTATTATGTGAAAGTAGATTGAATGCTGGTCCGACAAGATTTGGCATGGGGTCTAATAGGAAGTGAAATGAAACTGAGACTCAGCATGATTTATCACAGTAATTTTTATAAATACCAAAATGGAAAACTTTGTAGGTGTCGGAATGAAAAGGTGAATTGACTATCCCATTAAAGATCAGTCAGTACATTTCACATAGGTCGTTTGAACAGAACCAAAAGGATGTTAAAAGGACATGAAGTACTGATGTCTGTAGCCACTAAGTGCAGTCTGATCAACACCCACAAATGTAATGGGATTAGGCAGCAGTTGCTTCGAATGGTAGACAGAGTTGCTTTTCTAAAAGATCATGGAAACTTTGTTTACTGAGACCTGGAAGAAGTGACAGTGAATTTAACCCAAGTCGTCCATGAACAGGAGGTTCAAGTGAGGGAGAGCTTGGTAGGGCTGACAAGTACCTAGGCTGGGACCAAAAGGTGGACGTTCCACTTTTCACTCAAATGGGAAACCCCATAAGACTTATGTCTGAAGCAGAAGTTTATTTCTTATAGGGGAAAAATAATACTCCACTATACTTTCTGGCCCAATTGTAATGTTATACTGAATGGAATTTTTAATCTTTTCTGTTCCATACCTTTTGCCAGAATTGAATTTTGTAATAGCATCATTTTCACGTGTATCCCTATGGAGTCGTTCTTCACTGATGGTTCACTTTAAGAAACTCGATACCATTAGGAAGTACAATGTGTGTTCTACCTAGACATTTATGTGTTTATGCAGCTCTGTGAAGCTGCATAAATGCAGTGATCCTTGGGCCAGCTGCTCTGTATATATAATGATATTCAACCCTTCCAAATGTCTAACAGTTTACAGAGGACTTTTCATGCAAGCAAAGAAAAGAGAGAATATATTTACTGAGTGTATATGAGGTGTGGGGTTCTATGCTAAATATTTCACTCAGTTTTCACTATTTTCTGTAAGACGATTATCATCTATGTTCTGCTGCGGAGAAAACCAAGGTTCAGAGAGGATCAACAGCCCTTTCAAATTGCAAGGCTAATAAATGGTAAATTCTGGACTATATTATTTTGAGCCTAAGCCCAGACTAAAACAGGAAGGGGGTAAATTGGCATGAGAACATATACGGCATGGAAATCCAGCTAATTAATTCAGAGTCCATGGTTTACATTACAGGTGAAAAAACATTATTCAAAGGTATGGTAAGAAAATGACTGCAGTCTTCTTCGTCCCTCAACCCACCTCTGGTTCACCTACCATCTTTACTCTGCTCATTCCATCTATGTTCCCTCCATGAACCTGTCCTGTCTTTCATTTGTACTTTTCCATACTATAAGGAAGATTCTATTACTAACTTCATTTTACAGACCAGGAAACAAAGTTCGGGAACATACAGGGGAGAACCAGGCAGAGACAGTATTAGAACTCAGATCTCTCTGGCCTCCCTCTTCAGCAGGGTACATAGTAGCATAAATACGAGTGATAATATATATTTGAACATATAAGGTCATATAAAATTTCAGCTTACTTTAAATCCCACTGCCAAAAAAGACATTTTAAAACACCATATATTTCAGAGGTAGAATATCCAAACTGCAACCAAAACCTATAAAATGAGGAGAATAGCAAAAACTAAGGAATACAAATAATTGCTGCAATAACCAAGCTGAAGTCATGGGATGCTAAAGGTAATTGAACTCCTTCACAAATAGCTTAAAAGGAGTGCCTCTGTACTGATGCTGACTAGTGATCATTTTCCTCAGGTAATATCATTGTTGCACAGAATATCATAAAACCTGGGAACAAAGAAAATAATTCTAGAATCCTCTACAGGGGGAAAAAAAGGTACATTTCAAGGAGAAGTGGAGTTTTTTTCTCCCACTTGTTTTTGCTTTATCATGGCACATTAACTTGATGAAAATTTCCCTGGTGGATATGAGGAATGGTTTTGACCCTATGTACTTGTATGTTTATTTTAATGGATCTAAATTTAGCAAAGCATTATTGTCATCATTGATCATAAACAATTATTCACCTGTGAGTGAGTCAATGGTTTCATGGGTTTATGGTATCATAAGGGATATTGACTGTCAAGTTTGTTTACAGTAATTATGGTTTTTTAATTGTTCTCAGTCTCTGCTCCTAAAATAACGAAGCAGTTATGATCACTTCAGGGGCAAAAGAGAAGGTTCA
This sequence comes from Xerus rutilus, assembly GCA_028644305.1. Classification (NCBI taxonomy): domain Eukaryota; kingdom Metazoa; phylum Chordata; class Mammalia; order Rodentia; family Sciuridae; genus Xerus; species Xerus rutilus. The sequence goes on along the minus strand of CM053403.1, from coordinate 21,025,642 downwards.
AGTCAGAGGGGAAAGGGCTTCAGGTTGTGTATACTTTAGAAGAAATAAATGCGTCCTACTTCTTCTAGTGGGTGGGATCTGCACAGCTCTGGAGACTTCTTAGAATTGTTCTAACACTGACAGAAGCCTAAGTAGCCTTGCAAACCATGGGTTACAGTCTCCCATGGACATGTCCCCATCTTCCCCGAGTGAAGTGTTTCCCTCTCTCCTCCATGTCTCCATCCTAAGCTAACTTTTACTGCCTTTCGCCATGGGTGAACTTCTTCCCCTACAAAATGTCTGACACATCCAAAAGCTTATAAAATTATGGGGTTCATGTATGTGGCTATTTCCACCGCTGTACCGTGAGTTTCTCAAGAATAAGGACTGTGTGTGTTTATTGACTTGGCATCTTTAGCGCCTGGCTTCGTGTGAGGGACTTCACACATGCTCAATGGAAATATGAGACCCAGAATGGACAATGGTGAGAATGGAGCCAGTCAACCTGTGTTCAGCTCCTGGCCCTGCCGTTGACTAAATCTGTGACCTTGACCAAATTACTTACCTCTCAATGCCTCAGTTTTCTCATTGATAATATGGGATAACAGAGAATTTATAAGGTAGCCATGAGGATTGAGTTTCTATATGTCAAATGCTGAAAACAGAGTGATAGTAAGAATATCAGTCATGACAACTACCACTGTTGCAAACCATGCCCAATTTCAGTGGCTCTTCCAAATAGAAGTTCATTTCTCCAGTGCTAATGATCCTCGCCAGGTGGCAGTTCTAGTAATGACTCAGGAAGCTGCCTCTATTTGGTACCTTCTATTTGGAATGACATTATCTTTAATTCATAGGATCCAAGATTCCATGGACAGAGAAAGAGAGGAGAATTATATCTGGAAGTTTTGCTTAAGAGCCAACCCAATGATGGCATGCATCTGATACCCCCAAAACCAATCACAGAACCTTGCCCAGGTGCTAGAGGACTGGTCAAGATAGTCTTCATTTTGTGTACAAACATAAAGTGAATGAATCTGGTTAATGTATAGCATTAAATAGATATTACCTATTACTTGTAAAATCAGAAATTCTGTGAACATGTAAACAGGTGTTTGTATCCAGGTAGGTTAGTTTTTATTGTTTAAGTATTACAATGTTACTTTTAAATTCAATAATTTTTTGTGCATCTCTCTGTGTGATGCTGGCACTATTCTGCTGTACTCGATGGCACCAGCCTATCTGGGATGTTTACATGGGGATTCACAAAGGTTTACAAGGGCAAGTGACAGAAGTGAGCTATGCAGAAGGAGTGGGCTGTGGGGTGGCACATGCCCCATCAGAAGAGTGGCTGCTCATTGGTATACCATGGTGGTAGTCAGCAGGAACACCTTCCCAAGCTTGCCTGAGCCTTGTAATTTCTCAAGAAAATCCAGAAACCAGACCATTCATTTGAGATCTCTCAAATTTAAAAATGTGGACCATTCTTTCTAATGTTTTAAAAACACTGACTGGGTGGGTACATATGTTTGCCAAAGAAAGCAAAGTTTTTTTTAAAGAAATATTACCTTGATCTTTTTGGACACATTATCTTAATCTGTTAAGGTGATATGTTGTTGATAGTCAAGACATTGATGAAAAGCTCCTTGAGGAAATGATGTGAAAGCAAGAGCATGAGATATGTAAGAAAGCTCATTCAAAGGTGGGCTTGGTCTACAAGTTGGCTCCTTCACCAGACAGTCTGGGCTCATTCTGCCACCACCCTCGAGTGTGTGCTCCATGATTCTCTTAGAATAGGGACCTTGTTCTAGGAAGGTGGGGAACTGCACCAACTCTGGAGCCAGTCTACTTAGGTTTGAAGCCTGATACTACAAATGAACCAGCTCCTGGTTTTCTCACTTGTAAACTAAGGTATGAGTCACACCCATCTCAAAGAAGTGCTGAGTGATGTCAGTAAACTAATATATATAAAGTATTTAGAATATGCCTCATGTGTAAGTATGTGTTTAATAAATGTTAATGGTTCTTTTCTTTTAATTATCACCACTGTCCTATAGGCTGAGGTTGACCTGTGGGTCTCCTGTTCACAATTCATGCTTTATGCTCTGGAAACCAAACCTCAACTCAGAAGGCAATGAGCATACAATAAAACCAAGCACTGGGTCTAGACTCTGCTTCCTGGGAAGTGCCTGGGCTGCTTGCTTTGCTTTGTCCCACCCTTGCTCCTGGTTCCCTCTCCCATTCTGCTTCTGTTTGGCTTTGATCTCTTGCTTTTGCATCAACAGTGTTATTTTTCTTGGTTTGAGCTCCGTCTAGGTAGGGCTTACCATTCATCCGGCCTCTTAGCCTCCTCTGATCACTGTACTGTCACTGATAGGGCCAAACTGAAATTTCCAGAAGAAGCGAGGCTTGGAGAGATTAAGCTAATTATCCCAGACCACACAACCAATAAGGCAAAAGGGTAGCAAGATCTGGGTCAGCTTCAGTCACTGAAGCTAGGAGTCCCAGACTTTCCATCCTACTCCAGTAAAACTTTATTTTGCTGAAGCAGAAATTTGAGTCTCAGGAGATTATGAGGCTAGTTTCTAAGAACAAAACCCTCAGCTAGGAAATCAGCCTAACAGAGGACTCACATTTCAATGGGCATTTGCTATTCACGGCTCATTATTGAGGTGCGCAGAATTCCCATGACATAATGAAAGCTTTGTTTCTTTATGACAAATGACCATACAGTGGGAGATCAAATTTTAATGACAGTTTAAAATGCTGTTAGCTCTCAGCAACAGAGCTGCCTGGGAAGTTGATGAATCTCAACTGAATTAAGAAGGTATTCATAAAGATCTGGATGTTTCTCTCAACAAAATCAAGGAACTACATACACACAGAGCCTATTACAAAATGATGGCCTATTAGCTCAATGGGATGATTTAGAGAAGAAGAAAGGATGCTGTTACAAAGCGTGTCAATGCTGTTAAATGGAACATGGGCTCTCCAATACCCATCAGTTATTGGCACTCTTTATTGGAATTTTGGCTCATTGACCTGTTAGAAAGAATAAATGAGTATGAACAATCAAGTGTCTATATATAACATGTTGAATCTTCCCATAGAGGCCGGTTAATTTTGTTCCCTTATTGCTTAAACAATGCACATAACCACTTGGAATATTTTGACAAAATACCTCTTTTTCATGGCTCTTTAAACTGATTCAAAAAAGGCTTGGACCTGGGAAAGTGTTGTCTGAGGATCAGGGAACTACCTGGGTTCCGACTGAAGTTTACCTTCTAGAGTATGGTATCCAGACATGCCAGACACACCTTTCTTTCACTCTTCACAATAACCCAATGCATTTTAGTAATATCATTCCACTTCCATGATTTGGGAAACTTTGGTGCAAAGAGGGTTAGTAACTTACCTAACATCAAATTGCTGGAATATGGCAGATCAGGGGTTCTGACTGAAATTCAACATTCTTCGTCGTTCATGCTGTCGTCTCCCACTGACTTGAAGCAATTGTTGGAGCTAATTTTAAAAAAGAAGTAGCTCAGAAAATATCCATCCATTATACATTATTCCATTGTCTTCTTCTGTTCCCTGTCACGACTATGATGAAGGGGAGCATCGGTTGTTTGAAATATTCCACAACAATTCTTTGGATGGTGCTTCTAATTTTAGCTTCTCATGGCCCCACTTTCTTCAAGAAATGAATAATTTGCATGGCAAGCGTACTTCTGTGCAAGACATTAGAGTCGAAACCAAGGACACTTAGAACAGTTTCATAGGAAAAGTTGTTCTCCAAACTGCATTAAAACTTCCTAAGTATTCAACATTGATGGTACACTATTGATTATGTACTTAATCTTTTTATAGTTTTCAAGTGTCTATTAAATTATATTTCAACACAATAACCATTTATGTCTCCATAATGATAATGGTAAGAAAGTAAATTTTAAAAGCTCATCGAAACTATATTTTTATTCCTGGCAATAACCTTTGCCTCTCCTAGGTCACTCTCTCTGCAGGATTTCTAAAAATATTTCAAAGCACGGAATGGGGGAACCTAGACTCTAGGTTTTAATCTTATATTATGAGACTGTTCCATCCACTATTCTGTTGCAGTTAATGGCTTATGCTTTTCCATTTTCACTAATGAAAGATTTCACTAATCAAAGAATTTCTCTTCTAGCTCACTATCAATCACTTCAACACTATTTGATCACAATTCTTGGTGAATTCTGTACATCACGGTCTGGCTGGATAGTCAATATTTTAGGCTTTTCAAATCAAAAAGGACAAAACAAGGACATTATATAGATACTTATTTACCAAATCAGAAGATTTGTTGTCCTACTTGGTTCACTTCATTTGCTTGGACTGCTCTTGGAATAGGCATCTGCCCCAGTGACCCAGATCCTGGGATCCTCTTTTCTTTCTGGAGATCCCAGAGATAGTTACTGACTCCAGGGCTGACATTCCACATCTTGATGCCAGCAATTGCCAACAGTGAGTTTTTATTGGGTAGGTGAATACCAGTATTGGGTGACCATGATATACCTCCATACCAATCTCATCTCCCCCAACCAGGGTTTAATGTCCTCCTTACCATTTAAATGCCCTCTTTGATTGGGGGATTGGTGTGGAGCACTCTGACCTCACACTCTACTCCAGCCACATGGGCCTCTTAATCATTCCTCACACCATCCAGCCATGTCCCATCTGAGGTTCTGTGATACCTCTACCTGTCATTTTCTTCCCCATGTATATCCTTGGCTCAGTCCCTTACTTATTTTGAGCATCAAGTCTTTGCTCAAATACTTTCTCTAAACACTATTTAAAATGGCCTATTCCTCCCCTTCTAGAGCACCCTCTATCTCATTTATATCCTTATTTTGTCAGTAGCAAAAGTCAGCACTGTATAGAGTCTGCATTTTACTTTAAAATACACACATTTGTCTCCACCACTACACAACCCTGTAACTAAAATGAAAGCTCTGTTAAGTGCAGATTGCTTTTCCTCTTTCTTTTTCTTTCCTTTTTTTTTTTGTCTGCTTTCTTCACTATTGTGTCTTCAACAGTAAATAGCATACACTCGGTTCTCAATGAGTACATTTATTTAGATAAATAAATGAATCTGTTTCTTTTGTCTTCTTTTCATTTATTCTTTTTTATAGAATTGTGCACACGAATCTCAAACACCCAGCCTGGTGAAGTTTCAGACAAATACATACCCCTGTATCCACTATTCATATAAAAATAAAGAATGTTTTCATCACTCCATCAAGTTCTAGGCTCTGTTTTATTGCTAGTGTATACTTATTATTAGCATCCACCTCCTGGGGTATTCTGACTTTGATCACCCACCATAGAATAGTTTTTTCTGTTATTGAACTTCATATGAATGACATCATATAGCATGTACCTCACATCTTTCACTCAACATGATGTTTTTTCTCTTTTATTTAATTGATATACAATTTATATACCATAAAATTTACCTTTTTAAAGTGCACAATTCAATGGTTTTAGAATATTAAAAAAGTTGTTCAAGCATCACCATAATTTAATTCTAGAATGTTTTCATTACTTCAAAAATAAACCACATAGCCAGGCATGGTGGTGCATGCCTCTAACCCCAGCAACTAGGGAGGCTGAGGCAGGAGGACTACTAGTTCAAAGTCAGCCTCAGCAACTCAGTGAAGCCCTGAGAACTTAGTGAGACCCTATCTCAAAAATGAAAAATAAAATGGGCTGGGAATATAGCTCAGTGGTATACAACCTCTGGGTTCAATTCCCATTACCAAAAAATAAAATAAATAAAATAAGTAACTAACTAAATAAATAAACAAATCTTACCCAGTAGCAGTCACCACCAATTTGGTTTTTCTTTCAGCTCCTGGCAACTATCTACTTTCTATTATTTTACTTTTTTCTGAATATTTCATGAAATATATGATTCAATATGTGACATTTTGTGCCCAGCTTCTTTTATTTGCCATGTTTTCTGGTGTTATACATGTTGCAGCACATACCAGTACTAATTTTCCTTTAGTATCTGAATACTATGCTGTTGTATGTTTATATCACAAATGTTTTTGCATTTATCCAGTTGATGGACATTTGAATTTTTTCACTCTGGACTGTAATGAGTAATGCCATTGTGAACATCGTATACAAGTTTTTATGTGACTGTATATTTTCATTTCTCTTGGGAGTATATCTGAAAAGGGGATTCTTGGATTTTATTGTAATTCTATTTTAACTTTTTGAGAAGCTGTCAAACTATTTTCCAAAGTGACTATACTGTTTTATATTCTACTAACAATGTTTGATATGTGAGGACCCTAAGTTCTCCATGTCCTGGCCAATATTTATTATTCTGTCTTTTTTACTATTGTCCTCTGAGTGGTTCTGAAATGGCATCTCATTATTGTTCTAATTTGTATTTCCCTAATGACAAATAATGTTGACTATCATTTCACGTGCATATTGTCCATTTTTGCATGTTCTTCAGAGAAATATCTATTGAAATTATTTGTCCATTTTAAATAATCGGTTGTCTGTTCTTTAGTTATGAGTTCTTTATGTATTGTGGATACTATGCCTTTATCAGATATAAGATTTCCTAACATTTTTCTCTCACTCCATAGATGTTATTGATTGTATCCTTTGAAGCACAAAAATTTTTACCTTTGATTAAGTCACACTTGTATTTTTCTTGTGTTGCTTATGCTTTTGATGTCATACCTAAGAAACCATTGTCTCTTCATGGTCCTGAAGATTTTTGCATGTTTTCTTCTGAGTTTTATAGTTTTAACACAATATTTAGGTCTTTGCTATGTTTTGAATTAGTGTTTATATAGGGTGGAGGGAAGGGTCCAACTTCCTTGTTGGGAATAAAAATGCTACAAATACCCTCAGGCAACAAGTCCTTTGTAGACAATAGATGCACACATTTCTCTTACTATGTATCTGGTTGATCAGTAGGTGCATGTTTAAGTGGAAATGGCCAATTTCTCCAAGTTATTTTTACAGTGTACAATTTCCATTGTTCCACATTCTCACTAATATTTAGTGTTGTCAATTTTGTTTTAATTTCTGTTATTCTAGACAGTAGTGTCTCTTTATGGTTTTAACTGGCACTTTCTTGATGATTAATGATGTTAAGTACTTTTTTATATGTCAAAAAGAGAAATTCTGTAACTTCTTTATCAAAGGGATAAAAACCATTGCCAATTTTAGTTGTCTTTTGATTTTTAATTTATAGGAGCTTGTTTTTCTATCTACATATTCTTCACCAGACAAATGCTTTGGAAACATTTTATCCCAGGTCTTTTTATATTTTTAATGCTGTGCTTATTGAATTAAAGTTTTTAATTTGATAAAGTCCAAATTTCTTTCTTGTTCATGCTTCTTGTTTCCTATTTAAGAAATAGTCTGTACCTTAAAGTCATGAAAATAGCTTCATATGTGTTCCTCTAAATGCTATATAAACTTTGTGTCCACTCTGAGGTTTATGATCCATCTCTAATAAATTTTTACATGTGATACTTCATTCTTAAGATTTACTTCTCCATAGATGTATCTGATTATTCCAACACCATTTATTGAAAATCTCTTTTTCATATTGGATGGCATTGAAGTCTCTGTCAAAAATTAATTGTATAAGAGAGGTCCTATTTTTAGACTCTCTTCAGTTCTATTGATTACTTTATTTAGGCTCATGCCAATATGCTTATATTACACTGTCTTGCTTAGTGTAATTTTATAAGTCTTGACTTTGGTAAAATAAGACACAAACTTTATTGTTGGCTATAGGTTATTTGCATTTATATAAAAATTTTAATTTTTTAATTTGTATAAAAACTGTTGGATTTTAATTGGTAATCCGTCCAATCTATATGTCAACTTGAGGATAACTGATATCTTAATAATACTGTTATCTGTAAAGATTTCTCCATTTATTTAAGATATCTTTTATTTTTCTCAGCTATATGGTAATTTTAGGGTTTTCATTATAGAAGTGTTGTACTTTTGTGATAAAAGAATTGTTATGCATTTGGTACTTTCAAAAGCTAATGTAAATGGTAATTTTAGATTTATTTTTATTGTTGTGTTTATGCTTTAAGATAAAATATAATTGGTTTTTGTATGTTAATTTTATATGCAGTAACTTTGCTAAATTCACCAGTTTTAGTAATTTGTTCAAACATTCCTTTTGGTTTTCTGATAATGTCTACTTGTAACTTTAGTAGTAGTATTCCTACTGATTAACATTACTTCTTTGAGTTAATCTCTATTTCACTTCTTACTTTGGATTTGCTGAGGAGAAATTGGAGCAATGTGAGAAAGTAATTTAGATGAAAACCTACACAGGACCCAGAAATATAAAATAGGCCAAATATTTTTCCAGTTGATGTTTCTTTTTCTAGTCTTATCTTTCTCATTTCTCATTGTGAGCCACATAAAGCATTTTCCAGATGTTTTGACATACATGGGAATTATTCCAAACTTCTCTTTTACCTTCAGTTGGCTCTTATGCCTAAATCTTGAGGACTGGTAGAGTGAACCATATCACTAGTAGAGTGAACCTTTTATGTCTTTACCAAAACTAGGAATGACCTGGATGAAAATACAGATATAATAAAAGGCAAAAACTCTGAAATGAGTTTCAGGTCTTATTGAAAGACATTAAAAAGTAAAAGTAGTCTAGACTTTGGCAAGAACTTAGATTTAAATCTCCTCTCTTCCATTTGATAGATGAGTGATCTTGAATAAATTTACCTTTGTAAATCACATTTTCTAGTTTTATAATGGAGATCTTTGTTGCTTCCTTTCAAAGACTTTGTGAAGGTTCAGTAAGATGACACATTTTAAGCACCTGGCCCAGCATGAGGTATCCTTCAGACTTGAGAATATCACATGTATGCTTTCCTAGAAAATCTTGGACTGTGACTCACTGGAAAATAATCTGGGATTGTTAGGTTTAGATGTTAATTGTCTCCCAAAAGCTCATGTATGAGTCAATGCAAAAGTGTTTAGAGATGGAATGATTGGGTTCTGAGAGTCTTAACCTAATCAGTGTATTCATCCACTGGTAGGGATTAACTGTAGACAGATAAAGTGTGACTGGAGGAAGGGGATTCCTGGGGGCATGTCTTTGGGATTTATATTTGCCCTTACTGAAAAGAGCTCTCTCTCTACTTCCTGGTGCCATGTTCCCAGATACTTTCCTCCCCCATATCTTTCTTCCTTGATATTCCAAACCCCAAGGAATGAAGCTGGCCATCTATGGACTGAGACCTCTGAATCAACTTTTCCTCCTCTAATTGTTTTTGTCAGGCATTTTGGTTAGGGCAGTGAAAATGCTGACTAAAACAGAGATCTTATTAAGTATGACTTGTTTCAAATATATAGTCCCTCTTCTCCTTAAGGGGAAAATCTCCATTTGCATCCTTTACCTCATCATCTTCTATCTCCACACAACTTCACTTAATAATTTACTTCTGTTGTAATTTCTCTTGTATTTCACACTCTGGTTTTCCCATTTGAACCAGCTCTTCTTCACTTACAAACAGGCTGAGTTTGGTCCCCGCCTCTCCTCTTATTCTACAGTAGCTCTTCAGAATCCTCTTGTACTCTATTCTCCTTTGCCAGTGACTCGAATTTTCAGTTCTGGGTGTGATTTCATGCATGAGAAGATCAGTGTTCCCTACTTGGCAGTTTCACTGGTGTATTCCATCCACAATTTGAATTCAGTGAGACCAAAATCAAATGCTATACTCTTCCATACACCCTCATCTGACCTTCAGGAATGCTAAACTCTCTAGGTAGGGCTAGTATGAGAAGAAAAAAATTAAAGGTAGCAGAGTCGGAGCTATAGGAGCAAACTCAATTGTGAAGCCTATCCAAATGTGTAAGGCAAATAAGCATAGGAATGACATAATTAAGAGAAACTAACAGAGTGAGAACAGAGGTCAGAAGTCTAGAATAATGAGAAATGAGAAAGTCTAGAACAACGAACAATGAGAAAGTTAGGCAGATGAGAGTGAATTGCTCTATGGGAATAGGCTCCAATGTGGTTGGAACACAAAGGCAGAGCTTCCAAGACCACTGAGCTGGCAATTGCCTATCAAAGTTCCGAGGCCAAACTCAGCAACAGAGGTGGAACTCAAAGTAGTTTTCTTCACCTTAATGATAAAATTGAGTGTAAGTTGATAACATTTAGTACAAGGCAATGGTTGAGTCACAATAAGATGAACGCAGAAGCTATGAGATGAAGTTTCGTTGGATGCCAGCTTAATGAAATCTAGATTAATTAAACCAAATTTATTCTCTCAACATATCTTTATTGGGTACTTACAGTGTGCAGAACAATACTAAGCTGGAGACTGGGAATGCAATTGTGAATAAGAAGAAATTCATACCTCAGAGTTCCTTCTTCTCATAGGTAGTCTGGAGAGAGTTTTAAAATGGTAAAGAGCCAATTACAATATGGGGGTGGGAAAAGATGCCAAGATGAGGAGACAAGTGGGCTGAGGGAACACCTAGTTATAAAACTAGGAAGTGAGTAAAACACATTTGGAATGTTAAATGATAGCCCAGAATCTTTTGAGTCCTTTTTCAAATCTGCAGGAAATTTCCAGACTCATATATATATCACACTTCCCAGAAAACCTGCCTCCTCAGCCTCTTTTGCAGTGGGACACAAGAATGTTCCTTAAACCATACCACTCAGACACACTTATTAGAAAGACACCTTTGAGTTAGAATTAAATCCAGCCAGGCGTGGTGGTGCACATCTATAACTCCAGTGGCTCAGGCAGGAGGATCGTGAGTTCAAAGCCAGCCTCAGCAACAATTAGGTGCTGAACAACTCAGTGATACCCTGTCTCCAAATAATATACAAAATAGGGCTGGGGATATGGCTCTGTGGTCAAGTGTCCTTGAGTTCAATCCCCATTATTAAAAAAAAAGAAAGAAAAAAAAAAGAATTAAATCCAAAGATATTTTGTATTCTTCCATTTAACTGAAGAATTAAATCCAAAGGCCCCATGTGGAACTATTTGGCCTTCAAATTGGTGCTGTACTTGTTGAAAATTCAGAATCTTGGCTTAGGTTTTGAGTGAATGCTGGTGGAAACCTTGGTTCCAGTCAAGTCAGGTTCCTGGCTGTGGTCCACATCTAACACCCAAGGCTAGGTGATGTAATCAGTGACAGTTCCTTTATTGGATAA
>CM053403.1:20990170-21013930 GCA_028644305.1 Xerus rutilus | reverse complement strand
GATCAAAGGAAGAAAGGTGTCTTTAACCCCATTCCTGATTCCCCTGGGGTAGAAGCAGTTGATGAGGTAAGATGCAGCAGAACCCCATTATCTCATTTAAGATGGGTTTAACAGGCGTGATGGCTCTGTTCTTCATACCAACTCTATATTTAGTGAGCTGGCACAATTTTTAGACAGAGATTTCTCACAAGAACTTGGCAAACATTCCATGTTTCCTTTACTGCAATATGTAGAATTTATATTTCTGACAAAATTGCTCACACATCTTAGCGTAACTTGCTTAGTAGTCACACTTTGTTAGTTTTATTTTTAGTGCAAGCAAAAGAAGAAATGATTAATGATAAAATGTTGGGGTCAGAGAGAGAGGAATTTGACCATAAGTGTCCCAGATAGCCAAGGCCTATCATGTCTTCTTTTGAGGGGGCCACAACTCTCTCATCCTGCCTCCCACCTACCCTGTATTGTAGCATGATGAACTGCCAGTAATGAGGAGAACTGAAACATCCTAAATGTCCTCTGGCCTCTGGGGTTCCACCTTTCAGTTCATCCTGTGACACTATCAAGTCAGTCTTTTAAAACAAAAAGCTGGATAAATATTAGCATTCAGTGGAATGGGGGCAGTCCTTGGTGACTAATAAATTTTTTTTGCACTTGACTTTATAAATATTTCTTAACTGTGTATTTTTTAATTAAAAAAATACATAGTAAAGTAAGTCTTAAATATAATTTTAGTAGGCGAAAGCCACTCTCTCACACAAATTAAAGTATTAAATTGATAAAAGCCTGTTTGTTTTAAAAAACTTATTAGCTCTCCCAAATTCCAACCTTCTTCACCCAACATTTAAGATTCCATAGCCTCACTTGCTTTATTTCTCAATCTTCTTTACCAAGATTGTTATGGTTTGGATCTGAAATGTTCCCCAAAAGCTCATGTGTTGGTCCTCAATACAGCAATATTCAGAAGTGGGGCTTTTGGGAAGTGATTGGATCATTGGAACTCTGATCTCATCCATGGATTAATCCATATGATAGATTAAACATTTGAATGGGCAACTGGAAGGTGAAAACTGTAGGCAAATGGAGCATAGCTGGAGGAAGTATGTCACTAGGGGGCGTGTTCTTGGGAACTATATCTTATCCAAGGCCTTTCTTTCCTTCTCTCCCTACCTCCCTCCCTCCTTTTTTTTTTCTCTATTTCTTTCTTTCTTTCGTGTTATGAGTGGAGCAAATTCCTCTGCTGTGCCCTTCCGCCATGATGTTTCTGCCTTGGAACTGGTCAACCATGATCTGAAACTGAACCAAAGTATACCTCGCCTCCTTTAAATTGTTCTTGTCAGATATTTTGGTCAGAGCTTTGAAAGGCTAACTAACACAAAACCATATTATTCTTGATTTATTCAAAGTAAATACCAGTTGTTAAATGTCAATAGCACTCAATTTATATACTTTATCTTATTTAATCTTTAATCTTTAAAAACTATTCTATAAGATGGGTGTTTTTCTCTCATTTTACAGATAAAGAAACTGAGTCTTAGAAACATAGAAAGGCTTTTTACCCCAAATCATAACTTATAAATATCCGAGCAGGAATTCGAACCTGAGTTTGTTTGACATCAGTGTCCACATTCTTGACCTAAGCATAGTACCCGGCATGATGGTAGTGTTCAAAAATTGGTAGTTATCATTAGGTCTTATCAGCTAAGACCTGTTCTGTCTTGCTCCCTGTTTCAGAGGTCCTTTCCTGAGGACTTTAATGATCATTGAATAAATTGCACTCTTCTGAAAGCCAGTGGCAGTAGTTCTGTTTGCTATTGCTGCATAACCAATTATCCTAAGGCTTAGTAGCTTAAAACACCTATTTCATTAGGCTCACAAATTCTGTGCCAAAAATTTAGGTACAACTGGTCTGGTTTGTTCCAGGGTCTTAACTGGGAAAATTCAAGACCTGCAAGGCTCTCTCCATGACTGGAGAATGGAATCATCCAAAAGTGAACCTGGATGTCCAACATGGCTCGCTAACAAGGCTATCCTGGATGAAAGCACTATTTCAGTGGAAGTCTGAACTCCTCTTCCTGGAACTCTAGTATGGAAAGGGTCATCCACATGGATACTGAAGTCACCAATGGTGATGGTAGTATTAAGAGAAAAGGGAAGCTTGTGGACCAATTGCCAAAGACTTTAGAAAAGGAATGTGAAGGCATTACCTAGGAGGGTGGGGAACATGGCAACAACATGCAAGGGGAGAGGACATCTGAGCCAGATGGCAGCTATTATTAGGCATAATCAGGTATAATCACAATCTGTTTCCTCTTGCCTTCTCAAAGGAGGAGGAAGAATTTCTTTCCCCATAATAATAGAGAATTAATGGTCTACCCAGGCAATAGGCATCTAGGATAATGCCATCCTTACCTCTGATCCCTGTGACATTTGTAGAATGGAGAATGACACAATTTGCTGAAGGGGCTGCAACACAACCACTGCCCTCTGAGGAGAGCCAGCATTTGGTTAGACAAAGAGAAGACAGTGTTTGGGGATGGCATCCAAATTATTTACAATGGAACCTGAGTTTTAAGATTCTTATAAAGAAAGAAGGGAATACACAAAAAGCAAGTTACAAAAGACAAAAGTTAGCAATTTAGATATGAGGTGTCCCCCAAAAGCTCATGTGTGGGACAATGCAGAAGGTTTGAAGGTGAAATGATTAGGTTATGACAGCCTTAATCTAATCAGTGCATCAATCCCCTGATAGGGGTTACCTGTAGGCAACTATAGATAGTCAGGGTGTGGCTGGAGGAGGTGGGTCCCTGGAGGTGTCTTTGGAGTATATATTTTGTCCCTGGTGAGAGATTTCTCTCTCTGTTTCCTGATCGTCATGTCCTGAGCTGCTTTCCCCCATCATACCCTTCTGCCTTGATGTTGTGCCTCACCTTGGGCCCAGAGCAACAGACTTGACCATCTATGGACAGAAACTTCTGCAACTGTGAGAGACAAACTTTTTCTCCTGTATTTTTGTTGTTCTTATCAGGTTTTTTGGTCACAGAAGCAAAACCATTCATTTTAGTCGTTAGTTTATCATTCCAAGTAAAGGAAGCATGTGTAGAATTAAACCAAAAATAACAAGAAATCTCCATAGAAGTTGGTCTTGGTTCCTTCGATTCTACCAACCTGTCATCTATCATGTGTCAGCAATGTCTCCATTCATGGCACAAGTATTTCTATCCCAGCTCTAAGTGTCACCATCTCACACATAAGCATCTACCTTTGAAATAAAGTGGAAGAGGCCAAAGAGCTTTCTCAATGGCCTTTTGTTTGTTTGCTTTTAAATCACAAAGGAAAACTTCCCTTAAAGCCAAAGCCATCCACTGAACTTCCTTAAATTTCATTGTCACACTCTTATCCTTTTATCAACTATTCACAATAAAGGGCTGGGATAACCAATCAGGATTCATTCATTGTGCTAAGCACATTGTTCTACAACCAGCAGAATCATGTGAGCAAGGAGAAAGCAATGGCTGCTGGGAAGGCAGGCAACAATGTCAGTCACACCACGGGGTGGAGCTTCAACTGATTCATAGATGGAAGTACTCAGGAAAGCGGGACACTTGGAAAAAACCTCAGTTTACCCAACTGTATGAGGGTTAATATTCTACCCATAATATTTATCACCGTTATATATTTTCTTTGTTTTGGCTACTTCTTCATATTTATCTTCTCCAAGTAGCCTACTGGCATCTGAATGGCAGTGATCTTGTGTGCCTTGTCTTTCTCTTTCTCATGGTCAGCAAATAAGTGAGGAGGAAAACAATGCCCAGCACTCGTAAAAGCTGTGTGGTTTTCTTTGTAAGTCAAATTTGGTTTTCTCTCAGTAGTTCCCCAAAGAGAGATGAAAAGAAGAGGCCATCATTGTTTCTCTATTGAACATCCACCATGTGCTTCCCGCTATTGTGGAATCAGAAAAATCTAAGAGCCATTGGCATAAACAACTCTTTAAAAGAACAGACATGCACATGAAACCCCATGCAGCATGCTCAGCCAGGAGCAGCTGTGCTTCCTCAACTGTATTCCAGAAAGATGGGTCCAGATAATGGCTTGGATGCATTGAAACCAAAATTTACCTTTCGCTCTGTGGGTAGAGTTGTAAAGGGCTAGTGAGTAACTGAGAGAGGGTGATTGACAGAGCAGCATTGGAAGAAAAGGAAAAATAGGGGAAGCTGGAAAGATTATATTTTTGTAGTTAAAATGAACCATAAATTTAGTTATCATTTACACATAGCTAAACTCTCATTATTCAAAGGACTTTTTTTAAGTTATAGATTCCATGCTTTTAAAAACCTGCTGGAGTTTCTTTCCAATTGGCTAGTTTCCTGTGGTATTCAAAAAGAAGTGATCAGGTAGAGTAAATGCTTGTTACATAAAAAGGTACATGGACTATCCAATTTAACTAGTATTTAAAACTTAATATTACAGTTTCTTAAAAATATAAGCACAGTAGGATATAGAAATTATAGAACCCTATAATGTTAAAGCTGGGAAGAACCTTAAAGTTTGTTGACACTAATCACCCTCCTGTAAAACGACCTTACTATATCATTCAGTGAACTTGAGTATCTCCAATGATGCAAAGTTTAGCACCTTCCAAGACAGCACATTCTGAGGGACCCCAAGATTACTAAAGAGGTCTTCTATATATAAATACATGATGCTATGAAACCTCGATCTACTTCATCTTAATCTACTGAGCATGTTTAATCTTTCTTCCTCATGACAGTCCTCAAGTTTGAGAAAATAGTAACATGATCCTTCCAAATCTCTTTATGGTCACATTGATGTTAATGGATTCTTTCTGTATTCTTCATATATAGTGCTCACATGTTTATGGTTTGGATATGAGGTATCCCCAAAAGCTCCTGTGTTAATGCAGGACTCTTCAGAAGTAAGATGATTAGATTGTGAAAGTTGTAACCTAATCAGTCCATCCTAGTTTGAATGGACTGGGTGGTAACTGTAGAAGGTGGGATATGACTGGAAGAGGTGAGTCACTGGGGGTGAGCCCCAGAAGGGTTCATTTTTCCTGCTACTTCTTCCCTGCTTTTTTCTCTCTGCTTCCTGTCTTCCATGAATAGAACAGCACTCCTCCACCAAGCCTCACCTTGGACCCAGGACAATGGACTCAGTCAACCATGGACTAATCCTATGGAACTGTGAACCAAAATTAACTTTTCCTCATCTAAAGTTGTTTTTGTTGGGTATTTTGATCACAGATGAAAAGGTGACTAATGCATTACAGCCAAAATTCTGAAGTAAGCAAATAAGAATTTTTCCCCTCTCCTTGCCTCTGAAATACCACATATTTGTACTTGTTCTATTGATGAAGTATGACACAATTAAAATGTGACACTATTTTGTCTCCTATCTTCCTTTTAAAATATGATCAGAGAAAGTAAACTTCATCTCTTATAACAGAAACCATGATATTTTTCTCACTCTTAGATAACACACATTCCTCATGTCACTTTGTCACAAAAAAAATGGACTTTGTTCATTAATTAAAATGCCCAGTTTGAAATATTAGTCAAAATTGTCAATTTTACACAACATTCTATCTCAGCTTGGGTCTGCTCAAAATTAGAAGACAAAAATAGGAAAAAGGTGGCAACTGCCTGTGTATGTGTGGAAGGTGGTGATCTGTTTCTCTGCTTGCCAGCTAAATTCTGACCTGTCCCGAGTAGGCAAACATCTTGCATCACAACCTGCCTTTGCTCCCTCCCAGACTGGCAGATATTTTCTACTAACCCCACTCCCTTTCATGGAAGGCCTTCTTGTGTATTTTTGTTGAAAATTCCATCCCTGGAGATTTCCTTTTTGAAAAAATCTTTTGACCTTAACATATATCTCCACTTTGGCTTGTTTTCTCAGCTATTGTCGTTTGAGACTCTTCATGAACCTTCGAATTCTGTATTTTTTTCCCGCTGTCTTGCTTTTGAAGTTGTCTGTCTCTTCAGTGGAGAGACTAAAGATAGACTTCCACCTGTCTTTCTGTTCTGCATGATCCACCATTATCTCAATGAATTTTGGGTATATCAGATGCAGCCACTTGTAACCTCAGGTGTGAGTCCGGCACCAGCTCTCCTGACTCTCAGTGGTAATGAAGCTTTCCATGTGGATTCATGGAAGCTGCCTTTAGGAGGCTAGAACTGAAGCCCACAGCTTTTTCCAAAGAAATTTCCTGCTCACATCTCCCCTTCTCTGCACTGTAGTTCGTAGCCATCACCTTTGCAGTTCTGCGTATCTCAATCTGTCTGATCCTGACTTTGGTCTCTAATGTCTATTATACTGGAGTACAAAATGAAACTGAGGCTGGAAGAGTCTCATTCTAATCTATTTTAGACTCAGAAACACATAACATGAGATCATATTAGCCATCTTATTCTTTCAACCCAAATTGAATCTATTCTTCACTAACACCCCTGTGGCAGACCACCAATATTCTCCAAAATCTGTCCTTCCTTCCTTCTTAATAAAAGAGTTTAACTTGTCACATTACCTTCAGCTAGAGGATATATTTTCCAGCCTTCCTTGCTGTTGGGTGTGACCTGTCATTAAGTTCTCACCAGTAGAAGGGAACACAATTAAGAATGTCACTCCATGCCTTTAAGAGGAAATCACAAGGTGCAATTCTGATTAAGGTGGAGTAAGCATACCCCATAGTATCGCTCTCAGTTATTACAATTCAAAATTCTGGAAATAATACATAAAGGAACCACCAAAGGGCTCCGAAAAGTGCTTAAGGACCAGAGGACCGGATAGGGAACTCAGGACTTGGAAGTGACCTCACAGCATTGTTGTTGTTTGTTGGTTGGTTGGTGCTTCTGATAAATGTCAATCTGGGCTCTAGGGTGGCTCCAAAATGGAAATCTAAAAAGAAGCTCCAAGAGAAGGCCATAATCTCTAACCAGAGAGCCAAGAGTGAGGGTTACAAAAATTTATGCATTCATAGGACTATATACTCCAAAAAAAGAGTTTTATTACATGCAAATCAAAAAATTAAAAATAATTTTTTAAAAACAAAAAGAAAATGACTTTCCCTAGACATTCTTCTTCCCACATTTTGGGACACTGACATGAAACTGGGTCATTTTGTTCATACAGATAAGACTAATATCCTGGAAGGTGGCCAAGCAATGGTCCATAGAACACAGCTGTTACAGTGGTCTAGACTACCGCCTATGGAGTCAACGTGCTGTAGCAACTTCACCTCAACCTTCTCTAATCAAACCTCCAGGGCTTTGCATGTGCTATTACTGAGCTATGTCTGTCCCATCTAACATGGGTGCAAGCAGCTGTTTAAACTTAGCAGGACCCCAAATACTTAGTCTTATTAGGAGGAACTATTCATCTAAACCAGCCTAGATAGTAGCTGATCCATTTTATGTCATTCAATACATTTGCCATTTCTCCCAACCAGGTGTTATCTAAAAAAATACTGTTGATAAAATCATTGGTAAAGGTACTGATTTGGACCAGGGAGAGAGCCACGGGGTACTGCAAATCACTACTTACTGGAGAAAAGGAAAGGATGGGAAATACTTATCAAACATGGAGAACTAATTAAGACTTTTTGAGTGGAGTATGGATGTAGGCTGATGGCAATCACTTTAGTTGTTAAACAAACCTTAAATCCATCTAATTATGTGAGGTCTGGCTTATTTATCTTTGTTGTGTCCATAAGAAAATAATGGGAGACTTTTAATCAGTGACTTGCTAAAATGCAAATAAATTCTACCACATTTCTCTGGCATTCAAGTTTTCAAAAAGGCAAATTAGAAATTAAATTTAGTCCATCACAACTTGTTCTTAGTATACTGATGGTCCCCAACTTACTGATGGTTCAACTTAACTGATTTTTGTATTACCATAGCACAAAATCATACCTATACAATTCTGTTTTTCATTTTCAGTATTCAATGAATTACATGAGATAACCAATACTTTATTATAAAACTAGCTTTGTTTCCAATGATCTTGCCTGACTGTAGGCTAACATAAATGTTCTGAGCATATTTAAAGTACTCTAAGCTCTGCTATGATGTTTGATAGATAAATTAAACACACTTGGACTTACACTATTTTCAACTTAACAACAGGTTTTCCAGGAATACATAATTCCACCTTAAGTCAAGAAGTCTCTGTGCTCATATTTGATCTTGGAGGTAAACCTTCCCTAGTAGGCAGACATAGATTATAATGAATAATCCTAAAATCATGTTTACAAGCAAATGTACCAATTTGAGTTTTTTCCAATGCAGGCTTTACCTTTTCCTGAAATTCAGAGCAACATATTTTAAAATCCATTGTGTTCTGGTAATTCTTTTCTTTTCTTTGATTCTTGAGCAATAATCAATAATAGTTTAGTGACTTGAGTTATAAGTTCTCAACAACCATGGAAAACAATCTTCCTAACCTTCCTTCATGCACAAAAGAAAAAAAAAGTCATTTACAGTTTCTGAGATTTCTGTCTTTCAAATTCTTATCCAATGAAGGTTTCAGCTTTTTTGTATAAGAGATGGTTTATTCATTATCTCTTCCCTCTATTCATTTCGTATGTACTGAGAACTTCCAGTGTGCCAGCATTGGTGGAAATGTTGCAGATTCAACAGAAAACCAACCAGACCCAAATCCCTCAAGGCGTTTACATTTAATCCAATAAAAACACAATATTATAGAGTGTCAGATAGTTATCAGCTGGGTGCAGAGCAATACTTTCAGGAAGGAGAAAAATGAGCTGATACAAGTGTGGATTAAAATGTTTTCAAGGAGGGTCAGGAAGGAACTTGTTGAAAATATAATGGCTCACTTGAGCTAAGGGATGAAAGTGAGCAAGCCATGCAGATGTTGGAATAAGAAGGTTTCAGGCAAAGGATCAATAAGTACTAAAGCCCAAGACAGGAATGTGCCAGGCTTGTTGGAAAGATAATGCTGCTTGAGTGGAATAAAAGCAAGAAAGAGAACTAGGAAATGAAAACAGAAGGTAATGAGCAAAAGCCACAAAGGAGAGGGTCAGTCACCAGGAAATTCTACATGTCCCTCATCTCACTGGGAGTTTCTGAGCAGCTTTAAAATATTATTGACATATAACATTACTCTGCTTTCCTTCCTGAGGAATCAGATTTTTACTTGACAGATTTAGCAAATATTTATTGCACCAAGTGCCAGGTGCCATTGTAAGCACTGAATAAAGTTCTCAGAAAGCTTAGACTATAGTGTGAAATGAAGTTGCTAGGGTTTGGATCTGGAATGTCCCACAAAAACTTGTGTGTTGAAGACTGGGTCTCCAAAGTGTCAGTTTCCAGAGGTGAGCTTTGGGGAAGTGATTGGATGATGAGGGCTCTACCTTCATCACTGGATTAATCCATTTTATCCGTTATTGGATTAACCATTTGAATGGACTGTCGGGAGAAGGTGGAAACTGTAGGCAGATGGGGCATGGTTGGAGGTCACTGGGAAAGGCCCTAAAAGGGCATGTTTTGTCCTACTCCCACCCCTCAATACCTCTCTCTCTTCTTCCTGGCCACCATAAACTGAGCCCCTTTTCTCCACCATGCCTTTCTGCCATGATGTTCTGCCTTGCCTCCGTCCCAAAGCAATCAAGTTAACCAACGGTAGACTGAAACCATGTGTCACAATAAACCTTTTCTCCTTTAAATTGTTATTATCAGATATTTTAGTTGTAGTAATGAAAAGCTAATTAATGCAAAGCTTTTAGAGTTTATTGTGGAGATTTAGTTTTATTCTAAAGCAAGAAAGCAAACATTTCTTTGAGCAAAGTGGTGACTTTGGCTAACTTAGGTTTTGAAAGTATCACTGCATGTTAAAAATAGCTACAGTAGGACAGGAAGGAAAGAGGAAAACCAATCAGAAGAATATTAAAGAAACCCAGGTAAAATACAGTGCTTTAGCCAAGACAGTAATGGAGAGACATTATCAGATTGTTGGTGTATCTTAAAAGTGAAGACCACAGAATGTATGTGGGTGTTAAAAGATGAAGAATGAATTCAGGCTGTTTCCAAGCTTCCAGGTCCCCCCACACTCGCCTCTGAGCTGAAGATAACAATGGCTTTTAATGGGGAAAAAAATCAGGAGTTTTGTTTTGGACATTTTTATGTTGGGAGGTTTATTATATATCCAAGTGGAGATGATGTATGGGCATAATTTGGGAGATGCTCAAGCTGGAGATAGAAATATGGGAATCATAAATATATAGATGAAAGTTAAAATCATGAAACTCTATGAAATTAGCAAGGAAGTGAATGAAGATAGAAAAGAAAAGGGACTCATGATCTGAGTCTTGGGGCATTGAACACACAGAGTTGAAGGAGACAAGGAGAAACCAGCCAAGAGCACTGAAAGCAGCAGCCAGGGCAGAGAGGAGGAGGGTGGAGTAGACAGAAAGAGAGTGAGGGAGAGAAATAACAATACAGGGAAGCCAAGTGGAAAGTGCATCAAAGAAGACAGAGAGTGATCAAGAGCTCCTGCAAGGAAAAGTCGGAAGGGACTAGAGATTAGCAAAGTAGAGGTCAAGTGTGGCCATCGCAAGGGTGTTTGAGGGGTGTGATGGTGGTGAGATCACATTTGAAGGGAGTTCCAGAAAGGAATTGCAGAAGCAAGAATAAGCATCCGTTTCTGCAAATTTTGCTCTAAGGGAAAGCAGATAGTCAAAGGGACACATGGGGTGGGATTGAGCTTTCCTTTCTTTATTTTCAATTTTTTTAAAGAAGGGGAAAAATTACAATCTCTTTTCATGATGACTGGAATGATCTAGTAGAGGATGAAAAATGTATGATTTTGGAGAGAAAGAGGACCTGGAATGTTGTCCTCATGTAGGTAAGACAATGGTAACTCATAGGCAACTGGAGGGTTTGACTATTTATGTGAGCATAGAAAGGCCTAGTGTACTCTTTCCGGCCCTCATTTTTTCTAAGTAAACCACCAGGTCCTTCTTGTGTTTCTGTTTTTTCTTTTATGTCATATATGTTGCAGCTACCTATAAACAACATTCAAAATTTATTCTGTCTCCTGTCCATGTGATGAGGTCAAACTTTTGAATAATTTGTGTACATTTGTTTTTATTGTGCACTTTCATTGTTCAGCACTATGCTAAGCAGAATAAAAAAAGACAAAACAAAACAAACCAAAAAAAGCTTGTACTCTGTCAATCTAAATAATAATCAGAGAGGGATTCTCCAAAGAATAATAGTACTTATTTGGAAAAAGCAGAGCATTGCAAAGGGACGCGTCTGCCATAGTAAACTTTAGGCATATTCAAGGAATTTGAGGCAAGGGAAAGTTTTTATTAGCAAAACAGGGGAAAATTGCATATGGTGATTAGATATAAAGTTCAGGTCTTGGAGACCCCAAATAGGAGTTGGTGTTAGCTAATCTGTGGATGTACTGGACAAGTGTTAGGTACAGAACATCTTGTCTGAATGGTTATAGTCTTAAAGAACATTAAAGATAAACTGTGCTACAGAAATCTGCTTACAAGTAGGGCATGCAGAGCATAAGGTGCTTGAAGGGGGAGAAGGGATTTCTGATGGGGTTTTAGAAAGTCCTTGAACCAATATTTATCATACACAGTAAGTATGAATTCTCTCTCTTTGTAACTTCCCAGCTCTGATCTGACAAGAATGATTCTGTCTTGGTATCAGCAAGTTTCACAACTCAGAGCGAGCACTAAGACAGTGCACTTTGGAGATAGCCAGAGCTCCAGCTGACATGCTCCCAGAGAGGATGGTTTCAGATAGTGGTGAATCCAGTGACTGGACTACCTGGAAGTAAGGACCTGGGGTTTCATCAGGGGTGAGCTGAAGAATAAAGGAAAGCCTGAAACTCTTGAACAGTGACCTGAGTTTTTTCCTGTTCTGGGAATGGACCTCAGGGCCTTGAGCACTCTAGGCAAGCATTCTACCACTGAGCTCAGACAACCTGAATTTTGAGAAGGAATCCATGATGTGTAGGGAGACAGTCAGGAGGATGGAGGGAAATGTGATGCAAGGGAATGAGATGGAAAAACAAAGAGAGGTCCATTCCAATGGAATGGAATGAGTAAGGAAGAGAGAACTGCTAGAGGAGGTCAGAGAACCAAAGTCTGGGGTTTAAATTCCACAGGAAGGAGATTGGATGTCATGCTGAGTGCACTGGTGAGTTCTTGCTGAGCCATAAACTGACCCTCCACCCCCCCAACCATTTACATTCAAAGTAATCATCTTGGGCATTTCATGGAGAATAGATCCTCTAAAAGAGAGTAGAAGGAAAAAGAGGAGTAAGCAGGCTACTGCAGTCCTTCAGGGGAGACAGGAAGGTCTGGCTGGAGAAGAGAGACAGCCAGGGTGGGATCTGTGGATGGGTTTGTTTTCTATTTTAGACATTAGACCAGAATGACTTGGTAATGAATCGGATGTGAGGTATAAGAGAAAAAGAGGAATCAGCAAGGATCCTTAAGCTTTTGGCCTGAGTCCTTAGGTCAAGTTGCTATGACAAAGATAGTAAAACAACACATTAGCTGGGGACATTAGCTGGGGACAGACAGCAAACCTGCAACTCCATCTTGGACTTAATCTGGTAATAACTATTAAACATCAAAGTGGGAACAGTTACTGGCAATTAACTATAATAACTAACAGAAGATGATATTTCTATGTCATTTACTATGAGCCAAGCATAATGCTAAGAACATTACAGATGTCACATCAGCATAGATTACATTCAAATAGGGCTGAGTGGGTTTGCATGGGGGGGGCGCAGAAGGAAGCTCAGGAATAAGCTTTTTGCACACCAGCAGTTAGGGGTCAGTCAGATGCCCTTCTTCCCCAGATTCCTAGGTAAAAGTCTCTGGTCATAGGCTTTTACACAAGAGACCAGAATTCCAAATCCTATGTATTGACAACATCTGTGCAAGCAGTTGCTCACCCCCTATCTCTTGGTCTGTCTTCCAAAGTCCCAGGTAGCAGTGGAAACAATTCATGTAAATAACAGCTGTATACATAAACCTGTCTGTTTATATATATATATATATATATATATATATATATATAAACATTGTCTCTAAGGATGCTTCCCTTGTCTTGGGATGCTGATTACTTGTATTTGAACCTCCATCAAAACTCTACTTTCTAGTAAGTAACCTGCTCAATTGAGAACTAGTAAATAATGCATGTTTCCTCCACTTGGGAAATAATGGGAGAAAGTTCTGAATACTCCCAGAAAAGAAACTCTAGCCAACACCATCAGCCCCAAGGGAGACTGAGGGAGGAAGGGTTAGTGTCTAGCTCAGAGCCTACCACCACGGCTCCTAGGAAAACAACCCCAGAGTTTATTACTGATGGATCAGCAGCTGCATCTATATAGAAAAACATCTCCTACTTCACCAATCTTAATGCACTGCATTCTTAGAACTAATTGAATAGCACTTACTTGAACCATTCTTAATGATGTGACCCAAGTGCTTACATGGTAGAATGCATTATCTTTTTTCCCCACTCTTTTATTATTTGGAGAAATCATACTTGGATTCTATTTATGATAAGCTCTGAAAGACTTAAAAGGGGCTTTGATTCTGGAGTATACCCATAAATCGTGAATGTTTTTTGTTTTTTTTTCTTTTTTGGAGATGATGAAAGGCCAATATATTTCTTTTATGTTTCAACACTTAATAGAAGTCCTTCTTAAAATTTTAAAATACCAGTTCTTATTAATTACAAGTGAAGGCTTAAATAGGGTTTAAATAAGAGGAACTAAAATGATCATATTGGTGGCAATGTATTATTTCTTACAGTGTATTGTGCTGGCTTGCATATGAAAACCATCATCTGTCTCTCTCTCTCTCATCTCTCCCTCACCATCCCTCTCCCTCTTTTATTCTTTCCAATTTCCAGTCCTTGTCCCATGACATTTCTCTCTGTGATAGCATCGTTTTCTGAGCTCTTCCCTGGAGTTGTCTCGCCGGCTTCTCACCATGGCATCCAGGATGTACCCAATGGGGAAATCACACTGAAAAATGAATCTGAAAGCAAGCTTTTAGTTCATCAAGCAGATAATACAAGTCAGAAAATGTCTCGTATAATTCTCTGGATTCTGTCTTATAATCTGCCCTAAATATTGAATCTCTGATTTTAAATCAGAAGCTGAAATGAATCCAAGATGTAGATATTTAAATGGAACTCGCTAGGGATTTCCCCTCCCATATAAAGTTAATATCTTGATTTTCTGCCAGTTTGGTGTATGGATTTCAGATATGCTGATGAACTGATTTTTTTAAAAAAGGACTTCAGAAATAAACTACTATGGTATGTCTTTATTTAGGGAAACAGCTTCTAATTAGAAAACTGCTTCTTTATAATTTATAACATGTTATAAGTTAGGTTTGTTCTGCAGTCTCTTATCCTAAATATTTTACAAATCCTTCTCTATATTTTAAGGTGGAAATATAATACGCAGAACTACAACATTTTATGGAAAAGTAACTGATATCCCCATGTTAAGAATCTTAAGCAAATGTAAATATTTAAAACAGATTCAGGGGGGCTTGCTGGCATAGTCTCTGGGTGGAAAGCCATCAAGGGCATAAGATTCCTTTTGAAGGAATGATCTAGAATTTGGGAACATCTAGATGCAAAAGTCCCAATGAATTAATGTGGAGTATACTTTCAGCAATCCTAAAGCCTATGGGACAGGCCAACTCTAGAGCAGATCCCATGCAATTTTATATAAATGGAGGGGTTTCCACATCTCTAGCAAGGAAGGAAACTCCTGTAGAGAGAACTAAGAAGCTTTATCATATTTTCACATTTAACCTATTTTATCAATTCCATTTTCCTAATGGTCTGACATGGAATTCCAAAACCCATGAGGTGTTTTGTTCCTTTAAAAAAATAAATAAATAAGATTGACATAAAAATAGTTCTGATAACCTGTTCTAATTCTCCTAAGAAAAACTCTGGCATCCATCCTCTGCAGGCCTCTGGGGAAGAGGAAATAAGTGACCAAGAAGTCATTCTGACCCCAGAAGTCTTCTGGCTCCCAGCCTCTGCACATTAGAGCTCCTTGTCTTCCTCTCTCTTAGCACCCTGACTTCCCCTGTCACACACTCCCTAGTGATTCATCCTTTGGCTTTCTGTTCAGTGCACACCTTCTACTCACTTCTTCCAGGAATCCAGGGGCCAGGTCTGTCTTTCATCTTGCTAATGTGAGGACACTGTATGGCACTTACCAGTTTCCAGAAATACCTGTTGAATGAGAAAAAGGAGCAGGCTCTCAACTAGCCATAGACCCTGAAGAATTTGAGAAGTTGAGAAGGGAGCCAGGTGAGAATGGCAATACAGTTACATCACCAACAGTAACATCAGCAACCTCCTATTAAATGCTTGTTCTGAGCATTATTAGCTAATAAGGAAGAGCACACCTCTGCAGTTTAGCTGCCTGAGTTTGAAATAGTTGCTACTATCTTCAATCTGTGTGATCTTGAGCATGATATTCAAACTCACTCTCTCTGTCTCTCTCTCTCTCTGTCCTGTTTGTGTGTGTGTGTGTGTGTACACATGTGTGTGCTCCCCTATAATGATTCTAATGTTCTTGTACTTCTTAAGGTCATTGATAGGGTTAACTGAAGGAATATCTGAGAAGAGTTAAGCAAGCAAGCATCAGGCCCTCCGTGAGCGTTAAGTATGAGCTTAGAGCTCAGAGAGCTCCTTGCAGGAATGCTGTAGAGCAGGTATTACCATTCCTACTTTGAAAATCCCAGGCTCTCAAAGCTCAGCAGGCCCAGTCTCATGTTCTAGATCTCCCAGGAGTAACTCATGTGCTATAATTTGGATATGGTTTAAATGTAACCCCCAAGGATACATATGTTGGGAGCTCCGCCTCTACTGTGGTAGTTTAGAGATGATATGGAACCTTTAAAAGTTGGAACCTACCAGAGACTGAGACAGGAGAATCGCGAGTTCAAAGTCAGCCTCAGCAACAGCGAGGCACTAAGCAACTCAGTGAGACCCTGTCTCTACATAAAACACAAAATAGGGCTGGGGATGTGGCTCAGTGGTAGAGTACCCCTGAGTTCAAAATCTGGTGCCAAAAAAAGAAAAAAAGTTGAAGCCTAGAGGGAGTTTCTAGGTTACTGGGGGCATGTCCCCAGAAAGGATTAAAGTTGTCCTCACAAGACTCCTGAGTGGGTTTTCACAAAGGATTTGTTATAAGAAAACAAGCCTGACTATTCTCCAGCCTCTGGCTTCCTGTCTGGTGGTGTGGTCTCTTTCTCATTCTCTCTCTTCTCCCTCTCTCTCTCTCTCTCTCTCTCTCTCACACACACACACACACACACACACACACATACACACACACACATACACACACACACATAGGTACTTTCACAATTATAGCTCCACCTGACATGAAGTGATGTAACCGAAAGGGCCCACTCTACAGCCAGCACTATGCTGTTTGGACTTTCAGATTTCAAAACTATGGATGAAATAACCTCCTTTCTTTATAAGTACCCAGCCTTAGGTATTTTTTTGTAGAAATTAAAAATGCACTACCACATCACAGACCTGGGATTATACCAGGGTACGTCAAATGTGGTCTTTTTACTGTGCCTCAGTGGCTCAGACAGATTCTTACCAACCACTATGACTATATTTCAGACACACTGAATAAACAGTACAAAACCTCCAGATGGTGAAAGTGAGGTACAGCCATATTGTGGGAAATGAATCCAATGTAAAAAGGCAAAATCCATCATGGAGCTCCTGCTTGCTGATATGCTGGGGTCCAAATGATTACTGCTATGGTAGTCAGTAACCCCACCCAGCCAGGAAACATTCTAACAAAGGATTTCACATACCTCTCTCCAGTGTCTAGAGTTGGCTAGGGACCAAATAATTGCACTACCAACAAGGTACCAGTTAACTAATAAACCAATGGATGATTTAAGGAATCAATAAGCTTTGGTTGGATTAATTAAAATAAGAACAGAAAAATCTTAAAGGCAATTATCTCCCACCCAATTAGGAAAAAGACTAGAGTGAATTAGTGAAATTTCTGAATATAGAAATACATTCATATGCAGTTGAATCATTAAACAACATGTCTCCTAGTTCAAACTAAGCTAGAGCATGGTTATTTCTGTTCTTGGTCAATGTGACATTTCTCCTCCATTTGAGTCATTTCCTCTTCCAAAGTTATTATGCTAGGCTGAAGGTGCAAGTACTGGGTAGCTCTTAGTGACCCAGTTCTGTGTCCAGTAGGAAGTTGGTGATGCTTCTTATGGAAAATTCAATGGTTATGGAGATGGTGAGTCAGGAGTGGGTTCCTGTTCTGGCTCTGCATTGACTAGCATAGAAAGGGCCCTCAATCTCTCTGAGTATCAATTTTCAAAATAATAAAGATGTGACTTTATAGTGACATGAGGGAGATTAAATTAGATGATGCATGTAATACTTAATATAAAGCAACAAGCTTTCCATGTCAATATACCTAGCATTTTTAGGCATCTTATCTGCCAGTAATCATTACAGTGAACAACTTCATTTATAAATGTATTAGTTTAAAATATATATATAATTATAAAATATATATGATTATAATATTTATGTGATTATAAAAAGGAGACTTATTATATTGGTTTACAGGATTAGAAGCTGGGTAATTCCACAATAGCCATCTATAGGTTGGAGAGCCAGAAGAATTAGTAGCTGCTCAGTCCAAGAAACTGGAGCCTCAGAAGAAGAGAATCACGAGTCAGAGTCTGCTTTGGTAGAGTGGAGAAGCTAGAGTCCAATGTCCTCAGGCAATCATAGTAGCAATCAAAGCACCTGCTTAATAAGAATCCAGCTTGCATCTCAACAGCTTTCTCTACCAAATCCACAGCAATGCAGGCAAGATGTGAGGAGGAAATAACTGGAGCCTTCTGTTTCATCCAGCCCTCCCCGCCATTGGACCATGTCTCTTGTATTCAGAGTGGGTATACCCTCTCAGTTTGCTGTCGCACATGCCAATCACTTCTGGAAACACCTTCATCAACATACTCAGAAGTCTCTGCATCTTAGGCATCTCTTAATTGAATCAAGTTGACAATCCAGATTAAATTCAGACAAAGTTTGCAAATTACCAAAATTCACCTCATTCTAAGCAGAGGAGCCAGGATTTGAACTTAAGACTTACTGACTTCACAATACTCCCAAGTCAGTGGCCCTAGGATCAAGGGAGGTAGTATTTCCTCATAACAGAGAGAGGAGCTACTAAATGTTTATCACACAAAGCCCCTCTGCTCCTGTGTCCTTCCAACAAGGATCCCTTTGTGGTCTGCTTGCTCTTCCTTTCCTTGAAGAGCAGCTGGGGCGGGGCACCCCTGGCATGGCCTTCACAGGAACACATCACTCAAATGAATCCTTCTGTTGCTCAGCAAGCCTTTAGTAAGGATTTACCCTATGTCAGCTTCCGTTCTAACTGGGGAGAGAGCAATGACTGAACAAGTCCCCTGCCTCGTAATGCTTGTGTTCTAAGCAAACAAATAAACAAATACATAAGTTTATGATGTGTGTATCAGTCAGGATCTGGTAGGAAACAGATGGCACATCCAAGGGAGTTAATCAGAAAGAGTTTAATGAAAGAATGACTGACAAACGTGTGAACAGGATAAGGGGACCAACCAAAGATGACAAAACACTCAGGGACGGCAAGAGCAAGAAGTTATTAGCAAGCCCCCAGTCTTGACTGAAAGCAGCAGGGAGAGGAAACAGATAACAAAACCCAAAAGACATGAAGAAGGCACACACAACAGGAGCCTGTAGAGGAGCCCAGACGCTACCAGATCCGCAGCAATGCAGGCAAGAGGCAAGGGAGAAATATCTGGATCTCTCTAACTTTCCCCAACTTCAACCTTCAGCATTGCCTCCCATTCCCCAAATCCAATCAGAAGCCCAAGAACAAGGGAGCCAGAGAGGCACTATCTCTAGAGGTCAACTTCTACAAAGGTTAAGAATGGATCCAGGGGTGAGATGAGACTCAGAGAATAATCAGGAGTTTTGGTGATGTGCATTACAGGAAAATAAAACACAATATGTAGAAGAGGGAATGCTGATGCTGGGGGAGGAGGGACATCTGTCATTCTACAGAGGTGAGAAGGAAGGTCTCCAATGACAATGTGACCTGATGAAAAGGAGTAAGCCAGATGGGGAGATCTCTGAGGCAGAAGAACTTCTGGTATGTTTGCTGAACAACAAGGAGGATGATGAGGCATAGCAAGGTGTACAGAGGGAGTAGGAGACCAGAGCATCGGGGACTTATAAAACATTATGCTTTTCCTATGAAAAGTTAATTGGGAAGTTTGGGATAGTTTCAAACAGAGTAATAATCTGATTTGCAGATCACTATGGTTTCTGTCTTTAACATTAGACTGTAGGAAAATAAAGCAGAAGAAAGGATACAGGTAAGAAGAGAGTGTCATAATCGACGTGAGAAGTAATGTTGGCATTCAACACATTCGTAGTGGGATGTATTTGATGCTGAGTTGACAAAAGTTGGATAAATTGGCTATAGAATGATCCAGAGAAGAGCAACAGACAAATATGAGATGGCTGATGGAGCAATGGAAGAACGGCATTACTATACTGAGGGAGTGTTATGGTTTAAATATGAAGTGTCTCCCAAAAGCTCATGTGTGAGCCAATACAAGAAAGCTTAGAGGTGAAACAATTGGGTTATGAAAGCTTTAATGGAATCAGTGCATTAATACCCTGATAGAGATTAACTGGGTGGTAATTGTAGGCAGGTAGGGTGGGGTTGGAAGAAGTAGGTTTCTAGGGGTGTGCCTTTGTGGGATATGTTTTATCCATGGTGAGGGAAGTCTCTTTCTCTGCTTCCTGGTGCCATATCCTGAGCAGCTTTCTACAACCACACTCTTTTACCATGATGTTCTGCTTTACCTGTTCCCTGAGGAATGCAGTCAGCCATCTATGGACTGAGACCTCTGAAACCATGAGCCCTAACATGAATTTTTCATCCCCTAAAATTATTATTTTGGTCATAGCAACAAAAAAGCTGACTAAAACATAGGGTAATGAGAAGCAGGGGATCAATTTTGGACAGGTTAAGTTTGAGCAATTTATTTGGCAATCAGTTGGAGATGTGGCATAAGTAGTTAGATATATAGGAAGCCTCCTGGAATTCAGGAGAAAGTCTGGTTAGAAATATAAATCTTGAAGTGATTAGAGAATGATGATTGGAAGGATTGCAAAGTGGGGTGGCCACAGATTCTTTGCATCATCTCCCATTAGTGAGTGGAATTTTGTCCCTACATTTTGAGCAGGACTTGTGACTTGTTCTGATCAACAGGATGAAATAGAATAGAATGGAAGTTTTAGGCAAGTTCCATGCTTCAAGAGATCTTGGTAGTTCTACTCCTGAGTTGGGAATTCTTCTAGCACCATGTTAACAGGACTGGGTTAGCCTGCTGGAGAATGAAAATCAGGTGGAGAGGACCCCAGCTACTCAGCGTCCTATCTGGGGTTCAGGACCTGTGAGAAAGTCCAGTTGAGAGGAGCTGATCTTGGACAGACCTGGAGGTCTGCCAGCTGAGCTCAGCCCAAACTGCAGCCCACAGAATCATAGCTAAATAGCGCCATGGTTATTTTAGGCCACCAAGTGTGCAAATGATTTGTTAACAGCAGTAGATAACTGATACTGTATATAAAGTCTTAGGTCTGGATGAAGTACACCAGAAAAATGGTTCTCCGTCTTAGATTGTATACAAAATTCCACAAATTTGCTGGTTTTAAAAAAATACATATGTATTATCTCACAGTGAGTCAGAAATTCAGCTGTGGCTTAGCTAGGTCTTCTGCCAAGTCTCATAGAGCTACATTTTGGGTGTCAGCTGGACTGTGTTCTCATTTGCAGGTTCAACTGGGAAAGAATCCACTTATAACTTCATTTGACTCTTGGTAGAACTCATTTCCTTGCAGCTACATGACCACAGACTTTTGCTGCCCATCAGCTGGAGGCTGCTCTCAAGTCTCGAAGGTTGCTTACAGTATTTAGGAACCACTCACAGTTCCTAGAGATCACATGTGCTAGTCAGCTTTCCATTGTCATGACAAATATGTCAGATATAAATAACTTAAAATGAGGAAAAGTTTTACTTTGGCTCCAAGTTCCAGAGATTTCAGTCCACAATTGGTTGGACTCATTTGTTTCCAGGCCTGTGGAAAGGCAGAACATCATGCTGGGGAGTGTGTGGTGGAATAAATCTGCTCAGTTCATGGCAGCCAGGAGGTAAACAGAGATAGGAAGCAGCTAGGGTCCCAATATCCCCTTCAAGGACATGCCCCCAATGACCTAACTTCCTTCCCATATGTCTCATTTCCTAATGGTTCCATGGTCTATGAATAGTAACACAAGCTGCTAATCAAGCCTTTAACTCATGGACTTTTAGGGGACACTTAAAATCCACACCATAACACCACTCCATAGGGCTCCCTTAACATGGTCACTTACTTTATCAAGCCCACAAGGGAAGCTTCTCACTCTATTTTGCTAAGAATGGGTCATATGCAATGTGATGTAACATCAGGAAGGACATCCTGCCACTTTCACCATGTAACATTACTTAATCATGGCAGTGATATCTAACCATCTTTGCCAAATTCTGTGTGTAGAAGTTACAGGCACCTTGCACTCTCAGGGAGAAGGTGTAACAAATAAGGATGTGGATGCCAAGAGGTATATTCATGGGGACTACTGCATAGTCTGTCACAATTCTATCTTGGAATCACCTGGGGAATTTTCAAACATCTTAATATCTAGATTCTACTCCCTCAAGATTCTTCTGTAATTGGTTTTGGATTGAGGCCCACATATTATGATATTTAAATGCTCCCCAGGAGATTCTGATGTGCAGCTAAGGCTAGGAATTAATGGTGTATGTCAGTCAATATGTATATGAATCACCTGAAGGGATCTTGTTAAAATTCAAATTCTGTTTCAGAAGGTTTAGAGTGGGACCCGAGATCCTGTGTTTGCTAACAGGCTCCCAACTGATGCTGGTATTGCTGATTGCATAGGAGTAGCAAGATGGTAAATATGGACTCGACATCCATGGATTGAGCTGAAGAACATGACAGTGTGAAGAGGCTGTAGAAATGAGGGAGACAGAAAAGGACACTGAAGAGAGATAAGTCAGTAAGGTCTTACTGATAGGTCAGTAAGATAAGAGTAAAAGCAGCAGAGCAAGGTCCTGAAACCTAAATGAAGAAAATGTTTCTTAAATTTGTCCAATGATGCTCATGGTCAAGTAAGATGAGAGCTGAGAAATAACCCCTGAACTTAGAACTATAGTGGTCACTGGTCCCTATTGATTCTGAAGACAAAATAGTGATAGTGGAGTGGTTGAAGCAAAGTCTCGTAGAATTAGGATCAAAAGGGAATATAAAGATAGAAATTGGAAAAGAGTATGTAATTATTTTTTTTCAAGAAATTGTGGTTTGAAAGGGAACAGAGAAATAGTAGTAGCTGGAGGGTAAGCCGACTCAAGGGAGGATTTTGTTTTGTTTTCTTGGGCTTTTTTTCTTCAATGTAAAATAAAACAGATAATTTGTATGCTGATGGAAATTATCCAGGAGAAATGAGAAGATGATGATATTGAGAGAAAGAAGCTTATGGCTGGAGCAATGACCTTTAGTGGGCAATAGAGGATGTGATTTTGTGCGTGGGAGGAAGGGTTGGACTTAGAAGGGAGCACACACCATTCAAGCACTATATCCAGAAGGAAGCAGAGTGTCTGGATGCAGACGTAGGTAGGAAGAAGTTTTAATGGTGGAAACATGAACAGGTATCTTCTGAATATTTCTTTTCCTCAGTGCAATGGCAAGCAAGGCTCAGGAGAGAATGAAAGAAAGAAGAGAGTGTCATAAGTATAAGGAGAAAGGGAAAGAGTGGTGTGAAAGGGGCTTCTCAAACTCTAGTGTGCATACAACTCACCTAAGAATTATGTTAAAATATAGATTCTGCTGCAGAGAGTGGGACCCAAGGTTCTACATTTCAATAATTCAGATACTGGTGGTCCACAGAGCATACTTTGAGTAGTGAGGCTCTAAAACAGGGTTTCTCAACCCTGGCACTCTTGATTTGTTGAACCAGATAATTGTTTATTGTGCGAGAGGCTGTCTTACACATGCAAGATGTTGAGCAGTATCCCTGGCTTCTACTCATCTGGGGTGCCAGTAGCACCCCTTTTCTACTTTTGACAACCCTAAATGTCTCCAATATTGTCAAACATCTCCCAGTGGAACATAATAAGCTTTAGGAGAACCACTTCTTTAAAAAAAAATAGGAAAATAAATGGATAAGGGAAATGTATTAGTGACTTTATAAGAAAAGGAGGACAGACCTGAGCTAGCATACTCTCACCATGTGTTGCACTCTATTATGATTTTATGCCCTTGAACTTCCCAGCCTCCAGAACAGGGAGCTAAATAAACCTCTATTCTGTATAAATTACCTAGTCAAAGATGGTTTTTTTTTTTTATTATTTTATTTTTTTTCCCAAAAGTTGCATTTTAATACATGTTGGCAAACATAACAGAAAAAAACAAATTATCAGAAGCTGTACACATTATTCACTGAAAACATTTGTTGAGGCAAATAGAAAAAAATTGTTACAATCATAATTTTTCTAACTTTGCACAAAATTATAAGCAGATTACATTCTTC
>CM053403.1:20958979-20990070 GCA_028644305.1 Xerus rutilus | reverse complement strand
AAGATGTTTTTTATAGCAGCAGCAAACAAACTAACTCAATCTCTAAGCCTAGGAGTTGAGTCTTATGTAAAAGGTACTCTTTCTTTGAAGAGAAACCACCTGTTACTACCTTTCTACCACCATTCCATAACTTTTGTCCAACCCTAGGTGTAAAGTTTGGACAGGAATGTCTGGGAGCTAGGCCATTTACAATCTTGTAGCCTAGTTTAAAGATTGTGGTCTTTATCTAAGAGCACTGGAGCGTTATTGAAATATTTTAAGCTGAGAGATGAAAGGGGGTCCATTTAATGTCATGTGAGTTTCTAGATTGATGTGGATACTAGGTGAAAAATTATCAATAGGAAGGTCAGAACGGATACTGAGGTGTGGGTTATGAGGTTATTAGAGTAAAGGTAAGGTGTAGGATGGGCTAGAGTATTAGAAGTGATAGAAATGGCAAAAAGCAACAAGATTCAAGTGACATTAAGAAATAAACCTAGTGGGAGATGGCAGTGTAAAAAGAATGAAAGAGTGGAAAGTGTCAAGGATGAGAGTAGTTTCGGAACATGGAATGTTCATGGAAATAGGCAACCCTGGAAGAAGACACAGGCTGGAGTATGGTAGGGGTAGAGCATGGATTTGTCTTTGGTTATATTTTGTTGACCCTTCTTTGACATGACCTATTAGCCATATGGTATAGGCGATTGACTAAACTGGTCAGGAGTATAACAGAGGTAGAACACTGTGAGTCATATGCAAGTGGCTGTATGTTTTAAAGTCTCCATGAAGAATAGTTATTTATTTATTGACTCTCCGGGGCAGATACTCCTTCCTAATTGCGCGCTGATCTGTTTTTGTTGTTATTGTTGGTTTTTTGTTTGTTGTTTGTTTTACTGTGTTGAGCCTTCCACTATGGAAACCAAAGGGCTTGACCAAAGTTGCCCTCAGCTCACCTCTGCTGTGGGAACTGTCTTAGGACCAGCTAGGACTTAAGCTCAGCCATGGGATGCTCTTCGGCAGAGCTCACCTGCAG
Organism: Xerus rutilus; assembly: GCA_028644305.1. Taxonomy (NCBI): domain Eukaryota; kingdom Metazoa; phylum Chordata; class Mammalia; order Rodentia; family Sciuridae; genus Xerus; species Xerus rutilus. The sequence continues at coordinate 20,989,058 of CM053403.1, read as the reverse complement.
TCTGAGGTTGTGGATGGGGCCAGGTGGAGGTACACCTCAGCTCAGCAGTGGCCCAGCATATGTTGAGTCCAGCCTCTTTCTACATCACAGCCTTTGCTCTGGTTCCTCATGCTCAGCTCTTGGTTCTTCCCATTGAGTCTGTGAGCCTCATATAATTGCTCTTTTTTATTTTTTATTTTTTAAATCAAGAAGACTTGATTTCTTGAAATTAGGAACTCTGACAGGTATGTTTCCTTTTGACTTCCTCTTAGGTTCCCTTCTTTCTCCTTCTCAAATTTCCCTAATTTCCCCCTTTTCCTATCCCCAGTCCTTCCTTGTGACTGGCTGTCTCCCTCCACCACCATCATTTCTATATCTCATCTTTTCCTTTGCCTTCCCTCCATACATCTACCTCCCCCTAGCTTATACTATCAAAGAATGGATCCAAATCTGGGAAACAGAGTGAAAATACCAACTTCATGAAATGCAGAGTTCAAAGTCTGTAACAAGTTAGCAGGAATGGCTGAAACTGATGAAATGAAATGAAATTTTAAAAGATACTAATTCCTACCCAGAACAGATGCTCCTTCCTAACTGCACCCTGATCTGTTTTTGAGAACTGTGTGGAGACTTCCATGATGGAAGTCTAAAGAACTTGACTAACGTTGCCTTCAACTCAACACCGCTATGGCATCTGTTGTAAGACTGGACAGAACTTAATTCCTGGGCTTAGCTCCTAAAATGAAGTATGAAAGATGAAGAAGTAAAGATTTAATATCAAAATCTATTAAAAATAAAATAAACTTAAGTAGGATTGCCAGATAAAATATATGGGACATACTTACACTGAATAGTCATTGTCTGAAACTTAAGTTTAACTGGTTGTCCTATATTTACTAGTAAATCTGGCAACTCTATCCTTTAGATTCTGGTTGGCAGAAACATCAATATAGTCCTTAAGACATGGGTACTCTGAAAGCTATAAGAAATGAAAAGATGGGGAATAAAGAAGAAGAGGAAAAAAAGATCCCAGAGTTCTCTGGGCTCAGTAAGGGATACTCTGATTGCTTTGTGCCTTTCCAAGCCCCACTTTGGGAGAGATTCTGCCAATTCTCTCTCTCTTCACAGTGGACAGTGAGAATGGAAACCACATCTTATCTGGAAGAGCTAGGAAGGGAAGACCTTGGTGGATCATGCTGTCCAGCATCTGGGAACACCCTGATTCCTGTCTTTTCTGCTGAGCTTTATTCTCTAGGCCTCTTTCCAATTCTGTGAGCAGCCTAATAGCTCCCTCAGAAATTCATTTTCTTCTTAGATTCACCAGAGTTCATTTTTGTTGCTTACATCCAAAGATCTCAAATGATATGATTGTTTTGCCAATATCTGAAGGCATCTTTTTCTGAAGAGAACTTTGTCATATTTAGGCAGTAAAGCTAAGACCCAGGAATGAAAATCAGATTTTTCAGTCAACACGGAAAGGATCTTTCTAATACTATGAACAAGCCTGGATTGTAAAGGACTGGATGAGTGAAAGCCCCATGAAGGAGCAGAATGACCAACAGACAGGGACAAGATTCTCCTTCTAGCTGGGAAAACATACTAGATCAGATACCTTGCAATGCCTTTTAAAAAATTTACTTTGCTGAAATAAAATTTAAAAAAATAAAGCAAAGTATCTGAAAACTGAGCATATATAGTGGTTACAGATGGAGAACAAGTGTCCCGTGCTTGTCCTTCCCCTAAATTTACAGGTGTTCTAGAACGAAACCTAGGACTCATCCAAGTATAGTTTAAACATCAGTGGATCAAAATAGCTAACATTTACTGAGCACTTTCAAAGTCCCAGACACTGCCAAGCTTTTTTTTTTTTTTGTATATCTATCTTATTTAGTCCTTCCCAAAACTCAGGAAGGAAGTACCACTATTAGCCCATTTTATACATGATAGAATAGAAGCACACAGAGAATAATTAATTTATTCAAGATCACACAGCAAGAAGATGGAACCCTTAAAATTCAAATACAGGTGTTTTGACTATACTGATCCTCAATCACTATGCAATTTCACTTTTAAGATTTTGTGACTGAATGAAGTTTGATTTCCAGTGCTTACCATTCCTATTGATTTCTGTGTTCCCCATCATTTATTTCTTATCAGGCTAATTTAAGCTTTTCTAGTCTTTTCTATAATAGCATCCAATCAAATGAATTGAATTTGCTTTTCATGACCCTCAGATCACAGCTTCCCCTTTAACAGGCTTTCCTCAGTGAGGACTTTTTAAACACGTTTCCCATTCCTCCCTAAACTAGTTGTTTAAGGCGTGAGCTCTGAGGCTGGCTGTAAAAGCCTGTCATTTACTGGGATCAGCCTTCCATGAGCTGGGCACTCACTGTACCTCCTTTATCTTTTCATAGCCAAACAAAGGAAGGGCAGGAGGCTCGATTTGTTTGCCAGGCTTCATCTGACCAAATGAAGATGGAGGTTTCTCTCCCACCTCATCCTGGAGTGGAGGCAGCCATGGAGACAAGCCGGGGTGGCATATGTTAATTGTCTTGGTGTTCGCTGTGACCTTTCTTGCCTCCTGTCACAGAGCGTCAGACAGGTAGGTCTGAGCCAGCAGGAGCAGTCTGACCTAATCAAGAACTGTCCCGAACATTCCAAGGAAAGTCACCAGCTGCAGCCGGCGGGGGTCAGTGTGAGCCTTGTGGCTGTCACCCATCCTCCTGGGCTCCGTGCAGCTCTTGAATCTTGTATGCTGTCAACTCTATGCCACTGTTTTCTGTCCCTGTATAAGAAAGCAGATTCCTAGAGGCACAGGCCTCTAGGACCAGCCTCAGTGTTTGGGACCTACATCCAGATAAGAGGATGCAAAGGAAGACTACCCCTCTCCCACTATGCATGGCTCCTCCCCCAACGGTGGGCCCACTATGTGCTGGAAATCCTCCCTGATCCATCCCCTACACACCGACACCAACAGTCTGCCATCCTCTCAGCTTTCTCTTTGTGAGGTGCCCAGGAACACTGTTTGTCTAACATCCCTGTGAACTCCTGAGGCGTGGGCTGCTATTTCATATTTTATAAAGGGCTGTGTAAGTTCAGCACTCTATAAATATAAGATGGTGAATAGCAAATTTCCCCCATACTGAAGCCATTTCATTTTCTTCAGCAAAACAGCTCCTTTTACTTCCATGCAGAAAACCCGAAGAGGAAAATTTCTTCATTGCTCAGACAGCTACAAAATGTGATCACATTTTTTCCCCACAGCTAATGTGCTCTTATGTATAAAATTTAAATTTGAAAGTCTGAGCAGATGGCCTATAAAGCTCTTGTTTTCCCTCTGAATTTAATTTCTTCCTGCTTATAGTAGGGTTTTAGAAAGAAATCACTTGAAAAGAAACAATAAAATATTTATATAAATTGTAATAATCATCTTGATGATTGTTCTCTTCAAAAGGTATACTGGAGGAAGACTGGACACATCTGTGATCTTACCTGTCTTGTCAAGTTCACAAACAACAATCAATACCCCCAAGCCTTGCCAACTGGGACCTTGTTTTGGAACTGGTGATCATTTTTACCTCACTGAGGCTAAAGTTCTTCATAAGGTCAAGAGATGAAACTACCTAAGCAAATCATCTGTATGCAAGAATACAGATGAAACATTAGGCCCTTGTAGAAAATATTTTCAAGTACTTTAAGAGCTTTTCTTTTCATTTCATTTGAAGCCATTAATGGGCTAATTATCTTTTTGCTAAAGGAGGCCCAGAGGACTTCAACTTAGTGTTACTTAGTTGATCATCAGTTTTGTGATTACATGTAATGAAATTATGTTGTTTTTCAATCTACTCTGGAATTCAAATTCTTCCCTAATTTACTAGTACTTCCCAATCCTGAAAGAATGAAGATTGACTCAATGTGGTTTGATCTGATTTAATAAGGAAAGTATCCCTGACAATATATGAATAGATTGGTGTTCCCTCTCTTTTTCTTTCTTGCCATTTTCTGCATTTAAATGTTATCTATCTACAGTGGGTTAAATAGATGGATAAATTATAGGTATTAATATCACCTTTTTATCCCAACACCATTTTTCAAGTTGAATTGATGGATATCAGCCTGCCCTTAAAATATGCAGAAGCATACAAATGAAAGCCCACCTACCTTATGTCCATATTGTTTTTCAAATTAATGCCTACTTTGAAAAATATACCTTATTGTGTAGCCCTGCTTTGGTCTAGAAAATTGAAGGCCAGGTTCAAATTTAGAACCCTTGGCTCATCAAAAAACTACTCCTGAACATGGCTGCACAGGGCACATTAACACCAGCCTGCTATACACCCACTCTCCTTCCCACCAGCTCCATCCCGCACCACAGGGGAATGGGGGCATGCATTGCCAGCTCATATTTCCAAGCACCAGCTCTATCTCTTCCCTCCTCTTTCTACAAACAGCTACCCCTTGGCCACCCTGCAGGTCTAAGGTTGCAACCACTAGCAGCATAGTATTTCCTTGGACCAACAGGGAAAAGGGCCTTCCCTTGGAAACACATTCAGGATCTAGAAGTAGACCCAAGATAGGAAATTTCAGGGTCACAAATATGACCTGGAAGATACAAAGCAGGGAGAGACCCAGGTAAAATCTCTTCTATGTATCATGTCATGTTCAGAGTCATGTATGGATTTAGTGAACCTTGGGACTGTCTGCCCTAGTAGTAAGCCTATGGCCACAACAGGGCCAGGGCAGGGTACCTCTGAAGGCAGAACAGGCTCTTCTCATAGCATAATGAACCAGGCCAGCTGAACCTGTTTTACAAACATTTACTAGGCACTGATGAACTGCATGGGCAAAGAACCCTATTTAGTGTCTTATGGAAGACAAGCATCTATAGACTAGTTCTCTGTCCTTAAGGAGCTTACAGTCTAGTTAGAAAAACCATAAACAAAAAAATAATTGTGCTACAGAGGTGAAAGTCCCAGGGACAAAGAGGAGGTAAAAGTCAAATCAACAACTCTTTCTGAGAATTAATTAAGCAACAAGATATATTCAATAAGCAAGTCTTCCTCAACCACTCAGATAAAATGTTCTGCTCCCTGTCTACATCAGCCTTCCTGACTCCTTGAAAGAAGGCTGGCATTATCCTATAGAACACTCTGGAAATGAACAGGTTAAGACTTTGGCTTCCATCTCTGAGCAAATCTGATGCAGGCAGGATTAGGAGCAGAAAGGTTTAGCTCTCAGTTCAGCACATTGTGTGCCAACCCATCTGCCCACATCAATGTCTATTTAAAAGTGAAGCCAGTCACACTAGCCCTGTCTTCACCTGTCCTGCTGATCACCCATAGCAAGGGAGGGACAGAAAGCCCACAAGTTGGTCTGGAAAATTAAGCCTCTGTGCAATTTCCAGTCGTGTGTCTGCTTGGAGGCACACAGCCAACAAAGCCATCAATCTGGCAGTTTTTTTAACATTGACCCAGGATATATTTGCTAGGCCATTTGCACCATCTGCCATGCAAATGTCCGTTAAAGAAATAGCATAAAGTTGTGGGAATAGCGGGGTTAAAATGCCATTTAGCAGGAATGCACCAGTTCCAGCAGCAATTGTCCACAGGAGAACAAAGAGGAGGGTGAGCCAAGGGCAATAAGAAGACCACAGGCAGAGCAGACCAAAGCGCCCAACCCCACTGTCTCTTCACACAAGCCTCATTTCTTCATGAAACCTTCAAAGCCCAGGGTTTCACTGACAAAGACACTCTTCATGAGTCTATTAAGTTAAAATGCTTATATATGTACCATAAACAGAAAAATAATTGTGTTCTAGAGGTAAAAGTCCTAGGGACATAAATATATATACATACACATACATATGCCATATAATAAACATTACAAGTAGCTAAAGGAGCTATGTTAAGGTGATAGAATTATATTTGCTGTTGTATATACATACATATACACACACACATATATGTACATATGCCTACTGTGTTATATATATATATGTATACATATATATGCCCAAAATTATATTATGACATATAAATGTACTTGTGTGTGTGGTGCTGGGAATTGAACCCAGGGCTTTGTGCATGCAAGGCAAGCACTCTATCAATTGAGCTACATCCTCAGCCCTAAATGTACTTTCTAACAGGGAAAAGCAATACCTACTCTTCCCTCTCCCAACATAGATCCCCATCCTTCTTAATATTGCCCTCTGGTTTTGTTCTATGGATTAGCAATCTTGGAATCTTCTATTGAGCCCTTACTATATAATATGTTAGATGCTGTATGAGCTGCTGATTATAAATTTCTCTATTGTTTACATCAACACTACAAGGTTGATATTTTCTTCTGATTTTATAGCTGCAACAGAAAGGGCTCAGAGAAATAGAATTTTTATAGCCCATGGACCCACAACTTATAAATGAACAACCCAAATTTAAATCAGTTCATCCAGTTCTAATATCCACGACCTGGCAGAGTGGCCACTCCCTGTGTGTATGCACTCTTGGTTACCATGGTTAACATCAAAGAATATAAACTGTTTTGTGCTTAGCTTTGTTCAGTTGACAAAACATTGTAGTTTTTTCATGTATTTTATAACCTTTGTGTTTATCACTTTTAATAGCTGAATGATTATCTAATGGTTTATATTAAATTGTTAATTTGTAGTTAAATTTTCATGTTCTTTCTCGTAAAGAGTTAATACTCTAATGAACACGTTGGCATATGTAGTTTTGCCACTGTCCTATTATTTCCTTAAGATACATTCGCCGGAGTAGGCCACTGGGTCAAAGAGTATTACCATTTTTATGGAGTCAGTATATATTGTCATATTGTTTTTCATAAGTATTCCATTGGAAGAATATGCATGTTTCAATATATAAAACTAACCATTACTGAATGTTTCATTAAATTTTCTCCCTGCAAATTTATTAAATTCTAAATGGCACCTCAGGTTTGCTTTGGCTTGTATTTTTATTCCACAGCACCAATGCGTGATCTCCACATCCACTTGGTTGGTGCTCTCTCACCCAAGCCCATCTATCCCAAGATGCTTGTGTACATATGCTTGTGCTCTTTATGTGGATTAACTCTTTGCTTTGTTTTCTTTATTCTTGAGGAGATGCCTGAAAAGGAAATGTTAACTTGACATAGAAAATGCCAGTGACAAACTCTTCTCCAGGGTGATATCTAAAACTGAAATAATCAGGAGAGAACAGTATGAGCCAGTTATTTGGAAATGTGTGTGCAAATAACAAGAAGAACTGTGAAAAGACGTAGAGATGCTAACTTCTGGGGGGCATGCATGGATGGGGACAAGGCAAAGAGCTGTTCTTTTTCACCAATCTTGTATAACTCTTTGACGTTTTATGTGGCAATTATGATGGATGGAAAAGATAAAATTAAATTTCTAAATTCTCCTCAACAAATGAATTGGAGGCTAACATAATGCTCTGTGCCCCTGCTTGAGAAAAATCTTCCAATTAAGCTTTCTTTTCTCAAAAATTAATTTATGTTTTGCATCTCCTTCCCAATGCTCATGGCTATAGGAAACCAAAGGGAAGGGGCACACTCTGGACAAACTGTGTGCAAGGTTCTATCAGAGTCATGTCTTTCTGAATCCCAGATTCTCATTATTTCCTTTTTTAACTATTTTGCATAGATTTAATTAGAGCTCCTACATTGCAGTGGGGATCCATAACAGGAGGGGGTCTCTCCAGAGAAAAATTGATGCTCATTAACAAAGGAAAAATGGATTAATTTTATTTTAGAAACCAAATATTCAAATGCGTGTGAGCAGTGAGCTGTCATTTTACTCTCCGTTAGGAGCAAAAGAAATGACCTGAGATAAATCGGTTTCCCTAAAGTCAGGCAGATTTTTACTCTGAGGCTACCTTAGCCGAATCCCCTACTCTGCCACCTTTCGGGTGTGTGACCTTGGGAAAACTATTCAAACTTTGTCTCAGTTTTCTTACCTGTAAAATGGACATAACAATAATCCTGGCTTCTTATAATTTTTATGAGAATTTCATGAGTAAATACATTTAAAGGGCTTAGAACAATGCCTATCACAATTAGGAGTCAATAAGTTTTTTTGTTTTTTGTTTTTGGTGAGCATTACCATTGTTATTATTCTCATTTTAACAGTTTATTCTAGGTCCTAGGAATCTTTATCCACAATCATTCAGTAGAGCATAACTATGAATAGAGATTTGCATGGAATTAGAAATCAGATATATTTAAATGCTAACTGAGGCTCTGCTATTTATCAGCTGTGTATCTCTGCCTAAGACTCTAGTTTTCTCATTTGTACCTAGGATCCCGGTACCTAGTTCTTAAGATGGACTGCAAAGATCAAAGAAGACGATATGTCTGAAATTTGCCCTTCGCAATATTCTCATGGATTTGTTGTTCAAAGGTGCAAAGAAAGCAGGGGCACAGGAAGAATTAGAGCAGTTCCCTGAGCTGGTTGAAACCAAGCCATCTTATCTTGTCCCCGTGGTGTCAATTGCAGGTGATAGGCGGCAGAAGAGTGGCAGAGAGGGCCACTGAATACAAGTTCATTACTTAACACACAATCATTGTTGAACCAGATGCTGTGCTGGGAGAGAAATCAGGTCACTACCCTCAAGTTGCTGTGTGCAGAACCACAAACAAAGACAAATATAATTAGAATATTGTGTTCTAAGTGCAAGAATAGAGCTATACAGATGGCTTTCCAGGAGAGGTGTCTACAGTGTGGGGAAGCTCCTGGGAAGGGAGATGTATTAGTAATCTATTGCTGCATAACAAATTACCCCTGAAACTTGGTGGCTGATACTATTGCTGTGTCAGATAGCTTAGCTGAGTCCTGTATTGTATGGTTTCTTGCATTTCTGCAACCAAGGTGTTAAGGTGTTACCCATGTACTTAGGTACTTAGTCTCATCTGAAAATTCTTCTGGGAATATATCCACTTTGCAAGCTTTATTTATTTTTATTTTTAATTTTTTGGTACCAGGCATTGAACTCAGGAGCACTCAACCACTGAGCCACATCCTCAGCCCTTTTTTGTATTTTTATTTATAGACAGGGTATCACTGAGTTGCTTAGGGCCTTGCTAAGTTGCTGAGGCTGGCTTTGAACTCGAGATCCTCCTGCCTCAGCCTCCCGAATCTCTGTGATTACAAGCATGTACCACCATTCTCAGCCATTTGCAAGCTTTTTGAAAGAATTTTCTTCTTGCCATGCTGCTTGGCTGAGATCCCAATTCCTCACTGTTGGCCAGAGGCTGTCCTCAGTTCCTTGCCATATGGACTTCTCCAACGTGGGAGTTTCATCTAGTCCTACAAGCTGACCAGGGGAAGGGCAGCCTGCTCATAAGATGGTTATCACAAAGTAACATCCATCACTTTTGTCAATTCTTGGCAAATCCCTCTGTTCAGCCCACTCTCAAGAGGAAGGTATTATGTAAAAGCATGAGTGCTAAGAGTTAGGCACCATTATGGGTCATCTTCAAAGTCAGCCTACCCCAAAAGATCTCCTGAGCTGATTCTTGAAGCAGGAACAGACAATCTATTCAGGTGGCAAGTGGAGAGTGATAGAGAACACAGAGCAGAAAAATAAGGGAATATAAAATAAATACATTATCCTATTTTTTAAGATGTGTTAGGGAACGAATAGGGGGAAAAGATGGGATTCAAATAATGGGAGGAAATGAGACAATTGGAATAGATCAGGGAAGAATACAGGTGAATTTTGAAGGGGAAACAAAGACGGTTAACTTTGCTTGTGGAGTGGTCTGAGAGCCACACTGCTGATGAAGGCTATTTTCTTAAATTTATTTTGAATTGGTGAGTAGATGAGAGGTCAGAGTGACAGAAGCAGGCAGCACTCATGGGATGAGGACTGGAGTCCTCGTGGCACATACAGTCTGTTCCCTTGGCTTTTGATTTTTAATTTATTTATTCAACAGATCGAGCCCTTCCCTAGCCTACACTATGTGATGTCCATTTAATTAATTAATTAAGCAGTCGCTTAATGTCCATCGTTATAGTTTCCTGTCCTTTTTAGTTTTTATTGTACCTTATGTTCCCATATCCTTGTTTCCCTGACATGGTGATTGCAAAGAATTACTGCCATTATATTTAATGTATCAACCTACAATCTGGCATTTCTATAGATTCCCCCACCCCTTACTCCAGGCACACCAGCAAATAGTCTAAAGACATTTTTTAAGTTATGATAATGAAAGGGAATTATTAATAAGTCTCTCAGTTGAGCTTTTGGATTCAATTCAGTCCTTCTCTTCTACCTCTATGTTCCTAGTTATAAAATGGGAATAACAGGACCTGCCCCCTTTATCTTTTTCATTTGACATCATTATCAAAGGAGATGATGTTAGTAAAAGCAGTTAGAAAAGTACAAATTATATAGTTAAAATAGAAAGTAATTCATCCCAAACACAGTCATTGAGGACACCAAACAAGACATAGTGGAAATGTCTAGATCAGAACCCAGTCCTTATGCTCGAGGGGCTCCAGAGTAGGGAGAGAAGACATATCCTTAAAATAGTTTCCTAAATGTGATAATGAACACTCTTCATACGAAGGCCATTGACAATTGCTAAATTTATCGCATTTTATCATAGCCGCTCCTTTAAGTGAACTTACACAACAGCATTTAAATATATTATTTAGTACCTTTCTCTTTTGTGAGATGAGGGTCTCACTATGTTGCCCAGGCTGTACTCATATTTGTGAACCTCCTGCCTCAGCCTCCTGAATAACAGGAATTACAGGCATGAGCCCAGCTAATACCTTTTTTGGTTTATTTTAATGTGACATATTATGTTGACTAAGTACATGAATCCTGGAGAGAGTTCAAATCCTGACTCTAATACTGGTTGTCTGAGCTTGGGCAAGTGACTTTATCATTCTTTACCTCAGTTGCCTCTTTTATAAACACACAGTATATTAGTGCTTAGCTCATAGGACTGTCACAAGGATCAAAACAGTTAATGTAAGTGAAGTTCTTTGAATGCGTGTGGCAGGTAGTAAGCAAAAATACAAGTGTTTGCTTTCTTTTTTTATTTTAAAATTTTTAAATTGACTCACAATAATTGTACATATTTTTGAGGTATAATGTGATGTTTTTAATACATGTGTATATTGCAAAATGATCAGATCTGGGTAGTTAGCAAATCATCACCTTGTACCTTTGTCATTTCTTTGTGGGGAGAGCATTCTAAAACCTCTCTTTTATTTTCAAAATATACATTATCATTAACTGTAGTCATCCTTCTATGTAACAGAATAAGCCAGACACAGAAAAACAAATATCATGTGATTTCACTCACATGTGGAATATAAAACCACTCTTTTGGAAGCTGAGAATAAAAGAGTGGTTCCTGGAGACTAGGGAGGGCAGGAAGGAGAGAGGTTGGGAACAGTGACAAGCACATAAAGGGAACAAGTTTGCTTTGGTAACTATGAGCAAGGCACTGGGCCAGGCCCAGAGGACACAGCCACGAGCAGAATGTGGACCTTGCTGTCCATCAACTGAAAGCTTAATGGATGAGTCTCCTGCTCCAATGCTCACCAAACTATGGAGACCAAGGTCCTGGAAGTTATCCTCCATACATCCCTTTACCTCAATTCCACTATTGACTCTCAGTCCTCACAATCAGTCACTGGTTCAGATTATACACATTTTTAAATATCTCATGTCTATTCCCTTCTCCCCAAGCCCTCAGCCCATACACTCACTCAGCGACTCTTCTACAACAGTGTCTCATCTACAACAGTGTCCTTGGCCCACGGTACCCTCCATGCTACTAGCAGTGTGTCAGCCTGAGATTCAAACCTCTCTAGTGCTTCCTCACTGCCTCCACACTCAAATCCCTTCAAAAGACCCTTCATAATCTGCTCCTTAAAGACTTCAATACTTTCCAGGGACACTATGGTATAACACTTCAGGACAGATCCAGAAGCCAGGCAGTTTGAATCCAGCTCCACCATTTACAAGCTCTATGATCTTGGTCAGGTTACCTGCATTGAACTCTTTTTCTTCATCTATTCATGGTAGTAATGTTCACCACATGAGTGATTTGTAAGAATTAAATGATTTCATCTATACAGAGCACTCTGGCTTGGAGTGGGCATTATATAAATGTTAGCAATGATTATTAATTGCCCAGTCTTGTCTTGAGTCCATCTTCTTTCACTCCCCATTTCATCCAACTACATAGAATCCTTTTTTTATTTCTTACATGTTCTCTTATCTATCTTCTTTTTCCTCCTATTCTTAACATTCCAAGTGGTAGACAGACCTTAATGTGAACTCCAATTGATTCTTTATCCTGGTGCTCCTTCTCTGTGAATTCTCTCCCTGTGGGTCCAGGTAAGAACTTACTTCTAATAAATAGTAAGTTAGAAGTAAGAAGTAAGTTACTAGTTAATTAGAAGTAAGTTACTTACTTCTAATAAATAGAATATGTCAAAAGTGATGTAATATCAGTGCTATGGTCTTGTTATGTTGCATAAGTCTCCATATTGGTGGACTGGAGACTCCTTGCTGACTTGATTAAAGTCAGAGGCTTGGAAATCATATGGCCAAGAGTTATGGGCAGCTTCTAGGACCCAAGAATGGCCTCACCCAATAGCCAGCAGATGTCTGAGGTTCTCAGGCATATATCCCCAACGAAGCAAAAGCTATCAACCACCTGAATGAGTATGGAAGTAGATTTTTCCCCAGCCAGACCTCCAGATGAGAATGTAGCCCACTTGATATGTGGAGTGTACCCTTGTGTGACCTTGAACAGAGAACCCAGCTAGCCCATGCCCAGACTCCTGACTCATGGAAACCAGGAGATAATAAATGCCGATTGTGTTAAGCTGCTAAGTTTGTGTTAATTTATTGCACAGAGAAAGGAAATTAATCTACCCCAACCCTGTTCACTTAGAATCTCAGTCCATTTTCTGTTGCTATAATAGAATACTCAAGACCGGGTGATGTCTAAGAGAATGCTTATCTTGGCTCATGGTTCAAGCTCAAACAGCTGTATCTAATGAGAGTCTAGTGCAGCAACCTAACACGATGGAAAAGCAGGAGGGCAAGGAAGCCCACATGGAAGAGGAAAAACACTCTGTTGGGGCTGGACTAGCTTTATGACAACCCATTTTCATGATAAGAAGGAAAGAGAGAGAGAGGCATTAATCTCTCTTAACAACCTGTCACCTCTTTTTTTTTTTTTTTTTTTTTTTTAGTTATAGGTGGACAGAATATCTTTTATGTTTTATTTTATTTTTTATGTGGTGCTGAGGATCAAACCCAGTGCCTCATGCGTGCTAGGCAAGCACTCTTACCACTGAGCCATGACCCCAGCCCCAACCTGTCACCTCTTAAAGTCTCCACTTCCCAGCACCACACTGGGAATCAATTTCAATGTGAATTTTTAGAGGACATATTCACATGATACCTCCTCTATGAAGCCTACCCTACTGCTCCCAGGCATAGATAGGCTCTCCTCCCCCATGCCTCAACTGTACCTCCTGCACCCTTCCATAAAGAACTAGTGGCACAATATTGTTAGCAGTAAGTTCTAAATTCATAAAGATGGGACTTTATTTTATTCATCTTGAATTTTCTGTTTCTGAAGTACCAATGGCTATTTTAAGAGAAAGAGAGGAGAATTTTTTTAAAAAGTAGAATATCAGGGCAACTAAGTACTCAATAAATGTTTGTTGATAAGTGACTGAATGAATAGTACTTTGATTATTTTCTTCTCCGGTCTATTGAATTCTACAGAAATGTTTTCATTTCACTCTGATAGGCATCTCAAATATTGAGGCTATCATCATAATAGAAGATTGAATTATCACTAACTCAGGTTGCAAGAAAAAAATAAAAATAGCTTTGAGGAAAGGACTCTCCAATAAAAATATTTATATTTACTTTTATTGTTAAAAGAAAGAGCTGTAGCAGAATAAAGTTCACCTATTAGATGAAGAAATGTTGAGGGTGATTTTTTTCAGTATGCCAAGTACTTGAAATGCATGTTCAAACAGATCAAATGATAGAAAACATGGATAAAACACAACCAATTCAGAAAAGATGCCATTTAACTTTAGTCAACAGAAAACAATATAAGAACTGACAAATTCTCAGTTTCTTAAACTTTATGATTTTAAAATATATTTAATTTGTTTGACAGAAAAGTGAAATAGTTAACAGTTTTTTCTGTAGCATATTTGTCACTTTGGAGTACATGGGTTAGACTAGGAGAAAGCCTATGTTGTTAATTTATCCTTATTGTACAGACTTAATATTTATTTGGGGTGTGTGTGTGTGTGTGTGTGTGTGTGTGTGTGTGTGTGTGTGTGATGTTGCATTGAAGAAGAAATAAAAGCATAAGAGGTCCATTTAAGTAGAAGAGTATCAAACCTGGCCAAAGCACAATTTAACTACAGGTAAAGTCTAAATTTTTTCCTAGTGTCTGCTTTCTCCAGATCAGGGCTGCAAGCAAGAAGGCAAATGCTGAATAATCCAGTGGCAGAGATGGAATGATGGATGGCTATGTGGACAGGCTGAGAACATTCAGTGACAGCAGCTGCCCTATAAAGTTAGGTTAGTAGCCAAGAGGAATAAGCTACCAACTTGTAACAATAACAATTTCATACTATATGTATGTCCTACAATTTCTCAGTTAATCCACTGGGTTGCTTGAGGAGATATTCCAAATGGCAAACTTGGAATGCCCAGTGGTCTCAGCACATAGTAGGGATATGCTAAAGTTAGTGGAACTGAATCTGAATGTCTGCTTTCAAATGATTCCCTACCTTTGAGAACTGAATGCTTGCCATTAGAAAATGGCATTACCTATAATTAAATAATTTCATTGGCATTCTGACTTGATAGGCTAAACATTGCAAGTTTAATGAGGAGGAGAGTAAAATTAAAAAACAAACAAACAAACAAACCTATTCCTGCACAGTGACAATAAGGAAAAACAAAATCAAAAGCATTTTAATGATCTTTTGGACTCACACAAAAAAAGCAGGAGGTGGGAACCATAAACAGGCCAATGAATTAGGGGGAAAAAGCAACCAACTCATTTATAGTTGGCCTTCAGATGATATGAATTTAAACTGCAAGGGTTTCCTTTTATGTGGATTTTTATCAATTTTTTTTTTGGAGATGAGGCAATTTGGAAAAAACTTACAAATGAATAATGTAACTTAAAAATGTCAAAAAATAAGAAAAAGGTATGTCATGACTACATAATAATAAATAAATAACAAATAATAAATAATATATAATAATTTAGTGTATTATTTTGAATGAATAATAACAAATAATAATAAATAATAATTTAGTGTATTATTTTGAATGAAAAAAATATTATACAAACCTATTATAAAATGTTGAAACTTATCAATGCTAATGCATACAAACAGACCCAGACCATAGATAATGCCATTTGCACTTAAGAAAAATAGAAATCAATACATGCAGTATTAAATTGTGACTGCACAGAATTAACTGCCATGCATCCTGTACTGCTGTAAAAATTGTGCAGTCACCTCCTGTTGCTATTGCTGTGAGCTTGAGTTTATGAGTATCCACTTGAAAAGCCATGTAACACGGATCATCTTCATGTGGGCAGCTCAACTCTCCAGTAAATTGCATATAGCAGTAAAAAGTGACCCCTTGAGATTCTCAAATACTTTTCAGTTTTATACATATAACATACAAAATGTGTTAATCAACTCTTGTGTTATGAGTAAGGCTTCTGGCCAATAGCAGGCTTTTGAGTTTTGGGGGAGACAAGTTATATTCAGATTTTCAACAATATGTGTACAGCGTCAGTGTCCCTAATCCCCTCCATTGTCCAAGAGTCAACTGTAACTGCTTTGATCATAGCAGGCGATGTTCTATATTGCTCCAAACTCTGCAACCTCAGGGTTCTTTCATCTTGGGCCACCTTTGTGTCTGCTACATAACAATATGGATTTTATTCGTTTCCTGTTGTGGCTGTAACAAATTATCACAAACTTAGAGATTCAAAACAAAACACATTTGTTCCCTTAAATTCTGGAGAGTTAAGGTTAAAGACTCTAGGGACTCCAAAATCAGTCTCACGTAGGTAAAGTCAAGGTATCAACATGGCTGGATCCTTCTGCAAGTTCTGAGGCAAAAATCCAATTCTTTGCCTTGTCGTTTCTAGTGGCCACTGGGATTCCTTGGCTTCCGGCCCCTCCTTTCATCTTCCCAGCACATCACCCTCTCTCTGCCTCCCTTCTTACATCACCTTCTACTCTGATAAGGACCTTCATGATTTTTTCAGGAACAACTGCTCAACCCAGGATAACCTCCCTACCTCAAAGTACTTAATCACAGCTGCAGTCTCTGCTGTCATGTAAACTATACATACATGTTCCCAGGTGTCAGGGATTAGCACATAAACATCTTGGGAAGCCACTGTCCAGCCTTCCACTAAGATTTAACAATAAGTCTAGTTAGTAGATTATGTGGAGTTAAATGAAACAGAGCAAATTTAGGATCAAAAGCAAATGTTGGACTAACAAAATGCCCTTTTAAGTATAAATAGGCATGTGGCTTTGGTGTTGTCAGTCAGCAGTTTATCATCCTCTTTTTCATCCGCAGGAGAAGGTAGAATGCCTGAATTTCTTATCTATAAAGATTGTTCCCTCTTTGTCTCCATGGTGTTCCATTGCTGGGACCACTGTTTTTAGTCCTTTAGGGGTCCACAGAGTGTCCAGGGATTAGTTATTTATTACCTTTTTCTATGAAGATGCTCTCCTGGTCTCCTAGTGATGGGATTTTATTTCTGATTGTGCTCAAAAAACTCAGAGGGAACTTACCTTTATCAGCATAAAAACACCCCCACATCATGCTTTCTTCTGACTGGCTTCATTTCCTCTCAAGCTCAGACAACACAGAGTACAATCAACCTTTCGATTTTATATCTTGTGACTTGTGCACATCAGGACTTATTGTTGTTGTCAGTAGGTGAGTGAAAATTGGGAGCCAGGGGCTACTGCGTTGGGCTGAGCATGATTCATTCCCCATGGCTTATTTGGCTCCTGATGTCATCAGAGACATCTATTATCTTTCCTATATTAGACAGGACAGAGTTGCCAGCTGGGAGCAGCTTTCCCTCCACCCCTGCAATAAAGTCCAGGAAGTCTGACTCTCCCCTGAATTTTGTGCCCCATCAGAACATCCACAGACTGAGATTTTCTCTACTTTATTAGAATCTGTTTTAGTGAGCTCATTAGGCCCTGGGAGCCCAAAGATGCTCCTACACAGCAATTTTCTTTCTCTCCCTCTTCTTCTGGCTTGGCACAGCCTTATCAACAGGTGTGATCAACAGTAAAGAAGCATGCAGTGCCAGGGCTCCCATTCTGGTCCAGAATGAGAACCTACAACTGAAAAGATGGCACTCACAGCCTTAGGCAGGCTGCCATGAAATCCTCGTTCCTTGGCACTGGTGCCCGTGGCGAGCGTCTAGGCAACTTTTGATTGGGCACCATGCCCTCCAAACAGATGGGCATGAATGTAGGCAGGCAAGAGACCATTTATTTATATCAACTGTATTTGCTAAGGGCAGGGTTCCCAGCTGGGAACATCAAAACAGCTCTTTGTCCTGGCTGTCTGCAGCTCTGATGGAGATGATGCAGCCTTGCAAATTCAGCTAGATTAATTTTGAAAAATAAGAACAATGTTTCTATGGACACCAGGGGACATTTTTGGCTCCTATCAATGGTTCAGAGCACAGAGCAGGCTGAGCCCAAGTCATTTTAATAAAATCTTCCATCCCTGTTTGGATTTGGTGGGAAAAAGCCAAGAAAGCTTTCCAAATCAAGCCAAAATTAGGTAAACAGAGTTAGCCCCAGATGGAAGCCAGCTTTGTGAGTCCTTTTACACACAATGACAAGTGGCTTCCAAAGAAAAGTAAGCTGAAGTTACCCAGACCAAGGAGCTAGGAAAGCACTGTGGTTGAGCTCCCACTGCACTGTTCTCCTAAGCATCCATTAACCTTCATGTTATCCCTCCTGTAAGTGATGAATGGGATCATGTGTGATCTGAAAGTGTAAGGTAGACATTCAGATTCACTTCAATGGGAGCTTCAGTTGGATTTAATGACAAACAGACAAATAAAAAAGAATTATTACCTGCATTTAAACATGAGAGCAATCATTGAGGTCTCTAAAGAGAACAACTTTAATATTAACATTAATATTAGCTCTACAAATATATTGTTTTCTTGCAGTACATCTGGAAATTGTCTTAAACACTTTCTATGCTATCTTTTGATTGATTTTTCACAATAGTTACAGGAAGGTATATGCTCTTAGTATCATTACACAGATGAGTAACTAAAGTTTAAAGGTACTTATGAGTCAATTCTTTACTAACAAAATACCTGAGGAGGGCTAATTTTATTAAGAAAAGAGGTTACCTAGCTCACGGTTTTGGAAGTTCAAGAGCATAGCACTGGCACCAGCTTGGCACTGGGGAGGGCCCTTGGCCCTCACATCATGATGGGAGTTTGTGCACAAGGAAGAGAGCACATGGTGAGGCTGGATGCCAGAGAGGCTAGGTTCCCCTCACCCCCTTCAAGGTCACAAACCCAGTGACCTAAGTACCTTCCACTAGGCTCCACCTCTTAAAGGTGCTCTGCCTCCATTTCCTCATGAGGTCCAAGCTCCCAGTGCATGAACCTTCAGGGAAACAATGTCAAACCATGGCGAGAGATGTACCCAAAGTCCCACAGCTCGTAGCTGGGACAAGCAGGGTACAAACTCAGGACTGCCTGACAGCAAAGCCCACAGCTATATCCCATCCCACTTCCTCTAGGAACACTGAAAGCTGCCAATCTGTTAATGATTGGCTTACCTAATTTGATAGAGTTTCATATATCAGTAGCCGGTGCTTCTCAAATTTTAATGTGCTTACATATCATCTGGGGAGGAGGCTGCCAAAATGCAGATTCTGATTCAGTAGACCTAGGAGGGGTCCTGAGGTTTCTGCCTTTCTAACAAGCCCATGATGCTGGCAGCCAGCTGCATAAGATGCTGAGAGTAGCAAGCTCTCCGGTGGAGCTCTGCGTCTCAACCTGAGCTGCACATTGAAATGATCTGGGGAGATTTTGAAAAAATACCAGTGCCCACCTCATATCCCCAGAAATTCTGATTTAATTGTTTCACAACGGTTGGGATAGCAATTCTCTTGCTTACCAGCATTCTGCCATTTGTTTCCAATGGGATTGCTGAATGTTAAAAGACGTCATTGATTACATTCCACGCAGATGGAAAATAGGACAGTGGATGAAGATGTGCTGGTAGAGGGCCTTCCCAGTTTCCAGTGTGTTCATTTTCTTGACGCAGATTATTTATAACCATGCTGGAGGCAGGCTATAGGATGGGCCTGTTACTCACACAGTCGTCTTTAACAGGAACAGCTGGAAGCAAGAACAGACTGAGATCAGGCGCGCTGTTACCGTCCTGTAATGTATGTTGACGGAGGTGATGAGAAATTACAATCAGAAACATCATCTTTCTACAGCATGGTTCTGATTATCATTTTTTGGTTGAGAGGATCTGAATAAGGAAAGCTGGGGTCATTTGAATCTCAACTATGTCAAACCCTTAATCAATTACACGTAACAAGCAATAGTATGGATCAGGTGTTCAATGATTGCATTTATTAGAGAAGCGCAATTGATTCCATGTTGGCCGATATGTGGCCATAGCTCTTTTTAGGGTTTCCCGCTAAGTGTGATCAAACCAAACGGACTACAGATTATTAAATCCAAATCAATATTTTTGCTGGCAAAAGCAAAGCATTCGGTGGCGGGGGGAGTATCTGCTTTTCAGAAGATCTCTGCCTCATGTATTATTGATGCAAAGATGATCAGATAGAAACTGGAACTTGGCAAGCTGTCAAATAAAAAATGCAGAGTGAATCAAAAATTTATAAAACAGTATTGAGTTATTACAATTCTATTACAGATACCAGTAATCATTTTTACTGAAACAAACCCCTTATATGACTGTACTGCAGGATGTTAGGGTACAAGGACTTAGAACTCAACCTAATTTTGAAGGAAATATATGACAAAATTAAAAATCAAATGTAAAGAGTAAATGATTTAGTCACAGTTCGATAGCAGATTGAATAAAAACAACAGGGGTTTTTTTTTTACTTTTTTTTTCTTTTTTGATAATGACAGCATTTTCCTTCTCAGGCCACATTTTGCTGACTTCCTTGAAAAATTACTGGCATTAGATTCAGGGCAGGATGAATTGCTTTACAGAATCTGTAAACCTAATTTGTGCATGTGCCAAGCACACACACCACACAAGACATTCAGGAGGAAAAATAACTTGCTGAGATATTTTGTCACTTATGGATTTTCTTTTATAGAAAAAAAAGTCCCAACTCTATACTTTTATCAGCTACCTCATCTTCTATAAGGCCCGTCTCCCACCTCTGCTGGGATGGAAGCTCTGACAAGACCAGAAATATATTCAAAAAGGGAGAGATGGCTGTCACCATTCCTAAATGCTCAGAAGATAATTGCCAACCAAAGTTAGAGCATCTTGACATAGCACATCCCTTATCTCCCAAGCCGATTTGCCCATCCAAGATCAAATAAATAGCTACAATTATAAAATCAGGCAAGTCCTGAGACAGAGTCAGCATCAGAAAAATGACACCAAGAAGAATTTGACAGTGAGGCCTGTTTTTGATGTCCTTGGCTTTTTCTTGGTGCCTAGGCAGAGCATAAAGAGGGTCCTCTGGAGCTGAAAATAATTCCCAAGTTAGGTAAGCAGGGAGCACAGCCAGAAACACCAGTCCTGGTCCCTGGTCTGTTAGAAACAGAACTGACTCCACTTAAATAGGCTTTTTAGTCAAGAGCACAAAGTAAGGAAAGCTTTGCTTGATCAGCTCCTGAGCCAAAGAACCCAGTACCATGACCAGCTAGAACAGGTTGGCAACCTTTAATTAGACTTTGATAGATAGCACCTTCATATGAATTAAATGTCACCAATAAGCTTTAATATTACACACTGAACATTTCACCTGAAAGCACCAAAACCAAGAAAACCTTTGGGATTCACCAATCCCCACGTGAAACAGCACAAAAAAAACTCAGAGTCTCTGAAGCAACTGACAAATTATGTTGAATCATTATCGCTTGACTTGATGCCTCATTCATGTCACTGTGGCTTGTTTTCAGGAATGTAGGAAAAATGGAAATGCAAGAGGAATTTTAATTTTCCACCTAGAACCAACTCTAAAATGTTCCCTCAACATTGTCACAGATGAGTCTTGGGTAACTGGTTATTTTACTCATCTTCTTAAGACATTGGGGTAATTATGTCCAATGGTCCTCCCAATTACTAAGCAAGGGAATTCAGCAAGGGCCAGATTAGGGGTGCAATTGAGTGGGCTATGATAGGTTAAGTAAGAGCAAACTCAGTTTTAAATCAGCCTGTTGTATGCCTTACCTCCATAAGAGCCCAGTCCAATATATATATATATATATGGAAACCACACTGGGAATGTCATGCAAAAGGGATTTAATACAAGGAGTTAGCTACATGAGCATAAACAGTGGCAGAAGCCCTTCTGAATAAAGTACAGCCATGGTCGCTTAACCACAGAAAGCATTCTGGGAAATGCGACATTAGGTGGTTTCATCTTTGTGTGAACATCGTAGAGTGCCCTTACACAAGCCCAGACGCCATAGGTCAATCACTCTTTCTGGCCTCTCAATGCAATCAAGAGGCACAGTAAACACAAGATGGATGAGGCGGCTGCTGGTGTAACAAGGTGTACTGTTTCACCATAATTTTTTTTATAAGTAGGACTGCACTCTAACAATAGAAAGCAGAGTAAATGCTTAGTAAATGCTAAGTAAATGCTAAATGGTTAGTAAATGCTAAACCAGCAACATTGTCATTTATTATCAAGTATTATGCACTGTATACAATTGTATGAGCTATACTTCTATATAACTGGCCACTTGCAGGTTTGTTTAACCTGCATACCACGAACCTGTGAGTAATGTGTTGTGCTACAATGTTACAATGGTGGGGTCACTAGACAGGAGGAATTTTTCATCTCCTCTCTAATATTATGGGACCATCATCATATAAGGTGGTCCATGATCCATCACTAATGGAAATGTTATGTGATGCATGACTGGGTATGTAAAACTCTCGAGGGCGAAATGCTCTCCAACTACACAAAGGAGTTTGGTAGGCTTAGCCAAACACCCTGGTTCAAACTTCATTCCAGCCATTTGGATCTGCTGACTTACTTGTGTTCGGAAGTACAAAATCTCCTCGTGTCCTATCATGAACTGTGGTGTGCAGTGGCTGAGAGTTGTTTGAGTAATGACTGTTTCACCAACTGGGTGCACTGGGCCATAAGGGGCCCTTTTAGATTTGCAGTAGTTCTGCTGTCATTTCCCTTCTTTGGCTGATCCTGGTACAAATGGCCAACGATTTCGAGAATGCGGTGATTTTGCTCACTGAAGGGGAAGTTAGGTTCTTGCAAAAAAAATTGTTTGCAGCCGGGCGCAGTGGTGCAAGCCTGTAATCCCAGCACTTAGGGAGGCTGAAACAGGAGAATCGCGAGTTCAAAGCCAGCCTCAGCAACGGCGAGGCACTAAGCAACTCAGTGAGACCCTGTCTTTACATAAAACACAAAACAGGGCTGAGGATGTGGCTCAGTGGTCGAGTGCCCCTGAGTTCAATCTGTAGTACAAAAAAAAAAAAAACATTGTTTGCTCTTGGAAGTGTGTAGAAATGGTAGGAGTGGAGAGGTGGTGGGAGCAGCCAAGGAGTAAAGGGACAGAGGGGATCACTGACCCCCTACTCTGTTCAGCACCACGGACAAGTCCTGTTGATTCTGCCTCTTAATTATCTTTTAAGTTCATCCTCCATTCTCACAACCACCGTGTTCCTCCAGGTCACTTTATCCCTCACCTCCTAACTGGTTCCTCTTCCTTCTACCCAGGGCTCTTCCTATCCAGAAGTTTCCACAGCAGTGGTTCAACCAGAAGTACACTGTCTCAACTACACTCCTCTCTTATGCTTGCCAGCAGATACTTGGAAGTGTATGAGAGTGCGTGGGAGGTTGTCACAATAACTAGGGTGGAAGTAACCCCCCTACTGGCATGAAGGAGCCAGAATCAAAGATATTGACACACCTAGGGCATTCATTTCCTATTGCTGTGGTAACAAAGTACCACAAACTTCAGACCTTAAAACCACATTCACTTATTAGCTCAGTTCTGTAGGTCAGAAGTCTGACAACATTCTAACTGGGCTAAAGTCCAGGTTTCAAAGGGTTGCACTCTTTAACTGGCATCCCAGGGGAGAATCCCCTTTTAAGTACATTCAGGTTGTTGGCAGAATCTGGCACCGTGTAACTGTAGAGCTGAGGTTTCAGTTCCCTTGCTGGCTGTAAGCAGGATTATTCTCAAACTCTAGGGACCTCCTTTGCTTCTTGGTTCATAGCTCCCTTCCCATTCAAGGTAGTAAAGGTTGATGGAATTCTTCTCAGGTCTTGTCTCTCTTGATTTCTCTTCTACTTCTTTTTCTCTCCCTTTTGTCTTTCTCTCCCCCATGTGATTAGATTGGGCACACCAGATTAGAGAAATCCAGAACAACCTCCCTAATTTAAGGTCCATAACTTTAATTTTGCCTGCAAAGTCCCTTTTGCCACAAAACATACAGTATTATAGGTGCCAGGAATTAGGACATGGATGTCTTTGGTGGGTGGGGAGCAGATATATCCAACCTAACATATCTAAAATGATCAATCTCCTCAATAAAGAATTGTTCCAACTAAAATGCCAATAGCAGCTCCATTGGAGAAATACTTAGTGGGCAATCTTTCTCAAATGCAAATCTGATTGTATCTCTCTCTTGTCTTACAATCCTTCGGGGAATTTCCATTAGCCTCAAGATAAAATCCAGGGCAAGGCCTTACCATGCTTACAAGAACTCTCTGGTTCACATCCGACTACTCAGCCTCTACCTCCTTGGTAGCTCTTGGCACACTGAACAATTTTCTGATTGTCCTAATTGTTCTCTTACCTCCCATTTTTTACTAAGGCTCTTTCTTCCACCTGGGGAACTCCTTCACCAAACTCTCTCCCACCTCCCTCAACTT
The DNA here is from genome assembly GCA_028644305.1 of Xerus rutilus. Classification (NCBI taxonomy): domain Eukaryota; kingdom Metazoa; phylum Chordata; class Mammalia; order Rodentia; family Sciuridae; genus Xerus; species Xerus rutilus. Next base: position 20,964,885 of record CM053403.1, on the reverse strand, counting down.
AAGTAATTCCAGGTCTCACTTAAGATCTTAGTCCCTCATCAAAGCCTGCCATAACCCTAAAGTCTGGGTTAAGAATCATTCCTAGAGGCTCCCAGAACACCTACATGTCTCTCCACACTAGTTGTCACACTGCTCTGTAATTCCTTGCCTGTCAGCTTCCCCCATAAGCTCTAAGAAGGCAAGGATTTTGCCCATCTTGTTTGCCATTATATCCACAGCACTCAGCTCACAACCAACATATCCTTAGTCTCCATAAATGTTTATTCATTACATAAATCACTTAGTCACATTGACTTTGATATATAGGATATAATAAATTTGATCCCAACCCCTCTTCAATAGACAAATCATAACAATAGTCATGTACATTAAGAAAGTAATCTAAAGATGTCTGCGTGAAAGTTGAATAATTATTATTAAACCAACTACAGTGGATAAACAACTACTCAGAAAAGCATAGAACTGCAGAGGCCTAAGCTAGGACCCAGGTCTAGTTTCTAATTCCCAAGCCAATATCATGATACCTTTCTGAACCAATAAATAGTGACATATGAGTGCTCCTTGACTTATGGTAGGATTACATGCCAACAAAGCCATTATAAGTTGAAAATATCACAAATAAAAAATGCATTTAATACACACAGTCTACCAAATGTCATAGTTCAGCAACATGAAACACCATATAATCTGGGTTGTTTGGCTTTGTGACCAGGCAGTTTGCTGGGAGCTGTGGCCCACTATGGTTTCCTAGCATCATAAGGGTATAGGATAGCATTTGCAAGCCCAGGAAAAAATCAAAAATCAAAATTGAAGAACATTTTCTATTGAAAAAACATTGCTTTCACAACAATTATAAAATCAAAAAATTGTTAAACTGAACCATCCTCAGTCAGGGACTGCCTACAGTTCATAAAGCATTATTTTATAGAGTCCTCATACCCTCACTGTAAGATCAAATTGTTGAGCTCTTTTTTTTAAAACATGAGGACAGAGACTCATCAAGGTTAAGTGACATGGCTGACATCACACAATTAATATGTAGCAAACTGTATCTAAATGCCAGATATTTTAATTTCATTACCCCTTAACTACCTATGAACTGAGAAGAAGCCAGAATTTGGAGAGCTGAAGAAACTCTTATCAATTTGTTTTTGGCTGCTTTATATCATCCTCTCTTACCCCATTCAACGTGTACCAAATTAGTAAGGAACCTAGACCAATAAGAAATTTATTTAGGCAAAAAGGGAACTTATCCATTCATGATTCACATTATATGGTGGCAAAAAGAGAGACATATGTAAATTTAAACTCCAGAAAAATAAATGATAAGTAATGCCAGTCAGCTTCGGAACAAATGTTGATTATCATTGTGATCAGAATACCTATATGATGTAAAGCCCAACCTTGAGGAATGGAAATCTGTCACCATAGTGTACCAGTCAGGACTCCATTGGTTCCACTGTGGCTAGTTTCCAAGATGGCCTTCTGGAGTCATCACATCCTTGTGTATTTCTACTCCCTCATTAAATCAGGGTTGATCTGTATGAACAATAGAATATTGAAGATGTAGTGGTGTGTCACTTTCAAGGTTGGATCACAATACACATTTGCATCTTCTGCCTTGTTCTCCTGAAATCTTTAACCTAGTAGAAGTCCTCCACCATTTCGAGAGGGCACAAGCAGCTCTAAGAAGAGGTCTCAGGGATAGGGGGCACCAAAGACTTACTATTAGCCAGTCCTAGCTCATTCTCATGTGTCCAAGCCACCTTGAAATCGGATCCTCCATCCCTGGCTGATCCTTCAGGTGGCTACAGCTCCAATCAATATCAGAATGTATATCATTAGAAATCCCAAGTCAATATCACCTAGTCAAATGGCTCCTGAATTCCTGACCCAAAGAAGCTAAGAGATAATAATTGTACATTGTCATCCTAAACTACTAAGTTCTATGGTAATTTATTATACAATAACAACAATACTGGCTGCAAGTGACACAATTCCTATTTGAACTAGCTTTCAACAAAGTGGTACCTATGAACCTATTAACCACAGGAAGGTCTGGGTGCACTTGGCTTCAGAGAGAGTGGAATCAGGCATGGCAAAGGTGTCAGCCCCTTCTTTATCTCTTATCTCTGCTTCTCTCTGCACATGTTGAATTCTGTCAATCTTCCTCCATCTGTCAGGAAATATGGCCACCAACATGATCAGGCATTTCATCTCACTTCCTCCCACCCCAAGTTTCAAGAGTCTGGAAAATGCTACCATGAGCCTAACACAGACTCCTTACCCTGTGCCAATATTGGGAATCACATCAATAAGACTGATGAAAGCATGTCTGTTTCCATCCACACTATATAATTAGGGTGAGGAAAAGAACATTCCCTAGAAGTGGAATGGGTGGACAGAGTTATCCTGGAAGGAAAGCAAAAGATCCACTGTATGTTTGTGTGGGAACATGAGGGTTCATTTACATATATGCTCAAAGGGTTGTTCTGTGCTGATCCTACGGGGACACTTGGCATCATTGTTTTCATGGATCATTTCAGTATCTGGCCCTAAAAACAAGTCTCTTTCCATGCAGGAGATCACATAAATGAGCAGTAAAATCAAAGAGGAAAAGAAAAAAAAAAGAACTAGCCTAAAGAAGCTCAAAATTAGAAAATAACTTTGAAAATTACTTTCTCAAAAACCTAGGTGATGAGAGAGAGTAATTATAATAATATTTCATGATCGTAGATACCTAGGCATCAAGCACAAGTCAGGCACATGAGGCCTCTGGGTAACACATAATGTGCCTCATATCACACACACCGCTCCAAAACCTCCAAGATAAGGCAAACCCACAGCACAGGCAGGCCAGTATCAAGAAGAAGAAACTGAGGACCTCCTTCCTGGGAAGCCCTAAGGGGACAGCAGAAGGGAAAGAATGGAGCCTGGGCAAGAAGAAACCATGAGTCCCACAGAACCCTTAATGCACAAGAGAACAGAGCATACCACGTCTTCAAGTTGATCCTGCTCCAAGCTCCTCTTGTAAACTCCCCGCAGGGTAGATCAACCTGCCTGTTTACTGAGCCATGCAGCATAAAGAACCTAAAATCAAGAGGGAGCCTGAACAAGCAAAAAAGGGAAGTCTTCAAGGCTTCACAGAGATCATGTATTCCAATTTGTTTAGTAAAGAGAAAAATGAGACTCTTAAAAAAAATTCCATCAGCATGCCCCTTACCTTGTCATGAATTTCTGGTGAAAGCCCCAAATTGGTGCATCTGAGCTTTCTACATCTAGCAAAGTGATAACCCTTATCAAAGAAGCAGAGTCTGAAGCAAAGAATGTCTTGCAGCCCCGATAAGCTCCAGGGCGCTGGGCCAGGGTAATGGACCATAGGAGATGGAGTGGGGGTCTGCCAAGCTCAGTAATTCGGCATTGTGGCTGCATTGGAAAATGTTTTAATTTACATTTTCAAGCGCAAAATATTTTCCCCTCATGCTTTGGCTAAATTAGGTAGTTAAAGTCTGTGAAGTGGCAGTAATTGGAAACAATGGATTTTATATTTGACATTTATTATTTTAGCAAAATCTGTTTTACATTTACATCAAACATCCAAGGACCCCTGCAGAAGTTTCTTTTGCTATTGCATTACCATTTAGCTCTAATAATGCCTTTGAATCCCCAATTCTCAATTATAATTATATCATTTCAGATGGAATAAGAGATGGGGTAGATATAAACCTTCACTGGAAATCTTGCCCAGTGCTTTCCTCCCCTTGCATGAAACTTTCCTAAGTTGCTAATTTGCTTAATATATTTTCACTCTAATTCTTTTCGGTTTTATATTCTCCTCTAATTGCTTTATATATTTTGACATTACTTCACTAAAAGTCTACTTAAGGACAAAGATCATGTTTTTTTACCCCCATGGCACTTGCTTTGAATTCAAGCACATAACAAGAATCAGGAGGTATCTCGTTGATTCTCCAGAACTGCTCAGTTTTGTCTTCTACGAAATGGGAGCAGAACCCAGAGGATTTGGGAAGGACAGAGACAGAAAATGGTGAGTCTCTGACCCCAGAAGTTTTCAATAAAAGACCTCAAGGGCCAGGTGGAAGTAAGGAAATGAGCCAGGCATAAAAAGATATGGAGTCAGAAAGAACTGGGTTAGACTCCTAATCCTAGACCTTAGAACAAAGTGATCAGGGGTAAATTACTAAACCTTTCTGAGCCTTGCTTCCTCATCTTGCAATAGGATGAAAAATCTACCTGTCACAAAAGTTCTGAAAATGTTTTCACATAGTGAATCAGCTATCCTGAAGAGTCCCCAGGGTGCAGATATTCTTTCTCCCAAAAGACAGTCCACTTATTTCATGGCGGGAGGAGGTCACAACATACCATGCTTGACTTCAATGATATGTAAATATGAACAAAGCAAAACTTTAAAATAAAACTCAGAGACAACCACCAGAATGAAAAAGAGAATGTGTACCTTTGAAATCACAGGACAAACTGAAAGTGAGAGAGAACACAAGGGAGAAAGGAAACCTAAGATCACAGGAACTATAAATGCAAAATAGTATAACAAAAACCATCTATGTTTATTAGTGCAAATTAAAGTACTGGTGCCAGAAACTGTTTACATGTTTTACATATTGATCTCATGTAGTTCTGACAGTGTCCTAGAGGTTAGCGTTATTAGGATATCTATTTTACAGGTGAGAAAACTGAGGTTTGGGACAGTAAAAATTTCTTGAATTTAACCTAAGATAGTAAATTTGAACCAGCAGTCCTACTGCAGATGTATAACTATTACGCTCCCACAGCACAAGAAGGGGTTGTATATTTATATGTCAAATATGCTTCTGTACGTATTTATGTTGGTACAAAAGAATTAGTCATAAGTCAGAGAAAATGTTCACCTATTTATCTCTAGGTAATGGGATTATGAGTAATCTTCATTTTCTTTTTATAGTTTTCTGCATTTTTCAAATTTTCTGCAATGAGATATCTTTTTATTGTCGGAGAAAAGCAGTAAAATTTACAGTAGATGGCCCTTTTTCTTGTTATATCAGGAAGCTTAAGTTCTGTTATAAAATTCTCGAGATTTTCATGGGAGTTATGCTTCCTGAGGGAAAATATTTTCAAAATGTTCTCATCATTTCTTCCAGTGGAGCCGGCAGTGAAATGAGTAGATGAAGCTGTTTGTTTTGTTGTGTCTAGAGCTTCCTGTACAGATAAAACCAAAACCAAAAGAAAAAGAGGGGAGTGGTTGCCAGAGGAAAATTTAAATAATTCCTCATCCTGTGCTTTAATTTGACTCCAAGACCAAATTTTAAAGAGCAGTTGCTGGAAGTTCCGTAGATAAGTTGGAGCTGTGCCTCAGCAGTGTCATGAATGTCCTGTGAGAGGAATCTGAGAGATCCTCCAAATCTAGGAAAAGACCCCACACCCAAAAGGTCAGATGTGAGAGTTTCATCTGCACACACTGGCTTGGCAAATGCCACTCATACGTTCATATGTTCACACAGCAACACACTGTCTCCCAAAGTATTTCCATTCTATCAAACCATAGAAATTGCAAAAAGGACTGTAATGTTTGGTTCAGCCCTTCTCATTGCAGATGAGGAAACTGAGACCCTGAAATGTTACTATTTCCACCATCACCTCCCTAGACCAAGCTAGGGCTCCTCCACTCACCTGAATTCCTGCATGCCCCTCCTAGCTAGCCAGCTTGCACCACTCCAGTCCCCTTGTATCCACTCATCACCCTGCTGATCCCCAATGCACCCACTCAGGGTTTCCTATTGTTCTTAAAATAAAAAACAATGTTCTTATCATGTCTTAGAAGATCCCCCATAATCTGACCCTCATCCCCCCCACATTACCTAATCACTCTCTTTTTTTTTTTTTTTTTTTTT
>CM053403.1:20764310-20958479 GCA_028644305.1 Xerus rutilus | reverse complement strand
ATTACTCTCTGTGTCTTCTATTCTGTACCATTGGTCTACATGTCTGTTTTGGTGCCAGTACCATGCCGTTTTTGTTACTATAGCTTTGTAGTAAAGTTTAAGGTCTGGTATTGTGATGCCTCCTGCTTCACTCTTCTTGCTCAGGCCTAATCACTCTCTTCTTTCATTCTCTCAACTCCAGCTACCCTGTTCTATCTTTCAGACTTGTCATTTTCTTTCCCACCAAAGAATCTTTGCACATATATTCTTTCCCTCTGCTTGCCATTCACCTGGATAATTTCCACTCAGACTCCAGTCCAAGTTGGATCCCTCTCATCCCGCAAATCCATGTCTTCCTTAGCATTCATAGCTTTATATTTCTGTTCCTATATTCCCCCACTGGGTTGCAAGTGCTCAAAGGCAGGGACGTGTCCACTTCCTCTAGCATCTATGTCATGGGCAGCACCAGCTCAGTGCCTGACACATCCTAGAGCTCCACCAGCACTTGGAGGATTAAATGAGTAGGTCACAGTGAGTCAATGACAGAGCAGGGTCGGAGCTTCCCCCCACACTATTTCCTTGCACTCTAGGGGAGAAGAAAGAAATACCTGGCATCCAACTCTTCTAAAATTGCTAGCCATTCCCATCTTAGAAACACACACTTTCAGAGTCAGTTGTGGCATTAGATGTCATCTAATCCAAGCTTTTTGTTTTACAATCAAAGAAAACTGGGTCCAGGGAGGTGATGTGGTTCTCATAAGGTCACACAACCAGTTACTGACAGCGAAGACTCCAAAGCAGGGCTCCAGTGTTATTTCCTAGAGAGTGCACTGCCTCTTTCACACGGGGCCGCTGCCTATGTCCATCAATTGGAACTCTAACCCAGCTCTCATTTTTCTCCCAGTTTTAGATTGTCAGTCCTGGTCTCTCTGACTCCTCTCAAAGTCTTCCTTCTCCACCTTCCACCCTGAGTCCCCACTGAATTCCGTCGTCTTACTTAGTTTCAAAATTACTTGCTTGTGTTTGTCTCAACATGTTTCCCTGACATTCTGAACTCTCAATAAATCAACCAGTGACAAAAATGCACTCAATCCTTCCTGCATTCTCAGAACTAAGCCAGTGCTACAGGGAATAGAAGGAAAATACAAATGTCCTTTCCACCCTTTTGAAACAAACACACACAAAAAAAAAAATCTATTTGAGGAACTAGAAATTACATACCTAATGCCACTGAAGAGGAAGAAACAGTAATGATAGTAGGCAAGCTTGTAGAATGTAATCTTTGAGTGCTGCAGAAATTTGGTCAAAGAAAGATAAGGAAGGATATACATGGAAGGTGGATGTTGATCTGAAGCTTGAGGAAAATGAAGAATTTGGAACTGTAGAGAGGAGAGAGGGAAAAAAATTAAAACATCTTCCAACAAGGGAAAATATCTCAGGAAGTATCAGTATGTTTTATGAAACACCAACTCAAATGGAGAACAGACTAGGTATGGAGATGTAAAGAAAAATGAAGGTATATGGGACAGTGATAGGCAAGTTAGGAAAGTTGAAGGACAGTGTGACCTTCAAATCTCACTATGGCCTCTCTACTGTCCAGAAGTCAATACTAATAGTAGTGAAGTTAACCCTTATTGAACTGTCTGCCAGGCATTGTCTTGGGTGCTTGGCATATATTATCTCATTTATTTTCACCTAATCCTCTCTATATTCTTACAAGAGTAGGTAACATTATTACTCTTACCTTACTATGAGGAAACTGAGACTTTGGCACAATAAATAATTTACCAAAGAAGATTAGATAGCTGGATTACATAGTGCCAGAATCTCAGTCCACACTCTCTGACTTTGAAGGGAAAATAATGACTCAGAAGTTTCCAGTGTTGGTTTTCAAACCTAAATAATAGCCCAGAGTATAGGCTCAGAAGTCCACCCACTCTGCCTATTATGTGTAATCTTCAGGAATTTTACTGACTTGTGCAGGAATAGAGAGAGGCAAAGGGGTCAGTTTCTTGCAACTTCATGGTATTAAAATTTAATTAGTTTAGAACCCTTATTTCAAAAAGGGAGTAAAGTGAAGTTCTTCTTTTTTTCAAGGGCAAGTGGGTGCGTGACCACAAGAACTATACACATTGTTCTCCATCCTTCACCACTGAACTTGGCTTTGTGATGTCAGTGATGAAATTTTAACACATCTGTTACAAGTAACATACCCAGGTGAGGTACATTGCAGCAAGGGAGAGAGAGAGTGGAGAGAGAGAGAAACCGGAAATGTTTTCTCCTTTTGCTGTCAAAGGATGTGGACCACCACCTCTCATTTTCCCTCCATCTCCAGTAATGTGAGTTGACAACAGTGACACCTCCTGGCGAAAGCCAACTCGACCTCCTGCAGGATTGCGTTTTGCTGTCTCCCTGCAAATTATTCTTGACTCTTCCTGTCGCCTCCAGGTGCAATTTTCTTTTCCTGTTCTGGAAGAACGTACACTAACAGGGCTCATCCTCAGCCTCAGAAACTCAATAACCCTGTGCTGACCTGACGGCGGAAACTCTGCTATATGCAAAGCCCCAGAGTTTCATCCTAAAACACGTCAGCATGATTAGCCTAGAGACCCAGTTCACCGTCTTCCCACTTGCAACTACATTAAATATAAATAAAGCAAACTAAATACCATCCACTGAGAAATAGTTCAATTAAATCCTACAATAAGAGCGCCTCTTGATTTTAATATGTTTAATCCCCTGGGAGACATAGTTGGAGCAGACCCTTCTTGTAGATTTTTTTTCCCTTTTGGTCTCAGACCTGTGTACATCATACAGCCACCCAAAGGTTAAAAGCCGTTCCTATTACTGATAACCAAAACGGGGGGGAAAAAGTTTGATTCATCTCATTTGCCAAACATCCCAGGCTATAATCACCATGGTACTTGCCTTGAGAACAATATATTAAAAACCATAATAAGGTGTTTTGTCCTAACTTGGAAAGCAGTGCAGCATTTTACTTGTTAAACCAGATCGCTGAAGAAGCACAATTAAAAAAGAAAGTAGAAGACCAATCATGGTATAGGAGGAAGCACTCAGGCCCTACGGCACTTTCTTACTCTCCAATTTTTAAAATAACTGAGGGTTTTATTTTCCTCTCTAGACAGAAAGTATTCAATGGCTCAGAGCATGAAGAATTTACCTTCAAAATCTGTTTCCTTCTGTTCCATTCATAATCTAAGCAAGGAAACACCTTCATTTGGTCAAGGGAAGCTGATAAATTCATGGATTGGAAGTGTCCATGAACTCTTCTTTAGTTGCACTTTTATTTTGAAGTTTCTTATGAGATGACTACAATTCTATTCTCAGATGAACATGCATCCCAAATTAATAAAAATTCAAACCTTGGATCTTATCCACATTTAATGATTCTTTTGGCAAATAAACCTTGGAGATTAGATTATGTCTTTGCTAGGCAAGAACAGAAAACATTTGTATTCGAGAGAACAGAAGCCTTTCAAACTGAACAAAAAGGGAAAGGAGAGTCAAATGTGGAAGGTATATTCTTGCTTCTGTTTTGTTTTACGATGAAAATTGTGGTTGGAATTTACATTCTATTTTGATATGCTGAGGATTCCAAACATGAGCATTGTGAGACATTTATGCAAAGGCCAATGGTGGTCAATTTCTAAGATTTCTATTTGCTTTAAAACACACATGAGACAGACAGTGAAACTAAGAGAACATGCTTCATGATTAGGATGGTATCAAAATGATAGACCAGGAACACATCAGCACCTAACATGCAAATAATGAGCATGCACGTAGGCTGCATTACATGGTGTATCATTTACTCAACAATGCATAAGGCATGTGAAGTGTCAGGAGGGAATGGTGACCCCTACCCCCAGTAAAGCACAGTCTAATAGGAAAGGATAAGGTGCTTAGGCATACTTAAACTCAAAATTATTCCTTGTTTTCCTGAAATTCAAATTTAACTGGGCATCCTGCATCTATTGAATCTGGTAACCCTAGGAGGAGGTAAATGAGCAATTTCCATATTATGTGAAGTAGTAAGTGTGGATCTGAGAGCTAAAGTGCATAAGGACATCTCTTCAAGATACCGATTTCAGTTCCTTAAGATGTACACGGAATAGGATTTGCTGAATCCTGAACACAGTAGATCTATATTCAACTTTTTAAGTAGCCTCTATAGAAGTTTCCACAATGGTCATTGTATGCCTCCAAAGTGTGCCAGGTTTGCTTTTGGCCACACCCTCAACTACACTGGAAAGGACCCTGATGACCAGTGTGAGGTAATATCTCATTGGAGTTTTTGTTGGAGTTTTACTGATGATTCACATGTTGAGCAATTTTTCACATAATTGTTGACTATTTGTATATACTCTTTGGCAAAATGTCTATTAAGGTCCTTTGCCCAGTTTTAAATCAGGTTATTTGTTTTAGCTGGTGTTGTTATGTTGTTGCATTTCTTATATATTTTGTATATTAATCCCTTATCGCCTATATGATTTGTAAATATTTTCTTCCATTCTGTATGTTGTCTTTTCATTTTATGGATTGTTTCCTTTGGTGTGCAGAGCTTTTTAGTTTGAAAGAGTCTCACTTGTTTATTTTTGCTTTTGTTGCCTGTGCTGAGAAAGACAGAGAGAGAGAGAGAGAGCACCACGTTCACTGCAGGATTATTCACAATAGCTAAAACATCAAAACAACCTAAATGTCCCTCAGCAGAAGAATGGATAAATAAATAGTTATATATACAACATCATGTAATATACCTATATATATAAAACATCAGGTATTCCAGTCTTGAAAGATAATCTTGTCATTTACAATACCATGGGTGAACCTGGAGAACATTATACAAAGTGAAATAAGCTAGGCAGAGGAAGAAACTTCTGCATGGTGTGACTTACTTATACGTGGAATCTCAAAAACTCAAACTTATAGAAGCAGAGATCAAAACAGTAGTTATCAGAGACAGGGAGGTGGGGGAAATGAGAAGATGGTCAAAATATATACTGTGGTTTGAATAGTATTTCCCCCACCAAAGTTCATGTTGAGCCTTAGTTTCTCAGAACAGCAGTGTTTGGAGGTGGGACCTATTGAGAAGTGTTTGGGTCATGGGTTGGAGTTCTTTAGAATGGATAAATGTCACTCACTCCAGTGAGTGAATTCTTACTCTCATAGGACTGTTTTAATTACCTCACAAGGAGGATGTTACAACTGACCCTGGACTTTCCAGCCTTCAGAACTTTGGCTCCAAATAAACATCTTTTCCTTATAAATTATTCAATCTCAAGTGTTTTTGTTATAACAACAGAAAATAGACTAAGACAAGGTACCAACTTTCAGTTATCAGATGGATAAGTTCTGAGGATGTGATATACAGCATCCTGACTATAGTTAATAATGCTATATTGTTTATTCAAAATTTGTTAGGACAGCTGACCTTCACTGTCTTCACACCCCCCACAAGCAAATACACATACACACACCACAAAATGATAGCTATGTGTGGCAAAAAAATATACCAGTTAATTTGATTGTGGCAGTCATTACATAATGTATATCAAATTATCACCTTGGATATATACACTTTTTCTTTTGTGAATTGTATCTCTACAAAAGTGAGAGAGAAAAAGAAATGCATGAGGAGAAACTGGTAAGCCCACACTTGGGAACCATGATCTGAAAGATGAATTGGAGTTAACCAAGAAAAGAGAAAGAAAGAAAGGATTTCAAGAGGAAACACAAAAGCAAAGTACATGAGGAAAAAAAGAGATTGACATGTGCTTATTGTTGGTGTTCAAAATGAATGGGCACAAGGTGATAGGCAGAACAAAACAGCAGAAACCAGACCATAGCAACCCTCTGAAGATATTCAGGTACCATATTGATGATGATGGAAAATTGTAAGGGTTTCTAGGCAGAGGGGTTACATGATCAGATGTGTCATGCAGGAAAACTATTCTGGGTAAATGGTGGGAAATAAATTGATAGCTGACCAGGTGGGGCACAAGGAAACAAATGGAAATAATTTGCCTAAGAGGACACTAAAGGAACTAAAATATTATGATTGAGATGTAAGAAATGGGTAAATTAGAAAGGTGCTTTTAGTACACATGGATTAAGAGATGAACAAAAGAAGATTTGGTGATCAAGTGAGTCCTGGTATGGGCTTGCTGGAAAGGAAGGAATAAAGTGTAATGAAAATAACATTAATTTTTATTATATATGGTATCATTGCTTATTATATCACTACCATGTTAACTACTATACACATATATATAAATTCCTCATAAGGCTATTTATTTTATAAATTAGAAAATAAGATTTAGAGAGAAAAATAATTAGAATATAAAGCTAGTAATTCCTGCCTTAGAAGATACCCAGGCTTGGAGGAAGGACCAGAAGCTGCATCATGATGCCCAACAAGAACTGGGAATATGGGTATACATCTGTGGGAAAGGTGCTGAGCTCTGTTTTAGACTTACGGAGTCTCAGATGCTTCTAGATGACATCTGAGGATAACTGAAAAGACATGTTAAGCACCCAGCAGAGGAATTGGACTGGAGATAAGGACTAAGGAGTCATTAGCCTAACAATGATCATTCCAGTTCTGAGAACATAGATTAGATGGCATAGAAAAGGTACACAGAGTGAGGCCAGAAGGGGACATAGGGAACAATCCCAAGAAACCAGCACTTAAGGATCAGATATGATGAGAGAAGTAGGAGCACAAACAGGAGAAGATGGTGTCAAAGAAGATAAGGACCAGGGTCCAAATATCTGCATTCCTCTAAAATCCTATGTTGCCAGTCTGACCCTCAAAGTGATGGTATCAGGAGATAAAGGCTTTAGCAAGTCACTGCGTCATGAAGGTGTATTCTTCATGAATGGGATCAACACCCTTATAAAAGATATCAGAGAGTTACCATGCCCCTTTTAGCATGTGAGAACACAATGAGAAATCATCATCTATGAGAAAGAGGACCCTTACCAGACGCTGAAAATTCACATGCTTTGATCTAGGTTTTGCATCCTCAAGAGCTATTAGAAATAAGTGTCTGTTGTTTATAAGCCCCCCAGTTTATGATATTTTGTTATAGCAGCCCCAATGGACTAAGAAGCAGAGGTGCTGCTATGCATATAACTAAAAATGCAGTAGTAGATTTAGAACTGGGTAATGGGTTAGATGAGTTTTGACCTGCATGCTGGAAAAGTTCACATTACCGTAAACAGACTGCTACGTGGCAATCCTAGAGAGGGCTCAGAAGAAAAGAGCTGCAGAGAGAGCTTCGATCTTCGTAGAGGCTACCTAAGTGGTTGTGCATAAAATGATGATAGAAATATGGAGATTGAAGGTCATTCTGATGAGGTCTCAAACAGAAGTGAGGAGCAGTATTGGAAATTGGAGAAAAGGCGATCTTCACTATGAAATGCCAAAGAACTTGGTTGAATTGTGTTTATGTCACAGTGTTTTTTGGAAGATAGAACTTATGAGCAATGAAATTGAGTATCTAAGGAAACACCTGAGCAAAGTGTTGAAGGAACAGTTCGGCTTCTCTTGAATGCTTATAGTGATACAAGAAAAGAGAGAAAGTATTTAAGGCTGGGGTTGTAGCTCAGTGGTAGAGCGCTTGCCTTGCACATGTGAGGCACTGGGTTCGACCCTCAGCACCACATAAAAATAAAATAAAGGTATTATGTCCACATACAACTAGAAAAATATTTTTAAAATTACAAAAAAAAGGACAGCCACCTTAGTGCATGATGTACCTGGACCAGCTGCCAAGGATCACTATGCCAGGATGGGTGGAGTGGAGCCTTGAAATCATTTTACTTCCAAGGACCTGGCACTCTGTGCTTGTGCTGGAATGAGGACAACCCCTAAAATCTCTGAAATACTTTTAGGGTCATTCTTTCATTGTTTTGATTTATACCATCTGGCTTCTACCCATCCATGTTAATCCCCCGATCAGAAGGTCACTTGGCTACTCTCTTCATTTTTTTCTCCCAAACACATTTTTTTAAATTTATTACAATATGGAAGGGATGAGATTAGTATATTTATAGGAGACATCCCAGAGAGCTATGATGCCCTTTTTAACATGTGAGAACACAGTGAGAGGAAGCTTCTATGAAACAGTGGGCCCTCAGCAGGCATTGAACCTTCTGCCGCCTTGATCTTGGACTTCCCATTCTCAACAACTGCCAGAAGTTAATTTCTGTTGTCCATAAACCATTTGGTTTATGGTATTTTGGTATTAACAGCCTAAATAAACTAAGGCAAGAAAAGAGAACACCCCAAGATGTGGGCAGCATCGGCATGAGTGATATATGATGTGCTAGTGGGAGAGGAAATTCAGAAAGTTGTGTACAGTAGGAAAGTTCCCATGCTAGCTAGTTCAGATGAAGAAGTGAAATTAATAAATTTGGAGCCAGGTACAGTGGTTCATGCTTGTAATCCCAGCACTTTGGGAGGCTGAGACAGGAGAATCACGAGTTCAAAGCCAGCCTCAGCAAAGGTGAGGCGCTAAGCAACTCAGTGAGACCCGGTCTCTACCTAAAACACAAAATAGGGCTGGGGATGTGGCTCAGTGGTTGAGTGCCTCTGAGTTCAATCCCTGGTACAAAAAAAATTAATAAATTTGGGGAAAAGCATGCAAGCACACGAGGAGAGACAGATAAAACAGGATGAAGATAAGGGTAATGGTGTAAAGGACTCACTGTAGTTCTCACTGGCCCAGCAATGAAGTGAGCTGAGAACACAGTGGCATTTTGATCACATGGGGTTAAGTTAATTCCAATTAAAGCAACTAAATTGTGTTTTATTAAACAAAATATTTTACTTTTTATTAAAGCAACTAAACCATATGCTTTAATAAAGTTTTAAAAAGACCAAACTTACTCCTAATTGGCCTAGGCATGGGGTGGGAAGCCACCCCGGGCTGATGTTACTATGAAAAACAAACATGGACATGGATCCACTTTTGGTCAAGCTTGCTGTACCTTAAAGGAAAGTCTAGGGAGATTTGGGGGTAGGGGTGAGAGGGCTGCATGCTTCAGACAAAAAAGGTGCCATTGTTAGGGAAAGAATTTAAGCTCTAATAGAATTAAATAAGTCTAGCTGCCAGAGAACTTGTAAGTGCAGCACTAATCTGTTGTTCTTCTACTGTCTTTGAAAAAATCATGAGCCCTTTTTCAAAGTTCTATTAACAGGAGGAAGGTATCCTGCATAAAGGAGGAGACAGAAGAACCCTACCCTCTGCATACGGGTAAATGAGCAACACACCCACAATACTGAAAGGGACAATGAATAGATGCTTCTGCTTTGGTGCTGGGTGAAGAAGAAATTTAAAAATTTCCTCTGAGTTACATGAGCCACACCCAAGCTTTGGTCTAAATTCATATCATCAATGTGGCCTTGAAAAACCTCAAGCAGAGAATTTATTTTAAAGTGGTTTCAGGTTAGTGGGCCCAAGCAATTTGCAGAAAGAAGGCAACTTAAATCTTTCAGGGAAGGAATTTGTGTCAATCCAGGCTAACAGTGATTTGAAATGCCAGGCTATGAGAAAAATGTACTCTAGAATCTATGGAATAGAGTAGTATTTTTTTTTACCCTTCTGTCAGTGGACATGGAAAGGAAGTGTGAACTTCCCTTGGTGACATGTGAGGTAGCCTTGAGATCCAAATCTAGATGGGTTCCCCCAGGACCCGAGCTTAGATTGTTCTTACTGTTTTATTCTCATCCAGCAGCATCAGGCCTGCTACTGAGAAGAGACCTGGAAGTTGGCAGCAGAAGGCAATGAGCAGGGGGGTGGCAGCCATTAGGCCTTAGTTGTTCCAGTCCAGTAGAGTTCTCAGGGCAGATGGCACACTGCACCCCTGGGTTCTCTGCAGAGAGCAGATCACACACTTCTTCCAAAAAGTCAATAAAAAAAAAAAGGACTAAAAGAGTCCAATGGGCTCAACAACTACATCATTGCTCCTTCGTCCAAGAATAATTTTGATGGAGCAGGGGGGGAAAAGCAGAAAAATTATATTGGGTTGAAGATGGAAAGGAGAATAATCAGGACTCCTGTAGAAACGAGTTAATAATAAGCCCAGTTCTAAATGGGAGGACAGAGATTTTAATTCCCAAACATGGTATTTCTCTATGACTGAAAGTCAAAGAAATACCTTCCTGAAAAACCTTTTTAGCATTTCACTGGTGAGGGAACATATTCTAAAATCCATAGCTATATTGAACCACAGGCTCCTAATACAAACGACTTCTTCATGAGAGTTACGTTAGGTTCTTTAAATTATTATGCACTGAAAGGGCATAATAAACTCTTGTGTGTTGAATGAGTTTATCTTTGGGGTCCAGTGTGAAAGAATGTTTAAATTTATTTAACTGGCTTTGATCCACTAACCAACAGTCATTTGTAGTGTACTAGATAGTTTCTATGCTGCACGTATGATACTTTGTTTCAAAGATACCTGGAATGTGTCTTAAAGTTCTCTTTGTGATTTCCAAGTGAAGAAGTAAAATAGATGTTGTCCCTGCTCTAAGGGTTATCCAGCAAATATCCCATCTTCCTAACCAGAATTAAGAAAAAGAAAAAGATAAAATAAAATAAATTTAAATCACATAGAAAGAAGTAAAGTCATCTATGTTCATAGATGACATGAACTTATCCATAGCAAAACCCAAAGACTTCACACACACACACACACTTTTTGAAATAAACTAATTCGGTTAAGTTTCAGGATTCCAAATCAGCATACACAAATCTGTTGTGTTTCTAGACACTAGCAATGAACATCTGAAACAGAAGTCAAGAAAACAATCCCATTTATAATAGCTACAGAGAATCAAACACTTAAGGATAAATTTAACCAAGAAAGGGAAAGATTTGTACATAAAGAAATTGAAGAAGACATTAAAAAGGAAAAGATGCCCCATGTTTATGTATTAGAGGAACTAATGTTGTTAAAATGGTCATGCCCTTCCATTTATAGATTCAGTGCAATGTCTATCAAAATTCCAATGACATTTTTCACAAAGTAGGATAATAATTTTGAAATTTGTATGAAAAGACTCTACATAGCCAAAGCAATCTGGAGTCATCACACTATCTAATTTCAAAATGTACTATAAAATTATAGAATCTAAACTGCATGGTAATAGCATGAAAACAAGCACATAGATCAATGGAACAGAATAGAGAGTCCAGAAACAGATTCAGACATTGATGGTCAATTGATTGTAGACAACAATGGCAAGAACATAAGAGGAGCCTCTTCAATAAATGTTAGTAGCAAAACTGGATATCCATAAGCAGAAGAATTAATTGGACTTTTATCTCACAATATATACAAAAATCCACTTAAAAGAAATTAAAACTTACATTTAAAACCCTAAACTGTAAAACTTATAGAAGAAAACATAGAGAATAAGTTTCCTGATGTTGGATCTGGGCAATGATTTTTTTTTAAATGATTCCAAAGTACAGGTAGCAAAAGCAAAAATAGACAGGTGGGATTCCATCAAACTACAAAGCTTCCACATAGCAAACGAAACTATCAACAGAGTGAAGATAGAATCTGTGAAATGAAAGAAGATACTTGCAAATCATACATCTGATAAAAGGTTAATATCCAAAACATGTAAGAAACTCAATAGCAAGAAAATAACCCCCCAATTTAAAAAATGAGAAAAGGACCTAAATATACATTTTTCCGAAGAAGACATACAAATGGCCAACAGGTATTTGAAAAGAAAATACTCATTACTAAAAATCAGGGAAATGCAAATTAAAATCACAATGAGACATCACCTTACTCTTATTAGAAAGGCAAAACATAAGTGTCAATAAGAATTTGGAGAAAAGAGTCCTTGTATAATTTTGTGGGAATGTAAACTGATACAGTCATTATAGAAAACAGTATGGAAGTTTCCTCAAAAAATTAAAAATAGAATTTACCATATGATCTAATAACCCACTACTGGGTATCTGTCCAAAGGAAATGAAATTAGTATCTTGAAGACATATCTAAACTCCTATTTTTATTGCAGCATCATTCACAAAACATAGAAACAACCTATGTGTCCATCAACAGATAATTTGATAAAGAAAATTTGGTATAGATGCACAATAGAACATGGTTCAGCCTTAAAGAATGAAATGTTGTCATTGGCAAAAATGCAGATGAACTTGGCGGATATTTCACTGAATAAAATAAGCCATGTATAAACATACAAATACCTTATGATCTTATTTATTAGTGAAATCTGAAAGCGTGGAACTAATAGAAGCCATAGAAGGGTGGTTGTCAGGATATAGGGTTGGGAGAAGCAGGGAGATGTTGATCAAACTGTACAACATTATGAAGGATGAGTAAGTTCTGGAGATATATAAAGTAGGTCAAAATGGCTATAGTTAACAACTGTAACTGTATACTTGAACATACTAAGTAGATCTTAAATGTTCTCACCACACAAAAATATGGTACCTAGATGCAGTGTTAGATATGTTAATTAGCTTGATATTAGTTACCATTTCTCAAATTATACATATCTCAAAACATCATGCTGTACACCTCTAATACATGTGTGTTTTTAAAATTTATTTATTGTACCACAAGAAAACTGGGCAATTAATTAATTAATAATATGGGGGTTTTTTTGGTTTTGTTGTTGTTGTTGTTGTTTTTGGTAAAAGATCTCAGGGCTGCTTTTACTTCCTGGGGACCAAAGGTCAAAGATTAGAGTCCCAGTCAGGGATAGGAATGCTTTGGTGGGCATCTTACTGTTCTGGCCTAAGACCCAGCCAGACTATTTGTGGCTTCCCCTGTGAGAACATGGCAAGTGACTAAAAATGGGAACACAGCAGAGGCCAAATCCTGGTCCAATAGGAGCCTTTTGTATCTAATCCAGTGCCTACTTCCTTCCAGGAAAAAGCATCTAGGTTGTAAAACCATTCACTTTCGGCCAGAAATAAGAAGAAGGGATGAATTAATAATTGTCATGTCTATAAATTTTTTGATCCATAGCCCTTAAATCAATATCTCTTTTCCTTTTGTTTATTTTACTATTTTTTTGCTTGCAAATTATAGATTGAAGCAGGTAACTAGGGTTATGTTCCCACTAGCTTAGTAGATGACTTGAAGAAATAGAATTTTAAAACATTATGTAAGTTCATTTGCCTGGCTAATGTGCCCCAGTGGTTGGATATTATGAGAGTGGTCTATTGTATTCATTTCTTATTGCCACTATAATAAATTACCACATACTTGGTGGCTTATAACACAATATGTTATTCTTTCATAGTCCTAGAAGTCAGAAGTCTAAAATCAGTATGACAGCCACAATAAAGATGCCATCAGGGCAGTACTTTCCCCAGAGATCTAGGGGAGAACCCATTCCTTGCCTCTCCCAGCTTTTGATGGCTCCCAGCATTCCTTGGTTTGTAGCCTCATCACTCCAATCTTCAAGGCCAGTATCTTGAAATCTGTCTCCATTTCCTCTTCACATCACCTTCTCTGTTGTGTGTGTGTCAAATCTCCCAGAGATTTATCTATCTGTAGAAGGATCCTTAGGAACCAAAGCATAACTCAAGATAATGTCCCCACCTCAAGAGTCTTAATTTAGTCACATTCACAATAACCATTCTAGGGATTAGGATTTCAAGGTCCTTTGAAGGCCTATTCAGGGAGGTCATTGCTCAGTCCACTTCTTACCAGTACATACAAACTCACAAACATAAAGGTGGAGGGAGATCAAACCCAAAATTAAGGGACAAACTACTATTCTATTCTTCAAACATTGCCATCAAGTGGTAGTTTTCATTTAACTTGGAAATTCACCTGAGAGGAATTCTTTAGTCATACAATGCTGGATGTATGCTTTAAAAATTAGCTAAAAAAAATTTTTTTCAGTAGTTGAATTTCAAAGTACTTACTTTGAGTCAGCATTTTGTATGAGGCTTTAGGAAGGATTCAATATGGAAATGAGAATGAAACAGAGAACCAGAATCCCTCTGCAACCTCTAACGGTGATACATCCACTCTCACTTTCTGTCAATTCAGGCAATGTTTGAAAAGAAGAGAAACAATCAAGTTGTCCAACCTTGGACTTCAGTATATCCTTAAATTCCCTACTGAAACCATGTGACAAAGGGAATGTCATTTGCTTCTGTATTGGAAAAGAACAGGAGTCCCTGGGGTAATAAAGCTCAACTCAATTCAATCCACAGCCCAAGAAAGGATATAGAATTGGATTCAAAGTTAAACCATATTCCGAATTTAAATGTATTTTAATATCTTAAAATGTCATGTTGGTGAGTCATCCACACAAGTCGGTGTGATGGCCAAGATTAAGGGGTAAGATGGATGGGATGGAAACCATGACCTTAGAATCTGCAACGCCAGAGGAACCCAAGCTGCCCCTGAACCTCAGAGGCACAAAGAAGGACAAAGGCTGCCAATGAGGACTTCCAAAGGAAACATCAATATTTTTTTGGAGGAGTTTACACCTTTTATTTCCACTGTTTTCTCTCTCATTAAATATTTTCTAGTCCTAAAATAGATATGTTGCTCTAAGCGGGTATGAGCAAGAGGTATTCTGGGATTGAGACTAGAAAGCACCCAAAGAGCTCACACTTGCTCTCTCTCTCTCTCTCTCTCTCTCTCTCTCTCTCTGTCTCTCTCTCTCTCTCTCTCACACACACACACACATGCATACACCTTCACGAGTAGCTGAGAGGACTGTGTGAGGACAGTCACATGCTACACCAAGAGTGGAGTGAATCACGAAGTTAAACTGCGCCAACGGTTCCAATCCCAGCTCACCAGGGAATTAAATTGTACAATGAGGAAATGGTTTGTTGGATCACACCCAGAATTTTTTCTTAAAATTTAATTGTATTCCTAACACTGATAAAATATATACATTTTACTTACATTTCTTTGAATATTCCTCCAACCTCCTTTTTTTATTTATTTATTTATATTTTTTTAGTAACTGACAAAAGTGCTCTTGTTGTAATTAATGAAGTACAAAAATATTGGGAAAACACGCCTAAAGGCTTAAATTCTAATTCTATTATTAATATATTCCCTTGGCTTGCCTTTTGAACTCTGCTGCCTCTTGCTTGCAGCTGTGTTTAATGAGTAGAGAGATTATTCAAATGAGTCCACAGCAGAGCAGTAGTGCTGGGGTCCTGGCCATCTCGAGCAGGCATCTCCTGTTACAATCAGGGAATAAGAACAGACCACATTCTTTAGCTACCTGGTCGTGTATGTGAAAAATAATTCTGTAGACACCAGATCACATCCCTAGATTGGGAAAGAAGCAACTAATGATTCTGTGACCCAGCAAAAGCACATCAGAAAGAGCCTTCAAGGTGACAAATGAGAAGGCACCTACACTTGCCTCTACTAGCTTTCAATTTGTCATTACCTGTCAATGATGGAGACTGTTAGTGTCTAATAATGAAAACATGCAGCCTTACAAAATAGTCTTTTTTAAAAAGCATATGGCATTTGCCCCCAACAAACACTGAAATCAGGCATGTTGCAAATGGGCAGGCCAACATTTAATGATTTTTAGGATGTTAAAATGAGTTTCTACTCATGTTAAGATTTAAAAGTAAAAGTAACTCTCTAGGGGAGAAGCCCCAGAGACAGTTACAAAGTTGCCAAGAAAATTTAATAAGAACTAATTTTGAACTGATAAGCATTCAATCCAATATGGTGGGATTAAGCAATAAGAATTCTTCCTGGGAATTTGCTGAGAGATAAGCATCTCATGAATAAGTAAATTCTGAAACAGGAGGCTATGGGGTGTTTATTGATTTTGAAATCATGTGTTTGAGAAATTGCCCTTGAGGAAAAAACTATTATGGTTGATAATATAATAGTTATATTCAGAGACAACCCACTTCTTTGGCTCATGGCAGGACAGAAAGATTACCCCTCCAATATGAAGTTTATAAGCATAAGTTTGATCTGAAAAATCCATTCATTATTATAATCTTCCATTTTCTCATTTCTAGAAGTTAATTTTCAGACATAATAAAAAGTAAAAAATAAAAATGCTAAATCATCAGGTTCCTCAACTCACTAAATACTTTTGCTACAACTGGACTTGAGGGATTTTTTTTTTAAAATGCTGCCCCTGGGGACATCCAAGGGTACATAACCTTCATGCCAATCCTTTATACAATATCATCTATCTTTGCAAACTAAAATTTGAAGGAAAAGTTCTGAGTTATTTCAACAGTTTTAAAACAGTTTTTTTGTAGTTTATCATTCACATTAAAACAAAAAAAGCAAGAAAAACGCAATCTCTTTTAACAATGGTGGAAATATAACTAGGTTTTTGGTAAACTCTGAGTTAGCCAGAAACTTCCACTGTGGCATCCTATGTTTCCTAATAATTGGGGGTTATTTTTTTTTTTCCTAAACTTTCCTCTTTAAGGACTCCTTCAGTTGCCACCTTCGTTTTTTATTGTTATTTTGTGTGTGTTTGTTTTTGATACCAGGGATTGAACCCAGGGGTTCTTAAAAACTAAGCCACATCCCCAGCATTTTTCATTTTTATTTTTATTTTGAGACAGAGTTTCATTAAGTTGCTTAGGGCCTTGCTAAGTTACTGAGGCTGACTTTGAATTTGTAATCCTCCTGCCTCCGCCTCCCAAGCCACTGGGATTACAGGTGTGTGCCATCGCACTCACGCTGCCACCTTTCTTAACTGCTATCTAACAAAAAATGAAGTGACAGGATTCAATTTAGTTGCCACTGTAGACTCGGTTTCTATGACAATACTATCTTCTCTGACTGTATTCGTGATGAATCAGCACGGGGTTCCACATGACTGGTGGGATTCCCATTCGCTCCCATGTACCTCCAGCTTCTGAGGAGGAATGAGTTCTCCTGAGGCCAATACTCTCTCTGTCCTCTTAATTCCCTCCCTTTCTGTCTCTTCCAGGACCACATTACATCAACTGTACGCTCTTCTATTTCTATCCCCGCCTCTTTGCTGGCTTTTTCTCCTTTGCCTCCTTGCAAGCTTAAATAACCTGGCCTCATTAAAAATTAAGGCCATCCTCTCTTAAGTTGCCAGCTTATCTCTGTCTACCTGTTATATGCCAGAGTCTTGAGTAGTACATGCTGGTCTCCATGCTGTCACGCCACATACTTCTTCATTCTTCGATCCATTTTCCACCAGCCCCAACTCACAGCAATGTCTCTTCCACCTCATACTCAGCTGCCTCGAGTTCTCATCAACATCCTCAATCCATCTTTTCACTTTCCTGACCCTGAATTCTCCTGGTTCTCCTGCTTCTGCAAGGTCCTCTTACTGGGCTCTGAGCTTGAAAGGCCCTCCATCTTCTCCTAAGGAAACTATGCATCCTTCAAAGTAAACAAAAAAAAAAAAATGCTACATTTTCCAGAAAATTTCTTGGCCCCATCCAAGACAGGAATCCTCTACACCTTGCACAAAGCTCCATAATAGCTATTAGTGCCTCGAATGGAACTTCCATTGATTTACCAAATATTACTGAGCACCTTCTTGATTCTGGGCACTATTCTAAGCACAAAATACCCTACAATAATAATTTTTTTAAATATTTTTTTAGTTGTTGATGGATCTTTATTTTATTCATTTATTATTTGTATGTGGTGCTGAGGATCGAACCCAGGGCCTCACGGATGCTAGGCAAGCGCTCTACCACTGAGCTACAGCCCCAGTGTCCTACACTAATAATTTAAAGGAGGAAGTTCATTATAGTTCATTGTTTCAGAAGCTTAGTCTATGGTGGGCTGACTCCATGGCTCTGGGCCCAGGTGAGGCAGAGCATCATGGCAGAAGCCATGGTGGAGGAGTACTGCTGCATTCATGGTGACCGGAAGCAGAGAGAGAATGGCCAAGGAGCCACAGTAAAGATGAACCCCTCCAGGTCACACCCCCAGTGACATCTCTAACAGTGATGCCTCGTGTGTCTATAATTACCACCCAGTTAGTCCATGCAACCTAGGATGGACTGATTAGGTTACAGCTCTCATAGTCCAATCATTTTACCTCTGAACATCCCTGCATTAACACAGGAGCTTTCGGGAGACACTTTATATTCAAATCACAACATTCTATCACTAGCCCTCAAATCTCACGTCCATCTCATAATGCAAAATGCGTTTAGTTTGTCTCCAAAATTCTCTATAGTCTTAACAGTTTTAGCATTGCCAAAAAGTCCAAGTCCAAAGTCTCATCTGAGACTCAAGGCAAACTCTTGACCATGAGCCCATGTGAAGATCAAAAATAAGATTTAGATATATAAATATAAATATAAATCTCCAATAAACAGTGGCACAGAGAAAATATTCCCATTCCAAAATGGAGTAATAAGCCCATGCAGTGGCACACACTTGTAATCCCAGTGGCTTGGGAGACTGAGACAGGATGGTCATAGGTTCAAAGCCAGCCTCAGCAACTTAGCAAGACCCTAAGCAACTTAGTGAGACTCTGTCTTGAAATTAAAAATAAAAAGGGCGGGGTTCAATCCCCAGTACCAAGAAACAAACAAAAACTTTCTAGGCATCTGTGAGTGAGCAGGGCACACCTATGATTTCTTAAAGGAGTTTTACACCATTGAGCCTATAACAATGTGCTCTTGCAAATTTTTGAGATAACCTCAAGGCATCTTTCCTATTGTCTCTGTGCAAAGTACGTAGCATCTGTTTAGTGACTATTATCTTTTTAATGATAACAAATTTCTTGGCCCCAGCTTTATAGGAACTTTTCTGGACAAAATGCAAGTTTGTAAAATCCTTTAGTTCTGATTTTTGCTACTAATTTTCATGGCAAACCTGGCTAAAGCCTGCCAGAAAAATCCATACAACTAACCAAATATTGTGCTGCCTTGAAATTTCTCCCATCAGATTAATTAGTTCATCACTTTTCAATTTTAGTCTCATACAAAATCACAGATATGGACACAATATAGACAAGTTCTTTGTCAGAATTTAATATGAATGGCCTTTGGTCCTATTCCCAATAGAGTACTCATTTCCCTCTGATACCTCATGAGCACAGTCTCTACTGTCCACATTCTTATCTCATGAGCTCTCACCAGACTCATCCATTAAGCTCTGCTTACAAGGTTTTATGGCTTTTGTTATCTGCATTTCCAACCTTTTCCAAAATTCTCCCACAAATCCATCACAAAGCTTTCTGAACTACATGGCCACATTCCTCACAACAATGACCCTACTCTTGATATCAATTTCTGTTTTTCAGCTTTTTGTCACTGTGACCAAAATAACATACAAGAAAAAATTAAAGAAGAAAAAGCTTATTTTGCCTCACTGTTTCAGAGACTTAGTCCACTGTAGCCTGACTCCATTGCTCTGGATCCAAAATGAGGCAAAACATCATGGCAGAAAGGCCTTATGGAAGAGTACGACACCATTCAGGGCAGCCAGGAAGCAGTCAAAAAAGAGTAGGAGCTGCAGGAAAAGTGAACCCTTCCAAGCTTGAGCCCCAGTGACCCACCTCTAATAGCCACAACACACCTGCCTAGAGCCAGCACTTAGTCCATTCTAGCTAAGATGGACTAATAAGGCTATAACTCCCATAATCCAATCATTTTACCTCTGAATATTCCTGCATTAACAAAGGAGCTTTTGGTGGATACCTTATATCCAAATCATATCATCTTACCCTTTCCCCAGCTTCTCAGGTACTGTCCTTCAAAGTACAATTCAAGGTCACCTTTAAATGAAAACCAAAAGCCCCTGTCAAAGCAACTTCCCATGTCTTCGGGTTTCCAGAAACATTAATCTGCATCTCCAAATTGTGCCTACTTTCTTCTGTTAAGGTTACCAAAGAGTCATCTGGATATAGTGTGATTATAAGACCCTATAAACCACAGGCTTTCAAATTTTTTACTTCTTGCCTACCTCTCTGACCTCAACTCTGACTTCCAACCTTCTTTGGCAGTTGCTCATTCTTCTTCTACCCAGGACTTGCTCCCTCTAGAAGTTCACTTGATTATTTCCTTCAAATCATTTCAGTCAGAGCTCAAAGAAGTGTGATAGAACTCCCTGTCAGTCATAGCCACTCTCTGTCACATTTCTTTTTATTTTTCATATTAAACATCTTTATATGCATTTTCAATGAACAGTATATATATGTCACATTTCTTATGCTTTTATTTCTTGATGGTTCTCATCATCAGTATCTATTTTTTAAATTTGTTTCCTTGAATGTAAGCTCAGTGATGGCAGAGGCCATGTCTATCTTGCTCATGGCTGACTCCTCAGTGCTCACCATACATAGTAGGACTCAATCAGCATGCATGAATGAATGAAAATTTCATAGCATTTATTAACTTACTGGCTACTTTGAGAATATAGAAATTCCTTTACAGGGTCCCTTTCCTAACAGGTAGTAGTCGCTGAAGTACTTAGTGAATAAATGGAAAAAGAGTTCTTTGGATATATTCTGATGATAAATTCCTATAAACTACTGGCTTTCAGCCCTCCTTCCCATTGGAGTCATCCAAAGAGGTATTTTTTTTTTCAAGTTCCAGTGCTCTGGTACCACCCCTAGAGATTCTGATTTAATTAGTGTGGGAAGGGGCTTGGACATCAATACTCTTTAAAAGGTCCCCAGATGATTCTAATAAAAAGCCAAGGTTGAGAACCACTACTCTAAACCCTACAGGAGAATGTCAAGTCCAAATAAAATGTTGAATTCTGAAAAAGCTCTAGGACATAGCCATTGATTTAATTCTTGAATTGCTCTTCATGAGGAATTGTGAGCAAGTGCCCTCTTTTGCAAAGGCCTGTTAAAAGAGAATACTTTGAAGAAGAAGAAAAAAAAAACTCACTTTGGTGCCATACACTGAAGGACACTGAAGGAGGTAGCCTTTCAAAGCAAACTTTACTTAGACCTATCTATTGTTCATAATTTCTTTGAGAAAAATCATTTGTCTATAACATGTACAGCCCTCACACATTGGCAGGAACAAGTGCTCTCTATCGTAAAGGCATTTGGTAGGACACTTAAGAAATTTGGAACCTGTATGCAAAAGGGTGCCTTGTACCTCTCTCTCATGGTATTAATATGTATTAATATGAATGTCATAAGCCTATTTTGTTCAAGATTCAATAGATCTACAATGGTTTAGGCAGAAAGGGTGTTTGGAAACCAGAAGAAAACCTGAACAAAAGGCATGGGAAAATAAATAAAAGGGTTGAACAAAGTCAGCTCCAGCTCTAATTTGCCTGGAGACATCCTAACACTTGCTGAAAAAATGAATCAAATTTTTGCTACATATATTCAATATTTGTTAATAAGTTGCCAGCTTGCGATTTTCTGTATTTCTTGCACAAGCAGAGAATGGTGTGTGTATCGTCGTACAGACACACTTCAGCATCACACAGAGGCAGCTCTCAGTTTGTGGAGGCACATTCTGGTCTCAGGAGAAGACTGCCCCCAACTTGCAAGCCAGGGGGGAGAAAGACAGCACAGGTGAGATCCATGGGCTTCACGTATTGTCTCAGGGAGGAAAATAATGATTTTTAGAGGCAATTTGACAAGGAATTTCTACCCCGCTAGTCTGGGTTAGCGTTTCTGAATGTGATAAATAACAGGACGCTCAGACAGCCCATTTTTTCTTTATTTTGATACCCTTACAGCAGTAATCATGCCTCTTGTCAGGTGTTATAAAGATCAAGACAAATGTTCCCTATTGCTATTCTGTCAATGCAGCTCAACCCAAGCCAAAGAAAGACACCCCTGCCGGATGTGCAGAATGTACCATTTGTCTTGTCTCCATCACAGATAGGAGCACATCCTGTCCCATCATGATCCTCAGGTCAGAAAAATAGAAATCCTCTCCCAACAGCATTGAGACTCGCTTTGCCTGCTCCAGAAACCAGTGCCCCTCACCCGTTTCCTCTACTCCAACACCAAGATTTATTTTCCTTTTCTGGGACTATCGATTAAATTGCACAATATATCCATAAGGTCAAGTAGCAAAACAATCCTTTTATCAAATAAGAAGAGCTTTGACCTTACTGGGTTGTTCTTTTTTTTTTTCTTTTAATCAGAAGGACTCCACGCAGTCACTTATTGACGCTAGCAATATTTGAAAAACATAAAATAATTTCCAAATATGTGGTTCAGGAATCCATCTGAATATTGTTGATGCCAAAACAGATGGAGCTGGGCTTAATTGTTGAAATAAATTGCCATATGGAACAAAACACAGCTGATTATTGCATTAACACTAATGTTAATACGTTTCATCATTCTGTTGTCATTGTGGCTACAATTGTCACCATACTTTAATCAATATGCTTATAAGGGAGGACAAATTGTGGAATTCAAGACCCAAAAGAGGTTTCAGGGATCACCCAGTGATTTTCCAGATGAGGACACTGAGACAATTGTTCCTATGAAGGTGTATATCCTATCACCTAAAATGAAAGGAATTCTGAAGTTGTAGGGCACAGAGGGGAAAAACATTCACCAAGAGCAAGGCCAGATAATTCAAGATGAAAAGTATCAATACTGCACATGAGCATGATAGGAAATTTGGTGTAAGTAGAGGAAACAGACAGGACTGCCCAATTTGACAAGACTCCTTTTTTATGTTTAGCATCCCTTAGCACCATAGGGTTTTCTGTATGTTCTCTTCTTGAACTTGTGCAGTGATTTCTCACCTAGAAGCTTCTGAGGCCATTCTGCATATAAAATAAACTCCATGGTGGATGACAGGAGGAAAACATAAGCAAGCCACAGGAGATGGTGGGGAGAAGAAAATGAGACAGGAGAACAAAAAGATATCTTTCAGGGCTAGGATTGTGGCTCAGTGGTAGAGCACTTGCCTCGCATGCGTGAGGCACTGGGTTCAATCCTCAGCACCACATAAAAATAAATAAAATGATATTGTGTCCATCTACAACTAAAAAAGTTTAAAAAAAAAAAAAAAGATATCTTCCATTTCCAGGTGTAGCGAGGGGAGTTTTTTCCTCGTGGTTTTTCTCATAACTGTTGATCCTTCCCTGGTCCTCTTTTCTCTGTAAAGTGGGAAATGAATGAGAATTGATCTGAAAAGCTATTTCAAAAGTTATTACAGGATTGTCAGTAATCCTTCTAAACCTAACCCCTGTCCCTTCTGCCACCCCTCAACCCAACACACAAAACCCTTTGAAAAGCTAGTGTTGAAAGTCTGAAGTGAGAAAACAGTAAGTCAGTAGCCACCCCCTACCCTGCTTCAGCTCAAGGTTAGTGACCCAGAAACAAGTGAAAGGAGACCTCCAAATTCTGTGAAAGAAATTGTACAGGTGCATTGAATGGATGCTTCATTCCATGATTCCTGTTTCATCCGCTGCAGCAAATTTTTAAGAGATGTCCAAATCCTTTCATTTTCTTTAGTGACTACCCCTGACAGAGTCTGTTATCAGACTTTTTACCTTTAATTTCCCTTTTATATTATTATTTCTTTTTTTCTATCTTTCCCTACTAGTGTGTCACTTCCTGGGCAAAACAAAAAATATATATAACTATCTACACAACTTTGTGCCTCATACACAATAGTGCAAAATAACTGTTACTGAATAAGTGCATAAATCTAACATTTATTGAGCTTCTGAGTTCTAAGTGCTGCATGAGACAGTGTGTGTGTGTGTGTGTGTGTGTGTGTGCGCGCGCGCGCTTGTGTCTGCTGTATATTTTTTAAGTATGAGTTAGCATAAGAGTCAAGCTGCTGTAACAAGAAACCTGAAAGTACAGGGGCTTACTCAAGATGAAAGTTTATTTTTCTCTCACATAACAGAGGGATGGTAGATAGATGGTTAAATGTGGGTTAGTGGGTCTGATCTGTGAAATCATTGTATCTATCCCTGGGTCTAATGTGTCTCCATTTCCCAGCCAGACAAATGGGGAGCAGGAAAGAGCTAAGAACAAACTGTGAATAATATGTTATTACAGGGCTATTATTTTAAGTCAGAGCAGGGCCAGGATGACTTTGTGTAAGTTGTTTCTTTAAAAACATATTGAAAATATCATGTAGGCTCATTCTGTAGAATTCACCCCTCATTTCCCATGTTCTCACTGCTCGTGTCTACTTGTTTCTTATCATGGCCCCCTCAAGAACTGGAGA
The DNA here is from genome assembly GCA_028644305.1 of Xerus rutilus. Lineage (NCBI taxonomy): Eukaryota > Metazoa > Chordata > Mammalia > Rodentia > Sciuridae > Xerus > Xerus rutilus. Next base: position 20,934,333 of record CM053403.1, on the reverse strand, counting down.
CCCTGAATTCTTTTAGGGAAATGACTATCATAGTCTATCTTTAACTACTTCCTACTGGCAAAGGTTGTAGGCTTAGAGAGTAAGAGTCTCCCATCAGTAGGACATGGATAAGGACTTTAGCATCAGGGCAATCAGGTAAAAGTTAGGAATGTCTACAGAGGAATGGTCTTGGAGCAGTAGTTGAATTTTGACCCTTGAGACTGATTGAGAGGAACAAAATAAAGATGAGATCATAGTTGCACAGTAATATATAAGATAGCAAAGTATGATTTTTCCACAAATAATTATTATCAGAAATACTAGTAACTGTTTTTTACCAAGATGTTTTGAAGAACCAAGAGGCTAACAGGTCTGTTAGATCAGGCTCAATTTGACTCAGGACAAACTTTTGGTGTTGTTTTGACAATATTTTGTGGTAGTTATTATCAGGCACTCAGGCATAAGAACCCTTCCTTTATTCCTTTCTGAGTTTATTCACTTTTTGGTAGGCTTGACATGAGTGACTTCATCTTTATTTTGACATCTCTTATACTCTTACTTTCCCCTTGTATTTGTGAAAGTGTTTCCCAAAAGACATTGCTGATCAGTCGTTCTAGTTGGGTTTTCATTGTCTCTCATTTCTTGGATATATCTGTCCCAGTTGCTGATCTTATTTGGTCTCATGTTAAAGGCAAGTGATTGATGATTGGGAGAATGTGTCAAAATCCCTTTTAGCCACATTTGAACACCAAAGAGTTTTAGAAGGAATGGTTTTTAAGCCAAGCTTACCTGAAGTTCATTGGTAGTTTTAATCTTATCTGTTTTGAAGATAATGACTAGCATCTCAAAACATTGGACCAGATCATTTTGTTAGGCAGGGTACTTCTGCAGAATTTGAAAAGGTAAGAGTCACAAAGTTTTAAAAGGAAAATGCAAAACTGACAAGAACAAAACAAAAACAAATCCAGTTCTTATAGTAATTTTGAACAAGGAAACAATTTTCTTTTACGGTCATATCAACTTTGTCAAAGACACCTATAGAAAAACCAACATGTTTGAAAAGATAGGTCTACCCTTATCAGGAATCTATATGGAAAGATACTTGCTAGAATCTCTGCCATCTTTGCCAATGCTTCACAGAAGAATCAAAGCTGGGGATGTGAAAGATTTAAATTGACCATGGTTAGAGTTTTGATGAGAGGTTGAAACCCTCAGTATGTCTCTGATTTGATCAGATACGATAATTTATGGGAATAAGATTTGGAGTTCTTTGGAGAAATGGAAACAGGCTGAATATTAGTTGCTTTTAGTCCCAGTTTTTCAAGATGCATTTCAAGGGGGAATTTGATGAAATAGGCTATTGATTTCCCATGTGCAAGAGGAAGACAAATAGGGAGCCATAACCAACCACCTTTCCCTTCTACCCACTGATTATCTTGACCGTGGAAAGATATCCCCTTTCCTTCATGGTCTTAGGCTCTTTGACTACTGCTGAGCTTTGAGGTATTCCCCAAAGGAGCATAAGAATCTCATGTATGTTCAGAGAATCTTGTGCCTGTTCAGATTCCATCCCCGACATTTCTGTCTTATCATTAAATTTAGAAGTTATTTGTAAACCTCTTAGGTGTTCCATAGCATTGGGAGTATGTAAGCCTTCCTGCATCCTTCTATCTATAGTATGTATATAAAGGCTGTGCTTTAACCTCTTATGCAAAGAATATCCCTGAGATCTCAATGTAGGTGTGCTTGCATGCTTGAAGGTTTTTCTGTTTGTTTGAATTGGGTTTTGTTTGTTTTGTTTTGTTTTTGTAGAGAGGACATAAGGACTTTGTAGTGAGTTTTCAAATGAATACAATATTCTTGAGTGGAATAAGGTTAGGTAAAATTTCATAGATGATTTAAGATTCAGTTTTCCTAAGTAATTGAAACAGTAATAAAGACAGCAGAAAACCCAAGAAATTATCTTAATAAAATGTAAAATGTCTGCTTTCTAGGCCAGTTTTTGTAAACTTTACCAAAAGCAGATCATTATCTTAAGAGAACCTAAGCATTTTAAATATAGAAAATTAGACTTTGTTTTATATCTGCATTAAATTTTGATTTTTAGAAAACCCTTTAAATAATTTTTCTTAATTGTAGCCAGCCAACAGGATCATACACACAAGATTCTTCCATAAGTTTCATCTTCTACAACCTTATGCAATTTACTCACACCCTGTGAGACTTACTTTACCTTCTGACTTTTCCCCTTTTCTTTTCCCATTTTGGGACAATCCAATGATTTGACTTTAGAACAAAATCTGAATTTGCCACATAAAATCCTTCCTCATCCCTAAATACTCTTTTCTTTTCAACCTTCCTTGCCAAAAATATATCCAAGTGCTCATAACTTTCTTCATCTCCCTCTCATTCCTACTTACTGGTTCCTTCTGCCTTCCTTCTTTCGTTAGATTTACCATTTTGAAAAAATCCTTACAAAGTTTCTGAATTTAGATAAAATTACTTTTTTCCTGGATGAAATAAAATAATCTACACTTAACAATTTTCCCATCAAAACACACCTTCATTTCTTTTTTCTCCCTCTACATGGAATTAACATATTAATTAGAATTTTAAGTCAGTAACTTTTTTAGTGAAGACTCAGAATGGAAGCAAACTTAAACTGTTTTTTATATACCCAAAATTTGTGAAAATGCAATTAATAGACCTAATTACACACACATACACAGATATTACTTTATAAAATTTAAGAAGTCAAGAGTACTTAAATTTATATTTAGCAATTGATGTTTCAGTGTTCTCACTCATGACTCTGATATTTCACCTCTGTCATATACATTTATAAACATTTAGCCCATTTATATTTGCCTAAAAGCATTTATTTCTAGATTACTTTTGAAAACTGAGATACCAGACAGATATAGTTATTTAAGACTGATGTCTTTTCCCATGACGAACAAGGGTGGATAATAATGGCAGTCGCATTTCATGGTGGGGTTTCATGCAAAATAATACATCTAGGTTTGGCAATCGCTATTCCCCAAGTGGGGGCAGTTTTCCAATCCAGCAGATGATGCCAGTAAGGAGGATTTCTGTAATAAGAGGTTGAACAGAGAGGACATTTTCTTCTGGGACTCTATCTATAAGGTATATAAAAAAAGATGGTCAAAGGTTGAATGGTTCCCTTGCCCAAATACTGCACAGAGAACATGAGAGTAAATGTGAGAATCATCATTGATTGTTGAGCACAGTGAAGAGCTGAGAATGCCTTGTCACTCTGAGAGTACATTGTCACACTGAGAGTGCAGTCACCTTAGAGGACAGGCTGAATTAGAGCACAAAACATGAGACTGTGTGCATCTTGCATAAATGAGAGAAGGAAGGGGTTGAAAGAAGAGGCCACAGAAACTTGTTCTCAGAATTCTGAGTCATAGCAGAGGCTGAAGTAAAGAGTCAAGAGTTTGGGACTATGGAGATATGGAGGGAAACGATTTCTTAACTTTAGTTCTTTTAAAAAGAGACACATTTTTTTTTTAAGGAAAAGTAAAAATTTTGGCCAAAGAAAGAGATCCAAGTTATATATTACATTAAAATGAAACAAATCAAGATCACCTGTTTAAGCCTAAGAGCAGATTTGATTTTAGAGACTTTTTCCCCTTTAGTCTCAGTCTCAAATAAGTCTACAAGTTAATTCACAGATATTTACAGTCCAATGAGGATGAACTAAAATAATGTATTTCCAAGTAACCTTGAATAACAAAATTATCTTAGTAAAAGCAGAAAGACAAGAGAAGAGAGAAAAAAACAGAGATCCAAAAGCCATTGTGTTCATTCTGTAATTGAAGTGCAGGAGCTTATGTGTAGTAAGTTATAGCCAAAGAACAAAGCAGAAACAAGCAATTAGGTAAACTTACTAAGGTTGGAGCCTCAGTTTATCTCCTGAAGGGGAGCAAAGTTATGGGAAAGGATAACTGGAGAAGAAGACAAAGGAGCAACCCAGGAATTAAGAGATCCCCTAATTCCAGGGATCCTTGTCTCAATATTATTAGCAAGGCACTGAATACCCCTCATTTTTCATATCCCCACCTCTCACTCAAGATCTAATTGTCTCTTCTGCAGCATGTTTTGGAAAAAGAAGGTAAAAAGAAAATATACTTTGAACTTAAAAAAATATAAACAATTGATGGGAATCTGAACTATATTAGTTAGGTGTTAGTGTCCCAAACTTAGGACTTAAAACATTCTCTGGATGAAAGTTTTGGGGTAGGCTCAGCTGGGATGGGTCCTCTCTGGACTGCATGATGTTGGCTGGGCTCAATCCTGCACTTGTCAGCTGGCTGACAATGCCTCATTCCCATGTCTGGTGGAAGCTGGCTCTTGGCAAGGGTAACAGTAACTGACCATATGTTGTTTGTTATTCATCAGGTGAGCCTGATGCTCACATGGTTATGGTCCCAAGGCTACCAAAAACAGTAAGGGACAGCAAGGTTCTGAGCAGAAGTGCTTGTCAAAGTTCTATTTGACTCCCATGTGCTAATGTCCAATTGGCCAAAGCAAGTCACATGTCCATGCCCAAATTAAGGAATGAAGAAATAGATGCCACTTTCCTCTCTCTCTCTCTCTCTCTCTCTCTCTCTCTCTCTCTCTCTCTCTCTCTCTCTCATAGTGAGATTGAACCCAGGGATGCTGTGACATTAAGCTACATTCCCAGTCCTTTTTTACTTTGAGACAAGGTCTCACTAAGTTGCTTAGGACCTTGCTAAATTGCTGAGGCTGACCTTGGACTTGAAATCCTCCTGCCTTGACCTCCCAATTCACTGGGATTACAGGTATGCACCATCACGCCCGCCCATCTAGATACCATTTCTTAATGGGAGTTGCAAAAAAGTCACTTCACAAAAGAGCACACATATAGGAAGAGGAAGAATTTCTGAATATATTTGCAAACAATCTACCATGAAAGCTAGACTCACAGTATGCAAAACGTATCACAGAACATTCTGCAAAGCTATATAAGGAAGGTATTTTCTAAAACTGTTTGCAAAATTTTGTGAAAAGAATAATTAAATGTATATTATCTGTAGCTTCAGAAAATGTGTGAATACAAGTAGAATGAATCACTTCATTCTCTAATTTAAGAAATAAAATTAACTCATTTTTAAAAGTATTATGTATTTTAAAAAGTAAGTAAACTTTTTCTGAAAGCATTATGAAGGTCAAATCTAAATTTCTGGTTCACAAGGCTAATGTTACCCAGCAAGAAAATCTGTTGACCTGAGTGAATAAAATTATATAATTTCTAAAGATACTTGGAGGATGTTGTACACATCACCACCAATTCACCTTTCTAAGTTAATTCTTTAAGTCTCTACTGAATACCTACCACATACTAAACCTATGGCAATTCTATAAGGACAGGGGACATTATAATACCATGCATTTAGAAATTGTTGTGGATTTTTTTTCTATTTTATTTTCTTATTAAATCACTTACAAAGTGAGTCTACTCAGGGTACACCCACTGTTTGGTGACAGAACCCGGTAAGAAGAGTGCTTTACTGAAACTATCAAAGCTTCAAACAGTGCTGGCACCAAGAACAAAATTCAAATCTTCCTTCCCTGTGCACTGGGGCAGAGAAGACAAAGAGAGGAGAGGGTTACAGAGGGACAATTCAATAAATGCCAAAATGAGATCATGAAGAATTAGGTACAAGTTACAAAATTAACTTCACGTGGTTCACATACACTTATTAGTAATGGGCTTCTAAAGGTTTTTCATCAGAATAAATCAAGTCCTTACCATACACTCTAAGGCCCTGCAAGACCTCGAAATCCCTTGGAGTCTGCCTGCTATCATCCCCTCTCCCTCTGTAGGTACTCTGCCTCACTGCTCTTCCTCAACAACACCTCAGTAACCTCAGTGTACACCTCTAGTTCCCTCCAACAGGACTATTTTTCCTTCCAGATCTCTGGAAGCCTCCCCTCAAGTCTTAGCTCAAACATTACCTGACTAGAGAGACCCTTTCCATCAAGCTACCCTCCTGCTCTCATGCTCTGTCCTCTTAGCACACTTCTATTTTCTTTGTGAGTCCCTACCATCACCTGATTTGATGTGCATTTATTGGCTACCTGTCCTTCTAGAGTTCTTTAGGAACAGGTCTATTTTTGTTCATTATTTGATCCTCAGCACTTAGGACAGTGTCTGACACATAGTAGTGAATGGATTCTTCTTCACTGGCCTATATTTATATATTAATGCATTCATGTGTGCATATGTGTATGAAGGGAAATACAGATGCATATTCATCTACATCAATAAGGAATAAGTGCTACAGTGTGGTCCTGGGCTTCATTAACAATCTCTTCCCATCAGGACACCACTGTCACTCTAAACTTGCCAACTTTATGTTTCTACCTGATTCTGGTCTCCATATGTGACTATTGCCTCAGTCTTCTCTGATTGATTTCTAAGTTGTATTTCACATGAATTCATGAACTTCACCTTCTTTTGTCATACTGGGGTATAACTAGTTAAACAGAATCATCATGACCTGCAATTGTTTCAAATGAACCCTTTCAAGAGCCTGGACCCAGAACACACCTGACTTGAGCAGGAGCCAGGAACATCATGCCCTCCAGGGAGAGGAAAACCATGCTGCTGCTCCCTGTCCCCACCCAAACTGCCTCCATCTTGGGACACTGCAGCCACCAGCATAGCCCTTCCCACTTGGTAACCTACGCTGTGAACAATGGTCAGGGACAGCTGCCTGTTGTAGCACTGTGTGCCACCACTGAGCAGGCCACCCAACACCAGCATACAGCCAATCCTTCCAGCCTCACCTCTGAAAGTGGTTTCCTCCAGCTTGGGGCACCTCCACTGCCATCTGAGGTTACCTCTGCTGTCACCTCCACCAACTTTAGTTGAGTCAGTTTTTATTTAAGGACACCAACCAGGGCCTGGAAGCCCAATATCAAGATTCCTACAGACTAGACGCTACTGCTGACACCAACTAGGGACATGGCTGCTTCAATCAAGGGACAACAGCCAAGCCCTGGAAGATCACCACTAAGGTCTATGTGGGACTGGTTGCACCAGAAGTATCCTCACTAGGAGTGCTAACAGACACCAGCCTGTTGCAGAGGCAACAGGGAGCCTTGTGTGGGATTGCCTCTCTTATTTTAATTCCTGCTAAGAGCCAACTTCTTTTGATTCCCCTTTCACTCATCCTATAATCTAATACCTCTATATTCTCACACCTTACATCATAAACATCACATCCTAACCCCTGATTCTTTCTCTGCCCATCATTAGAAACTGAAAACCTTATGCAAACCTACTGGATATATGGTAGAAGACAACCAAACTCACCATTTCTGTTCATAGTGACAAAAGTGTAAATGTCTACATAGGAGCTAATTTATTTATGGCTTTCTATTGGTTGTATGGGGTGCTGTAAACATTAATCTCTCCCTTAAAGGTGAGGTATTGATAACCTGCAGGGACACTTCAAGATTACAGGGTAGAAACTGCAATACCTCAGATCTGCACTGCAAGAGCGGGAGACACATAGACAACATGAAAAAATGAGGGAGGAAAGTGCCCCAAACAAACCAAGATACTACAATAATAGAATCCATTCACAGAGCTGTATGAAATGTCAGAGGAGTTCACAGTATACACAATTAAAATAATCTGTGAATTAAAGAATGACCTAAGTGAACAAATACAGGCAAAAATTGATCACTCCTACAAAGAGATGAGAGCAAATACAGGCAGCAATTGATCATACCAACAAAGACATAAGAGAGCAAATACAGGTAGCAAAAGATTACTTCAAGAAAGAGATAGAGATTCTGGGGAAAAAAGCCAAACAGAAATCCTTGAAATGAAGGAAACAATAAACCAAATAAAAAACACAAAAGAAACATCACAAACAGACTAGATCACTTGGAAAACAGAACCTCAGACAATGAAGACAAAATATACAATCTCAAAAATAAAGTTGACTACACTGTGAAGATGGTAAGAAACTATGAACAGAACATTTGAGAATTATGGGGTAGTATCAAAAGACCAAATCTAAGATTTAGCAGGATAGAGGAAGGCACAGACTTTCAAACCAAAGGAATGCACAACTTCTTCAAAAAAATAATACAAGAAAATTTCCCAAACACAAAGAATGAATTAGAAAATCAAGTACAAGAGGCTTACAGGACACCAAATGTACATAATTACAACAGATCTAAACCAAGGCACATTATAATGAAAATGCCTAGCATACAGAATAAGGATAAAATTTTAAAGGCCACAAGAGGAAGGAATGAAATAACATATAGGGGGAAAACAATTTGGATCTCAGCAGATTTTTCAACCCAGACCTTCAAAGCCACAATATCCTGGAACAACATCTACCAAGCACTGAAGGAAAATGGATGCCAACCAAGAATCTTATATCCAGCAAAATTAGGCTCTAGATTTGACAACAAAATAAAAACCTTCCATGATAAACAAAAGTTAAAAGAATTTACAGTGTGAAAGCCTGCATTACAGAACATTCTTGGCAAAATATTCCATGAGGCAGAAACGAAAAACAACAATGAAAATCCACAAAGGGAGAAACTACACTAAGGTAAGGCCAATCAAAGGAGAAACCAAGTCAAGTGAAAAACCAAAAATAAACCAAAATGACCAGGAATACAAATCATATTTCAATAATAACCCTGAACAGGAATGGCCTAAACTCACAATTTAAAGACATAAACTGACAGATTAGATTTTTTAAAAAAGACTCCAAAATATGCTGCCTTTGAGAGACTCATTTCACAAGGAAAGATATCTATAGACTAAAGGTGAAAAGGTAGGAAAAAAAGATCACTCACGTGGACAGTGTAAACAAGCAGGGGTTTCCATCCTCATATCAGATAAAGTGGACTTCAAACCAAAGTTAGTGAAAAGAGACAAAGAAGGACATTTCATACTACTCAAGGGAATCATACATAAACAAGACATAACAATTGTAAATACCTATGCCCCCAAAAATGAGGCATCGATATATATCAAACAAACCCTTCTCAACTTCAGGAATCAAATAGACCACAACACAATAATACTGGGTGACTTTAATATACCTCTCTCACCACTGGATAGATGTTCCAAACAAAAACTAAAAAAAGAAACTATAGAACTCAATAAAACAATCAATAATTTAGACTTAACAGACACATATAGAATATTCCATCCATCAACAAGTGAATACTCTTTTTTTCTCTGCAACATATGGATTCTTCTCCAAAATAGACCATATGTTATGCCACAATGCAAGTCCTAGCAAATACAAAAAAATAGAGATACTACCCTGCATTCTATCTGGCCATAATGGAATTAGAAGACAGGAAATAGTAATAAATCATGGCAGAAATTAATGAAATTGAAACAAAAGAAACAATTCAAAAAATTGACAAAACAAAAAGCTGGTTCTTAACCAAATGCCGAATGTACTCATTGATAAGTGGATGCTGATCCATAGTGGGGGAAAGGACACGGGAACAATGGAGGAACTCTGTTCACAGGGGTGTAAGGGGGGAGGGTGCATGGGGACAGTGAAAGTGGTGGAATATGATGGTCATCATAGCTCTAGCTTTATGTATGACTGCATATGTGTTGTGATTCTATATCACTTACAACCAGCAAAATGAAATGTTATCCTCCATCTGTGTACAGTGAATTAAACTGCACTCTGATATCATGTAAACCTAAATTTAAAACAAAGCTGATTCTTTGAAAAACTAAATAAAAGTGATAAACACTTAGCCACCCTAACAAAAAAGAAACAAGGAGAGAGAAAACTCAAACTACTAAAATTTGAGATAAAAAGGAAATATCATGACAGACACTATTAAAATACAGAAGACAATTAGAAACTATTTTGAAAATTTAAACTCCAGTAAAATAGAAACCTCAAAAACACTGTATGCATATAGGCATGCAAACACTTTTTTTAAAAATCTGTATGTGTATATTGTATTTATGTGTATATGTGTTGCATGTGTATGTACAAAAGTGAATCACTGGAGTGCTTACTAACAGTATTGAGTTTAATAAATGTTATTCCTTTCTTATAAAAATAAAAAATTTTAAAAACTGACAAGTTTGTAGAGGCATATGATCTATGCAAGCTGAACCAGGAGGACATATACAATTTAAACAGATTAATATCAAACAAGGAAATAGAAGATGCTATCAAAAGCCTACCAACCAAGAAAAGCCCAGAACCAGATAGATTCACAGCTGAGTTCTACAAGACCTACAAAGAAGAATTAATACCAATACTCCTCAAACTATTCCCTGAAGAGAAAAGGAAGGAACCCTTCCAAACTCATTCTAGTAGCCTACTATCATCCCAATACCAAAACCAGCCAGAGACACGTCAAGGAAAGAAAATTTCAGACCAATATCCTTGATAAACATTGGTGCAAAAATTCTCAATAAGATCTTGGCAAATCATATCCAAAAATATATTTAAAAAATAGTGCACCTTGATCAAGTGCAATTCATTCCAGGGATGTAAGGTTGGTTTAACATACAGAAATCAAAAAACGTAATTCATCACATCAATAGACTTAAAGATAAGAATCACATGATTATATCAATTGATGCAGAAAAAGCATTTGACAAAATACAGCACACTTTCATATTCAGTACACTAGAAAAACTAGGGATAGTAGGAACATACCTCAACATTGTAAAAGCTAGCTATGACAAACCCAAGGCCAACATCATCCTAAATGGAGAAAAATTGACAGCATTCCCTCTAAAAATGGGAATAAGACAGGGATGCCCTCTTTCACCACTCTTATTCAACATAGTTCTTGATATTCTAGCCAGAGCAATTAGACAAGATGAAAGAAATTAAATGGACATGAATAGGAAAAGAAGAACTCAAACTATCACTATTTGCAGACAACATGATTCTATACTTAGAGGATCCAAAAAACTCCACCAGGAAACTTCTAGAATTAATAAGTGAATTCATCAAAGTAGCAGGATATAAGATCAATACCCATAAATCAAATGCATTTCTATACATCAGTGACGAATCCTCTGAAAGATAAATTAAGAAAGCTACCCCATTCACAATAGCCTCAAAAAAAATAAAATAAAATACTTGGGAATTAATTTAACAAAAGAGGTGAAAGACCTCTACAATAAAAACTACAGGACACTAAAGAAAGAAATTGAAGATCTTAGAAGACAGAAAGATCTCCCATGCTCTTGCATAGGCAATATCAATAGATATAATTGTCAAAATGGCCATGCTACCCAAAGTGCTATACAGATTCAATGTGATTCCAATTAAAATCCCAATGTCATTCCTTATAGAAATAGAAAAAACAATCATGAAGTTCATTTGGAAAATTATTTAGACAAAGCAATCCTTAGCAGAAAGAGTGAAGCAGGAGGCATCACAATACCAGACCTTAAACTCTACTACAAAGCTATAGTAACAAAAATGGCATGGTATTAGCACCAAAATAGATATGTAGACCAATGATAGAGAATTGAACACACAGAGAAAAACCCACATAAATACAGTTATCTCATACTAGACAAAGGCGCCAAAAACATATATTGGAAAAAAGGTAGCCTCTTCAACAAATGGTGCTGGAAAACTGGAAATCCATGTGCAACAAAATGAAACTAAGCCCCCATCTCTCACCATGCACAAAACTCAATTCAAAGTGGGTAAAGGACCTAGGAATTAGACCAGAGACCCTATCTAAGCCTAATAGAAGAAAAAGTAGGACCAAATCTTCATCATGTCAGATCAGGTCCTGACTTCCTTAGCAAGACTCCTAAAATGCAAGAAATAAAATCAAGAATCAATAAATGGAATGGATTCAAACTAAAAAGCTTTTTCTCAGCAAAAGAAACAATCAATACCATGAAGAGAGAGCCTATATTTGGGGAGCAAATTTTTGCCACACACACATCAGATAGAGCACTAATCACCAGGATATATAAAGAACTCAAAAAACTTTATACCAAAATAAATAAAAACCCATCAATAAATGGGCTAAGGATCTCAACATACACTTCTCAGAAGAAGAAACACAATCAATCAACAAATATATGAAAAAATGTTCAACATCTCTAGCAATTAGAGAAATGCAAATCAAAATTACTCTAAGATTTCATGTCATTTCAGTCAGAATGGCAGTTATCAAGAATACAAACAACAATAAGTGTTGGCAAGGATGTGGGGGAAAAGGCATACTTATACATTGCTGGTGGGACTGCAAATTGGTACAGCCAATCTGGAAAGCAGTATGGATATTCCTTAGAAAATTTGGAATGGAACCACCATTTGACACAGCTATCCCACTCCTTGGTCTATACCCAAAAGACTTAAAAATAGCACTACAGTGACGCAGCCACATCAGTGTTTATAGCAGCATAATTCACAATAGCCAAACTCGTGGAATCAACCCAGATGTCCTTCAATAGATGAATAGATAAAGAAACTGTGGTATATATACACAATGGAATATTACTCAGCATTAAAAGAGAATAAAATTATGGGATTTGCAGGTAAATGAATGGAGTTGGAGAATGTCATGCTAAGCAAAGTAAGCCAATCCAAAAAACCCAAAAGCTGATGTTTTCTCTGATAAGTGTATACTAATCCATAAAGGGGAATGGTACATGGGATGAGTAGAGGAAATTTGGATAGAGCAAAGGGAAGGTTGGGGAAGGGAGAGGGCATGGGAAGAGGAAAGGTGATGGAATGAGATGGGCATATTACCCTAGGCACAAATGGTTTGACTCTACTTTCTGTACAACCAGAGATGTGAAAAATTGTGCCCCATGTATGTACAAAAAATCGAAGAGCATTCTGCTATTATGTATAGCTGATTAGAATGAATGAATGAATGAGTGAATAAATAAGTAGAAAAAAATGCACCCTTTCAAGTTAAAAGAATTTCTGCCTTGAAATACATAGATGGTGTCTGTGATGGCTATTTGTATTGATCTAGTTGGTCCTTTTCCTTTTTAATGTTACATGAGCCCAGGCAATGATGAAAGACAATGCTCCCTCTACCACAGATGGCACATTATAAAATGCCCCCTGCAAAATCCCTGCTCCACAATACCTATTGTAGCTGTATAATGAAGAGGTTGAATGCACCTCCCAATCTGTTGGCTTCCTATAAGAAAAAAGAGTCTTTCAGATTAATTATTGCTTGGAAGCTTTTCCCTCATCATCAAACAAAAGCTATTTGTTGTGTGATTGTTTTCTGCCTCTGAAAATGCCCCCCACCTTAAATAAATGGGAATGAAAGCTTCTGGCTTTTCAGCCAGCTGATAGCTTGCCATTTAACCCTTCCCTGCTTAGATGCAAGTGAGTTGGATACAGGAGGATCGCCACAGAGGGAACCCAATAAACATAGCAAAGTGAACAGGGACCACAGCAAGAAGAAAAAGCTGCATCAGATCGGTCATAGAATTTATGACAGCAATCGGACATGGTGGTGCAAGCCTATAATCCCAGCCACTCAGGAGGCTGAGGCAGGAGGATCGCGAGTTCAAAGCCAGCCTCAGCAAAAGCGAGATGCTAAGCAACTCAGTGAGACCCTGTCTCTAAATAAAACACAAAATAGGGCTGGGAATGGATGTGGCTCAGTGGTCAAGTGCCCCTGATTCCAATCCCAGGGACCAAAAAAAAAAAAAAAAAAAAACCAGAATGTATGACAGCAACTATTTTCCAAGTTCTCAATTCTGTGCCTTCTCTGGGCCCAAAAACTCACTTCTTCAATTTAAAGTCCTATCATCTCTTACCCAGACTATTCAAAGGCCCCTTAACTATTCTCCCCAACTTATTCTCCTTTAATTTCTTCTCAACAGAATCACTTGCCAAGGATCATTTGTCCCAACTCACAAATGGAATCCTATCTACCCAACAACCTTCAACACTTCTATTCCTGTGAGAGAAAGACCCCTTAGCAAAACACTGCAACTCCTCCTGACTCCATCCCAAGCTGCTCTCTCAACTTCACCTCCCACTTCACCTCCCACCTCCTTGAGTCTCAGCTTTCCAGCTGAGGACAGCTGCCATCTTCCCAGCCTGGCACCTCTCCTTCTATCAAGAACTCCTTCCCTTAATACCAACTCATGTCTCAATGTCCTAATTGAGACCTGGACCTAATTCAGACCTTTTCTGGTCCTTTCCATTGAAATTAATTGCTCTTTCCTCCAGGTTCCACCTGACTTTTCAATGTCTCCTCTATCGAAAATGTATGGCACTCTGCATTGTTATGGATGTATATTTTTATCTACCCTGCTAAATTGCCAGCTCTTTAAAAGCATATTCATCTCTGTGTCCCTTATGGGACTTGTACTTTGTGTTTGTTAGGCATGATTTCAAAAGCTGCAGGTGCGTTAGTAATTTTTTTTTTAATCTTCACAACTCCAGGGAGTAAGTACTTTTATCCCTGTTGCACAAATTAGTAGACCAAGGAATGGCAAGTTAGGCAGTTTGTCTACCTTCACACAGCTGGTAAGTACTGAAATTAGTCAATCTGACTCCAGAGTCCATATACTTATACACTACACTAAATATATATTTAAATCTATCCAAACAAAAGCATTGAGATGCTTCCAGAGACTGATAGAAAATGCTATAAAAAGCAGGTGATAAGGCAGGAGCAGTGGCACAAGCCTGTAATCCCAGCACTTAGGGAGACTGAGACAGGAGAATCGCGAGTTCAAAGCCAGCCTCAGCAAGGGCGAGGCGCTAAGCAACTCAGTGAGACCCTGTCTCTACATAAAACACACAAAATTGGGCTGGGGATGTGGCTCAGTGGTCGAGTACCCCTGAGTTCAATCTCCAGTACCAAAAAAAAAAAAAAGCAGGTCATAGAAATATTAAAGAGGAACTCAGATTAAAGTCCAGAGAAGTTAAGCTGCTTACCCAAGTTTGCACAGCGAGTAGCTGGTCCACAAAATGATATCTGGGACTCCTGAGACTGGTGCCCCTATGGAGCGATTGGACAAGAAAAATAAATGAGAAATGTAGTTGAGTCTCATGTAATTGTAAGAAGTAATGAGGAATTCAGGCAAAGATGGGTCTCAAGACACTGCACGCTCACTCCCTAATAAACACACCTCTACAGATGAAATTTCCTAAACTATGAAATGCAAAAACTTCAATCCACAGATTCCAGTGGGATCATGGGCAGGATGCAAATGGGTAGAACATAAAAAACAATAGCAAACTCTTTCTTCAGTACTTACCATGAGTTCCGTTAGCATCTGATCTAATTTTAATCCTCCCAAACAACATTTCATTAGTGTTAGCCTCGTTCTACAGAAAAGAGAACAGTTTCAGAGAAATTAGAAAATTTCCCCAAGGTCAATGAGCAGAGGAGAGGAACCACTGGGATGCAGATTCCAAATGGGCGGATTTTTCAGAAAATTCAAGTTTATTCCTTGAAACTCTACCACCATTTTGGATTTGAGCACTTTTTAAAGGTTGTACACACTTGCTCACCTTCTAAAGAAGACTGGAAAATATTTTAATATTTTACTTGGTCCCCAAAGTCATCGCTATGTATGTCCCTGTACCCTGACTCCTTTCAAAATGGTTGTCGAGAGACAGTTATCACAGGACAAAGCTTCATGGAGGCAGATATGTGGAGCGTCTGACAATTCATGGTCTCTTGATCACTGTTTTCTTAGTGCCTTTACCTTTCTTTATAGTTTTCTCATTCTTTCTCTCATTAAAGCACAGCAGCTGCTATTTCTGGCTGTTCCATGTCTCCATCATCCTCACCTGTGTCTGCCATGGGCTGGGAACCACATAACAGGCATCATTAGAATTGGTCAAAATTCAAAGTTATGGCATTTGAGTAAGGGACTGGGATACTGCAACCCAAACACAGTGTCCACACGGAGGTGAAGCCAGGCCTTTTCTTTTGTCTGGTCAGAATCCTTTTCTTCAGTTGTGATTTTGATTTTTGAGATCTTAGACAAATGCTGTGAGTGATGGTGCAGGGGGTTGGGGGTTGGAGGATGACAATAAATGACCTTGCGCTAATAGAATATTTTAAGGGTAAATAAGAAAGCAAACCTTTTTAAAGAAAATAATAATATAATATTTTTAATAGGATCAGATTATCAAAATTCAAATATTTCTTAGTCTTTATTAATATTTAGAAATATTCTATGGGAAGATTAAAGTACCCAGACCTTAGACCTAGAAATATCTAAGCTATAATTTCTGTCCTCTGTTTTCTGACAATTGACTTTGGACAAGTTACTTAATTTCCCTGAGCCTCCATTTTTTAAAATTTTCATATCTCAAATTGTAGTTGATGATAAAGTCTATCTCATAAAGTATGTAAAGTGCCTGATATAACAGCTAGCTTCAAAACCCTGTCTAATAGAGTTGAGATTATATTTTTATTACTTGAACTTAAAATATGCTTAACCTTAAAGTTACATTTATGATCTAGAATTTATAACTCATAATTTTATAGCAACAAAAAAGATCAAAGAATTCATGTTATCTCCTTAGAAACTCTGAAGCTATCAGCATGTATTTGTATGGAATATTTGAATGGCTTGAATTTGCCAATCAACATTTAAGCCTGAATTTTATAGCTTAAATTTAGAAATTTCTTGCTAAATATCTGTTGGATGGATACATAGATGCATAGGTGGATGGGAAGAAATTCTTAGTCTTGGACACAATGTTAGTATTGTTAAAAGATGGATTTGAGGATGGAGCTATATATAGTATGGGGTAGAAATCTATTTTTGCTAAATTAATTAATTTCTAGCTACATCATTAGCTTTATTGAATATAACAGCATCCATTTGGCAATGCCCAGTTGCACCCGTGTTGAAAGTAGGCCGTACCTTAGCAACATGGCACTGGAAGGAAGAAGAGAAAAGCCAAGCAGCGTGAGAATGGAAATGGAAGTAATGCAGAATCTGGCGTAGCCATGGAGCCTGGTCCATGGGAAGGCAATTAAGTAGTTTAAGACTTAGAAAGAATCCAAGAAGTAAAGCAAACTTGACATAATTCAGGAAAACCATTAATCCTAGGTCAATCGATCTGAACAGATAGAGCACACAGCAATGGAAAAGTCGAAAAGTAGGAAACTCTCAAAATATGGAAGGACAGTAATGGTGACCCAAGAAGATCTACATATTCCCTATGGAGTCAGGGCCTGCAGCCTGAGATTGCAGGATTAATGCTCCAACCCTCGGGGAAAGGGTTTGCAAAAATCTGAACAGGTTGATGAGCCAATGGGCAGAGAGACATGGCTGACAGAAGAGTGGGGACCAAGGCAGAAGCCCATCAGAAGAAAGATGCCAGGCTAGATAGAAGAGAAAGAGTAACCAACAGCCACTTGACAGAACTGTGCCCATCCCAAAGTTGTAACTGTTCAGAAGATTCAAGGACGCAATGTGGCCCAGCCTCCATGCCGGGCTCTGTGTCTTTCAAATTCTCCAAATAGGGAAAGTGAGTCTGTATCTCTTCCTCACTTGAGATTAGCTTTAGAATCAGGACATAGCTCATGCTGGGTAAGGAGAATAAACATAACGAGAAATTGGGAATAAACATAACGAGAATAAACATAACGAGAGTAAGAGAAATAACACTGATATGTTTTTGATGTGAACTTATTTTGAAAAGATCTTTTAGAACCAGAACCAAGTCTTCTTTGACCATTCATACCCTATAACCCAGTCTTGCACAGGTCGACAATGTCTTTAATCCTTAACAAAAGTTTAAAGGAATCTATACTCATAGGTACAAATTGAATACTACAGTTGCTACTTAATTGTTAACATATGGAACTTACTTTTTTCCCTACTATGTATCTATAGACAGGAATATCCTTCCATAGCATCTTTTTACTCAAAAATATTTTCATAAGTCAGATACAGGAAAACAAACACTGTATTATCTTCCATGCAGTGGAATCTCATAGAAACAGAGAATAGAAAGGCAGTTACCAGGAGTTGGCAGCAGGGAGATGGAAAGTACAAAGACATAGAAACAGATATTGATCAAAGGATACAAATTTCAGTTAAAAGATGAACAAGTTCTAAGGATCTAATACACAGCATGTATTAATTAATTTGATTAATTAATTACATTGAAATCACACAATGTATATCAAATCATCCCACTGTATATTTTGAATATATTCCATCTTTGTCAATCTAAAAACATCTTTTTATTTTCAAGAGGGAATAAAAACATTTTCATTGCTTCTGAACTTTTCTCTTCTGTTCTTTCATTTCTTCTTAGAGAAAAATGTCATTTCCATACCATTTATCTGCTAATCTTAAATCTTCTTATTAAAAATATTTTGACCCATGTAGATTAGCACTTGGAACTTCGGCATAATTTTCTTTTTAAAATAGTACTAAATTGAATTAAATAAGCATTTATTTAGCACCTACTATGAATATTAAGTACAAAGGATACAAAGGAGTAGGAAATATTTGGAGTAAATATAATTATAACAAGTTCCCTGTCCTCAAGAAGCTTTAAAACTAGTCAAATGAGCTAATAAAAATAATGAAGTATGCTGAGGTTAGACCAAACAAATAACATAATGAAAGTACAAAGACATGGAAACAGAAGCCATCAAATCCTAATCAACACATATATACTATCAATCTCAACATCACCTGTGTGCTTCCTGGACCCTCCGACAAATTGCATTTACTCCCTCCTCTGGCATTTATGCCAGCCTCTCTGAAGATAGTTTCTCAGACTACTGTCTTGTTTACAAGTCACCGATCCTTTAAAACTCCTTTCAGGACTTTTGTGTTCCTGGCATAGGGTCTTGGACATAGGGTGCACTTAATCTCCCTTTCTTGAGTTTAACAGAAACATGCACACAAAAATGAATACTTTTTGTTGGAGGAGATAATAATTTTCTGAATATTTGGTTATCAAATATTTCCCCCAAGCATTCATGATTAACATGCTGAATTAGAGATGGTTCATCTCTCACTAGTTTCAAAACAACTGCTTCAGCTATTTTTAATGAAGAAAATTACAGAATCATTATTCAATTTCCTCATACAGCAGCACTAATAATTTGAAAGAAATATGTAAATAAATTGCTACTTTAATATATGCAATGCATAATATCTATAAATAAAATTTTTCCATATCTAGGTATAGAAAATATTCAACAAAGTTATGACCAAATAACAAAAGCCCACTCTTGGCAAAAGACAATAAATATAGTCATTTGGTTACTGTTTTAGACCAATATTTAAATTAATTAAAAGAAAAGGCAATAATGTGTGTCATGCTTATTAATTTAAACGAATTAAAATCTTGAAAATTGAGGCTAAATCCAGAATGTGGAACACTGAAACCAATAAATGCATAATTTCCATTAAGATATATTCCTCTAAGGCATAGAATACAGAGTTTTGAGTTAGATATTCCATAATATTTCATATATTTCCTGGGGCCAAAGGCTGGCATCTGGTTTCCACATTTAAAGTCCCTGGATCTTCCAACTTTGCAAAATATTTCCCCAGAAAGTATGATAATAAATAAAAATTGTTGGTTAAATTATTTTCCTCTTAATTTGACTGTGGTGGGCCTCAGGCCCTAATAAACATGTGTTGGAGGAAGGAAGGGAGAGAGAGAATGAGGATTTTAGGCGAGAAGGAAGGGAAAAAAAGGATTTAAAAAGGGGAAATGGATTCCATTTTATTCACTGGATTTAATTTTTTTTAATCTCTGGAAAGTATTCTAATGGAACAGTGTCCTAAGAGGAGAAACATTGAAGAAAATCTACTAAATCGTGACAAAAAACAATGAAACT
The DNA here is from genome assembly GCA_028644305.1 of Xerus rutilus. Classification (NCBI taxonomy): domain Eukaryota; kingdom Metazoa; phylum Chordata; class Mammalia; order Rodentia; family Sciuridae; genus Xerus; species Xerus rutilus. Next base: position 20,914,485 of record CM053403.1, on the reverse strand, counting down.
GTGACATTTGAGCCATGACCCTACTTCCTCCCTCCATGCCCAGTTTGGAGCAGTGGAAGCTCTGCTGTGGGCGGGTCTAGTCATGAAGATGAACAGGAAGGGAGAGAGGGAGGGAGGGAAGAAGTTCTATGGGAAGTGTTCTTGAAAAGTTCTCTACATTTATTCATTAGGGTTTCCATAACAAAGTGCCATAGACTGAGTGACTTAAAACAACAGAAATTTATTCTCTCACAATTCTGGGAACTGGAAGCCTGAGGTCAAGATTTTGACAGGCTTGTTTTCTCTTTGGTTCTCTCTCTTACCTTGCAAATCACTACCTTCTCTCTGTGTCTTCATGTGATCTTTTCTCCCGCATCTATCTCTGTTCTAATCCTCCTTTCTTATAAAGATGCTGGCCATATTGGATTTAGGTTCACCCCCAAAACCCTTGTGAAAACCCTCCTCTAAATACAGTCAACTTCTGAGGAACCAGAGCTTAGCATATTGTTTTCATCAGCTTTGTCGTTGCTGTGACTAAAAGAATCTGACCAGAACAATTTTAGGGGAAGAAAAGTTGATTTGGGGGCTCAAGGTTTCAGAGGTCTTAATCCATAAACAGCAGGCTCCATTCCTCAGGGCTTGAAGTGAGGAAGGACATCACAGTGGAAGAATACTGGAGAGGGAACCAACTCACATGATGATCAGAAAGTAGAGACAGAGATCTCCACTTGCCAGATACAAATATATACCCCAAAGCCACACCCCAATTCCCACCTCCTCCAGCCACACCTACCACTCAGTTAATCCCAATCAGGGGATAAATTCACTGACTGGGTTAGGACTCTTAGAACCCAATCATTTCTCCTCTGAACCTTCTTGCATTGTCTTACACGTGAGCTTTTGGGAGGCACCACACCTAAACCACAACAGATATCAACATATAAATTTTGGGAGGGACACAATGCCACCCATAACATTGTCTAAAGTTAACTATATATAGAAACATTTGCTTTGTGATGATATTTTGTGATAAATTCTTAATAAATGAAAGACTTGCTCACTGATGTACTTTCCATGATAATTGAGGATTTATACAGCATAGTAAACTTGAGAATTATGCTTGAATGATTAAGCAACATTTTAATATTTGGAACATAATTCTGTTTATTTGTTGAATTTGATCCTAATATTATAATTCATTTTATGAAAATATACTTATCCTTTCTGTTATTGATTTTAAGAATTATATTTGCTTTAATTCTTTACCACTAAAATCTTATACACTGTGATTCCAAACTAAATCTAAACTCTTTTTAAAACTGTCAGAAGCCCTTTCAAATACCTAATGGTAGAGCCCACCAAAATGGATAACTCCATTAAATTCAGTCCTTGGATATCAGAGATATATACTTTAAAAATCATGAAAGAAATTCCTTTAATTTCTTTTATTATTCACTGGAAAATAATGTAAAATAAAACAGTAAAGTAGGAACAGAATGTAAAAAGACATGAGGTTTATAGAAATCAAAAAGTTAAATGGAAAATAAAAATTTAAAAATTGATAATAAAATTAAATATGAATAAATGTAATAATCTAATAAACAGGCAGAGACTATCAGATAAAATTTTTAAAAACAAGACCAAAGGGCTGGGAATGTAGCTCAGTGTTCGAGCTCTTGCCCAGCATGCACAAGGCCACAAAGCCCTGGGTTCACTCCACAATACCACCCGCAACAACAACAACAATGCCAGACTTCATGCTGTCTATAGGAGACACACTGTAGTTCAAAGATACAAACAGGTTTAAAATAAAAAGTGGCAAAGGGTATTATGCAAACAGAAATCTAAAAGAGCTAGAGGAATCAAACTAATATCACAGAAAATATGCTTTAAAACAAAAATATATTAGTAGAGCTAGAAAGGATCATTCTAGAAAGATAAATGAGCCAATCCACCAGAAGATATAATACATTGGAACATGTATGTACCTAACAAAAGAGCCCCCAAAATACACAAAACAAAAACTGGCAGATTAAAGGGAAAAACAGATAATCCATTAGTAATGATTGGAACCTCCATAACTCACTTTTAGTAACATATAGACCAGCTAGATAGAAGATCAACAAGGGCCTGGAAGATTTAAATGACATTACAAAACCCACTAGACCTAACAGGTTATTTGTAAAACACCCCACCCAACCAAACAGTATGCATTCTTCTTTAGCGCATATGAATCATTATCTATCATAGATCATATGATAGGCCATTTTTTTAAACCTTAGCAAAAGTAAGAGGAATAAGGACTGCTATGGATACAGGATTTCTTTCTGGAGTAATGAAATATTTTAAAACTAGTTTGATATGATGTTAGAGAAGAGATAATGACACAATGTTAGAAAAATGTTAGAAAAACCCAATCTGGACCATGTTAGGGAGGAGACAGATGTAGCTGAGGGTTTCCTGATATTTTTCCCATGGAACAATTTATTAACATCAGGGACTTACTCATATGAGCTTCCTCCAGTCAAGCAACTAGTGAGAGTAACTGTTTCAATGGTAATAAGCTAAAAATGAACATAGTTAAAAAAAAAAAAAAAAGACAAACCTACTGGAAGAGTATATTTGGAATAGCTGAATTGCATTGTGTATGAATTATGGCTCAATAAATCTCTTCAAATTTTTTTAAATCAACTACAGGAATGAAGTTTTAAACCAAACTGTGCTTTTAACAGCTGGAAATGCCCTGAAATTGATAGAAAATCTGAAGACATTGTTACAGCAATAAAAGGAATTGTAGCATAGTACTATAGTTTGGCTTTGGGGGGAGGGGAACAAAGGCCCATGTGTTGAAGGAGGGTCACCTGCTGGTGGTGCTATTGGAAGGTGGTGAAACCCTTAGTAAGTAGGTGGAAGGAAGTTAAATCACAGAAGGAGTGCCCTGAAAGAGATATTGGAATCCTGGCTGCTTCCTCTCTTTTTGCTTCCTGACTGCCATAAAGTGAACAGGCCTCCTCTGCTGCTCAGTCCCACCATGATGTTCTGTGCCACCACAGGTCCAAAGCAACAGAGGTAAGCAACTGTGGACTGAAATCTCTAAAGCCATGAGGAAAATAAACCTTTCCTCCTTTTAAGTTGATTGTCTCCCATATTTTGTCACAGCAACAGAACGCTGACTCATACAGATAGCATCCTCTGGGTATATCCGTTTTCTCCCCTAGCTGGTTGAGAAACTTCTTTGTGCCTCAGTGTCTTTCTCAGTCAAATGAGATTGATAAGAATCTTCATATCATAAAGTCTATGTGATTATTAAACATTAATTACAGGAGGAAAAGTAATTAGGTTATTTCAATAAATATTAATTTTCAAGAAACAAGAAAACAAACTTCAATATAACACATCTGGGATTGTGAATGAGAAAAAAATAAAAGCCATTCTGTGTTTTTACCCAGCCTGAACCAAGCTTTTCAATAATTTAATTATAGATATTAAAGTCGTGACACAAAATTAAGTAATAGAGAAACATGAGATACAAAAAAAGAATAAGCCAACAGGGAAAATGTGAGAATTGAATCTGGACTCTGTTAGGGAGGAGGCAAATGCAATTGAGGGTTTCCAGAGTTCTTCACAATGAACAGCAGTATATTTACACCAGAGACTCACTCCTATGAGTTTCCTCCATCACCATGCAACTAGTGGCAGGAACTGTTTTCATAAGCCATGGATAACAATTCTACATGTCCCCCACAAGTGGACTCACTTATTATCAAAGAATCTACTTAGCCAGGCATGGTGGTGCATGCCTATAATGCCAGTAGTTTGGAAGCCTGAGGCAGGAGGATTGCAAGTTCAAGACCAGCCTCAGCAACAGCAAGGTGCTAAGTAATTCAGTGAGATCCTGTCTCTAAATAAAATACAAAATAGAGCCGGGGATGTGAATCGGTAGAAGAGTACCCCTGAGTTCAATCCCCAATACAAAAAAGAAAAAAAAAAAGAATCTACTTTGTGTTATTCTCTCATCTTTCTACAAATAATTGAATTGTTTGCAAGATTATATGAATAATCACAATAAGATGACATGGAAATAGGTTTTAAAACAATTGACTATAACGACATAATCCACATTTTCCAACCAGGTCAACCTATGCGGTTGCCATAGGTAGAGCAAAATATGATTGTGGTCCAAACCTTTTGGTAGATACCAGGAAAACAGGAACTTGATTTTTCACACAAGTCCAATTCCTATCTCATCCACATCATCCCTTAGACCAAACTCTTCTTTAAGCCACAGTGCACTGATAAGATCCTGGGCCCTGAAAACATATTCCTCACTCTTCTGTGGTACCCAGCTATACCGCCTTGGGAAGTGATCTCATCTCTCTGACCCTCTCTCTGCACCTGTAAGTCATGAATAATGTTCCTCACAAAGTTCTTTCAGAATTGCTAGGATGATGTACACTGTGGCCCCCACTACAGCTGCCCAGTGCCCACTATGTCCCATCTCCATCCCTCCTTCCTTCTTTCCCTTTCTTCCTTCTCCTGGTTCCATCTAGCTAAAATATAAATCCACAAGTATTTCTGTGCTTTGGTGGCTAACAAGGTTGTCAGTTTTAAGACTGAACTGAAGGGAAGTTGGTCTACTTATATATTTTTTTTAATTGTTAAACTGAAAAACACAGCAAGGTAGCAGGCATGACCAATGGATTTGCATTTTTACACCAATTAGTGATGCCTTTCAGCTTCCTGAAAAGTTGAAAAGCCACTCTCAAGCCCATCAAGAGAAAATCCATTATGCCTTAGTTTCCACATCTACAAATTGGGAATAATTATAATTAACTCACATGCTAAATAATATTTTTATAAGAATCAGACACGTTAGAAAATGTGAAGTATTTAGGAAAAATATAGACATACTAAAGTTCTTTGACCTATCCATATACTTCACTTGGTGAGAAACTGAATTTAAAACAATGAAGAAATCCACCCATGCCCTCCTATCTCGGACCCACACCTCCACCAACCCAAGCCAGAAAAAGTTATCATCTGTTCTGGAACTGAATGAGGATTTTGTTTACTCTTCAGGGGAACATCACTGTGTTAGAGCAGGAGTAATAACTCATACACATCCCAGTATTAGCATTTCTAAAATCTTCAAAGTTAAAACTAGGGAATTTATTGTAGCTTTAGGCAGTGCTGAAGGTGCCCCCACAGCAATAATTGATGCCTCTGAAAGCACATACAGAGAAAAATAATCTAAATTCTTTCAAGCTGTTTCTCTTCAAATTTATGAAATATTGATAGAAAAATATAAATAGGTATTAATGCTGTTTTAGTAAAGCTTCGGTCTAGTGGAGACAGAGCATAATTTATCTCCAGCCTGCAGAATTAACACTAAAGTGGCCACTGACTCTGCATTAATAGCCAGGGATGGATTTCATAAGCCCCTGTGCTCTAGGGTCCTCAGGCATTAAACTTCTAAGGCATGTCTGTGGAGGCTGCAGCTCGAAGTCCTCACCTCCTATGGAGTTGCTCAGTCCACAAAACCACTGGCCAGACATTCTATCCTATCCTATTGTTACTATTTCCCAATGCCTGCCTGTATCAGTCAGACTGCATTCAGTTGTGAGTCTTAGAAAACCCAACTGACAGAGCTTAAACATGAAATCTGAGAGGTAGTTGCCATTGCTGATTCATCAGATGAAGTCTATTAGGACAGTGGTCCCTAATTCCCTTGACCTTGCTTCATGATCATGGCATGGCTGCCAAAGTTCCAGCCATCATATCTTTATTTTGGGTAAAATGAAGGAAGAACTGGTACAGAATAAAGGCAGACGGTGTTGCTCATTGTACCAAGAAAACCCAAGTCTTCTCATGAATCTCATAAGAGACTTCCTACTCGTGTTTCCTTAGTCACAGTAGTGTTACTTGACTATCTATAGCTTCTAGGCATCTGAAACTATAAGCTTTGTAGCTTCTATGAAAGGAAGCAAGAGAAGTTGGAATGAACACTGAGACAGTTGACAAAATGTCTGGCTCACAAACTCTCAATTACTATTTGACAGATGAATAAGATCATCAGAATGGAGTCTTAGCCCACTAGAAACTGGTAGAGGGTCAGACTTTTATGACTTCAGCCTTAAAATAGGGTTTTCCCCAAAGAAATTACCATGGAAAGTCAGTCAGTATAGACATCATCATGATAGAAAACTTAGATGGGTGGATGGCAGGAAAGGAGGGAGGAATATATACACATGTATAAAATTTTATTCTTTATTAATGGAGCAAAATTTTTTCTGTTATCAAGTTCATCCTCCTGAACCATTCATCCTTCCCTGACCACCTCCCCTTCTCAAATATACAAGCAAGCGAGCGCGCGCGCATACACACACACACACACACACACACACACACACACACACAAATATACATCACATTAAGAATATAAAAGACGCTAAACACGGTGGCACACACCTGTAATCCCAGAGGTTCGGGAGGCTAAAGCAGGAGGATCGCAAGTTCAAAGCCAGCCTCAGCAAAAGCAAGATGCTAAGCAACTCAGTGAGACTCTGTCTCTAAATAAATACAAAATAAAGCTGAGGATGTGGCTCAGTGTTTGAGTGCCCCTGAGTTCAATCCCCCCAGTACCAAAAAAAAAGGATATAAAAGAAATAAAAATGGAGGAATGTTAAGGAGGCCAATATATCTACCCAAACCTGTGCAAACTTGGGGAAGGGGTACAGAATAGATGTGGTGAAGATAACTATGAATGGCAAGCCTCTCCTCCAGGGTGTTGAAGACACAGCATCCACCGAGAGGAGAGAGAGGCACCTTGTCCAGCAGCATGGAGTATGGGTCTTGGTGCTTCTGCACAGCTTCCACTACCCGCCTCTCTCCCTTTCCTCCCTGTTTCAACTCAGCCCTCCACCTACTGAAAGGGAGAGAGGCCAAGAGAAGGACAGCCAGAGGTCACGCCGTTGCAGGCAAGCTCTTCTGGTAATTACTGTAAAGATCACCTATGAACTGATCTCCTTTCTCTAGAGCTGAGCCACTGTTCCCAAAGTCATCTTTTCCTCATTTTTCAAAAAATGTGTATCTTCATATACCTGCACACACACACGTATATATATACATACATACATGCACACATGCATCCATATTCATAGACACATACACGTGTACATGTCTATGACATTGCGTATGTACACACATAGGCCTGATTTTTAAACAGGAAATAGGAGCAAGGGCCTGCATTGACAAATAGGCATCCCCTCCCCCATGTGCTTCCCAATCCTAGTCCCACTCCCTAGAAGCAACTTCACTCTTTTAGCTACTTCTACAAGTAATTCCCTCTCTCTGTATTGCTAAGTAAAGCATCTCGATATCTTTCCCTCTTTTATCCATTCATCATGTCCTGTTCTCTGGGATCTTTTCTGGTTTTTGCTCTTTGTTATTTTTGTTTGTTTGTTTGCTTGCTTTTGTTTTTAGTACTGGGGATTGAACCCAAGATCACTCTGCCCCTGAGCTGAGTTATAGCCCTAGCCTTTTGTTGTCCAATATGGGGACAAGGTCTTACCTAAATTGACCAGGTTGGTCATGAACTTGAGATTCTCCTGCCTCAGCCCCCAAGTGGCCAGGATTACAGGTGCATGCCACCACACTCCACCTACTGGGATCTTCCTAAAGCACAATTCTAATCCCACCTATCACTGCAGATGGTTATGCAAACTATGCACTGCCAGCCTCTAGGAGTTGCCCTTCTGTCCAGCATGTCCTGGAGCTGTGTGACATGGTTGCTGGTCTTCCCCCTGGACTGTAGGACCCCTGAGAGCTGCAGTGGCCTGGGCTAGGCCTGCCATATCAACCTCTCCAGAACCTCAGCAGGTAGCATACAGTTTCAGAGTGACTGCATGTGATGGTTAATTCTCTGTGTCAATTTGACTGGGCCACAGGATGGTCATGTAGCTGGTTCAACATGGTTTCTGGCTGTGTCTGTGAGGGTGTTCCAAAAGAGAGTGGTATTTGATCTTGTGGATTGAATAAAGCAGATGGCCCTCCCCAGTCTTGGTGGGCATCGTCCAGTCCACTGACAGCCTAATAACAAAAAGGTGGAGGCAGGTTGAATCCATTCCTTTTCCTGCCTCCCTTCTCTCTCTCTGTCACCCTCATCTCCCATCTGCCTAACAGCTTAAGCTGGAACATCAATCTCCTCCTGTGCTGGGCACTCCTGATCCTCAGGCCTTCTGACATGGGCTGGAATTTACACCATTGGCTCTCAGCTGTCAGGCCTTCTAACCACATCTCCAGCCTTCCTGGATCTCTAGCTTGCAGATGGCAGGTGCTGGGACATCTCATCCTTCATAATTGCACAGCTAATCTTTATGATAAATATATGTAGAGCCAGAGCTTGGTGTAGCTCAGTGGTAGAGTGTTTGCCTAGCGTGCACAGGGCCCTGAGTTCAGCACCTCATCAAGGAAAAAAAAAAGAACATATATTGATGTACTCTTGACTCTGGTTCTGCTTCTTTGGAGAACCCTTACTAATGCATGTTATGTGTCTCATGCCTGAACAGCAAACATGACCCTGGTGCCATAGTAAGAAACCATGCCACAACTTGGGTATTACATTGGAGTGACATGCAGGTGATACAAGAGGTTTGGGAAGCCCCACTGGCCTTTATTCACCAGAGGCAAACAATCATAAATGTCACACCATTGACTCTCATGAGAGTTAGACAAGTGGAGGGACTCTAGAAGCTCTGCTCCTGTGGCAGCCCCAGGCTAGAAACCATGGCACGCTCTCTGCTGCAAACCCTGCCACCTGTAGGCAGCTCAGGAAGGTGGAACTTGCACAAAGAATGTGTCAGAATGTGGAACATCTTCAAGGACAGTAGCTTGCAGATCTTTTTGACTAAAGCAGATCTTGCTTTGCATAAGGGCCTAGAGGACATGAAGGAGTGGGCCTGTAATACCAGCAACTTGGGATGCTGAGGCAGGAGGATCACAAGTTCAAAACCAGCCTCAGCAACTTAGCGAGACCCTGTCTCGAAATTTAAAGAAAATAAAATAAGAAGAGGTAGGGATGTGGCTCAGTGGTTAAGCTCCCCTGGGTTTAAATCTTCCATACCAAAAATAAAAACAAAAAAATATAAATTCAACTTTCCCTAATGGAGAAGAGGGTTTAATCTACTCAGGTCTTGTTGGTTTTATTTATTTATTTTTTAAAGTCTATTTCCTGGCTCTGTCTCTTTGCAGGGACCCTGCTCATTTCCCAGGAAATTGTGTCTGCTTCTGTGAGGCAAGATGGAGATCTGGGGCACACAGAGTACCTTTCCTTCTCTTCCTTCTTCCCTCTTTCTTTATTTTCTTTCAAATCTGTGGAGATTTTTTTTTAAGACCCTTCCCCCATTTTTTGCATGAACTGGGCCTCATCTGAGGCCTAAAATAAGAGAAACTCTCATTTAAGTAAACAAGGAAAAACTACTAGCAAATGAGAAAAAACTCTAACCATCAAAACACACAGTGCAGTATCTCATCTTAAAAAAATAAAAATAAAAAAATAAAATCCATGCACTTTCCCAGGGTTAGAATTTCACAGTATCTGCTTAGCATCTCCTTGGCAAGACAAAACTCTTTTTTTGCAATGGATTGTTCATTGCTGTAAGAACTCTGGTCAAAAACATCAAATTAGCAGCAGCATCACCAAGGAGAAGGACCATCATAAAGGCAGCTGTGATCGGAGGGTGCATAACAGAGATGTTAGTTGCATCTTCAAGCATGGAGATCCAGGAAGTATTGCCCAGAAGACTGGATGGGGAAAAAAATTTGTCTGTATGTGCTCTTCCTCAATTTATCTTTCCTTTTGGTCCCTGAAATTTCACTATTAGACATTCAGTCCTTTGCTATCCATATTGCCTACCCCTTGCATTTAACATATCAACTATTTCTGGAAGAACTAATATATTAAATAGCTAAGAAAGCATGAGTATACCAAAAGTGAGTTCGAAATGGAAGGTGAAATATAACTAAGACCCATCCCGTGGGTTTACCCTGGGGTGTTTTTTTAATTAAGTTTCATTTTTTTTGCCAATGAAAAGCAATTAAAATAGAAACCTGTAAAGGTTCCCATCAAATATTTTTTAAAGATGGAAAAAATGAGTATTCACGATGATATTTGATTAGCATTTTCATCACCAAATTTTCTTTATCCTTGTCGACAAATGTCAGCATATAAACTGGGCCTGTTTGGTTTTGCTTTCTTTCATACCTTCATGTTTTAAGCCCACAAAATCTGGCCATTAGAAATTTATTTTTAAATGGATTAAGTGCTCTCCCAGGAGCAATCTTTAAACTTTTCCATCTATATTTTGATAAAACTTCACATGAAGTCAATAACAAATTAGAACATAAATATTTAAGGAGCTCAAAGATAAAATGAGAACGTCTCTTTCTCTCTTTTTTATGTTGCTGGTAACGTGCCAAATAGAGGGGAGTTAAGGGTCTTGGGGAATACATCAAAAGCTTCTGCTTGTGCAAACAAGAAAAAGCAAGCAAAAGGTCACTAATCAGGGAGGCAATGGTGTCACCTTGAAGGGATGTCACTCACTTCAGGAATCCCAAGTCTCTCACATATCTTCTTTCTAGCTAGACGCTCATAATAAAGGAATATGAGCATCCGTAATTTTTTCCATAGGGCTCTTCCCCTTCACAGGGGTGTGTTATCCGAGTTCGTCCAGTTTCTTTAATGTCCAGGAAATTCGATTTATTTTCAAAGGACAAACACCTCAAGAAGAAAAGGGCTCATCACTTCAAAAGCAAATCAGATGAAATGAGGAACTGAGCATCCCCCATTCAAAGAAACAAAGAGCCGGTGAAATGAAAATAAACTCAGTACATGCTAATATATGCAAAGACGATTTCAAAAAGTGATGAATTTAAACAGATAAACCCCAGAATAAGCCACTCATTTGCTAAAAGTCACTCCAAAAAGACTGTTTGCCAAGATCACCTGTGCATGGAGATTGTCTATCAAGGAATGAATCTCATCAGTTCTGTGTGCTGAGATAAGATCTCACGCAAGGGAGGATTTTTCTCAGCCTTTCATGGTAATTTTAGATATTTGAGTGTAAATCAGAATGTTTGCTCTACCTAATGAACAAAAGCACTGGATTAGTCAAGCTGGTATTAAAAGTTGTTTTTGTTTACAGCATGGTTTAGACTCTAATGTTATCCGAGTGCTCAGAGAACATTCTCAAATGTCGTATCTGTATGACACGCAGAGTTCTTACTTTGAGCGGGCTAGAAACTAACTAATTAGGTCTCCGTGCCTTTGACTAACAGGAGTTTCTCCACTCTGTGCTCTGCCTAATGGGCTGGCGTGGGGGAGGGGTCCTGGAGGCAGTGCTGTGTGCTCTGATTCACTTCCAGTTCATTAAGGATGGGAGAAGGCACTTGGTGTCATGTCATTAGAGATGTCCTTTCAAAGGTTTCTTAAGGATGTTTCCACCTAACCTAAAGATAACCACAGGAGGGATAATGGAGAGCTCAGCCAATCTCCTCAATTTGTTTTCATATGAAAGTGAAATGATTAGAATCCATTCATTTATTCATTCACTCATTCATTCAATAAACATAACACCTGTCAGGCACTGAGCTTGACCTTGCAGAAATAATGAGCAAAAGAGCCACATTCCCTGAATGTTTCCCCCATGCACATATTGGAGCCTGCATTGTCCAGCTGCATGAAACTGAGCAAAAATGAATCTAAATGCAACAGTTTTTGTATCTGACAGTCAATTATTAGGGAATTAGGAAGTTAGTGTCTGCCTCACAAGTCAGAATGCAGCCTTACTGGTGGTCGATCAGGAGGGTTAAAGATTGCACAACACTGAGTGTCAAAATCAAGATTAGAACTCAGGCTTTCCACTCTTTGCCTGTGGTTTCTACACCACCCTTGGAGCTACCTGCTCCCCAGCACCATTCACATTTGCTTCAGAGAAAGAGAAGGTCTAATTTTTTAATGATGGCCATGCACGTTACATCACGATGATAAAAGCAAGACTTCAAAACATGCACCCTTTAAATAACGCATCAGGCTTATCGCCGATGAGATCTTTAATTATGCCAAGGCAAAACTAGAGACGGTCTAATGGGAAATACAGATTACTTGTTAAAATTATTAACAGAGCTAATGTGCTTACATTTGTTTATATGTACTGGAATCAGCTTGAATATTTGACTGAAATGACAATATGTGTAAAGATCAATTAAAAGTCATAGAGATGAGATATTGGATTTCCAGACCCTAATAGGATTTCGTCTGCACTTGCTATATTATGTTATACAATTATAATTGAGCTTCCATCAAATCATAGAATCTGTCACATCACCAATTTATTTTCCAAGCACTAATGAAACGTATTTCCTGTTGAGAATGCTTTTAAAAGCAGAACCCGGAGGAAGAGGGTGACATGTGGGGCAACAGGCTTCTATTTACTTAACACACCTCAGTAAAAACTTGGACACAAGTAAAACGAATATGACAGCTCTGGGAGGGTCCTGAGTGGCCATTTGTTCTTATTATAAAGAGCACACAAGGACTCACAAAAGAAACCAGGACCAACACGAGTGATTCATGCGCACTTTGATCCCCATCATCAGATCGATTCTCTCCCTCTTTTTGTTGGGTAGTCAAACTAGAGGCACAGTCGATACAATATTTTCTCCTGGATTCTTAAAAAATCATGCACTAAATTATAAAACAAAATTCTCTGAAAAAGAACGTAGGGAGGTGGCTTTCCCTTGATAAAATGTGAATTCTTATTTAGTTTTCTGTAGAGAAAGCAAAGACACGATCTGGAGACGGGCATAAAACCGCTGTAAGATGGCAAGTGCTGGAATGACAGTAATGACGCTCTTTGGAAAGATTATCCCAGGAGGATCAGCGTGTGCTCCTCGTACAGACTTGAGATGGTGGAGCCCTAAGAGACACAGATGCCCCTGAGAAGGGAATGTCATTTACACACCATATTTACTGAGTCATAAGGGGCCCTGGCCGTCACGGGATACCCCCCCCCTCAACCTGAAAACCCTGCCTGGCAGATTAGGACCAGACCTGCTTGAGTACATCCAGGAATGGGGAGCTCACCCCAATGGAGACAGCAGACAATGGTCAGAAAATCCTACACAGGACTTGCTGATATCGGAATCCTGCACTCCAGAGCCCCCAGCATTGAATTCAGCTCCAGCACCCTCTGCACCCACTTAGCTTATTTTGTTGTGTCAACATTTTAATAAATGTACTCTTAGCTGGCCACTCTTTTAAAGGGAGATAGCAAAATTCAAACATTTTAAAAGCTATGCTCTACTAAATATTTGAAAACACCTCTCCTGCCCCCTTTTCACTCTTCCTCTCTGAGCTAAACATGCTTAGCTAAACATGTTTCCTCGTCAGAGAGAGCCCTTAGATATCTTGGTCACCACTCACATCCAATTGGTCACAGAGTCCTGCTGACGGTACTTCCTAAATCTCTCTTTATCCCAGAGTCCTGCCCTGGTACAGGTGACTGTCAACCACCACCTGGCTGTCACAGCAGCTTTCCCATGCTCCTTTCTGCTATCCTTGCTCCCTATAGACTGCTACCAGACCTATCTTCTCAAGGAAGTAGCCTCGTCCTGGTACCACGTCCCTGCTGAAAACCCACAACAGCCCCCATAGCTCTGAGCTGGAAGTTCAAACTCTTTCTTATCTCCACCATCAACTCTCCAGCATCTGATATCTCTCCTTTCTCATCTCTCTCCAACCTTCCCCATGGAAACATTAGCTCCAGGCATAGAAAGCTGCTTTAAATTTCTACACCAAGCCAAACTCTCTTGCCTACAGGTGATGCCCAAGTGCACCCTGTTCCCCAAGTCTTCACCTACAGTGTCCCCTGGCTAACATGGGCTTCAAATGTTGGCTTTCAGAGCACATCCTCAAAGACATCTAACCTGACCCTGAGGAGGCACAGCCATGAACACCCGTTCCCCCCCCCCCCCAATATCCCCAGGCCAGTGTTCATGCCAGGCATTTGAAAATTACAGTTAAATCTAGGTATCCACAGATTTGCATCCATAGACCTAACCAACTGCCAGTCAAACTATTTTTTTAATTATGTCTGTACTGAACATGTACAAACTTTTTTCCTTGTCACTTTTCCCTAAACAATATAGAATAACAACTATTGGCATAGCATTTACATTGCATTAGGTGTTCTAAGGAATCTAGAGAGGATTTAAAGTATACAGGAGGATGTGCATGGTTCATATGCAAAGATTATGACACTATTTCACAAACGGACTTTAGAACCTGTGAATCTTGGTATCTGCAGGGTGACCTGTAACCATCCCGAGATACCCAAATACCAAGGGACCACTGTCCCTATTACATTGCCTCTTTCTCTGTAGAGCATTAACTCCCTGAGGGCAAAACTGATGTCACTCTAGTTACTGCTGAACTCCCGGAGCTTCACAGGATGCCTGACATGTATCATGTACTTAATAAATACTTTTGAATGAAAAGGGAAGGAAAGAAGGAGGAAGAGATTGGAAACATAGGAAAATGTCATATGCCATTTAAAACATCACCCAGGGTTCAGCACAGTACAACAGGTGGAATCTTCTAGGAAATGTGAGAGGACAAAGCCAAACAATTCCCTTCTTGGTCTGGTGGTGCTGTCTCCAGAAGACATTCCAAGGAGGCTTTAGTCATTCACTGGACAAGTATTTATTAGGCAGAATATAGAAAAAATATTTTATTTTATAAATACAGTTTAGAAGTGTGCTTTAGAGCTGACTACAGCCCAAATACCTAGGTTTAGATCATAATCTAGCATTTAACATGTGACATTGGGCATGTTGCATTTTTACCTTTCTAGGTTTCACTTTTCTTGTCTATAAAACGGCAATGATAAGAAGCACATCCTAGTAATTGTGATGAAGAAAAGAATTCATACCTGCAAAGCACTAGAACTGCGCCTGCTCCACTATGACAGCTTTATAAGGGTTTATGTTCCATGCTAAAGAGTGCCTCACAAAGTGTCCAGCCAGGAATACCCCTCGATAAACAACAGGTGGTTTCTTTTGAAAAACAGTGTACAAACTTAAAATATCAAATACAGTGACTGCTATATAAACTTAGAATTTTGAGTCTATCATTATTTTTTAATATATTTTTATTCTAATTAGGTTTACATGACAGCAAACTGCATTTTGATTCATCGTAATCAAATGGAGCACAACTTTTCATTTCTCTGGTTGTACACAAAATAGAGTTACACCATACGTGCAGTCATACCTGAACCTAGGGCATTGCTGTCCATCACATTCCACCATCTTTCCTGCCCCCATGCTCCCTTCTCCTCCCTCCCCTTTGACCAAATTTCCTCCATTCTTCCCATGCCCCCTCCTCCATTATGGATCAGCATCCACTTATCAGAAAGAACATTCAGCCTTTGGTTTTTTGGGATTGGCTTACTTCACTTAGCATGATGTTCTCCAACTCCAGCCATTTACCTGCAAATGCCATAATTTTATTCTCTTTATTGCTGAGTAATATTCCATTGTGTATATGTACCACAGTTTCTTTATCCATTCATCTATTGAAGGGCATCTAGGTTGGTTCCACAGTTTAGCTATTGTGAATTGTGCTGCTATAAACATTGAAGTGGCTGCAGCACTGTAGTATGCTGTTCATGTTAATGCTGTTATATTATTGTTATACTTATACATGTACTTATTTAATATGTCAAAAATAAAATCAGACCGAATTAAACATTTTTTTAAAGTTTATTGTGCATACAAAAGAGTAGTTCAAGCCAGGGCGCGGTGGCTCATGCCTGTAATCCTAGCACTTAGGGAGGCTGAGACAGGAGAATCACGAGTTCAAAGCCAGCCTCAGCAATGACGAGGCGCTAAGTAACTCAGTGAGACCCTGTCTCTACATAAAAATGGGGCTGGGAATGTGGCTCAGTGGTCGAGTGCCCCTGAGTTCAATCCTCAGTACCAAAAAAAAAAAAAAAAAAAAGAGTAGTTCAAGGGCTGGAAGTCTTCGGACCAATGCTATCAGAAGTCCTGCTCAAGACAGTTACAAAACAGTCTATGACGGATAGAGGTGGTTATATTTGAACTTTTTCTTGGTTGGTTGTTGGGGCAACCAACTGGGCGCATGACTTTGAGGTTTATAATTCACCCCTGAGAGCAAAGCTCTCTCTCTCTGCTTCCGGATTGTCCTGTCCTGAGTCACTTCCCTCCTCCACACTCTTCTCCCACACGTGCTGCCTCACCTTGGGCCCAGAGCAACCACATTGGCTGTCTATGGATTGAGACACCTGAAACTATGAGTCCCAGATAAATTTTTCCTCCTCTAAGATTGTTCTTGTCAGGTCTTCTGGTCACACTGGCAAAAAAAAAAAAAAAAAAGCTGACTAAAAGAGTTGTTATACATTAACATTCTTTTTAAGTCAAGCAGAGCTTTTTAAGGTGACTCATCAATAGCCAATTGGTTTAATTCCACTGAATCCTACTGACAAGGATGAAGAGCTTACATTTCATATTTTGCTTACAATCCACCCTGGTGGTTAGGGGAAATCAGGTTAACTTGTGTTTTGGCTTCATGGCTGTGGAGAGTGGGCTGGGGTATCAAATCCATGGCCTTCATTTTTATTTATTGCTTTTTAACAAATATAAAAGTACTTTGGATTACTTGTACTGTCTCATCTCCTGAGGAGAATTTTTTGAAACATAACAAGCACTTATTATCATTCTTATCTCATAAGTGAAGAAACCTAAACTTGAATTTGAGCTGACTGAGATTAGCACTGACAAGCCCATATTCCTTTCCAGTCGCCCTCCTGTTCATGTCATTTCACAGACGTAAAAATATGTGGAAATCTCTCAGTGAAATCTTACAACCATTTTGAGAGACAGGCCCTGCCGTCCTCACTTCACAATGCAGAAACAGAGGCAGAACATGACTGTCTTAGCTCCAACTATCACACACTGGTTATCTTAGCCACAGTTGGTTATTTATCACAGTTCTAGGGGCTAAGAAGTTCAAGTTCAAGGTTCCAGAGGATTCAGTGTCTGGTGGGAGCCCAGATCCTGGCTTGTACACAGACACTCTCTCAAGGTATTGTTGTCGGGTCTTTCCTCAGTGCCTGAGCTTGGAGAGAGGGAGAGTTCTCCTTTCTCTTCCTTTTCTTATAAAGGCACTTATCCCCTCAGGAAGATCCCACCCTCAGGACCCAATATAAACCTAAGTACCTCCAAAGGCCTCTTATGCCATAGGGCATCACCGCATCAGCATGTGAATCTGGGGAGACTGGAACATTCAGCCTCCAGCGGTGACTCTACCTGAGGTTGCCTTGCAAGTAATGCCATGGCTCATACTCTTGACCCCTCCCCCACCTCACAGTGTCCCATAGTCAGCTCAGTGTCAGTTCCTTAGACAACATGGGAAGCTCCTCAACTTACAGAGATTCCAATCCAAGTCTAGGGTGTCCCCTGGAATCCCATTTTACAAAGCTCCCAAGGTGACCCTGAGTCAGGGTCTAGGAATCACTGAACACCCACTTCATGGGGATGGGCCTGCTCCTGTAGGACCTCAAGGGTCCAAAGGACAGAAGATAGGTACAAGGGCGATGCGGAAGACAAACCCTGCCTTCCTCATCGGTTTCCCCTGGGCTGACTCAGCTACTTCTGTACCTTTATTGAACTACAGTTCTTTAAAGTTGAATCGTCAGCAAGAATTCAAGTGTGATCTATTGAATTTCAGCAGCACTCAATTCCCCTGGCACACACTGTTTATTTAGGTCAAGTTTACTCTTCTTTTTCTTTTAATCTATTAGCTAAAGCATTGTTAAACATAAACACACACACACTGCTGGTAAGTGATGGTGGTATTTATCTTTAAATTTTCCCTCCATGGCATGCACATGAACAATGGTTGCTGAAAATATCATGCCATTCACATTTCATTGGGGGGCGGGAGAATATTGGTTACCATCTTTCCATGGTGAACTTAAAATGCTGGAGTGATATTGGATACAATGTCATGGAAAATGTTCTCTGGCTTCCAATGACTTGGATGGAATCAGGATAGGACTGTGAGATTTAATAATACCATGGTTACAACAGTAGTTTAAACTCATAAACCACAAATGCATGTCTGGACAGAAATAAAAAGGATCTGAGTGTTACATCCTCCTAAGCGGATTCTTCCATAGAGGAATGTTGGAGAAGAGTCTAGCCCCAAGTGCTTAACTTTGCAATTCAAAAGAGTTGTGACTTAGCTTCCCTTATATAACATGGGCAGCTTTTCATTATGTTTATTTGATGCAGTGTTATTGAGGCAATATTTCATATGAATAATTCATTTCTACTCCAACTTTATCTAGCAAAGTCAAAAGCAGAATCCTAAATTTCAAAACAGATCAAAGAGTTCCTTAAATAAAATGGAAATGCCTTGAGTCGCCTACTCTGCGAATCTCCCTGTCTTGTCTATGCATTAAGGAAGCACTTACTATGGGCAGTCAGATACTAAAGTTATTAAATGTTCACAGCTCTCCCTGCATTTTCTTTGGTCAAAATGAATTTTAGTGCCCCAGTTTTTGCACTGTTTCCTCTTGTTCTCATCCAGAAATTGAGTTCGATGAGAGCAAATCACATCCGAGTAATTTTTTACATATTTTTAACTCTGGTTGTGAGTGCCTGACTTTCTGAGGCCATCTCAGCGCTGATTACCTTCTGTTCCACTGGACCGTCTGATGAACACAGCAGGCAGGCTGTGTGAATAAAATAGAGCAATTACGTTTGGATGCTCGAGACTGCCAGCTGCCTGGGGACGCCTCACCATAGCCTCTCTATTGTGGTTATCCTCCTTTCAGATCTTACCAAGTCATGCAAGAAAGTCACCCTTCAAAATGATTGACATTCCCAAAATTGCCCTGGCTTTATCCAACCACGGGAGCTGCAAACAAGAGCGGAGCAGTCAGAGTGAGTGAAAAATTAAACATGGAAGGGGAGAAAAGTAGTATTCAGAATCACTGGATCACACCTAAGCACACACTTTTTTTTATTATTATTATTATAAAAATGGTTCTACGTCAATAGGGAGAAAAAAATAACTAAAAGATCCTTAAAGCCATCAAAGAAAGCTTACTTCATACACAGTTGTATTGGATAGGACCTCAGAAACAGTAATTAGACCATTTTTACTGCCTCTGAGAAGACAAGCTCTCCTGGCTGGGCCAAATGGCCAAATGAGGAAGAGCCTAAGAACAGGAATTGGAAAAATCTAGCTTCAGTTCCTAGCTGGACTACTTATTAGTTGGGAGGCTTTGGGCAACTTCCTATGCATTTCTAGATACCTGTGAAAGGAGAAAAATACCATCTACTTTATGAAATGTTGGAAAATACAAAGTAGCTTACCTTTGTTATGTGTCTAGTATATAGTAGGAAATGGTAACCTCAATTAAGAAGTCACTCTTCAGAATTACACAAGATGTTCTTTTAATGTTGTCCACTATAGCCTGGTCAACCCTATATATTGCGGAAGAATGAATATAGCCACTCTGATGACAGAGTCTTTTGCCACTGGTCTCTGAGATCAGCCTTGTTTAGCTGTGATTCCTTGTGTCCCTGTGGTACTTACTTCCAGGATGCAGCCTTGAAATACCATATACTTATTTCCCATTCTCCCTTGTAGCTAAGCATGCAGGAAGTTTGCTAGATGGAGATTTCTGAAAAGGAATTTCTTCCCTGATTAAAGAAAGAGGAATATGAGAAGAAAATCCTTTCCCATTCTCTACTCCTGTCGTATTAGGATATCCTACCAGGAACATCTTAAATCTTGAGGAAAAAGCCAAAATGGGCTCTGATCTTGTTCACCTACGTTGTTGAGCTACTGAACTAACTCTGAAGTGATCTGATGTGTTCCCTTGCCTTCCCCAACATATCAAGAGGCTGTTTCCATTTTGTGCTTGAGTAGTTGAACAGGTGTATACAGATGTTATTCAACATGAGTTCTGTTTTATGAATAACACTAATTAATGTTCAGAGAGGTTGAGTAACTCATCCAATATCATGAGCCAAGAAGCTGCAGAGAAGGCCTGGAACCCAGATCTCAGAGAAGACCTGAGAACCCAGGTCTCTTTGGCACACTCCTCCTACACAAGTAGTTGTTATTCAGTCTGATAGAAAATAATTTAGGTAGTGATGTTCCTTTTCTGTCTTTACTGAGGTGCATCTCCCACATCTCCCAAACTTTGACCTCCCTAAGCAACCTCATGTTCTAAACCTCTCTCTTATTTGAACTTCTTCTCATCAAAATTTGCCTGTTCTGGGTTCCATTCCATAGTAGGTTAATATGCTTTATAAGGTTAAACTAGGTAACCACTTAAGCAAATTTGTTTTAATAAGATCTTACTTTAGAGAATGCCTTCAATGGAAGTTCTCAATACTCTGGTGGACCAAAGGTGAGATGGTCCTTTTGTATCACAAGGGCAGATACTCCCTCATGCACCAAGGACTGATTCTGCCAATAAAAGTTAGCTGGGATCTGGAGCATGGCTGCAATTTATTTATTACCTAAGCAGGTATTTATTAAGCTTTTTACTTCTATGCCTGCTAGAATACTAGGGATATAAGATTAAACAAAATACATAAATGTCCTCCTTTCGTGAAGTTTAAATTCTAGTTGAGGAGAAATAATGAAAAAATATGTAATATTTCAAGTAGTGAAAAATGGCATAAAAGAAACTAAAGCAGGATAAATAGGGTAGATTGGCAAGGGTAACTGTCTCATCAAGAGGGATTAGGACCCACTCTCTGAAGAGAAGAATGTCAGTGTTAACATCATGGAAGGAAGAAAGCTGTAGGACAAGGATTTTAAAATGTGAGAAGAGAGACAAAGAAAACGAACACTCTCTTCTTACAAGGCAGGAAATCAAGAAATAGATAAAGTTGATAAAGAAAAATGATGAATTTGACTCTCTAAAGTTCCAAAGATAATCAGTGTAAAAAAAAATGTTGAGAGAAGAAAAATAAGAGAAGGGATTTTGTAGTGAGCTAAATCTTCACTTTTTATTTCTAGGAGTCAATAGAAACAGCCTAATTGGCAAAATAGGTTTTATCTCACAAGTTTATGCTCACTAATCATTGGTGACTGCCTGGGACTCTCCTGAGTAGAACTTTGCATACAAGTGCCAGCTCATAGAGAAAGTGTTCTGGGATCAGTTAGAGCTCATGAAGTGTTCTGGGATCAATTAGTACTGTCTGCCATGGGTATGCAGAAAGGGCCAATGACACCACAGATGTCTTCTCCACTCGGAGCAACATTGTGTTATCTGGATATGGGAGACTGAGCAGCTATGAGAATGAGTTCCATCCGAAAACAGAAAAAAAAAAAGTGGTAATGGCCTTGGCAATATGATGGAGTCTTCTGCTTCTTTTTGGACTGAAAACATTCTGAAATGTACTAAAGAAGATAAACTGGAGAGAAGACTGACAAAAAAATAAAAAGAGTTAGCTTTCTGTCTCGAAGGTAAGAGTTGGATGTCCCATTTCAAAGCCTGTCTTTCCAAAGTCTTAAGAAAGAATTGGAGCCAGAGTTCCCAAGACCTGTGCTTTCTTTGGCTGGACTGTATTCAGAGGCTTATTTAAAATCAGTGAAATGTATTTTAGGTATTGGAAAACTTTGGTGGAGAAAACTTACCATTGGTCTAATAAAGCCCTCCCTGCTGTACCAATTACCTAAACAGAGGAAGCCAAGATACCGTAGTCCCAGCTGTACCATCATGCCAAATCCTGGGAACACAAACAAAGCTTGAAATCTTGTCTCTAATTAAATCATGTGGAGCCTGGTGACGCTGCTGGCCTTTTGCTCAGCAGCAAACCATGGGAAACCCTGAGCAGGCTCCCTTGGTGGCTAATGTCTCTAATAAAGACACAACCCCAGCCTGTGTCTGTGCTCCCCAGGACTGGCACCAAATGAAGAGGACACAGTAGGAGAGGGCACAGTTAGAGAGCTGTCTGCTCACTAAATGAAAGAGTGAAGCTTCATACTCCTCTGGCACCCGAGGTCCTGCCTCCCCTTTCACACAGTAGCACCCAGAGAAACAATTATTGCAAAGAGCCCTACACTAGAGTTTTGAGTTACTCCCCAGCTATGACACCTTCATTTATTCACTCAACCAATATTCTTCCCAACCCTGTGTTGAATGGGTGACTCAGTCATTCCCACTCCAGTAACCCAGACTCCACCAGCAGCCGGAGCACCTCACTCTACACTCCAATTCCAAGAAGCATGGCTGCGTCTGGAGTAACCAAACAGGTTGTCGCTGTACTGAAGATCCTACCACCTATATGGGGTGATCAGAGGAACCCTGACCCCAAATGCCTTTCCCACTTGATCCTTGAACCCTGAATTCTAAAAGTAGAGACTCATTTCTTTAGATTCTTTATTAAATTCTCCTTTGGAAATGGCTCAGCAGTTATCAGCTATTAACATCTACCATGACACAAAGGTTCATCACTATGGCCATAATACCTGACATAAACTTAAGTAAAAAGAGGAAAAATTTATTTTGACTCCTGGTATCAAAGATTTCATTCCATGGTTAGTTAGCCTTCAGCCTGAGGTGAGGCAGAACATTGTGGAGGAAAGGCATGTCAGAGGAAAATGGCTCATCTCATGGCAGCCAGGAAGCAGAAATAGAGAAAGAAAAAGAAAAGGGTCGGAGACAAACACAGTCCCCAAGGACACCCCTCCCCTGTGACCTAATTCCTCTAATCATGCTCCATCTGTCTTCAACTTCCACCACCTTCCAGGAGTCCAATCAACTATCAGTGGATTAATTCACTGAAGTCAGAGCCCTCATGATCCAATCACCTGGCAAGAGCCCCACCTCTGCACACTGCTGTATTGGGGACCAAGCCTGCAGAACATGAGTCTTTGGAGGATATTTCATTTCCAAACCATAATAACACGTTTCCAGATGAGATCCTGTTATGTGCCAAGAGCTGTGTTAGGTGTCTTAGTTAGATTCTAGAATCCTCAAAACATTCTAACAGAGTCTAATCACTCATCCTGTGTGTGTGTGTGTGTGTGTGTACGCATGTGCACACGTCATTTTGGTTTAGATCTGGAATATCCCCCAAAGACTCATGTGTGGAAGGCTTGGTCCTCATGCAGCAAGGTTCAGAGGTGGACTTTGAGGAAGTGATTGGATCATGAGAGTTCTGACGTCATCAGTGGATTCATCCATTAAGGGATTCTATTTGATGGCTTTATTGGAAGCAGAGAGAAACTGGAGGTAGTAGGGCCTAGTTGGAGGCCCACTGGGTGAGTGCTCTGGAAGATGATATCTTGTCTCCAACCCTTTCCATCCCACCTCTCTCTTTGCTTCCCAGAGTGCTGAGCAGTTTTCCTCTTCCACACGCTTCCTCCATGATGCTTTGCTTCACCTTAGGCCCAAGGCGATGGAACAGACCGACCATGGACTAAGATCTCTGAAACCATGAGCCAAAATAAATCTTTCCTCTTTTAAGTTGTTTTTCTCATGAATTTGTCACAGCAAGGGGAAAAAACTGACTAACAACACACATACACACACGTTTTTTTAGGCTATGTACAGAACACTGTGCTCAGCTGTTGAGCAGGTGAAGGATGGTTTGGCGTGCAGCAGATAAGGTAAATCATGTATAGCCCTGAGCACCATCTAATATGAGCAATAATATGCATACATTAAACAAATATAATAATGTGCACAATAAATTTATTGCCATGAAATAGGTACAAAGTATTATGTTTGGAATTTATATGTGCTAAAGAAGAGAAGGTTATTTCAGGCTGGGACCTAGCTTCTCATTAACATGTATTTATGAAGCTGAAATGAACTTACTCATACTAGAAGCTATGCTGTTCAAAGTCTTCAAAGGTGAGAAAGAGCAAAATGTGTCTGGGATACATGTTCATTTCAGTGGTTAAGATGGAGTATAAGCAGTTGAGTAAGTATGAGAAGCATGAAAGGAAGAAAAGGTTATAAAACTGGAAAGATCAGGAGAGGTCAGATCGCAGGAGGGTTTGTGTGTTATCCTAGAGAGTTCAGATCCTATCTGTAGTCGATAGGGAGCCATAGAAGGTTTAGAGCTGGAAATTGAAATAATCAGGTCTCTGATTCATAAAGACTAACTTGACAACAAAGTATGGAAGCCAATAAACTAAAGATGAATACTGTAAGAAATGACAGAGTATTTCAAGAGGGAAAGGGCATGAACTGGAGATTTAACAGTGGAACAGAGAAAGGTAAGCTGGCACCGTTGGGTCCTGAAACTGGAATTTGAGCACCTTAAGCCTAAGTCCTGAGTTACATTTCTACCAAGTAGATTGCACAGTCCCTGGCACAGAACAGGCACAGAATAATGTCAGAGAGTGGATAAATGAAAGGATGAGGGATACCTGATATCAGGGGCTAGAACATCTTTGGAACAGGCTTGAGAAATCAGACCATGATAGATCCATGCTCTGTGACAGAGAGAGATGGGAGATTGGAAGATACTTGGATCATGAAGCTTGGAAAAACCACAAGGGAATCTGGAAATTTAACCAGAGAAGGACAGAAAGCAGGAAAGAAGAACAGCAAAGATCCTGCAGCTGGGCTGCTTCCCAGAATAGGGTGAGCAAATTTGATAACCTTTGATTTTGGGGAGGTGGCTGAGGACTCTCAGGTGCAAAGAAGGTTGATAGGCATTGCATCTGGAGGAGCGCCAGGCTTGTGCACTGGTTACATAGACAGGATTCATAGAGAGATGTAGACAAGACTGTGAAGGAATTCTGTTTATACTGCCTATTAGTCAAGATGCTATAATCTTACTAGATGAACTTATTCACAGAATGGACAAGATGGCAGCTGTCTACCAAAATCTCACATTGCCCTAAAACTTGCATAGTATGTTCCACCGAGGAAACAGCCTTTCCAGGCTCTGCTTTCTCCAGCCCTCTAGTGGCCAGGTATGGCCATGTTTTGGATAGAGCATGAGCAGAAATGACCTATCTGCCTTCCGGTTGGAATTTTTAAGGAGCAGATGAATCATCTCAACTTATTTTTTCTCAACGAACTGGCTATTTGCAGAGGATTCCACAGGTTTCTGTGGTCCCAAGGGCTGGTGGAACAGCACCATAGATGGAGCCTATTGAGAAAAGCTGCCCTGGGACTAGAGCTCCATATTAAAAAGTCATATGAACAAAAAAAACTGAGCCCTATGGGTCCATCCACTGAAATGTTGTGGTTTCTTTGTCATAGCAGAAGGCCATAAATGCAATGAAGATAATAAGATAAATAACAGATAAAGCATGAGGCATTCTATCTCCTCATAGTAAGTACTAAATAAATGTTAGCCAGAAGAAAAAAGGAAAGAAAGGAGAGGAGGAGATAGAGCACCAGATGGGCAAAGTCAGCAGCCCATGGCCTCCCAGGGAGCTCTGGAATCTGTGGGGCTCAGTAGCTTTTTCCCCTCTACCAGGCCTGAAGGTCAGGTTATGACGTGGTAGAGGAAGAGCCACCTTTGTGAATCAGGAGAGGAACACTTTCATCGGACTGAGTGAATGAATGTGACGGAGTTCATGGGCCTCCATCTTTGTACAGCTCACACCACCTCACCCACACACACACGCTCACCCTTGGCTTAGAATTTGGAGCTGCTCACAGTCCCCTAGAGCCCACCAGCCAGGCCTCTTCCCTGTGGAATACAGAATGATGGCCCTTCCAGAGATGTCCACATCCCAATCCTCAGAACCTGTGAATATGTCCTTTCACAAAAGGAGCTTTGAAGATGTGATTAAGTAAATAATTTGGAGATAAGATTGTCTCAGATTACCCAGGCAGGCCCAATGTCAATATAAGGGTCCTTTGAAGTAAACATTGGGATCAGGAGAGTCGGAGTGAGAGAGGAGCTATGACGATGGAGGCCAAGGTCAGAGAATTGAAAAGAGCTTGGTAGATGATATGCTGCTGGTTTTGAAAGTGAAGAAGGGTCACTAGCCAATGCAGGAGGCCTATAGACACTGGAAAATGCAAGGAAACAGATTACCCCCTGGACCTGCGGACAGCTTGTCTTCAGCCCCATAGGACTCATGTGACACTTCCCATCTTTAGAAATACAAAAATTTGCATTGCTTTAAGCCATTAAGCATACAGTATTTTGTTACAGCAGCAACTGGATATGAACATACCTCTGTAGAACCAGACCCCGTGGCTCAGCTGCTGGGCTCCCCTGTCTTGGCTTGCTACAATGATCAGACGGAGACAAGAAGTCCCTCTGGACTGTCAAGACTGAGTCCCTAGAGCTGAGAAGCAAGCCCTATCCTGATGTGCAGAGCCTTTCTACGGCACAGCTGTCCAACTCTGCAATCCAGCCATTATCCATCACAGACCAAACCAACCATGACAGTGCGCTAGATAACTACTAGCTCTATTAGGCTGGGAAATGACTTTTCGGCAACCTAAAGGATTTCACAGCCATCAGATTACTAATCCATTACTGAGAAGGCTTGATGCTTTTCTTTAAATTCTTCACTGGGTAGCCAATTAGGCAGAGGACATCATCAGATAATAATATTTTTATTGTAATTCCTATGTCTGCTAGAATTTGTTTCCTGTATTATTAAATAATATAAAGGATGAATTTTTCAAATTTGCTTCATGTTTTTTAAAAGACGACAATGAACACAGAATAGCTCCTCAAATGGAATCAGACCCTTCCTCCACCCCTTCTATTTCAAATAAAAAGGGGTGGCTGAGTAGAAAGGGATGTTCTGGGCTGAATTGTGTGCCCCCAAAATTCATTTGCTGAAATCCTAAGCCCAATGCATTAGAATACAACTATATTTGGATATAGGGTTTTTAAGGAGGTAATGAAGTTAAAATGTTGTTGAGATGGGTCCTAATTCGATATAATTGTTGTCACAGGATGATGTGTTTGTCAGCTTTCCATCACTGTGACAAAATACATGAGATAATCAGCTTATAAAAAGAAAAAGTTTATTTTGGTTCACAGTTTGGGGTTGCAATCCATGATTGATTGGTCCCGTTCCTATTGGGTCTGTAGTAAGGCAGCACAGCACTTCGGGGCAGCAGATGCATGGCAGAGCAAAGCTGCTTACCTCATGGTGGCAAGAAAGTGAAAAAGAAAGAAGGGGCAGAAGCCCACTATCCCCATTCCAGGGCACATCCCCAGTGACATAAAGCCTCCCAATAGGTACTACCTCTTAAAGGTTTCCACCGCTTTCTAAAAGCTCCAGGATGACAGCCAAGTCAGCATCTCAGGCCCTTGGGGAACATTTAAGATCAAAACTGTAGCAGAAGAGGTGATTAGGACATTGGCACACAGAGAAAGAAGACCATAGGAGGGCACGTGGAGAAAACTACCCTGTGCAGCCAAAGAGAAAGGCCTCATAGGAAAGCAACCCTGCCAACACCTTGATCTTGGACTTGCAGCCTCTGTAACTATGAGAAAATAAACTGATCTTACATAAGCCACCCAGTGCGTGGTATTTAGTTCTGGCAGCCCTTGCAAACCAAAATAGGGGGCTTTATCAGCACCCTAGAAATTGCATTAAAGATCTAATAGGGGGAGGGGATGGGACAAGGGGTTAGGAAAGATGGTGGAATGAGATATACATCATTGCCCTAGGTATATATATGACTGCACATATGGTGCAACTCTACATTGTATACAACCAAAGAAATGAAAAATTGTGCTCCATCTGTGTACAATGAATCAAAATGCATTCTTCTGTCATGTATACCTAATTAGAATAAATACATTTAAGTAAATAAGTAAATAATTTTTTAAAAATCTAATAGGTTGCCAGGAACTGTGGCACATGCCTATAATCCCTGCAGCTTAGGAGGCTAAGGCAGGAGGATCGTGAGTTCAAAGCCAGCCTCAGCAAAAGCAAGGTACTGAGCAACTCAGTGAGATCTTGTCTCTAAATAAAATACAAAATAGGGCTGAGGGTGCAAACCAAAATAGAGGGCTTTATCAGCACCAGTGGTTAAGGATCCCTGGGCTCAATTCCCAGTACCAAAAAAAAAAAAAAGTTTTAATAGGTAAATGGCCAGAATTAATGGAGTAAGATTTAGTTCCAAATATAGTTAGGTCTTTTATAAAAGCACTAAAGCAATATTTTTTTATTTTGTTCAGTTCATTGACTAATTAGGTGAAAGAAACTAACATGTTTTCAGTCCCTGCTGTGCTCCAGACACTGTACTAAGCGGTTTACCTCCGTTATCTCATTTAACCCTCACAAGACTCATTGTTGTTCCTTACAAAACAAGCAAAAACACAGATGAGGAAACGAAGGCTCAAAGCCACACGGATTCTTTGTGGAATTTGTGTCTCAAGCTTATACCATTCCCCCAAAATTTGTAGTCTTTTCCCAACAGCTGCATGTTCTCTTTGTACGGATGGTAAGAGGAGATAGGAAGATCAACAGAAGCCCTGTTCACTAGGGCTTCTGTTCAAAGAAGCCTTTGCACTAGGGAGTTATTTCTGGGGAGAGGGTACAAACTAGACAGAGAGCCAAAAAAAAAAAAGCTTGCTTCTGTATGTCTACATAGGAAACAACAATCTGGTGGCCCATTGGGAGGGTGTGCGCATCATTTCCCCTCCCTTGGTAACGCCGCCACTGCTGCTGCTGCTCCTGGACTGTGATAAACAAGTTGTAATATATTAGCATGAGCAGTGAGCTTCTATCGCTGGCAGAATTCCTGAGAAATGGTTTTTATGGCACCGATCTCCTTGGAGACCTTAAATAACAGCTGAAAATGTATGGTACAGAGATCACAGGGTTTATTACTTTAGTTGCAGCCTGGTGTTCTGCAATTTATAGTTTTCCTGATAAATTGGGATCCGTTCAGCTGGTACATATTATGTAGGGTGGTAGAATTGTCTCTTCTGCATTGAAGGATTAGAAATGGGCAGATGCCTTGATTGGGTAATAACGGCACCAGCCCAAGCTGTGCTTGTCAGACAGGTTTTGGGCTGTGTGCTTGGGCTTATTTTAAGGAGGTCTGGGCTCCCACCTTAAGACAGCACCCTGCCTCCATCTCCTAGGGCCTTCTTGTCATCCAGAAGCCAGGCCCTGAAGTTACTTTCCTCATACTGTCCTCAGAACCTTGCTGAAGTCAATCAAATGCCTGATATGGTGGTCTCTTTTCAGGGGGTGGGAGCATCCCTACTAAAATATATAAATAAAAATTTTACTTCAGAATCCAGCAATAAAGAGATGACTTTTTATGCAGAAACTAGGAGTACATTGTTCCCAATTTTCCATGAATTAAGTTGAAATAAAACTGCTTTTAGTGGCTGGGGATTTGGCTGCTCTATATACACTTAGTCAATCTGATGTTGTTAGAAATCAGATTTTATAGGCCATCTACAAAGAACATTTGTGAGGAAATGGTGAGTTTATGTTATGTTCCTGATTTTCAGTCAGTTGATCAGAGTCTGTTAGCTTTAAAAGACAAAAACTTTCTTTTTAAGAAAGGGAAGGGTCATCAATTGAATTGTGTTGGTGTCGTTGTTGTTGTTCTAATTAAAAAATAAAAGTTGTTCTTCAGGGATAGTAACTTTCTTTCAGCTGAAAGTCTGGTATAGATTTTAGCATTTGGACTTTGGAGTCCTTCCAGATCCCATCTGGCTATTAATCTGCAAAGAATGAAGGATTGACACAAAGGGCCTCAACTCTAAAGTGTCATTAAGTTCTACTGGGTCAATAATTTCTGAAAATGAATTCAAACAATGAAGTCCAATAAGTTTATAGACATTGGTAGCCTGTATCCTTGGGGGAAAGAAGAAAAAAAGAAAAGAAATGAGTTCGTGTATGAGAAATTGAAAAACTGCTGAGGAGAAGCATTCACAGAACTTTAACCACTGCTCTCCCCCCCAAAATCTGAATACTTCTTTTATCTCAGAGGCAACTCAATTTTCTGCAATGAGAAATGTCTTTGAATGTGCCGGTGTGCACATTATGACTCACTCCTGAGAGGTCACCTTTCTCCCTACTGGATCTTTCTAAGAGGAGTCAACACACCCTAAGCTCTGTAAGAAGAGGTGGGCTGATGACTAAAGGGACGGCCAGTGCATGAAGGAGATGCAGCAACCGCATCTCAGCGAACCAACGGTAGCTGCTGCACCATTCAGGGCTGCTCTGTTGAAGGTCCGTGCCCAGCCAGGTACAAGGTCATGAGCATCCTCACAGGGTTGTTTTAATCAAAGATCAACCTGACTATTCTGGGTAAATGGAAAGAAAACTCAGGTTGCTTACTGTCTTATAACCTATAGCAAGATTCTTAAGATGCTCCTGGGAAATAAATTTGGGAAATGATTCCTTCAAATTCAAAGGTCCCACAGGAAGTGGCCATTCAAATAGGGGGAAAGAAGGAGATGTGGACAGACTAGGCAAAAGGTTGCAGTAATTGGCCCTAAAGGGCTATCCTAAGTGCCAGCAAGAAGACCCCTCCTAGGTCCCTTCATTTCCACACAATCCCACAAGGTAAGAATTGCTCCAATTATCCCCATTCTCCAGGGCTTGAAGCAGGGTTTGAAATCCAGGAATCCGTCTCCACAGTGCACTGTCAAGCTCTGGGGTACAGCCTTGGATGAGAAACCCCCAGTTGACAAAGATCCCCAACTAAACTAGAACCAGTTTTGGGATCCCAGTACATTCATCATCAACAACCGCCCAGAGTCCATGTAAAGACAAATTCAGACATCCAGACCTACTTGTGTAGCTACACAGGAAAAGGCCCGCAGTAAGCTCGAGGGTCTTATAGGCAAATGCTAGGTGATTTACAATGGCCATTAAACTCTGTGTGGAACCATAAAAGTGGAGCTGCTTCTTTAAAAACATCCTCTGTGATGTTTTAATAACCTTCCCACTCCTTCCCTGCCTTCCACTCCCTGGGAGCTCTCAATCGCTAATCTGTTTCTCTTGTCACTGGTTCCTCGCACTCTGAACATTTCCAATTACTGTGTTGTTAACTAGATCAAAAGTGGCTTTTTTTTTTTGGTACTAGAGAGTGAACCCAGGGTTCACTTCACCACTGAGCCACATCCCCAGCCCTTTTTCTCTTTCTCTTTTTCTTTCTTTTCTTTTCTATTTCTTTCTTTTTGTGAATGTTGAGACAGGGTCTCACTAAGTTGCTTAGGGCCTCATTAAGTTGCTAAGGCTGGCTTTGAACTTGCGATCCTCCTGTTTCATTCTCCCAAGTTGTTGGAATTACAGGCATGCCATGCGCTACCAGGCCCATTTAGCTATTTATTTAATGTGATCACTAGATATCAGCTTTCCACCTGCACTGTCCTTCATATCTGTCTCCATCCATGTTTGATGTGGCAAAATTATAAAAATAAGGGTTTCCCCAGGTTCGCACAGATGTATCTTATCCGGGGTCTGGTCCTGGCATCTGCACTGGAGGGATGTTGTGATCCCCAATCACATCTCTCAGGACTCAAGTCATCTGTTACGATGTTTGATGCTAAAAGTTCAAGTAAGTATTTTCAGCTCAAGAAGAAATTCGGCGATGAATTCCCCAGATGCCCAGACATCTGCAACAAGAAGATTCACCAGGCCACCAGGTTTTTTGAACTGATGGTAGCAGTTGGTTCACTCCAAGAAGAGGGATGATGGATTTGTGGATAGAGAGAGCAAGTTTCCAAACCTAGTGGCCAACATCAAAGCCACCCTGGCTGAGGGCAGAGCCCAGGGACCTTAGCTCAGTCCCCTCAGCAGATGCTTCATGATAAGAAGCACAGAAATTTCTCTTGGATACCTGCTGGGTCTTTCTCTGATGTTCTCACAGCTGCCAGAGAGTAGACACAGATTGACAGCCTTGGTCTTTGCCTGTGTGTGAGTGAGTCAGTGCAACTTTGTGTGTATGCATGTGTGTGCATGTCTCAGGAATTGATTTTTGCACACCAGCCCTGCTCCGCTTCTGTCCCTCACTCTTCACCATCTCTCCTTGCATTCCCTCATATCTCCCTGTCTGCTCCTCCACTTGAGATAGGCCTTGCCACCAGCCTCCTTCTCAAGGGAAGTCTAGAAAGAGCAGATGTGTAAATGTAGGAATATCTCAGATTGCCACACATCTGCAGTGGTTCACAGTTCAGAAAATATTGGTTGAGTTGAACAAATAACAACAATGGGGAAGAAGGGGAAGAAGGGGAAGAGGAAGAGAAAGAGGAGGAGGAGGAGGAGTCAGGTCAGAAAAAAATAGAGAAGAAGGAGAAGAAGGGGAAGAAGGGGAATTCTGAAGCAAGGATGGTCAACACTGTGTAATTTCTAGCAGATGGGCTGTTTGGGAGAAAGAGTTTGTTTTGAAGGGAGACAATTAGTTTGGCTTTGGAAATTCTGACTGTGAGATACCTGACTGTAAGTATCCAGTCGGCAAGGGGCTATTTGTGTAGAAACAGGGCCTGAGTGATGCTGATTTAGAAACTAGGTGCATGGAAGGGTAATGAAGCAATGGAATTTGAATGAGTTCTCCATTGGAGACAGTATGAGAACTGAAGAGAAGGAGACAAATATCAATTCTCTGGTCACCTCCAATTAAGGTAATGCCCAGGTATGGTGCTTGTCAGGCAGGACCTCTCTCATGTTGCTCAAAAGGTCAAACATTCAGAGACTAAGGTCAATGACTGAACTTGGACAAATGTGAGTCAACAGAAATCACCTATTAATAAATTTATTAACATGAGTCTTGTTTATATTTCTGTCATGGTTGGCAATCAGTGGCTTGGAGGAAGAAGTCCTTAATTGGTAGGTCATGCCTGACTGTAAGAGCTGTGGTTTGTGTGAAATGCACCAATCTTGTATTTTCTGGGAGAGAACCTCTTTCCCCTTTATGTGATATAAGACTAGTTGTTGTACAGTACCACCTGGAAGGATTATTCACCAAATTGCTACTTCTGGCCATAATTTTTGCCTGAGGATTTCTCAAAGGTAATATTAGATTGATGTCCCAGACTCTACTGAAAGGCTAATCTCTTCTGTTGAAGACCATGCTTTCAGTTAAAGTACACCTAACCCCCCACCATGTGAATGCAATCAAGGAACCAACGCTAACTTTGGAGTCAACCCGACTGAGTCAAATCCCTACCTGAGTTCTTTGAACATACCTCAGTCTCTATCTCCACTTCTTTAGGATGGGGTGATAACGTCTGCCTCACAGAGTTATTAGAAACAAAGGAAATGATATATATAGACCACGTGGCATTACAGCCCCAGAAAAATATCAGTTCACTTTCCCCTGTCCACCATCTGCGGGACAGAAGGAAACAATTCCTTAAAGATAAGGGTGCAGAAGATGTATCTGGCCTACAACATGGATCTACTTTACCTCTGAAGTCTACTCAACTCTGAAGGATGTTTTGTTGATAATTAAACTTTGATGATTTAGTGATCAAGATCTAGATCTTAGACAGAACCAAAGCATTTCCCATGTTAAAAAAAAAAAAAAACTGACACCGAGAAAGGAACCACAAACTGAGCGATGTCATAAATCTTGTTCCCAGAACCCTAGGTGTGTGACAAGAGGAGAAATGAAAGGTGGAAGAGTTCTTTCCTAGAAGAGAACAGCCCCAAAGCATCCTTCATTTCATGTTTGAACACTGATCCACACTGCTTCTCTTCTTGATGGGGCCTCTCAGGGCCTGTGTAGAAGAAGTAGGAAGATAAAAGGAGTAACAAGAACAGCAATTAGAGTGGGGCCAGCAGCCAGGCCTGCTGTCTCGTGGCACCTGCACAGCACCAGAGCACCTGGCTGCACAGTACAGCAGCTCGGCCATCAGGATGCTCCTCCGCGTGGTGCCGGAGGCCGGAGTAGCTGCCTGAGCTTGTTGTGTGTCTGCAAGCGACTGTCAAAGAGGCCTAGGCATTTCAGAGGGTTGGAAATAAATTCAAGATAGGAAAGAAAAGCGTTTCCTCTTCATGTACCTTCCCAAAACCTAGCCAGAAAGCAAAGCCCACACCTAGTCACCCACACACAACTTCAGAATCATTTTACCAATCCCCGCAGGCTTCCTTAAACTCCATTAATGCATTAAGTCTCAAGTTTTCAGTTCTGTGAACATTTCAATGAAAAGGGCACAAGTACATTAACATAGATTGGAATCATAATCTATAGCTTATTTATATAATTATATTAATCAATATCAATTAATGTTACTGTATTATTATATAATATGTAATGGTATATGTTATATAATTATGTTTATGTTATATAATTATGTTACATAATTACTTTATGTATTAGTGTATTATATTTCACATTATTACTATATTTAAGTTTTTATAGGTGTTCCACATATGGGATGATGGAACAAAATGGATTAAATTATATTTAGCCAAATAACTGGGAACATGTAAGTAAATTTTGTTAAGAGAACAGGTTAAAGAGAAGCCTAAATTCCACAATTCAATCTTCCCTATGTACCTTTAGGCATATTACTTAATTCCTCTATGCCTCAGTTTCCTCATCTGTACCGTGGTGAACTGGGATAATATTAATATTCACTTTATAATTGGCACCTATGTCATAGGTTTATTCTGGAGACTAAAGAAGAGACCCAAAGCTCTGAAGAGACTACATTCTACTAATGCACTAGCATAGATGAAGCTTATAGTTAGAGCCCAGTAATATCAGTTATCACTCTTTTGATTGTTATTATTAACAAAAGTTTAATACCAAGATCATGAAGGATTATAAAACACTATAATCCCTGCAATCTGAGTATTGTTTTCAAATCCATTTTCATCAATTACCCCATGATCTCACTTAATTTGATGATTTAATCCTCATTTTAGGATACTATTGAGAATGTGTACATATTATTTACATATGCCTTTTAATAATACTGATAAAGAATACTGCAGTGACCACATATCCTGGATTTTCTTGGTTAACCAGTTCTATTCTCTTTTCATGAAAGGCCTTGATTTGCTAAATGCAGAGCTAAATTGGATTTAATTTCACATCACTGCAAGATTTCCAAATATATAATTTTACAAATCAAGCACAAATCTTTTGGTCCTGACTTTTCATTCCAAAAACGATTATAATGAGGATGTGTAATTTAAAAAGAATAGGTTCTAATGATTCCCATGTTGGTAACAACACATCTAAGAATTACAAAAACCATGGTGAGGGTTTTTGACCTAGAGATTCACTTTGTCGCTAAGGAAAGTGGTTTGCACCCTGGTCACCAGAGTGCTTGACGCAGGGTGTAAGCAATTAAAGTACAACCTTTCTGATTCACACTAATGACCAGGAGACCCAATGCACACATGATCTACTGACTTCTGCTTATTAGAGAGAATGTGAAAAGATGAGAAGAAAAACAAACAGGATATTTAATGTATTAAAAATATGAAAAATACATCTCTGTTATTTGTACTTGTTTATTTTCCAATTTAGGTTATTCATGCCACAGGCACTCAGAAAGCCAAAGCTTCTTTAAAACCAAGTAAATTTTGTCATCCTTTCTCTTAATTAGAGTGTGGAGGGATTCACAGAAGGAGATCAAATTGGTTATATATCAACTGGAAAACACTAGAAGCTACTTCTCGGTTTTGAATGAAACTTGGATTCTCTGTTCCTGGCTCTACCACAGACCAGCTGTATGGCTTTGGGCAAATCACACTCTTATCTTTATGACTGAGCTGGAAGACCACTGAGCTCCACTAGTGTCTGGCAGTCCAGGAATTACAAGACTGCTCAGTTTTGTTTTTAAAAACAAGTAAAAAATCCTGGTACTGGGTACAGGTGTTTCAAAAGCATTCTTTGGTTGATATTTTACTTTTGGCTACAAGGTTTTTGGGGAATGATTAGCTGCTTTACCATGTTCAAATTGCACCTCTCTCCCCAAAATTCCTATCTGGATGGAGCAAAAGAGATCACACAGAAACCCCATTGTCCACCCACGGACATGAAATCCCACAGTAGAGTCCCTTCAATTCAGCTAATGCATAAATAGGTCCAATTGGAAGTCTCTGGTGGGGGCTGCAAAGGTGGTCTTAACTTCAAAAACTGAAAATTTCACAGAGAATGGTGATAGGTTCATAAACACTTCTGGATCAAGATATCTTAAGGTAATTTTTATGGAAGCAGTACAAATTCCTCTGGGAGTTAAAAGAAAGCCATTCTGGAGTCAATAGCAACCCCATGGAGAAGCTGGGATTCAAAACTGGCTCAGATGCAGCCAAGTTAAAAGGCCAGGGAAGCCATTCCAAGAGGAAGTGTTTTTATCATAAAAGAGCAGATTCAGAAGAGGGAGGAGTAGTGGATTGAATACACCCAAAAGATACACCTAAGACTTGAACCCTAGTACCTCCGAATATAACCTTAGGAAAGCATATCTTTAGAAGTATAATTAACTGAAGGATTTCAAGATCATCCTAGATTTAGGGAGGACTAAATCCAAAGACAAATGTAAAGAGAAGACACACGGAGACAAGGAAGGAGACCATGGGGAGACTCCAGATACCGTAAGCCAAGGAATACCAGCAGCCACCAGAAGCTGGAAGAGCAAGGAGGAATTCTCTCGGAGTCTCCAGAGGAACTGTGATCTTGCCAACAGCTTGCTTTTGGACTTGGGGCTTCCATAATTGTGAGAGAGTAAATTTCTGGGGTTTTTGTTTTGTTCTGTTGTTTTGTTTAGGGTACCCAATTTGTGGTCATTCATTGCAGTTGCCTTGAGGAAATAACGTAGGAGGTGTTTTCAGGAATGGATAATGAGGGGCCTACTTGGACTCTTTTGAGTATTGCCTATTGCAGAGGAGGAGACTTAGGGGAAAAGAAGAGATAATGAAAGGATAAGACTTCGAAGACAGGTGCAAATGATGAAGCAACCTCTTTGAACAGAAATGGAGAAACAAAGACATGTGAGCCATAGTAGGCGTTTTAAGACTGGGTGATTCAAGTTGTGGAGGAGATAGGTTTTTCAGAGGAAAGACAAGACAGGAAACAACTGAAGAAGTTCAAGGAAAAGTAACAAGGAATTAAATCAAAGCAAGGGCAACAGGATTGAGACTGGGCAGATGTTGAGCTGAGAATTTTGTGATCACCTGGATAGGTTAGAGAGCCAAGGAGAGAATTCCAAGTGATTCTTGTAGAAGCTCAGCTTTTAAGCAAAGGAAGAGAAAACAGTTAATGAGATCATTAATTCATCCAGAGAAGGATGAACTGGTTTGAAAAAGAGAGCAAAAAAGAATGAATGGAGTACCAAAGGAGGCAGGAGATTTGACTAGGAGGCAGCAGCTAATGGTGTGGACAGGCCAAATGGGCTTAACCAAGGGATCCTGGTGGTTAGGTGATTAGGGGGTGGGGTTGCAGGTGTTTTGAGAGCCCACTAGCCACTGAATAGCAAAGCAAAAATATAAATTATAAGGGAGTAAGGAAGAAAATTAACATATGAAGTATAATGTACTCGTTATTTTTGGTTAAAGAATACTGCAGAAGATGTAACCTGAGGTAAAGCACTATGAAAGAAAGGTCCTTCAGACTTCAGGCTTCAGCCTGTTAATCCACTATCTCCAGCAATCCCCTGCTAACCTGCAAACTATGGGAAACATTAATTCAGGTGGCATAGATACTTTTGCTCAGATGAGCTAATTGCACTCAAAAGGAGCTATTATTCTAGAAGGATGCCTGAGGAACCAGAATATTGTATGAGTCTGTGTTTTTATTAGGAAAGAGATTAGGGCAAGACCAGCTTGTGTTTTGGTGGGGTCTACAGCTGAGGGTCCCAGAAACCCTGGAGAGGAGAGAGGTGAGATGAAACCATGGGAAAACCAAAAGTGGGAGGTGGAGGTGGGGCAAGACAAAAGAAATACACTAAAAGACAACTTTGCCTACTTTGCTGTTCTGCCTAGGGACAGCTGTTGCCTTGCAGGTCCTCACTCGCTGATTTGTTCTGGTAATTATCTAGCAAGTATCCTCCAAAGAGAATTCAAGGGATGGGTAATAATCTGAAAGTACACACTGCCTCTGATTTCTGGGCCTTTTCATATACTCAAGAGTATTTTTAAAGAGTTTTTGAGACGTGCAAGACAATTGCTGCCAGTCCAAGAAGATTTGGTATAAAGATCCTTGCAGAACATCAGAAACAGAGGACTTTTAAGTGGGAGAGACTAGAGGTCACCCTGCTATCTGCACAGTGCTGGTCATTCGCCAATAGGATACTATAGAGCAAGTCCTTGACTCCTTATTTTCTCCTATTTGTTCAACACTTTAAACATTAGGGCCCTATTGCACAATTTAGCAAAGAATACCCAGAAATATCAATGTACTTATAGAGAACAATAAATAAGGGTAGAAAAATCAGGATATTGAAATGACGTCTCAATCTCTCTCCCACCTATCCCAAGGACTCTGCCTAAACCCTCAAAGACTGGTAAAAACTTATTATACTTCTAAAATATTTCTCTCAAAATTCCACACCAAATTTAGTAGCTCGTGATCCTGCAGAGGAGAAAAGGTATGGAAAAATAGTTCTCCATTTTGTGGAAGAGTAGACAATGCATAAAGGGGGCTGCCTTGGCTAGTGTAAGGTGTGAATGGAGAACACAATTTGAGCAACCACCTGTAAATTCTGGGGTTCATGGATCCGGGTGGGGCTCAATTTTCTGGGAGCCTCAGTGAATAAGACATTGGGGTTGACAGTAAAGACCGTGTGAGGTTAAGACCTAAACAAAAAAGGGAGACAAACATTTACCCCAACCTCAGAAGTCAGAAACTTTCCTTCATTCAACAAATATATATTGACTTCCTACCATGAGGTACACACACTGGGCAAGAAAGGCAACAGAGTCATATGGGCTGGAAGAATTCAAAAAATTTAGCCCTTACCACAGTAATAGTTTTTAACATGATACTGCACAGCGTTTCCCAAATTATGAAAAGAATTCCCCTTGAGTTTCAGATGTGGTGAAAAATAAGGGTGGTGACAGCAATTATGGTCCACATAGCACCTGGAGATGAAAAAGAGTCCAACCTGCCTTAGCAATATGAGCCTCCCTTGAAAGAACACAGCGTGGGACTTACAGTAATGAACACTCTGAGCCCTTATCAATGAGGACTCTGGTTGTTAGGTTGTCCCCATCATGGATCCTCACAGATCATCTGAGGGTAGATGTTGTTTTTCCTTTACTTTCACTTTTGAATCTCTAGTTACCCTAGAAAAGCCATCCCACCTTGCTCAGACAAAGCTAGCCCTGTCACAGGTAGAACATTTGGTCCCTGTGACCAAACTAACCCAAGTCCTCAATGGACTTTACTATCAAAGCTCTCTCTACTGGGTTAGATGAAGAGCTCATCCAAGAGGTGAGGAGAAATATGGAGCCAGGAAGGCACTGGTGGAGCACCTGGATCATGCCTTACCTGAAACCAAGATCCAAAACTGGAATTTGAGGGTTGGCTGCTTTGAATCAGGTTTCTATCATTCCAACTGCACAAATCCTACATACTACGAAGGACAACATGCTCAAAGTGCATGCCAAACCCAGCCTTGAAAAGTAATGAAATCACAGAGTCCCATTTTCAAGCCAGCCAGGTGGTGAACCATTTGAAAGAAGCTGTATTTGAAGTACAGCCTCAATCTGCTCCATTTCCAGCAACTCTACTCAGTACCAGCTCTTCTGTTTATTTTTATAATCTTAATGATATCTATTAGGATATTTTTCCAATTACAAAGGTCACATATTTTCATCATAGGAAATTTTGAAAAATAATTCACCACCCAGAGAAAAAGAGCATTCACACTTCAACATACTTCCAGCCTTTTTAATGTAGATATTAAATTTTTTAATTACTCTCTCCTAAATTTTAATTATATATGACATGAAAATTTGTCCCAGGTCAACCTCTATTTTAATACAGCACAATTTTAATGAAGGAAAATATTGCACTCAACAGATGTTCTATAATTTGTTTATCCAGAACCCTATTGCCAAAATTTTAGGTTGTTTCTTTTTTTGTGTTGCTATATGTAATATTATAAAAATCAATTTTACATAAATATTCATCCTTGAGATATAGCTCTAGAAGCATAATTGCTTGTCAAAGAGTATAAGATTTTTCAAGGTTTTTGAAAAATGACAAAGGGATCTATAAAAAGTATGCAAAGAAGTTGTCTTATTTCCCTTTTCACAGTAGCAGAAAAGAACATTCACTAGTAAGCTACATTTCTAACTTAACAATTTTGAAGTATGTATTAGTTTCTTATTGCTGTAGTAACAAATAGCCCCAAACCTAGCTGCTCTTACAGCATCCATTCATTATTCCACAGTGCTCTGGGTCAGAAGTCCAGCTTGACAGGGAACTCTGTTCAGGTCTCACAAGGTCAAAATCAAGATGTCAGCAGGCCTAGGCTTTTATCTGGCAGCTCTGGAGAAGAATGTCTAGCTCCAGGCTCACTTGTGTTTTTGAAAAATTCCATTCCTCCTTACACTTTCCATGTAACCACTTTCCCCCCACCCCACTCCATCCCCAATTTTCAGGCCGACAACTGGGTTAGGTCCTTCTCACACTTGGAATGTCTAACATCCTTCTCTGCCGTACCTCTTGAACTCTAGCCAAGTTAGTTTTGTGCTTTTAAAGGGCTCTTGTGATTAAATTGGGTCCATGCAGATCATCTAGAAGAATCTCTCTATTTTAAGGCCTATAACATTGATTATATCTGCAAAGTCCCTGTTGCCATTTGATATAATGTATTCACAGGTTCCTGATATTAGTGGACTCTTTTAAGGTGTCCATCCTGCATACCAAAGAACGATCTCAAAACTGCATTAAAGCCCCGTGTAGTGGTGCACACTTGTAATCCCAGGGGATCAGGAGGCTGAGGCAGGAGGATGACGAGCTCAAAGCCAGCCTCAGCAAAAGCAAGGTGCTAAGCAACTCAGTGAGACCTGTCTCTAAACAAAACACAAAATAAGGCTGGGGATGTGACTCAGCGGTCAAGTGCCCCTGAGTTCAATCCCTGGTACAAAAAGAAAAAAAATCTGCATTAAATTAATCAGGTGACTGCCATCTGCAGTCACCTGATTAGCCATCTTTCATCCCAAGGCAGAGTTTGGAGGGACTAATTCTGTCTTCTCAAGCATGGAGTGAGAATTTGTTCTGTTCACAAATACTGCTCGCACCCCAGCAAGTTGCCCATTGGTCAAAAGACTTGTCCTGTGAAACTTTCCAACATATCTCGTTGCTAGGAGACAATGTTTCTCAATTCCTCAGGGACAGACTTCCCTGCAGATTGATATGCAGTGCTATACAGTTCTAATAAACTACACTGTGTCATGTTCTCAGACTGTTGCCAGTCAAAAAATAAAGTAAAAAATTAGTGATTTTACATACAAATATAAATGTAAGGATGATAACCATGCCCCAAACACATGCACAGGTGTCTCGTACATATAAATGTCTTTTTAACTTACTAACTTGGTTTTCTTTCTTTATCTTCGCATCTAACTCGTTTGTTCCTTATTAGTTTTCTGCAAAGGTTTTCTTCTCTATGGCTAATTTCGAAGGAAATAGTGTGAGAGTTTTCAGCAAAAGCAGTTTCCATGGTTACACTGAAGTCTTACTAAAAATAGTACATGATGTAATCAGCAAAACTTTAGCTACTAAAGTCACTCGACAAAATGGATCTACATTACTGTATGAAGTTTGTTCTGCTGTTCAAGCTGTGTCTATGACACATGAAGAGACTGGTCTGTGAATTATTTTTATTGCCCTGAGATTCCAGCTCCTCAAACATTTTTGTGGGCAGCTCACATGCTGTTAAGGCTCTGGAATTATTTCCAACACTGTGTGAAGGAGAGAAAGAAAGAGTCAGGAAAAGTGGGAAGGGAAAGAGACAGGAAAGAGGAAAGTGCTTACCTTATCTTGAGGTAAACACTACACCCTGCTCTATTTCTCCCTGTGAGATAGCATCTCCCTGTAAATTTACTATGGTGCCATTCTGTGAAGAATGGATCCTAATTTGCTTCATCCACACCCTCTGAATTCCACAGTTAGCTACCTACTCCATCTTCCTCACTTTGTCTTGTGGGCTTTCTTTTTCTTGACTGATTGCTTCAAGGTTTGGTAGCAGAAGGAACTACAGAGGGCGGGGGACCCATTCATTTTATGATTTCTCTTCCATTATTGCTGCTGGCTCTCTTTTACAATAATAGAAGAAGAGAGCAGACACCTGAGATTAAAACAGCTTCCCTTTTGCATCTGGAGTTCTTTGTCCTCATTGTGTTTGAACTGTCACTGGGCACAGCTGGGTCTCCATTTCCAATATCCTTTTTCCACACTTCATGTAATTAGAAAAGAGAATCAAGAATGGCATCCCCACCTGCTTCCAAAGCCACGCTCCACACGAATGGTGGAAGCTAGAAGTCAAAGAGCGGCCGCGCAGATCATTGGATCATCGTTCCCCTCTCTAGCACCCCACTCATCATCTTCTGTCTAAGCACAAAGGCGACTCCATCCCCCAGGTCCCCCTGCTATTTCTCCCATTCTGTGGTCCTCCTGGCCACTGCCTCTCCTCTCCATGCAGTAGGTCAATGCAGCACTCTCAAAAGAAAATTCAGAGTAGAGCCAAGATCCTTTTACTTGATCTCCATCCAGAAGAGCCCTAGAAATATTCCTAGTCTCCTTTTGGAGCCCAACTAACAATGCTTGTTTCTGAGTTTGGAGACTAGGGAAGTCCCTTTCAAAAGAAAACCATCATTTTATTTAGAGTTGGAAGTGCTTTTGAGAACACTCCGATGATTGCATACATGGGCAAATTCTTAAATGTGTTTCTCAGAGACATGGTGAACAACTGTAGGGCCAGAGCAATTTAAAAATCTATAGATTATTGTTAGTCTGCACTCACTTACGGTAGTCCTTTTAAAATACTGAATCCTTAAGTAACTAGCTTTAGAAGGGCACTTGGAGCTGGCATTTTTAAATGACTTTTATGACATACTTTTAAGGTTCATTTGTTTCTCATTACCTTGTATGGAACGCTAACTCTTGAATAGGGTCTCAGAGATGGTACCATCCCCCGCCTGGGAACTCTGAGAGTCCCATGCATGAGCAATACGATTTAAAGATAAAACATGTCAAGTGAGGAGATATGGTGCTTTGCTTGGATCGGGTTCCTATAGTTTTATTTATTTATTTAGCTACTTGAAAGGAGGCATTCAGTACAAGGATTCTCATTTTAAGTCTAAAGAAAATCCTTGTACAGAGAGAAAAGGCGAGAGGAGAAAAGATAAAATGAGGTGGCAGGGGGTCCAGAGGCCAATGTTACAGAGATAGTCCACGTGTCTGGGGTGAGTGGATGGAAAGATGAAAAGGACTTTTTTTTTTCTAACAGGAGATATTTGTATTGAGAGCAGGTGTTTGGTAGAGAAGTCCCAAAATAGGCATTGTGCCAGCTACATTTACTGAGCTACTGAAGTCCCTTCAAATGTGCCAGGCACCCTCCCCAAACCCATTCCTCACATGGAAGAGTGCCATCCTCAGATGGTTTGGACCACATCAGCAGGCTCATGTACCCCTGGCTTCCAGCTGAGTCGGCCATCCGACGTCCTGACAGGAGAGGTGGGAACTGGAGTGGAAGGAGAATGAGGTCAGGTAATTATTTCCCTGGTGCCTTGAATACTGGGTCTTTTGGAACTAAAACCAACAATTGTTCCTTCACTCCATCTCTTCAAGCCTGGATGTTTTTCCCGAGTCATAGAGAGTGGCTCTAATTACTACACTCTCCCACATCTTTTTCTCTCCTTTGTTAAAAAAAAAAAAAAGTCCTCTAATTATTCTAATTTGAGTGTTTCATCTACTTCTTGTTGGTACTCTAAGACTAAGTGCAAATACACACTTGGTCATCTCATTTCTAGAGGGTGTCTTCTATGAGAGTTGAACATTCAAAAAACAAAACTGCTTCAGAATATGGAGTCATGTGGAAAGATCTAAAACTCCTCTTGAAAGAGGGACACTCAAGGTAACTGACAGCACCAGAAATAAGCAGAGAGGATGGGGACACAGTAAAAACCAGGAAGACTGGAACTAGATGTGAGATACATAAAATTGGTTATAATGCCAGAAAAAGAGTGAGGTTATCTGTATGTCTAAAAATACTTGCTTCATGAATGATTCATTATCAATATTAAGCCCAATTAATCATGTCCAGTTATTATTTTTCTTCTTTGCAGGGGTGACTATTTCCAATGTGTTATCCCTTAAAAATAGGCTCAAAGCTTTGAGACACTATGAAGCAGTGTCACTGGTGATGCCGGTGATGATGATGATGATGTAAATTCTGACTGTGATCTCAGCTACTAAGGACTGAGCTCTTATTCTGACACTTAACTAAGCCCTTTGCCTTCCTTTGTCCTTCCAACAGTCCCTAGAAATAGGCGTTGCTCTTGTTCCCACTCTTAGGAAAACAGAGTTGAGAACATCCACGGTTACAGGCTGGAAGTGAAGAACTGGAATTCCATCCAGGACATCTGGATCCTCCTTTCATTCATCCTAACTTCCTCATCCACTACCCAACTCACACACAGCACATGTGGCTAGAAGAAAACACCTAACTGTGATAACCTATGTTACCTTAAGGGACCCCAAGCTCAGAGATCTTGAGTACCCCTGGCAAGCAATTCCCTCCA
Source organism: Xerus rutilus (assembly GCA_028644305.1). Classification (NCBI taxonomy): domain Eukaryota; kingdom Metazoa; phylum Chordata; class Mammalia; order Rodentia; family Sciuridae; genus Xerus; species Xerus rutilus. The sequence continues at coordinate 20,869,769 of CM053403.1, read as the reverse complement.
ACTCTCCAACCTCCAATCCAGCCTCCGCACACGACTTCCACGGCTGATCACTTCCAAAGTTCTGTCTCTATTCCTGATGTCTTCTTAAAGTCCCATTCCCAGATATACAACTTCCTTTAAAACATCTCTCCTTGGCTCTCTAACAGACAAATCTAACACGTCCAAAAGTTCTCTTGGTTTTATCACTCCTCAAAATTTGTTCCACCATGAGAGTCCCAGGCATCATTACCCTCTGCTTAGATTACTATAGGAAGCTTTCACTGGTCCTCTCGCCTCCATCCTTATGTTCTCAAATGTATTTAGCTACACACTAAGCAGAGTGACATTTTCAAACGCAAATGAGACCAGTCGTTCCTTTGATCACAACTTCACAGCTCTCAGAATCAATCCCGTGACCTCCAGGCCCTGGCAGACCTGGCTGCTGCTGCCCGACTGTCCTCATCTCTCACCCATGTCTGTCTCTCTCCCTCCATCTAGAGGTGCTGACCTTATTGCTGGTTCTCTAATATGCCAGTCTTGCTCACACCATGACCTTGGCACTGCTGCTCCTTCTGTCTGGAATGCTCATTTGAGATTCCTCACTTCATGTAGGTGTTTGCTCGACAGTTATCTTCTTAAAGTGGTCCCCCACCACCACTAACAACAATTGCTATGCAATCCCTGGCTGCCATTACTCTCTATCTCCTCGCTTTCCTTATCTTCAAGGTACTTTCTACAACCTGATGTTTTGTTTCTGTTTCTTGTTCATCTCCTCCACTGGAATATAGGCTCCATGAGGACAGGGACTTGATTGGCTTAGTTCTCTGCTATCTCCTCAGAATCTAGAACTATGCTTCTACTGTAGAGACCCTCATAAGTTCATTTGTGGAAAGAAGGAAGGAAGGAAGGAAGGAAGGAAGGAAGGAAGGAAGGAAGGAAGGAAGGAAGGAAGGAAGGAAGGAAGGAAGGTAGGTGGGAGGGAGGAAAGAAGGGAGGGAGGGAGAGAGAGAAAAAGAGAGGAGGGAGGGAGAGAGGGAAAGAGGGAAAAGAGAGAGAAGGAAAGTGGGAAGGGAGGGAAGAAGGGAGGAGGTAAGGAGCCTGTTAAACAGAATAATTACCCCCTAAAATTATCTATATCCTATTCTATTCATCCTATAAGTATGTTATAGATGAAATGGAGATTGTAAATAAGATGACCATAAAATTGGGAGTTCATCCTAGATTATGCAGAGTGGCCCGATATCATCACCAAAGTACTTAAAATGGAAGAGGGAGACTGAAAAGATCAGAGTGATGTGATGTGAAGTGAAAGGGGAGACAGATTTGAGCAACTATTGCTTGCTCTGAAGATAAAGGTAGGAGCCATGAGCCAAGGAATGTCAGTGGCCTCAACAGTCTGTAAAAGGCATGGAAAGAGATTCTCCTCTAGAGCATCCTGAAGCGAACATGGCCCTGGCAACTACTGGATTCTAGTTACTGTTATCTGTGTTGGACTTAACCTTCAGAACTATAAACATTTGTGTTGCTTCAAGCCACTGAGCCTGTGATAATGTGTTATAGGAGCATCAAAAACTAAGACACCTTATACTCTTATGTTCTAAACTATAGATCTCTCCTGACTTTCTGTTATTTTTTAGTGATTTGAAACTATTTGTTTGTTAACATAATTATATAACCATATTCCTCTCTTTCCTAACACACAAAAATATGCTCTTAATCTTTTACATGTTCACTAGTAAAGATGATGTTCATGTTTTTAATGAAAAATAGGGCACTGAAATTTTAAAAAATATATTCCTAGCTATGTGACTTTAGGCATTTTCCTTTCCTATAAATCTGTTTCCTTACATCTAAAATATATAATACTCATTAACTGGATCCAAGACACTTAGATAACTAATGCTCAGTAAACGATAACCACTACTACTATTAATGTATCCAATAAGAGAGGAAACCAAAGTCAAGCTTGTTACAGACTCAAGAAGTATAGACTCTTACACAATATTATACACATTTTGAGATAGCTCTAAGGCTTTTGCAGTCAATCGCATTTCTGTGCTTTCAAGAATGGTTTAGACTACCACAAGATCAAAGATTTTGGTTTGACATTCCAGTACTTTGCATGGGCAAAGGTTTGTAGGAAAATGGACACTCTCACATTCTATTTACCTTAGTGATAAGTGTAAACTAACTTACTTCCTATCTTACTGTTGCTTTTCTGTATTGATCAAATTTTGTACAATTAGTATAAACTCTGTTTAACATTAAAGTTAAATTTTTTTATTTTTAACAAAACCAAAACAGTTTAGCTACACTGAGAAAAATTTGTTAATAGTTGCTTACCCTTCCCTGGAGTGTATTTGTTGCAAAGAAGTCAATGTTCTTGTCCTCAACCCAAGGACTAGTCCTTAGAATTTCCCAGGAAACACACACACACACACACACTTGACAGCCACAGGCTGTGAATATATACTTAGAATTAATAAAATCTCTTGCATTTTTTTCTCACATAAAATAAGGTTATCATAAAACTCAGTATTTTGTTCTTTCTTGGGTAGTACAAAGACCCCAGGAGTCATATTGCCATGATTTTTAAAAAGCAATAAAAACAGGCTAGACATTGGGTCCCACTGTTCAAATGAACTTGCGTCTTTTGAGTAAACAAAATTCATTAGCATATGTTACGAGGCTATTCAAGTCCTACAGCCGCTTCCCACATTTCAAATGTGACACAGGATAGTGCTTATGACAGATTTCTGATGAGTTCTTCCAACTTTTTGGAAATTAAAAAATCACCTATCATGGCTTTCTAACGTCATAGGGAAGAATGGGATTAAGGATGTTGAATTGGTGACCAGGAATTTTAAAAGAAAAAAAAAAGAGTGATCTTTTTTTATTAGTGGATTTATTTTATTTAAGTCACTCATTCATTCATCCAGTTTACATGTATCTGTGGGCCAAACATTGTGCTAGGTGCAAACAATACAGCAGGGCACAAGACAGACTCGCTGGCTTCCTTACCCTTCATGTAAAATGGAAAAGAAGAATCAAAACTAAAATTTCCTTGGAGACTTTGATTATTCATATTTTGCCAACTTCATTAAGAAGAAAGGAGGCCCATATATGTCTTCCAAAAAGGGGTCCAGAATATGTGGCAAAGTGCAGTAAAAAGACACCAAGGGAAGATATTTTATCCTTTATTAAATCCTCCTTTCAACAACACATTTGCTAACATCTACTCTGTATGTGTAAAATCCAAACTCAAAATGGAGTCACTCTGGCTCAGGCCTGCACGTATCTGCTAACCTGCTTTTTGTGCTTCTGTGATTAATGCTTTGCTGTGCTTTCTTCTCACAGATGGGGCCAAACCACAGACTGCTAGACCCTCCTGGCCAGTTACCTAAAGTTCCAGGAATTGAAAAGGGATATAGGAGGCTCCATCACAGTTGAACTGTAAATAACTATAGGTTGAATATTTGCCAGATCCTGTTTTCCTGAGTCATGTAGCTAGCCCACCCTATAATAACCTCTGAAACCCTCATTTCAGGGTCACTGTCTGAAGGAAAGGAGAGCTGGCCCCAATCGATTGGCCTGTGTGCCTATTTCCTCAATAAACTTTGCTGCTTCTGCAGAGTTGTCTGGGCTGCACTTCTTGGTGAGAGGTGCAGGTTGGATGCAACCTGTGAGGCATTTCTAGATGCTAGAGATACAACAGTAAACAAAACAGATAACATGTCCATTGTACTGGAGCTTAACATTCCAAGGAAGAGCATTAACTACTTACCTTTAGGAAGATGAAATATTAACATTTAATAAGAGAGTTCTCTCCCCCTCCATTTTCACCTGCTGAAATATTGTCCTTTCATCAATGCTCAGCCCAAAGGCCAGCTTAGCCATCTTCCCTCCCTCTTATCCCCCTCCTACCTTGCTGATCTGGAGCTCTTTGTGCTTTGTGTTGTGTTCATGTTTTAAGCCTGTTGTAGATTACAAGCCTGTCGTTCTATTCATCTCCTCACACAGCACACAGTATACAGCACAGCCGCAACAGATGCTCTTTGAATTAAGCAGATGTAAGTGAAAGGATAAATATCAAAATGATAAAGCAGATTTCTTCTTTTCCAAAACAAAAGCTAGATTGGATTAATATTCTTCCCATCCTTAAATAAAATTTTATGGTAGAAGTTTCAATTTGCTTTCTCCTATAGTAGTATTGGTGTCAATTATACTTGACCAATCTGTCCAAATTCAACAGAGACAAAACTAAATGTTTTCCTTTGGTTTCTCTTGATGATTTCCTTATATCATTTCATGGCACTGACATCCTCCTGATAGAACAAGTTAGAAGCTTCAGTAGTTCTTGCTTCATCAAGCTCTTTTTTGTTGTTGTTTTTTTTACTCTCTATTACCTACCAATTTCTTTTTATTCTCCCCCACAAATATTAATTCATCACTTGGATCTTCTTCCATTCAAGTCTCTGCTGCTCCTCCCTTAGCAAGCCTAAATTATCTCTTGCTTGAACCTTTGAAGTAGCATCCAACAATGTTCCTGTCAATTTTCTTTACCTTCTCCAATCTCACCTGACATTATCTTTCAAAACATACATTTAGGTCTTCTATCTTATAAAAAAATCTTCAGTGCATTTTTGAATTACATTACTAGAAGATGTTTTATTGACAAAGTGTCCTGTGGTGACATCATTTTGGGAAACATTGCCTTAAATACATTTAAATGGGTTTCTTTGTTGCAAGACTTTGCAGATATTTGGATACCCTATTCTGCCTGAAGAGCCTCCAAGAGGAACCAAGCATTCCCCAGAATATTTTATGAGACTATTTCATAATAGAGAACTGAGTCTGATGTTGTAGGTTAGCTCACTAATCCATGCCAACACCCATTTCTATATTTCTCTACTACAGAATGAAAAAGTGGAAGAAGAATGGGAAAAAACAGTCATTTCCTAGGTTTTCTGGTTGTTGGCACGTCTAAGTGACAATCTCAGCAACGATATGTAGATAGAAGTCTTGAAAAGCATTTCCCTTTTAGCCTTTTTACTTCTTCCTCTTCTTGCCTAAAATGAAGATGTAATGCTGGAGGTGTGGCCACCATCACAAACACCTGTGGAAGAGAGACAAGCAGGAAGATGGGGCCAAGGAGCCTGCTTCCTAATGACATCACTGACCCATGAGCCAGCTCTGAACATCCCACAAGAAAACGGAACTCTTTTATCACTTAAGTGCCTGTGTTTTTGAGTTTTATGCTGCTTATAGCTGAACGCAAACCTAATGAATACAAACATTTCACAGACACTAAGTTTGGGAGATAATGATATTAAAAAGTAAAGTTGAAATTTCTAAGCATAGCACGCAACCCACTGTTACCCATACATTGCCCTTAATTCCAACCCTTCAATGACAATAAAATGTTTAATATTCCTAAATGTGACTTTAGGTAACACATATAAGATGTATGTCACCCACCAGGTCTGTCCACGCTGGGCATCAGAATTTAACTGCAATCATTAGTCATGTTCTTCCGATTTAGATGGGTCTGTTCAATAACACCTGTAAGGAGTGTTTCTTGAACTACCCTGTAGCCATGCCTGCTGCTGTTAGTGACTCCACAGATCAGTACACATGTGGGAACTTCTGGGAATGCATCTTTCCTTGCCTGCTCCCTCTGAACATGATGCCTACTACAATAGCAAAGGACAGTCTCTATTTTCTCCTGAGTTAGAAGTTTGGTTGTTTACTCATGCTTTATAGTGGTAGACCCTTCTAAGCTGAGCACTGCCAGTGCCCCTACAGACACAATCTCTGAGCTGCACCATCAACCCTCCACCTCCACTAGCTGTTGTGACATAGATTTTGCTCTACAGCTTTTTATACTCATTAGCTTTCTTCCTCAGTCTAACCTGCTCTTTTCTTAATCCACCTGATAAATGATTCCCCATCTCTTCCCACAAAAACAAACAAACAAACAAAAAAAAAGAGCAGAGCTGAAATTTCACCTCCCCTGAGAAACCTTTCTCGCCAAATTCAAAGCTTGTCCCTTTAGTCTGTTTCCTCCTGTGGCATTTTGAACATACCTTTATTGAAGCCCTGAGCAAGGGTAACATGATTTTCTATTTATATGACTCTCCATCCCAATAACTTGTGAATTCTTTAAGAAAAGACATTACATCCCCTTTTTATTTGAAACCCCAGCATATCATTCAGTGCTTGACATGTATTAGATGTTCAGTAAGTGTTTAATCAATGAATGAGAAAATGACTGAGCCAATGAATGATGAAATCCTGGTAAGAATATGGTTCTTGCAAAGGCCTCAATTTGACCAGGGTTGAATTCTTTCCCTCTCCAGTATTATATTAGTCACCAGGAAAACCAGTGACAAGATAAAGCCCAACTCAAAACTGATTATGTAGCTTAATCGCTACATACGAGGCAACACCTTATTTTCATGAAATACCTAAAAGCATATGAATTATGGTGCAATTGTTATAAAGATATAAGAAGTTTCCTCCTGCCTGTCATTAAGTTGAAATACAACTTCTAATGTTAAATGTTACCAGAAAGAACATTATTGGAAGTATAATAATATAAATAAAATCACATTTTTTTTGTTGTCTCAAATAATCATTCAAGCCAACTCCTACCATCCAAGCAGAATGATCAGTATTTTCCTCTCAAGGTGTCCCAACTAATGGTCCAAAATCTCCAGAGAGATTACAAAAGTTAATGACTTCTCCTCTTTTTCCAGGTGTACAGAGAACTCTGCAGGTCCCCACCACCCAGTGCCCCTGCTTCTGCTCACCACATGGTGTCTACATTAATGCTCATCATTCACAGTTCCATAATCCATGGGCTCACATCCCATCTGTGACATGGACCATGTGCCACGTCCGGTTCCCATGGTCCCACTCCCTCAGTGCTCCAAGGCTGTAACTCTAGTGGAAAGCTTTTCAGTTCACATAGCTCCCACTTCCTGAGACACAGGCTGGCACTAGAACATCTCAATCCATCCCTTTGCCCCAAAGGAATGAGGCCTCAAGCATCTCTACCCCTAAAACCATCCTTATACCTCCCAAAGGATGAGGCCTCAACCCTGCCAGTCAAACTACAAAATGTCTCTTGCCATTTCTTCCCTGATCACTCAGGCTTCTTTTCTCACAAAACTCTAAGTAACTCTGAGTATTTCTAAGGTACCCAAAGCCACCTCTCTGAGAAAACTAAAATCAGTAATTGCAATGTGATGTTCAGCCCTCGCACAGCCCGACCCCTAAGTCAACTTTGATGACTAAAGAAGTTGAGGGAATGAAGATGAAAGTAACAGAAGGGGGGGTCACATATTTAATCTCAGGCATGACATCCCCCAGGTAAGGCCTCCAGCTATGTAAGAAGGTATATGAGGCCTTCAGAGAAGCTGGGAAGACATAAGAAAGAGAAAGAAGCATATCAAGAGATGCTATCTAGCCAAGCAGATGAGTTTGTTCAACAGTGCAGCAATTGGTGGTCATGAGCACACGAAAAAGCATATTAACTTTAGCCAGAGTTCTTGGCTAACTGCACTATTGAACTCTGTATCTTGGGAGCGATGAAGTCAAGCCCATTGTTTAAAAACACTGACTAATATTCTCATCTGCATCTAGTTTTCCCTGTTCAAATCTGATTTAAATTGTCTAGAGGTAGAGATCGTGTGGTGAGATACTGATATATATCATTATAGGTGGTTTGCTTGTCAGACATTTTTGCCTGAAAAATAAAATTTTTTCACATAATAAGATACAGAATGGACTTGCCAATATTTCACCCCCTGATAAACATTGATAATTTTGCTATCCACAAATAGAGTCATCAAGACAGATGCCCTTAGGTGATTGAAATCTCTCTGTATGAAATGTTATTTACTGGCTGAAAAGCCTTGAAAATGAGTCTGTTTTTTAAGCCTCTCACAGGTGAGCCATCACCCAGACACTACAGGTTGTGGATAGAGGCTCTTTTTTATCCTTCTGATAATGCCCTTCATGATAAGTAAGATGTGATATGCAAAGGGGGCGCTTTTTCCTACAAATCTTTACAAAATATTTCCAGAACCAAAAATTAAAATTAAGACATGTGTCCCATTCTCTTTCTTCTACCTCTCTCCATCTTTTTCTGCTTCTCCTTCTCTCCTTTATTTATTTTCTTGAATAATCCTATTACTTCTACTTTCCAGTCCATGGGCCTCTGAAATCCTATTGAAATTGCCTGTGAAAGTAAGAAAGAAACAAGCAAGTTCCTAACATTGATACTCATAGAGCTAAATCTGGCAAATACAAACTCTCAGCAGACACTAGGGAAGCTCTAGGTGAATACACCCTCCTTGAGGACTGTAACTATACCTGCGGGAGTGTGGTGGTCTCCCCAATCCCCTGATCTACAGTTTCGCTTTCTGTGGTTTCAATTTCCCATGGTCAATTGCAGTACAAAAATATTTTTTTTAAAAAATTCCAGAAATAAACAATTCATAAGTTTTAGGCAGTGCACTCTTCTGAGTAGCATGATGAAATTTCAGACATTTCCTCTCCATCCCACCCAGGACGTGAATCATCCAGGCTGTGTACATTACCTTCCCGTTAGTCACTAAGCAGTCATCTCAGTTATCAGATACAATAACTGTCACCGCATCAGTCTTTGTGTTCAGTACTTTCCACAGTTTCAGGCTCGCAGTGAGGATCTAAGAACATACCCCCAAGGATAAAGGGAGATTACATCACACTTTATTACCCTCAAACACTTTCCCCACTTCCAGTATTAATTTCTTTATCTGATAAGGTTTTTGATTACAATAAACAGAAACTAACTCTGTTACATTAAGCAAAAGGGCTTTTGTTTGAAAGATGTATGAGAACTCCCAGATGAAGAACTAATCTCTGAGAGTCTAGTTCCAGCACCTGAGAACTAACTTTTCAGTTTGCCATCACCAAGAATAAACCAATATATGGGACTTTTTACTATTTTTCTCATGATTCAAATTCCAAGGAAGGAACATCCAGTGGACTGTGCTTTGGCCTGTGTCCACTCTTTATAAGGGAAATCAGGAAACACTGATTAACAATCCCACCATGGTGGTATCCAATGAGTAAACTATAGCTGCTTAAAGTAAAAGAGGCAGTGCCTTAGCAAAAAAAGAAAACAAATGCTATCAAGCAAAAAGAGGGAAAGAAAGGTAATGACACTGGTTTCACATGACCTAAATCCCTCTCAAGAGACTTTACTGTGTCTTATTTGTCTGGCCTTTCGAGTCACAAAGCAAGTACAGGGCAGATACATTCTTTATTACCCACTGACTTATATAGTGAGGGATTCCCACCAGCACTTATCAAGCTGTATTTTCTGTTATTATGATGGTCTTGATGCCTAGCCGAGTACTAGAAGAGAGGGCCCTTTAAAAATGTTTGAAACAAGCTGGGCATGGTGGCACATGCCTATAATCCCAGCAGCTCAGGAAGCTGAGGCAGGAGGATCTCGAGTTCAAGGCCAGCTTCAGCAAAAGTGAGGTGCTAACCAACTCAGTGTCTTTCAATAAAATACAAAATAGGGCTGGGGATGTGGTTTAGGGATAGAGTGCCCCTGAGTTCAATCCCCAGTATCCCTCCCCACCAAAAGAAGTTGGAAACAAATGAGCTAATTAATTTTAAAAACCATCTCAAATATTTGGATCACTTCACTTTCCTTTCTCTTTGTTCACCTTTTTGAAAGAGAGTTACATGAGTACCATATTGGGGCAGAGTGAGTGATTCTATTGGATTTCTCATCATCTGATGGCAAGAGTCTGGACTGATACTTTTTTTAAAAAAATCAGCTGGTTAGCAAATTGGAGTTTCTTAAAATTTTGTTCTTGGTCATTTACCATATGCAGACATTTTCCATGTGCTTCCAACAGTCTCAGGATCTGGAAATCTGCTTACCAAGGAGACAGTGACTTGGAAAACCTCTTTACTGGAGCAATCCCTAAGCCAGAAGAAATACCATATAGATTTGATATCCGAATTTGGCCTTGCTCTATTAAAAAGAGAGAAAGAAAAGAATAATTATATTCTCCACAGTTCATTTAATAGTTCAAATTTTAATTATACTTTGTCATTTGGAAAGATACACATTCCAAAGGCACGTTCTCTCCACACAGATATTAGCCAGCCTTCTGCCACAATGAGCTTAACTACTCTCTTGAACAGTTAGCAGAGGTCAGTGGGTGCCATCAATGCCCCATGGCATGGCCTCTGTGTTTAGACAATGCAACTTCTATTTAGGTCCAGCCTTGAGTGAGGGAGGTCAAAGAAAAGCTTTATTAGATAGTCTAAGCTTTTGTCTTCCTTCTTCTAAAGAAAAATATTTACTAGATAATATGTGCCTTAGTTTTCTTTGCAATTGTACTATGCGATGAATTTTAGTAAATAAGCAAGATGAGGAAAAGGTGAAAATTTTAATAACTCCAGAGACAAAGCACTAGACTGTATCAGTACTTTTCAAACTTTCAAGTGCAGAAAGTCACCTGGAGATTTTGTTTAAAATGCAGATTCCGATTCCGTGCAGCAGGGCCTGATAGTTTGCTTCTCTAACAAGCTCCCATGCGGAGCAGCTGTGCTGGTTCAAAGACCTCAATTTGAGTAGCAAGAACCTGAATAATGAGTTCTGATCCACCCAAAGCATCATAAGTGTGTCTACTTAGAACCTTCTCCTTTTTGCTAAAACTTTTTGACACATATTCCTCGCACACCCCAATTTTCCTTCAGACTTCAGACTGTGAAAATTAACAGACACAAAGAATTTCCTCTTCAATCCATCATCCTCACATTTTTTTCTTCCCCAGTTTCACATCCCACCTTCATTTTGCATGAGCTATGAAGTTGATGTTTCATAATTCTAATTTGCCTCACACTTCAAATTGAATACGAACTTGCGGTTCTTCATAAAAGTATAGTAATACTTTATTCTTTTCATGACTTCTTTTCTAATAAAGTTCTCTTCACTTCTTATGAGGACAAGGGGCACCTTCAGATATACATAAGGTGTTATTTCCCCCCAAAAAAAAAATTCATGCAAGAACGGAATGGTCATTGTGCTCCACAAGAACCAGTACAGATAGCTGAATTATTTTTGGATTTTAACACATACCACCAAGAGCAATAGAATCTTTGTCAGCATGTCCTTGGGAGATTTCCCAGACTCCTTCTGGGACCAGACTAGTTATGTTCATGACTCCTCCTGCACTCTTGACCAGAGTGGATTGATGGCCATCTGATGTTTTCCCCTCCAAAGATGATGCTTGTCATCTGACAACGGATCAGAATTGTAATCCTTCTTAGACTCGGTTGCATTGGAATTGACTGCCTTGCCCTTTACAATGATACATATTTTTTTGAATGGCTGCATGATCCATTTCTTCAGGGGATCTGAAGTGATGGGGGCCAAGGAGAGGGGGAGGAATGTTGAAGGAAGAATCTAGAGTGATGGTGATGTGGTTTTTGACCTTCTAGACCAGAGATTTGTTCTCTTGTGACTGAAGATATCCCGTGGCTATACAGATTAACATTACAGAGGTTAAATGGCAGGCCTGAATTGCATGTTGCAAGAAACTAGGGAATTTTTCAAGTCCAACCAAGTACTGTATTGAGGATAATTGTATCATCCATAATGGCTATTTGGCACACCATAGCTGCCCAGAATATTTTTCTCTATTTTACACCCTTTGCCCTAACAGCCACAGTGGGCTTCTCCACATGCCAGAACGGGAGCACAATTCATCAGGTAAGAAGTCATTCTGCACTAGCAGAGATTCAGCAGCAGACAGACACACTCCCCTTAAATACTTCTGTCACCCTCGCTGGGCAACGTGAGCCACGCTGGATAGCAGAAAGCCATAACATGGCACTAGTAATAACTGCATGTTCTTTTTGTACATCTTGACTTTTCAGCTCCAGCCTTGAAGGGAAAAAAAGAAATCTGAATTCAGAGTCTAGACACATTTGTCTGAAGCCACTCAGGGCCTAACACTGTCCTGGGCCCAGAGGAGCTTTATAGAGTCTCAAACCAGGTGGCCTTGGGGATCTCACAGATCTGCATTAGGACATAATTGTGGGCAATTACTGAACTGGGTTTGGTAGTTTTGTTATTCTCCCATTAAAGGTAGAAAATGATTCTGCCTCACAGGGTATTTGTGAGGATTAGATAATTAGATAGATAAATCATTGATAGATAGATAGATAATAAACAGATTGACATAGATGTAACAGTAGTAAAGTAAACAATTATTATGAGTGTTATGTTTATTCTTACAGCATCAAAGATAGACTTTGTTACACCATTTTACAAATAAAGAAACTGAGCCTCTGAAAGAGACGTGGGGATTGCATTAACTCTCAAGCCATTTGATGTGCTGGAGTCAGTAAATGCAAAGGGAAATAGAAGGGCCTCCCAAAGGAATAAAGCACTTTGCAACAGTGCCAGTAGTCACTGAATACCACAGAACCCCAGCTCAGGTGGTTTTCAATGAAACCATCCTGTCATTGGCCATGGGCAACCTCTGTTACTCACTAGGGCTCAGTTAATGTGAGGAATATGGAAAGTTGAAGGAAATTCTTGTGTGTTAATACCCAGGATACTACCTATCCATCTTGATACCTGGTCCCTTGTTCTCTGATGGTAATAAGTTACTCAGGGAAATGCCTAAGGTGTGTGACAATGATGTTGTGTGACCTTAATGGGATCTCTTCTAACCGGACTTTGTTCTGTGCTTATTTTCTTCACCTTGCTCAGCATCAACTCAGAGAAGATTCACTGAAGATTTCCATACGGGCAAAATAAGTTTCAAATTTCAAAACAATTCTTAGATGGATAATGATATCAATAAACCACCAGCAGAAATGAGACTATCATCCAGCTTCTCTTCTTTATCCAACAGATAGGTGATTATCCAGCTCCTGGTCTCTGCAGCTATGTGTTAGAAGTGGATTGAGACACTGCCCCATTCTCTCAGCCACATAACTCATAAGATAGGGTCCTGACTTTCCAGGGCTGACCTACTATGTCTCAATTCTAAGCTTCATCTGTACAACCTGGGCCACTTGTTCTACTCCATGACACAGTTCAGCACATGGCACTGACTTTGGCATGGCCTGGGATCTGGTCATCGTATTACTTTAACAACTATTTGAACTCACTGAATTTTAGTTTACTTATCTGAAAAATGGGGTTTACAACACACCTTCAGAAGATGGTTAGGAATCTGAATGATGGTTTACATCGAGAACTTAGAACAATAGAGTATATACTAAAAAGCTGATTTAGGGTACACTTACTAACATATCCACTGTAGTCAGGCTCGTGAGTTATTAATAATGGCAAAACCATTAATATGTATTTCAAGAAACACCCAGTCCACCTTAAGGAAATGGAGATTTATTTAAAGGATACAGGTTATGTCCATCTCTGCATCCCTGTCAACCCCAAGCTCAATGCTTCACTAATAGCTTGTTAAGCAAATGGCAGCATGCAGGGGCACTGCAAACTTCCATCCAGGGTAAACTGCCTGGCTTTCTAGCCCTGGCTCTCCAACTGGTAGGCTGGGCAACTTTGAACACATTGCAGAACATCTCTCTGCCTGTTTCCTCAAATGTAAGATACATCTAATAACAGCCCTTGGCTCCTAGAAGTGCCATGAGACTAAAGTGACATAGTTCAAAGGCCATATCACCTACCTCCCAGCACAGAGTAGCATCCATGTAAACACTTTCCAATCTTGTCGCATTCTGTCACATGGAATAATACTTGCTTGGAAGTGAGAAATTCTAACCCAGAAATATAAATCAGATGCCCTTCAGACCCGAAGTTAGCATTGATTATGCATGGCTGGAGAGATCTAGAAAAGCTCAGTTATTTCTTTTCTCCTGTGTTAGCCTCTTTATCTGTGAATTAAGAGAAGAGCTGGGTGACATGGTCTCTAAAGGCCGCCAGTAGCCCAGTTTCCCTATGATTTTAAGACATGCTCTGGAAGAGTATATATATTTCAGACTCAGTTGTGGGAAAACCCAGTCAGGAAGAGAATCTCAGAATCTCAGCCAATATGCTGAGTTCTGTGACATTATAGAACAGCAAGACAATACATCACCAGTAAATTGAATACTATAGCCACATTCTGGTTGGTTGGTGTAATGCAGGGGGGAAAAAACAGACCAAGTAGAAATCAGCAGGTTATAAGCAACCACTGGTCAAGTGACATTAAAAAAAAAAAAAAATGGCTGAGTGGAGACTCCAGCCCCCTCCTGCAGAACAAAGTCCTCACACACAGAAGCAAGAACACAGGCCTTTCCACGTGGCCATCCCCTGGGCTGCAAGGTCCAGGCACAGCTTATAATCTCAGCCTCCATCACCTTTCAGGTATTTGGGGGTGGTTTTGCTTTTATTGTGATCTGAAATTATTCCATGGCTAAATTCTATTGTTGTTCTGTGTATGGTAAGTAATGAAGCATTTTTAACAGTATCTTTTGGGCACCTTTTCCTTTGATTTTTCCAGCTTAATGACATTATTGGGAGGGCTTCAGGGACTGTTATGCAGATGTACTTCCTGGCGAAGTTACTGCTTCAGGAGAAGTCATTACTTTTTGTGGGCCCCACGGGCACCAGAGAGGCTGCTCCTACAAACGGCTTCCTGCGACAGTTACCTCATGAAAAATATGTTATATGTCAAATTAACTTCGCAGTGCAGACCTCAGCTAAGCAGACCCAGGACATCTCCCTAACGGAACTTGAAAGGTACCCAGAGTTTTAATTAAAATCAAGAATGTAATTGTGCTTAGTTTACTCCTCAGAGATTATCCACAAAATAATATGAAGCTCTCGCCTTCAGTTTCTGACAGAATAAATGAAACTTGATTTGTTTGTCCCCGTAATGTTTATTACCAGGGAAACTACATTTTAATTGTTGTTGACAAATACTCTGATTTATGGGGTCCATAAAATGGAACGCAGCTTTGATAGCATGTGTCTACTTAACTTTTTCTTTGCAAAATTTTGCTATAGGATGCTGTACTAGCTGTCTGTCATGGGTATTCTTTAGGCCAAAGCATATTAAAGTAAATCACCAGATTGGATCTTGACTAGCAAAAAGAACCATCTGTCAGGAAAAGATGTGAACGGTGGGTGAGAGAATCCGGTACTTGCCAACACAGGGAGGGCAGAAAGATCAACTGGAAGAATAGCAGTGTCCAGGGAATTCTATCCAGAAACTGGTTAGTTTTCCAGCATCCCAATCATGCATCTTTAATTCATCACATGGCAAAAAGACAAGTCCAGCACTAACTGGCACCATAAAAGAAAATCCACACCATCCCAAGAACTATTGAGTCAGTGAAACTTTGCATCCCTTTCTGCATGCGCCATTTTGTATTCTGTTTCAAGTTTACAACTGAAACCTGACCCCACAAAAGTGGTTGAGGAATCCATTTAAATCAAAGTCCGTTCAAAATTCTGGTTTAACTAGGGAAAAACCATTTGATGGTAGAGGCAGGTGGCTTTTTCCCAAACCAAGTCAGAATGCAGTAAGTACCTGGCATATACAAGGTGTCTTGATTCATACACATCTATGTAATATTTCTCTAACTATCCAACTTGCCTTCCATGTCCACGGGCTCTGCATCCAGGATGTGAGTAGATTATATAAAAACGCTACATTATTTTCATAAGGGACTTGAGTGTCCGTGGAATTTGGTATCCATGGGGGTCTTGGAACTAATTCCCTGAGGATAGAGAGGGATGATTGTTATGTTTATATTTTTTCAGGCATTAATAACAGCACATATTGGCCACTGTATCAACTGTGTGTTGATTTTGATAGTGGGTATTTTTTATATGTATGAATTTAAGGAAACTAGAATAACTTGGTTAAGTTTAACAGTATATGTTAAAAAATAAACTAGCATTTTTGGGAATTATTAAGTGAAATCATTTTAAGACCCAAAGATGTTTCTTACACTAGGATTGTTAAGCCCCAGTAATATACAAAATTACTGTTCTGTTCCTCCAGTTCCTTGTCCTAGAAAAAAGCAAAATAGGTGTTAATGGAGGATTCTCACTGCCTCCAGCGTGACTGTGGGTGATTACAGACTTTGCATACTTTAGTTCCAAGATTCTTCTTGTGGCTGTGTTCTCAAACTTATATCCTGACATACTTTGCTTTTACAGCATTTTTAGCTTTTTGAAAAAGCTCTTTCAGGCATAATTAAATCATTTAATGTTCCTAAGTGTTATTTCCCTCCTTAGGAAATGCAATTTTATGTCATTTCATTTGAACTCCTGTTAGTGTTGCTGCCTTAGCATATACCTGTCCTTGGGAAGTTCCTACACATCTATTTCCAATACTTGGGACTTTCAAAAGTTAACTCAATACTACCCAATGCAGATAGACAGGAACAGGCCACTAGATCCCACTGTTGCACTTTCTCTGGCACATTCTATAGCTTGGACATCACTGTGGGGACTCAGCATTACCACACAGCCATGTTCTCCATCCTTGTGAAAATCAAACCTTTCTTCAAGTGACCATTTGCAAGGTCCAAATTTAAAAAAAAAAAATGGGTTTTCACTTCCTTTTTGACCTGTAAATTTTTCAAATCTTACAGTAAGTCTGGAAACAAAAAGTTAAATAATTTTGATGTGGCAACTTTACCAAAAATGAAGCAGTATCATAAACAGCTACTGTATTGCTCTTTTAGTGTTCTCAGGCTGCTGAAACAAAATACCGCAGACTGGGTGGTTTAACCAACAGAAACTTATTCTTTCCTGGTTCTGGAGGCTGGAGGTCCAAGATCAAGGTGTTGGCAGGTATGCTTTCTCCTGAGGTCTCACTTCCCTTTGGCTCCCTCCAGCTAGCAGATGGCCATCTTCACACTGTGTCCTCACGTGGCCTTTTTTGTGCATGAACATCTCTGGTCTCTCTCCTTATAAGGACATCAGTCATATTGGATTAGGGCCCCATATGACCTCCTTTAATCTTAATTACCTCTGTAAATACTCTATCTCCAAACACACCCATATTCCAAGGTACTAGGAGCTAGGATTTCAACATGAGTTTGAAGGGAGACACAATTCAGTCCTTCACAGCTTAACAAAAAACGTTCTGACATGCAGACAGAGCAACCAGTAGAGGGACAATTAATGAAATATGTCCACAGTGCATAGCACTCCCCAGGCAACATGAATAAAGGAAGTCCCATCCTTCAGATTTGAAACGTTTCTGTCTGTGCCTAAACGGGCTACATGCAAATCTACGGAATTCACAACCCAAGACAATATTGTCCAGAAAGAGGAGGATTCAAGAAATAAGTAATCAAAGCTAAGAAAGTGTTCACAGGATGTTCCCAGTTAATCTAGCCTCAAATTCATACAAAGCACAGAATTAGTGCATCGGATAAATCTTGTCCCAGCAGCTGCAGACTGTGAGCTCCTCTGAGACAGCCACTCTGTGTCACGCAAACCTCCGTGTCCCTCATGCCCCAGTAAAGGACCTGACACATTCTGGGAAATGTGAGTGGTTAGTGAGCAGAAGTAAAGCCTTTGTTAGCAGAGCAAATGAGGAGACTGTGGTGAGCTTCGAGTCCTGCTGATTTCATTATATTAGGTGGGACTATCGGGTGCTTCTCTCAAATTAGAGCTTTTTCTGCCCGAGTGGTATTTGAAATAGAATACGTGACAACTGTGAACAAAATGAAGAATTCACTTTAAAATTCAATTTTTATCATCCCTAGTGTTTACTCAGAAAGTATTTGCAGAACTTATTAAGGCATTAAAAGTTTCAGAGGGATTAACAGCCCTTTGGAATATCAGGGGCTCCGTGGAAATGATCTAAATGTTTCCCCAAAACTCTCATTAAATATCAGCATTCATTCTTTTAGATGTATATCCTTTCTTAGAGAAAGATATGGCATGTTCTTTATCCCCTTGATTCTGTATCTCTTTAGAGTTGTACCTGATGGAAATTTCCAAGCTCTTGATTTTGGTCTTCATTGATCTTAATAAATACCAGCCATTCAACCAACTCACTCTGAGACAAATAATTGGTTTTAAGTAATGATCTCTAATTGTCACATATTACAGCATGCAGATGAAGGGAATCCTAGCTGTTTGAGATCTACCATACTAACTTTTTGGTTGACTAAGTTGATGAATATGATGCAAAACCTATGAAAGAATCCAGCTTTCCCTTCTGACTCCAAGCGTTTTCCTAAAGGAATGATTGATGTCAACCTTGGCTGTACTGCCCAAGGTTTATTCCATTTTCTCCTAAAAACTCAAAGCAATTTCACATGTTCTCTTTTATCTTGACAATACCCCTGTGTTAGTCAGCGTCTCATGACTGTAATAAATACCTGAGATAATCAATTGAAAAAAGGAAAAGTTTATTTTGGTTCATAGTTTTAGTGGTGTCCATAGTTGGTTGGCTGGGTTCCTGTGGGGCCTGTGGCCAGGCAGTACGTAATGGCAGGAGTATGAATCAGAGGAAGTTACTCACCTTGTAGTGGAAGACAAGCAAAAGTGGGAGACGAAAGGGGGACCAGTCTCCCCATATCCTTCTCAGGGGCATATGCTCAATGACCAAAAGAATTCCAACTAGACTCCATCTCTTGAAGGTTCTACAGCCTCTCAATAATACCATAGCTGGGAACCAAGCACTTACCACGTAGGCTTTTGGGGGACACTTATCCAAACCATAGCAATCCCTCTCAGGAGAACGGCTTGTGGTGCCTTCACTCTGTAAGCAGAAATACTAGTATGAGGAGATGGAAAGCATTTTCCTGGACCTCCAGTGTGCACAGGGCTGAGTTCCTACTTCAGGTCTTCATCGACTTTAGTTCATCAGTGGCAGAACTGATTTTAATAGATTGGAACGTTCTTAAAGGCATTTTGTGGCCACTCAGTAGAACACCACCTGATGTGGCAATAGATTTCAAATCAACCCTAAAAAATACTCTACTGTGGTTTAGAATGGCTTGTAAAACAAAACTCTCTTGTAAGTATTGTTTTCATGATAGAAAATTACCAGGCAGTCATGTTTAGCAACCTGGAGATGACAGTTGGGCAAAGTTAATGATCCCAGCTCTACAAGGAATAGAATAATGACTATTACTTGGAGGACAGACATCTTTTCCTCTCACAATAGACACATTCTGTCAGGCCCACCACAGGATTCTGTGCTCAATAACCTTGTTGACACTACCTCTAAATGAATTTAAGTTAGAGCCATGTCATTAACCTAGATGCCCTCAACAAGTGAATAGAGAAAGAAAATGTGCATATACACAATGAAATATTATTGAGTCCCCAAAAGAATGATATGTTATCATTTGCAGCAAAATGGATTATGTAGAGTAAAATAAGTCAAACACAGAAAGACAAATACTGTGTGTTCTCTTCTCTCCTATGTGAACATTTTCAAAAAATCTATCTGAATGTATAATAGTGATTACCAGAGGCTGGAAATGGTAGGGAGAGGGATAGAGGGAGGCTGGAAAATGGGTACCAAAACATATTTAGACAGAAATAATAAGTTCTAGTGAGCCCATTATAGATTTTATGAGTAACTAGAAAAGAGAAGCTCAAACTCTCCAAACACAAAATAATTATAAGCAGATGGAAATGTTAATTACCTGATTTATTGATACTTATCATGTGTGTATTGAAATATTGCACTGAACCCCATAAATATGTACAATTATTACATGTTAATCAAAAGTTTTAAAAAACAATGTTTATTGAGATGGAAATATTAAGTACCCTGATTTGATCATCACTTGCTATACACATGTGTCAGATTATCATGCTGTATCCCATAAGTTTGTGCAATTAAAATAATAATAAAGAAAGTTAGAACAATGTAAGCAGAGAGACATAGTGATATAAAGGATTTTAAGGGACATCTAGTATTCCATCCAGTCCTTGAATCCTCTCCAAAATATCCCTAACTGGTGGTCATTCACTCTTTGATGAAACATTCCCAGTGCTAATAAGGGATGTTTCTCCTTTGAACATCTGAGTGAAGAAGGACTTCCACACATCCCAGTGTAATACAACAAACAGAGACATCTTACTGTAACTTCAAAGTGTCTATTCCAGTTCCACATTGTGAGGTCCCAGAGAACCAATACCATCCTTTTCCAATGAAATAATTTTTAAAATAGTGAATCTCATTCTGTCTTCTTCCAAACAATCCCAGTTTCCTCCAACCATCTCAATAGGACATGGATTCAGGTGACCAACCTTCCTTGTGTTCATTTGACTCCGTATATACATGTCAATATTTATTTGAAAGGTACTTATTGAGTGCCTACAGTATGCCAAGAATTCCACCAGTATGTCCTTGTCTTCTTGCGTGAAGCTATTAACTAAGCATCAAGCTCTAAATGTGGTTATGCTTCTGTGACAGACTAACACCTTGGTCAAGTCATTCAGCATCTTCCTGAATGAGTGCCTTTTCCCATTAATATCATTTCCCATTATTCTGGACACCATGTTTCCACTAATATGACTGAAGACTATAGCAGTTTTTGGTTTGTTTTGTGTTTGGGTTGTTTGTCATCAAAAATACTTACTGCCACCATGATAACCATCTCAAGTCTCATGGCTTAACTTATGAATGATTTGGTTCTTGCTCACTTCTTGGCTGACATCACAGATTAAGAAAAAGAACAGAGGACTGTTCCATGCAATCTTTCATGGGCCCAGACTTTGTAACCTTCCAGAACCTCAGAGTTCCCTATAAATCCAGCCCTATGTCAAGAGAGAAATGAAAGTGTGGAGAAGGCTTAATGTTCTTAACTACCTTGGCCCAAAGGTGACCTCTCTCACTTTTTTTTGTTGCATTAGCAAAAATAACTTCACAAGGAGATTGGGAATTTTAGTCTAGATGAGTGCACAGGAAAAAGATAGAAATATAGATTATATTTATCACAATAGTCTCTGCCACAGCTATTTTGGCATCTCTCACCATGGCTTCATATTGAACTCACTGTTCATTTAAACCTCAAACTTCCTACCAAAAGTCACATGACTTGCACTGTCCTGAATTTATACAGTTGGTTTATTAGACTCAAGAGTAGAACTTCATCCTTAGATTTATTAAACTTCTGTCTGATTTGATTCAGTCCATTTGTTTTCATTTTGGTTTTGATTTTTCAGCCTTATTTCTATCATGGGTTATGTTTACTGGCACTTCCAGTAAAAGTTATGTTATCTGATTACATAACCATTTCATAAAATTGTCATTAGGCTCATCAACAGCACTAATTGAAAGAAGTTAATGTACCAGGGGCAGAGGGTAGAGCTCCAAGGCACACTATCAGAAACCCCATTCCAAGTGTCAGGAGCGAGCATCCTTTATAGTCATTCATCCAATGTTGAAGCCATTCATATATATTATATACAGAGATGTTTATATGTGTGCACATTTACATATTCTTGCATATCTTATATAAGCTAAAATACACATATTTCCATCCTGCTCTTGCTGGAAATCCATCATTCATTTATTGATTGGGTGATTATTTATTAACCTTTACTGTGGCTAATATATCTTGTTAGGCTTTTGATACATTTCTCTTTAATCACAATTATCTGTAAGGTAGTTATGTTTATCTTACAGAAAAAGAAACTAAAATTTGGGGAGATGAAGAAATCCATTCAAGCTACCTCATGTGGGAGTCAGAATTTAAACTGGGATGTCCACCTCCAAAGTCTGCTTTTCCATGGGCTCACTGCATTTTGTACCTCAGAGGATCTTCTTTGTTTTTCTGCCTTTCTGGGCTCATTGCATTTTGTACCTCAGAGGATCTTCTTTGTTTTTCTGCCTCTCAGGGGACAGGTGTAGGGGGAGGAAGAGCCTGGACAATATCTATCTAGATCCTCTCCAAGGAACGTTATTTAATGATTAATCGCTCATTACTTCCTCAAAGTCTAACATCAGATAAACGAAGCCATGGATAGCTGCGTGTCTAGTAGACTATCTGCAGCCGTATCTCCAGGCATAACTTTCACACTGTTGGCCCCTTCATCTTGCTTGAAATGCTTTCTTTCGCTGGCTTCAGTGATACCTCACTCTGCTGGTTTTCTTTTCCCAGACTATTCCTTCTTTGACTTCTCTTCTACCTAGACATGAAATGTTGTTTTTCCTTAAAATTGGATTCTAGGCCCTTATCTTCCTTCTCATCCATATGTTGGTTACCTCATCACATATATTCAGATAAGTCTCAAATGTATGTGTACCATTTAAGACTTTGACTTTGAGCACCAGACCAAATGTTCAGCTAATTCCTTGGCTTATCATATTCAATAGTCCAAGTGCAGACATGAGCTTCCCCAGCAAACCTGGTTCTCTCCAGTAGATCCCTGATCTCCTGACAATCCGTACCCCACACTACAGCCAAAGTGATCTTGTCAAAACCTCACCTATTTACATCTTCTCCTTGCTGTAAGCTTCTCAATGGTGCTCCATTATTTCCTGACCTCTATAGTCACTCCAATCTTTTCCCTGTGCCCCCTTAGATGTCCTGCTGCCTCCTGACACAGGGCATTTGCACATGTCATTCCTTTGGCCTGAAATGCCCATTCCCATCCATTCCACCCTTTACCTGAGTTAAATCATGTTCCTGCCTCACCTCAGGGTACACACCACTTCCCACGTTCACACTTAGATGCCTCCCTCCTTTCTTTTGTGTTATCACAATTGCCACTTGACATGCATCATAACTATTTGATGAATTACTGTCTGTCTGCCCTACCAGATTACAAACTCCTTTGGGGAACAAGACGTGTGACTCTATTTACATTTTATCATATTCCTAAGTGTCTACCTTATTTCTGTTGAATAAATGAGTGATCCATCCCTTGCTATAACTCTAATCATTTGATTTCCAGGGAACTGTCCTTATCTCATTAAAACTCAAATATCTACTCCCTTGTGAAATGGGGTCTTCAAGAGAATTCGTGGTGGATAGCCCAGAACCAACACTGCCCCCAGCCAGCAGGAGCAGTTTCTTCTGCATATGTGAAGGTTGCCATATTACAGCACAGTGCATGAGGAAACATGAACTCCAAGACTGGAATGTTTTCTGATCGTGAGCTATTAATAATTTAGTGAAATTAATTCAAAACACTTCACTCAACAGTGAAACAGAGATGAGGAGGAAATGATGCGTGCGCCCGTCTTCCTGAGTTGAATTACATATGGCAAATAGTGAAAGGAAAACGTCACCAAGGCTTGTTTGGAGCGCAGGTCCCCATTTCAAATTTTTTTTTTTTTTTTAAATTTTTTTTTGTAGATGGACACCATGTCTTTATTTTATTGCTCTGTATGTGGTGCTGAGGATCGAACCCAGGGCCTCACGCATGGGCGGCAAGCGCTCTACCGCTGAGCTACAATCCCAGCCCCCCCATTTCAAATTTAATACCAATTTTATGTCTTTCTAAAGATATTAAGGAAGAAACATCAGAAACATAAATAAAAATATTTGCTTTACGCAGGTGAATGATTCAACATGGTAAGAGTTGTTTTGTCTGGGCCCAGGAAAGGAAAGAAAAATTGAGGAGATTTCTTTTTTTCTTCAGCGTAAAGCGGTAATCAAGTCAAAGTGAAGCTTTCAGTAATTATTATTAGGAGTAATCATTAGGAGTAAAAAGTGAGGCAGACAATCCACAGTGCATAGAATTAGCCCCTATCCAGAGGATCCTACCCAGGAACAGCAAGGAGGAGCAGGGGACAGGAGAGAGGCAAGAGGTCAGAACTGGAGTCGAGTTCCCAGTAGGAAGGTCACTGGAGAGAGAAGCCAGGCCAATTCTCTTCCCCAGACACAGAGAGTGAAGGAGAGAAAGACAGCAGGCAGGCTGCTATTACTATCCAGAAGGAGGAACAGGAAGAGAGAATAGGTGTGCAGCAGCTAACAAGTAACTCACATCCATGAGGAACACTGGAGTGCAGAGTAGTGGGTCCCTGTCGCCAGAGCATCGCGCGAGGGCTTGTCAAATGCAGAAGCCTGGGACTCGGAATCCTAGTTCAGAAGAGGGGAATGGACCCAGGAATTTGCACCTCCACTGTGTTCTCAGGGGCAACTGCTGCTGCTGCTCTGGGGACCAACCCTCAAAGCCACATGGGAGGCTTCTGATGGTCAGGAGTGCTTCCCTGGTACCTGCCACTGTGCTAAGGGTTTGACATACATCACCTTATTCGGTCTTTAGAATGACACTGTGAAGGAGGAAGAAACACCTCATCTTCCACTAAAGAGACCAGGCTGAGTGAGGAATGCGGTGGCAACCAGCCCCATAACGTAAAGTTCCACCTATAACAGGGATAACCCCACAAACTCATCATACGGTGATTATGGCTGAACATGATGCAGGAAAGCCCTGGAAAAGGGAGTTAGAGACGTTGCAGGCACCAACTGGATGGGCGTGCAGAGCGCATCAGTAAGTGAGAGAGATGGAATTTTAAAAAAACAGAAGGCCACGCTAGGGTCACATTATGGATGACGGACTGACCATGAATGAGTAATGGCTAAAATACCCAAGAGGAATCAAGGGCTAGGAGAGGACAATGGAAATAGAAAAGAATTAGAATGGATAATAGGAGTTCAGGACATGAAGAGCACTGTCAAGGACCCAAGCAGGAGCCAGGGGAGAGCAACAGAGAGGTTGTAGAGGTGCTGATAACTCATATAAATGGAGTCTTCCCACACTATCCGATTTTGCCTTCCTAAGAAGCCTGCACCCTAGAGGAAAGGGAGCAGTCAGGAGAGCAGCTTTGCAGTTTAATATTCTCTGCCTGAGTGACAGGGGTTATAGACACCTCCCATACCTTAATTCCTCATCTGTTTAATGGAACTCATAACTCCTACCTCAAAGAGTTGTAAGAATTAAATGAGATAATGTATGTAAAGCACTTAATACCTAGGGCATCATACTATCTCCGAATAGGCTGGCTCTTTTATTATTATTGCTATTGTTGCTTTGTTATTATCATTGTTAATATTATCTCCCTCAAGGGAGGAGCAGTTATTTCAAAGGAAAAATCTAACGGCCTAGATAATCTTCAGTGAGACATTCACATGTTTTTCTCCTGTTAATCAAAAGCTTGGCAGTTTGGGTCATGCAGTTTCTAATGACACAGGTGCTCTCTGATAGAATTAGCAAAAAAAAAAAAAAAAAAAAAAGTAAAATAAAATAAATAAAGCAGCATTTGGTGCCCTACTTTTCTCCAGTATGGTTTACATGCTCTCCTAATTAAATTTTTTAGTAAACTCAGTTCCACAGCCATGCTGGGCTCACTCAGATGCACTATAGAATGATTCACAGCATCGATAGAAACTTCTCCGCTCGGAGTGCCAAATTCCTTGGTGTAGGTGCAATATCAGGATTCATTTATTATTTCACTCCTGCTTAATTAATTCCATCGCCAGCTACCTGTTGGTGATGAGAATCTGTTGACAATGCTGAACAAAGTTTTAAGCCAAATAGTTTTAATAACGTGTTCCCTCTTGATGGTCTGCCACTTTTGATTAAACTTCAGGAGGATTTATAGTCGTTGTTACCCCGATGCCTGTAACCTTTAAGGGGTGTCTGATGCAAAGCAAAGGCCGCGGGATCTGTGGATCCTCATCCTAATAAATATGTTAGACAGCCGACCCTGAACATGCGGCTGTTTCTCACCCTGCTTTCACCCTCCCCCAACCGTGCTTATTTTTTTTATACAGCAATTCCCAACAAGGATAAAAATTAACACCCATAGAATTAATGGTTTAATCTCACAAGAGAAAGGGGAGAGTTTACAAAGTCTCACTGGGGAAAGGGGCTTCTGTCTTTGCTAAGGACCCAAACATGTCTGCCAAGGAGAAATATGGTGTCCAGTCTCCCATTGAAGTGCCACAGGAATGGATTGGTGGTGGCTACTGGCTTGACAGGTGCAATAAATATTAATTAGTGCACTTACTACAGAGGGAGTAATGATATACACTGCTTCTCTGAAGCGTTAAATTGTAGCGTTAGTCTTGATGAAGCCTCATCTTCTCCATCCGGGCAGGGAAACATTTTGAGTTACACACATGCCTGTGTCGGCAAAGGAATACAGGTTTGTCTCTTGTTAGGAATTACAGGTGCAAGAAGGAGGGGTGAAGACTGATGGGGAGTGGGGCACTAGGCAATCCCTGTGCCATTACTGTGTTTTCTCATTAGCATTTCGGGTGGCACAAACCAATTGCTAAAACGTTTGCTGTTGTTAGCGGACAAAGCCGAAACGTTTTCCTATTATCAAGACATTTGATTACATTGGAAATGGATTTGAAAACTCCTTGTCTACAGCAGCCTGCAGGAATATACATTCAACTATTAGAGGAACTGTGCTTATTAGATTGAGTGAGTCAGTAGCTGGATGGAGTTGGACCAAGTGTTGACGGGTAAGTACTTCTAACAGCCTAGGAACAGAAGATGCTTGCATTTGGGAACCGAAGATAAATTGCCCTTAAAATTCAGCTCTGATCAGAAACAAACAAACCACACAAGGAAGCCGTGATAAGCAAATTAACATTAGCACTGATTCTAGGCTTACAACAAAACACATTTTTGAAATGGGTCTGTTTAGTTGTTTACACCTGAAGTTACAGCGCAACAACAGCATTTTACCAAGAAAAGAGGCTCTAATTAAATACTGATATTTTCCAAATCCTTAATTATAATGGCTTACAGTTCTGCCTACAGGCTTCTCTAGGAGCTAATTTGCTGGAATATTACCATTTACACTTTTTCATTTGTCGAAGATCTTGCTCTCTTGTGAATTGCCTTTTTGAGTCTGTTGTAACTTCGCTAGGCATTCTCTTTCTGGGAAAGCTTCCTACCCCCTGTATAGGAAAGACAGATGAGCGAGAAACTTGGCAAACAAAGTTCCATTCTGGGTGAAATTCTTTCCCCTCCTGCATGGCTTAAATGTGTTGATATCTGTTTCTGTACTGCAGCTGCAAAGAAATGGGTTTTGGCAATGCAGATACACACGGGTTTCTTTCTCTCTCCCGGAGCCCTAGGTTCTAGCAACAAATCTCCAAGCTAGTGTTTCTGGCTACAGCAAGCACAGAGAAGCAGCACCCGATGAGCACTGAAATATGAACTAATGATGAGTTAGCCCAAATCAGCGGCTGCCTGGGGGCTGGGGTTTGACCATTTCTAGAAAATGCACCAGGCCATCTCCCAAGACCACAGATAGCTGCAGTCTACAGTCAAAGGGGCATGCAGTTCCTCTATTCCTTCTTTCCCTCCAATACTTTTATCTGCTTGCCTGCAGAGGAGCAGAGTCCATCTCCCCCACCAGCCCCTGCCCCAGGGGAAAAGGCTTGTCTACAGTCTGGAATTGGGCTCTACAAATACAACTTTCTGCATCTCCTGCCTACAAGGTTCTTAAACACAGAGGTCACTGTTAGGCAGACAGCGAGGAGTAGGGGCTAAAATGAGCCAGACAGCTAGAACCTTAACCTTGGCAAAGTGGACTGTTGAGATAAGATAGGATTTATTCCCTCGCCTCAAGCAAAACTGTGCTTCTCTATAATCACCTGGACTAGAAGGTTTATGAAGCTATTATGAAGCAATCTGTAGAAGTGGCAAAGTTTCTGTCATAACAATGCAGATGATCTTTATGTTTTTTGCAGTGCTGGGGTTTGAACCCAGGGCCTTGCACATACTGGACAAGTGCTCTACCTCTGTGCTACATCCCCAGCACCAAAATGCAGATGAGATCCTGAAAGAAGATTGGAGTATAGATGCTGTGACCTCATTATCCCACACTGCCTTCCTGGTTTTCCTACCATGGTTCTTATGCTACTTTGAAAAATTTCAAAATTCAATGCCCTCAACAGAAGTCAGAGTAAATCCAAGGTAAAACCAGGAGATAATATTCAGAGACATATCTGTCCTATGAAAATTAAAAGCTCACCAACTTAATGTTGAGAAAAGTGTATCAAAAACTAAGCAAGCTTTGATTCTTCCCTCTGAGCTCCTGAGATTCTTAAAATTCCATTTCACATATGAAGTGTCATATCTGCCTTGGATCAGAACTATGACCTATTAATCCTAATAACTGGAATTATTAAGCTTCCATAGACACAGTCAAGAGTCAAACAGAAAAACATCTATTTATATGCAATTATGCTTTTGCCCCCAAGAACAGGAAGTCCCTGTTAAAACCTCTAAAACTAAATATCTTGAAAGTGTCCCTAAATAAGGGGGATTTAAATTTAAAATGCCAATGGAACTTGGAACGAGACAGATTTGGGTTTAAATATGGATTGCCAAGGGATGTATGGTCTTGGTTAAGATGCTAGAACTCTTTTTTCAGGGGGGAAGGGGCGGGTACCAGAGATTAAACTCAGGGGCATTCGATCACAGAGCCACATCTCCAGCCCTATTTTGTATTGTATTTAGAAACAGAGTCTCATTGAGTTGCTTAGCACTTCACTTTTGCTGAGGCTGGCTTTGAACTCACAGTCCTCCTGTCTCAGCCTCCTGAGCCCCCAGGACTACAGGTGTGCAACACCATGCCCAGCAAGACACTTGAACTCTTGAGCCTCAACTTTCTCATCTGCAAATGGACTGTACTTCTCTACAAGTGCTATTAGGAGGACCAAACGAGATTATGTTTATAATGTTGGCAGTGTGCTTAGTGCTAATAAATAGATGTTATACATAGCAGTTACAGGGTAATAGTAATTACTATAATTATTGCCATTAAATTAAATTCCAAAATCTTTACTATGACCTGCATCATCAGATTCTCTCCACAGTTATCATAGCGTGTTAGGCAGAATTATGCCTATCAAGAAGATTCCACGCCCCAGTGCCTGAGACTGTGAAACTGCTGAGATCTCACATCCATGAATATATTACATGAATGTATTTAAGCAGCTAATCAATTGGCTTTGAAATAAGAAGAGGATCCTCGATGACACAGGTGAACTCAATATAACCACAGAAGCCCTTCAGAGCCGAGGCAGGCAAGGCTATCAGGGACTCAAAACCTGAGCGGGATCTCACCTGCTGTTGCTGCCTTGAAGATGGAGGAAGCCAATGGAGAGTGTGAGAGGAAATGATGTCAGCCAGTGGGGGACTGTTGAAGACACCCAGCCCAGATCGTAACCATAGTGAGCACCGTCTTGATTTCTGCCTTGGGAACACCTAAGCAGAGATCCTACTCGTGGTCAGACTTCTGACCCATAGATGCTGTGGGATAATAAACATGTATTGTTTTAGGCAGCTACATATGTGGTGATTTGTTATGGCAGCAGTAGAAAACTACTACGGCCATTGCCAAAGCACACTTTTGAATATGCCATGTTCTTTGCACCTCAGGGCCTTTGCACACACAAACCCTCCACTGTCTCTTTCTCCAACTCTTCATCCAGCTAACACTCTTCATCCTTTTTTTTTTTTGTCAACTTAGTTTCACCTCTTGATAGCAGCAGTCCATGAGTTTCTTATTTAAAATGAGTCCCTGCTCAATTTGGTCTAGGTCAAGCCACGCCACTATGCCTCTTTCAGTTTCTTAGTTTGTAATTATCTTTTACCTCACTTACATTCCTCTATGTGGCTATAAGTGTAGCATATACACTTCAGTATATCATTACTGAATGATCATGAATTTGTGCTTTATCTCACTCCATCCTTGTAACCACTCTCTGAGGTGGCCACTGTTATTATCCACATTTTACAGATGAGGAACCTGAAAAGTAAAGGAATTAAGTAACATTCCCAAGATCAAGTCCATCTGTAGTGACCCTATTTCCAAATAAGTTCACATTCTCAGGAACTTGGGGTGAGGATATCAACAAATCTCTTGGGGAACACAGTTCAACCCCTCACAGTCTCCAAACTCCAATACATGGTTCGCATTTTTATTGGAATGAGGTGCGTTCACTGCTTTCATCCTTTTTCTGCTGATGCGTGGCATCTCGTTACCCAGGTAGACCACGGCAGCTAAGGTCAGAGGCTGCCACTGATGCTGTGGTGGCTGCGACAGGAGGGAACAATTAGAAAAAAAGGCTTGTTTGTGAAATCCAAGACTGTGCCTTCATTACCTGCTCCCACACTTCCTGCTTCCTCCTTGTTCCCTGACTGGCCGGGTTCTTGGGTGGTCATTACAGGAAAAGCAGCTGATGGCACGTGTAACTCTGCAAGTGTGATTGCTTCCTTGAACGTTTGATTTTGCAAACGACATGTTCACAAAAGCATCTGCACGAATCTGGTTTCTTGCTGGTTCTAACTGGAGACAAAAATAGAAACGTGTACAGCAACCACCAAAATTAACGGGGCCAGATTATTAAAACACTAAAATATCTGCTCCTGACTCTGCAGCCAGTCTTAACTCATATATGTTTTATTGTACTAGCAAGACACCATGGCACAGCTTGAAGTGTGACTTTGAGGTCACTAAACACAGGGAATTCTCCAACTGCTCCATAGCTACTGCAGGATAATTTGTGTGGAGCCTGCATATCTGCAAGAAAAAAAAAATCTGTGTTTTAAAATTAGCTGGTCAAAATTCTCCAATAATAGAAAATGCAAGATGAAACTCATAAAATATGCTTAAGAGTATCTACCATATATTCGGACTGGGACAAAGGACCTCTGGCTTTTTGGTAAAAGAAGCATTGTGTTCTTTGAGCTGACTGTTCCACCCACCTGAGCCTCCCTTCGGCCCCTCTCTCCACCAAAAGGAAAGAAGTAAGAATAAAATGTTCTCATATCTGAACCATATTGCTTTGCACGGAGTACTGGCATTCTGATTAGAGGATCCAAAATAACACTAAGACCTCAAGATATTTACATTTAGTACCGACTGGGCACTGGCAAAAATACAAAGTTCTCTGCCCTGTTAAGAGCATTAACTCTTAAGTGTCTGGAGCTTGGGAAAAGCCTTAGGGGTTCAGGGAAGGAAACAGGATGACCAAGGTAACAAGAGGGCACCGTGGGGACATGGCCATGGCCAGGTACCAAGAGATCCATTGTATCAGTGTGAACCAGGAAAAGACTACCCTGTATGCTCTTATACACCCCAACTCACCTCTAATGCAACATTCTATAGATATAATTTACCAGGAAGGATATGGGTAGATATTTTCTTCAAGGTAAGATGTGAATTCTCCCAGCTATCCCTTCCTGCAACCCCCCATGGTCCTTCAAGCCACTGAGCTGTGGCCTTGTCCAACCTGGATCTTAGCTGTGCATGTGAGGAGGGTCTCGCTGAGTCAGAGGTCCATGTCCCCAGATACTTAGCCCTCCATGCACCAAATGTGGTGTTTGTTCTCCCAGCTGTTTCCATCTCAAGTCGTAGCATTTCTTACAGGAAGTAAATATATTCAAAGACAGTCAGGTGAGCGGATTTTCTGCTCAATAGATAGTGCTGGCTTGAAACTTAGCTTTAGGTGTCCCCTAGGTAATTTCTCATTCCTTCTTGTGATGTTGCTGTCACAGGTCAAAACAGAATAATGGCTAATTCCTATAGTGAGGAAAGAACAATTGGAAAATCCATAAACCGTTTCTGTTTAGTTTCAAAGAAGCAAACTGATAGCCATGAGAATAATCCATATTCTTGAACCCACTGTTAACAAAATTAACCTCCAATTTCACATTTAAAAAAAATGTGAATTTCCAATTTTTCTTTTGAAATGTCAATGATCTGGGGAAGAAAGGACTGGCCCAGTGACCAACCCACTCCCCTGCACTCAACCTATTTCTCTTACCCGTCTGGGTCCTGTGGGCATTCGAGCTTCTGACCCTTGATTTTATCTGTCTATTGTCAAGGCCAATTTCTTTTTGTAAAGAGAGGCCTTTCTATTGATTAAAAGTTTTCAGAACATTAACCTGAATTTCCTTTGGTTACTGCATGTGAAATTCAATACTCAAACTATCCCGAAACATCTTCAATTGCTATTCAGTTCAGATGGATTTACTTAATTGAGCAATTAACTTTGGCAGTAGAAAGCCAAAAAAGAAATGAAGTCCAAGAACATACTTGTTTTTGCCTCGATGATGCTATTCAGTCTCCAAGTGTGGATATGTAGCAGACATTGTGCCAATTCTGGTACCAAGGTGGCTGAAGAAAGGAATGTCTAAACTTTCAGAAAGTTCCAAGAGGCGGAAGACAGGGCAGACCAAGAATGGTAAATGAGTTCATTAAATGTCCGCAATGTTCTACTAGGTAGGCCATGAATCAATAACTGGTTTTTAAGGCAAAGATGATACTGTGATGTTTCATAAGTAGGAAAAACAAATTTACTGTGTACTGTGGTTTAAATGTGTTCCCCCAAAATTCATGTGTTGGAAACATAATCCCCAACTTCATATGTTGATGATATTTAGAGGTGGGGCCTTTGGGAGGTAATTAGGGTTAGATGAGGTCATGCAGGTGGGGTCCCCATGATGGGAATAATGGTGTTAGGAAGAGAGATGTGAGCTGGTACACTTCCTCACACCATATGATGCCCTCTGTCATTTTGTGACACAGTTAGAGGGCCCTCACCAGATGTGACCCCTCAACCTTGTAATTCCCAGCTTCTAGAGCTGTAAGAAATAAACTTATGTTTTTTACAAGTAACTTAGTCTATGGCACTGTGTTATAGCAACATAAAATAAACCAAGACACCGTGTTATCTAAAAAGTTTCTTTGGAGATTTCTAGAATGTCAAAATATATACACATACTTTCTGAAAAAAAAATTTAAAAATATTTAATTGCTTTCACCTCTGCATGGAAACAACAACCAATGCTGCCAATAGAGTTTTCTCTACAAAACTTGATTTGGGTTTTCCAAAAAGAAAAAGATGGTTGAACTAAAAGACTATACAGGTTTTACAGTTGTACACAGTGAGGGGGAAAGAAGACTTTGCTACAATCCTCTCAACATACTCTTATCTCCACATTGCTTTCTTTAAATATCTACCCTGTCCCTAAAGATGTCCTTCTCAAATCTTAGATCCAGCACCTGTGCTTCCCTTGGGAAGTCATAGCCATAAACTGGACCTGAAGTGACCAACTGCTTTTCCTCTTGGACAAGGATACTCAATCTCTAAACATAAGACTTGAAAAAAAGAAACTCCTCAGAATAAACACTGGTTTTTTAAGCATCTATAGAATAAGCCTTTTCTTTCACAATTAAGCACACAGTCTTGACTGAAACAGATGCTCTCACTAAGCCTAAAAGAATGGCAAAATAAACAAACAAAAACAAAGACATTTTTACTCTAGTTGCTTTGTTATCGATTGGAAAGGAGTGAGTCGGTGTACACTTATATGCCATAATTTCCTAAATAAGCACATACTGAGCACCTACTATGTGGTGGAGTAGGTGCTAGATACTGGGGATATAAAAATGCAGTCCAGGACTTAAAGGGATTCAGTCCAACAGGACAGTCAGACATGATAAATGCTGCAATAACAGTATGTACAAAGTGCTATGAGTATATTTCAGAAAGAAGCATAGTAGATGAATCAGTTAGCTAATGCTGCATGACAAAGCACCCAAACTTGGACTCAAAACATCAACCATTTTTATTTTTCATAAATCTAAAAGTCAGTTGAATGATTCTGCTGATCAGCTTGGCTCAATTATGTATATGCAGTCAGATATAGGATAACCAGGCCAAGATATCCTTGACTGGGTCACCTAGATGGACTTGTCTCTCTATTCCATAGTCTCATTTTCCAGCAGGATTCTCTGGGCATGTTCTCAGAGAAAATGCAAAGGAAGCAGAAATTGGCACAGGCCTCTGCTTGCATCAAGCTTGTTACTGTCCCACTGTTCAAAGTAAGTCAAAAACTGTATGACCGTAGGATTCTACATCACTACAACCAGAAGAATGAGAAATTATACTCCATCTACGTATGATGTATGAAAGTGCATTCTACTGTCACACATAACTAATTAGAACGAATAAAACAATAAAATAAAAAACTAAACCTGGTGTCAGGTTTAGGAAGAAGCCATCAAGTTCCAGGACATAGACACAGGGAAGTCATTTAATTAGGGTCATTAATGCAATCACTCTACCACAGTGAGGAAGAAAGAAAGGATATACTGGGCTGTCTTCATAAGATGAAGAAAAGTTTACAATGTACAGACAGGGAAAAGATAGTCCAGGAGTAAGAGGAACAAAAATAGTTTCTCTTGTAAAGAATAGACTAGAAGAAAGAGGGACTGGAAACTGGGAGACTAGTAGGGGCTAGTGCATTTCACAAGCAAGGGGAGAAGGAGGGTTTGAGCTATGGTGACAGCGGGAGCAACAGCAAGAGGGGGAGGTGTTGGGAGGTCGCACTAGAGCAGAATCTAGGAATGAATGGATGCCCTCATGGGAAAGAGAAGGATCAGATAGGACCTGAAGCAGGTGTATTGAATGAGTTGATGACAGGTTAGGAGAGAGGCAAGTTTGGGGACAAAGAGAAAGAATGAGCTCTGGTTTTAACGTTGGTTCCTGCAAGTGAGGACTAATAGTCTGCCATATAAAGAATATTTCCAAAGACTAATGACCACTGCTGAGGGCAGCTGTGATAAATTGAAAGGAGCCATAAATATGGAGCTAGAACTGCTGGAGTCTCAGCTCTTCCCCTTATTAACTGTGTGAAAATAAGAGAAAAAAGCAGAGGAGAAAACATGGCCACCCAGGGGGCCACCAGTTGCTCATTTGCTGAGGGTTTCAGATTCTTGTCTGTGCCCACATCATCTTGTTCTTTTTTTAAAAAAATCAGCTTTGCTACAAAATTTTCAGGGTTTGAGGAGAACTATGCACACAGAGAGACATACATTTCAGCTACAGTTTTCTTAAACCATTTAGCAATTTTTTGTCATATCATTGAGTTCTGTTCAGATAAGATACTGCTGTAATTTTTTCTCTAAACCTTTAAGTTACTGTAATTTTTAAAATAGCCTTAAATATTTTGCATTTATATTAAGACTTATTTTTTGCATTATTATTTCATCAGGAAAACTTGACTCAAATAACTTTTACGTATGATTTCCAAAAGATTACTGAGTAAATAGGATTTGATTGGATTTGGATGTTGAAGAGTTTTCCAAAGAAACACGTGTACAATTTTATATTGAAAACATATGGAAAAGCAGAGGGTCTGTATACCAAACACTGACCCAACAAAGAACACATCACTACAAAAATTTGGTTTAACTCTGGGGCAAAGAAAGCACAGAATTAATAAATAGTCTTTGGAGCAACCAAGTCTAGGCTGACAGTCATATTCCTGGATGGGACTGATAACTGCGCTGGATTTGAGGAAACAGAAACATGAATTGAGAGTGAGAAAACAGAAAAATTTGCAAAGAAGATGATTCATCATGTGCAATGTGACCATCAGAAATTTGCAACTGGAATAAAGAGCTGAGTGAAGACAGATGCCTGGGACCATGGAAAGCTCCCCAAACCCACAGACAAATGTCACACTCATTGACTTGACTTTTATGGCTTTCCTAGACCTGTCCCTTATTTCCCCAACCCTCTTCCCCTACCCGTCAGACACGTCCACCTCACTATCCTACCAGCCTACCACACCTTATAACTAGGTTTGGCATCAGCAAGGCTATGGGAGGCCGGCCATAGAGAATTTGGTTCTCAACACTGGCTATGCATTAGTGCCACCTGGGATGTTTTGTCAGCCTCATTTGTTTTTAATATATCTGTCCTCCTCCTCCAAAAGAGCGAGGACAGATATATTAAATTCCTTGGCATCAGAGTCTGAGTCTAATGCAAGTCTGTGGAGACGATAGTGAGGAAAATCGACATTTGTTTTGAGGGTGATTTTAATGAGTCCAATAATGATTGACACCTCCCTACAGAAACACGATACACAGGTCACAGAAAGAGTCACGCATTTCTCCTCCAGGTGGCAGATTAATGACTTTTTGAAAGCTGCCACCTTCAAGAGGCTGCAAGAAGTATCATAGCCAGATACCACACAAGAATAAAAGTTAATGGTTCTCTCTCAATCTCTCCACATCTTGCACAGAGGCATGCTTGGGCTGTGACTCAGTTCCATTTGCTGTGGGGCCATGTTCCAGAAAAGGGACTTTGGGCTCCTGCTGTCCCTTTTAAAGGCACTCACATGAGGATGGCCTTGTAAGTGGGACAAAACAGCCACATGGTGTGCATGGAGGCGGCAGCCAGTTGTTTCTGGGGATACAAACTTCAAAGGTGAATGCAAGGACAACCCTCCCACTTGTTTCTCCCAGAAACAATGTGTAAGTCATACATAGAGTACTGCCAGGCAGAGCTCATCAAAACTTCGAGTTCAGAGTTTTATTCCTGCAGGCCTAGAGCACATGGAGCGTGTGCGTGACTGATCTTAGTTACCCACTCTCCAACATTTCCAGAGATTACACTGATATTGTGTGGCCCAACCTCCTCCCCATAAATCACATTAGTGGTCATGGTATAAACCATCTGGTATGGTTGGTTCAAGGTCCAGGTAAATAAAGACACTCATCCAGCAGAATATCCCAAGGCCTTGGAGGTTATCTCCCTAGAACCAATCAAGGGCCAGACTTTCCTCCGGATGTGCGGAGTTCCCGCATTCCTGGTCTGCAGAACAAAGCGTGGCGACTTGGAGTGCACTCTCAGGGCTATTCACGGGACAATCATAGTTGTCTTTCTACAAAGATAAGAGAGCTCTGCTCAGGAGTCTCACATCTTTATTCTTACAGTGAAGGCCAAAACTGAAGTCCATTCATGCAGGTCTCTGAGTTCTTCATTGTAAGTCTAAGAAAGCACAATACTTTGCCATTCCACATGTTGTCCCAGAAGAGCATAATGCATATGTGGATAAATGAGAGTAAAAACCCTCATCTTTCAACATTCTCTAGGTTAATTAGCCTTCTGCTAAACACATTAAAAAGTCAAGAAACAGCCAGGCGAATGCACGCCTGTAATCCCAGCATGTTGAGAGGCTGAGACAGGAGAATCTCAAGTTCAAAGCCAGCCTCAGCAATGCTGAGGCATTAAGCAATTCAGTGAGATCCTGTCTCTCTACATAAAAAACAAAATAGGGCTGGGGATGTGGCTCAGTGGTCGAGTACCCCTGAGTTCAATTCCTGGTACCCCCAAAAAAGTCAAAAAACAGCCTTTAGCTTTGATATAGTTGTTAGTCTTCAGTATTTTCTGTCCATCTTCCATGCACTTAGCTGTTAGATATTCATTTAAAATATGTAGAAATATCAGGCTGAACTTTTGGGGGTACTCAAATGCAAGCCAAAACATCTTAATACTATATTCCTAAAAAGAGATAAATACAATTTCGCTCAGATGCAAAAGACCAGGGCAATTTCTAGATATGTGAACAATTCTTTTTTTATGGGCGGAGAGGAAAACGATCTACAACACTAGAACTATCCAAAGACGGAGTTTGCTTTGAACCTGGATCCTCCTACACCTTAAGCCCATGCCAAAATTGTACAGGTGTACACCACACGAACAGATGAACAAGTGTGATCACGAGAGCTCTCAGGATCTGCCTGGCCCATGATGCCTTTCTCCCAAAGCTGACTTGTGCATCCATTATGTACTTGAAGTATTTATTTACTCACTCGCAAAAAAGTTACTTAAACCTCTAAGCTTATCCTCT
Organism: Xerus rutilus; assembly: GCA_028644305.1. Lineage (NCBI taxonomy): Eukaryota > Metazoa > Chordata > Mammalia > Rodentia > Sciuridae > Xerus > Xerus rutilus. Next base: position 20,832,115 of record CM053403.1, on the reverse strand, counting down.
ATCAGGGTTGCAGGGATTTTTTTTTTTTTTTAAAGAAAGGAAGAGAAAGGGACACCATGAGCAACAAGGTAGTGCTGTCACTCTGTGCTCTGCCTGAAAGGAGCACACAGCCCACGAGAAGGACCACAAGATTTGAGGTGTCCTAACTCTCTGAACATTATGGTGATGATAGCACCATTATTTCATGCTGAGAATGTCTTGTTACTTGGGAAGAATGTTGAATAATAAGGGTTATTTAATGTGACTCTTGTAATAAGGTTTGTCAAGAACAAAAGAAAATCATAATGATGTGTTTTTTTTAAATATATATGAAAGGGATGCTCTCCACTCCAGATCCTGATTATTCTTTAAGATATTCTCTTTTTATAGCCCCTACCCTCCTTCTCAGTAATATCTATGCTCTGGCTTCTTATTGCTTCTCCCTACTTTGTAAGCTCCTAGTCCTGCTTTTTCCTTTTCCCCTTCATTCTCTGATACATTTGATATGTGGCTTTCAGTGCCCACTCATTCAATCCCTGTCCCTATGAAGCGTAAGTTCAAGTAGGGCAAAGCAGATTATTAACATGTAAATTAACTATGTTAAAAAATGATGAGCACTGTAGAGAAAAATTAAATAAGGTGAATGGGGTGAGAAAGTACCAGAGTTGAATGAAAACTTTCCTGACCTGAATTCCTCCTGTTTGCATTTGTACTTCCTGGCTATTCTAATGTGCGAATTTGGGTTGATTTGTTACTGGGATAAGGCAGATCCTGCTCCTTTCTCCCTTGCCTTCCCACCAGTGTATACAATATACCAACGACAACATCTGAATGGAAACTTCATACCCATTATTTCTTTTGATCTTCAAAACAACATAGGTGAAGAAAAGTTTCAGGAAAACAAACCACTTGGTTAAGATTAAAGAGCAAATAAGAGAACAGGAACCTTGCACCCAGGTTCTCTGAAACCAAATTGCATGGACATTCACACCTTCTATTGAGTGCCAGACACCTCCATTGCTTGACACTCAATAGGAAAACTAGAGGTATGAATACGAAACCAGGTGGAGAAGAGAAAAGACTGGAGAACATTGGCAGAAGATTCATTCAGGAGGGCAATAGGCAAATTGTTTGAGTGCATACTGCAGGCACTCCAGCAACTGGTGAATTCTTATTGTGTGTCTGTTCTGAGTCATCTACTTTGCCTGCAAATAAGATATGTGAGAGTCAAATCTACACATAGGAGCAGGGTGGAGAATAAGTGTTTTAAGTTGGGAACAGGATATCCTATTAATAATTGTCTCTTGGGTCTATTAACTTTAATAGGGGTCTAGAGAAAAGTCACTAATATGTAGGAAGGAAGAGGAACTAAAGGACATAGAAAGTGTAAATAAACTAAATTTAGAACCCAGAACAGAATATAGTGTTAAATCATAGAAATTGTGCATTAGTACTTAAGGATAACTTCAGTAGGGTGAAGAAAAACAGTGGCATTCATCACTGTATGTTCTACCCAAAAAACCTTAAAGAGATGTGTCATGAGAAAAGACTATGGTGCTATGTATGAATCAAGGACGAGGCTTAGTAGTCTCCAATCCTAACTCCATCACTTAGCACTTTTGTGACCATTATCTACAAGATAGAGTTAATCCTTACCCAGCAGGGTTAGAATCACATAAGGTCACCCCTGTGAATTTGGCAGCAAGTGCATCATTTTTTCAGGGCTCTTACAACAGTGGGGAGCAGAAATGAGACTCAAAAGTTTATTTATTGGCTTACATGAATAAAATGTGCAAAGGCCAATGCTCTAGATAGGTCTAGAGGCAAGAACTCAACTAATGTCCCCAGGAACCCAGCTCTCTCCATCTCTATGTTCTCATTTGCATCTCAGATTGGCACCATCCTTAAAGAAGCAAAATGGCAACTGGAAGCTCCAGACTCCAATCCTCACAGTTGCAGAACCCTTCCACCATATCTAAGGCTCCTAAAGCCTTAATAGGGCCTTCCTTAGCCTACATGGGGTCACAGGGTTACCGCTGAACCAGGAGCTTGGACAAGAAAATTCAGTGTTCTGATTGTCCTGGTTTGAGTCCTAAGCCTTGTTTTGGCCAGAAATAAAGTCAGCCTCAACAGATCTACACACTGGGAAGGAGAGAAGAGTAATGTCCCAGAGAAAACTCGGGACGCCACTGTGAAAAAGGAGAGTTTATTTTGCAAATGCAAACTAACTCTACCAGTATATGGTTTCAATTAGCATTTGTTACTTCCAGATCTGTTGGATTGGGTATTATGTCTCTGAATAGATGGAAAACAAAATATAGAACATAACTCCTGTGTTAACCATGCTTTCTAAATAATGTTTCTTCTGCAGGAAAATGTAATAATAATCATACTGCTTTTTCTGAACAGAGAGCCCACTTAGCCTTGTGCTTCAGGAAAAAAAAATTCATTGCTATGAAAAATGCATTTCTTGCTTGGTTCATGAGCTAGAAAGAGAATATTAGAATATTAATATTTAGTGCATGCACCTAGCAATGACCCTGTATGCATAAATATGCCTTAGCATCTCCATTTATACCTACATGAAGGAAAAAAAATTAAATTATGATGTACTGCTGTGAAGAGATGAAATGAAACACCAGACATATATTAAACTTAAAGAATAGAAATGAACCCACAACACAAGAAAAATTTGGAACCCCCACATACTCTGCTTTCCTTAACGTGGATCTCTGTGCTTTCCTGTCTGTTTCTATTGACTGGTTGTGAACTTGGTGATATATAAAATTAATAGCATTCTCCCTTTTGCTTTGCCTAAAGAACTTGATAAAGCAAGTTTCTCCCAGTTTAAATTCAACACCCTCCTTTTTCTACCATCGAATTCCTCTTGCGTTACAGCCACAATACGAGAAGCGCTGTTGACACTCTTTCCACCTTCTCACCCTGTCTCCCCACCCCCATGGACCCACACATCTGTGAGGAACTAGTTTCTGCCTCCACCACATGGACGCTGCCTCGCTCATGAGCTTTTTCCAAGTGCAGCGGATCCCTGCTAGGCCTTGCCTATCCAACTTGTTTGTGGCTTTTTTTTTTTTTTGCTTCTGACATTTCTCCTGCCTCCAGTTCCATTTCGCCGGTCTCTCTCTCGGTCTATTCTCAACCTCTGTGAGTGCTCCACTTCAGGCTCCATCACACCTGCCCTTGAACTGTGCTTTGTCTGGCTTGGTTCTTACTGTCTTCATTCTCTTCTAATATTATGCCTTCATTTGCTGATGATCCCCAAATCTTTAAGTCCAAACCTCTCTCTCCACCAGACTTTTATGAACCGTAAAAGAAAAAAAAAAAAGAAAGAAAGAAAAGAAAAAGAACCAGGAAAATAACCCTGGGAAGTGGCCATATCTAAAAGATATGTGGAGGAAAAAGAACCATGAGGAAGGGCAAAGCTGTAAAATGAAAAAACAAGATGGGGAGGAGTGGCATCCCGGCAGCCAAACCAACAGAGTTTTTGAAAGAATAGAGAGCATAAAAGGGTTCCAGCCAGATTCAGTGAAATAAAAACGGGATATTGCCTCTGTAAACTAGCGGAAGTTCCATCGTGATCTTGACAAGAGAGATTGCAGTGTTAGCACAGAAGTTAGACGGATGGATTATGGAGTAAAGAAGTACGAAGTGGATCTAGAGAACAGGAACCTTTCTTTTAAGAACTGGACTGAGGCGGGAGAACAAACAGCTCAATGGAGATTTAGGGGTCGGGAGTGTTGGTTGATGGGGTTATTGAGTCAAGGAGTAGCCGTTTTTAAGGAGTTGAAGCTGTGTGTTGGGGGAGCATTGTATTAGAAATTTAAAACCTGGGATTTGGAGAGGGGAGAGAGGATACTAATGGCAGACAAAGAGCCCACCAGCAACATTGTGTTCTGTCCAAACATGCGATTGCACCTGCCTCATCCCCTCACTTCTCACGCCTCCGATAATCCTTTACTGAGCACTGGTTAAACTCCTCTGCCTGCCTTGCACTCAAATGTTCTCCTTCAGGTTTGATTTCATCTCTCCAAAATTACATCCTACACAGTTACATCCTACAAATGTAGCTGGGAGCCTTTCTTTGCCACTTTTGCTTGTTTAAACACTAGCCATTTCTGAAGACCTCATTCAAGTTCCATTTCCTTTTGGTTTTCCCCCAACACCCTTGGTTCTGAGCAATTACACCTTTTATAGAACTCCTGTAGCATTTATGTGGTTCTTAATTTTTCCTGGTTTCATAATTATTTACTAGCCATGTGCATGTACTTGTTCCCTAAATCAGCTGAAAACCTACAAAAGGCTTTATCCTCCAACATCTGGCAGAATCCCCCAGCTTAAACTGCAGGGCTCTTGTATTAGAGCCAACTGCAATAGAGTGCTCTTGAGTGCATTAGGAAAAGCATATGAAGCTCACTGGTGACCTGGTGAGAATGATTGATAGGTAGAATAAGAAACAGGAGCCAAGTGAGATATGAAACTCGGAAGACAGATAAAGAGCATACACAATCCTAAAAGGTTCTAGAGTCATTCAATAAATTTTTATTGAACAGCTACTATGAACAGAGCACTATCTTACACATGAAAGACATAGCAGTGAACAAAGTAGACCAGGTGCCAGCCCTCATGGAGCTTACAGTCCAGAAGAGTAGACAGATCATCACCACATAATTTCAAATGTAATGAGTAGGGCCGAGGAGGCCAAAACTCTGTGAGAGAACATGCCATCCTCTCTATTCCTTGAGGCTTGAGGGACTCTGGGACACAGAAGACACTCCCTATCTTAAAGGAGGGAGAGAGAAAAAAAAAACAGAAAGGAAGGGAAACAAAAGAGAAGGGACGTAATTATGAGTTTCAATACCTCATCTACATACTCTAGTTTCTCTTCAGATAACATAAATCTTTCAGCTATTCCTAAATACCTCATCTGTCATTGATGGTAGGGATAAAAACTGCAAAGTCAAGAAAAGGTTCAATTCATTCATTCACAAACAGATGTCTATTAAGTCAACACATGCAAGGTACTGAGATGGAGAAGTGGATCTCATTCCTATCTCAAGAAGTCCCTGGTTGAATAGTGCTATTTGTTGACTATTTATTTCAGGGGAGATAGATAACTGCCTAGGATTTTAGATTGTCTGATAACAAAAGGATGTTTGGGAACTACATGACTCTTCTTGCTCCCCTCCAATCCAGGACCTCAGTTATCGAGGCGACCTAATGAGGTCCTGTTCATTAGCAGTACCAGCTTTGGGTGCTGACCTGCTTACAGTAAGGTGAGTTTGTTCAAAGGGATGAATGAAGCAGATGGATGGGAAACACTCACTAACTTCAAATTTTCTGTGTATAAAGCAAACTGGTATACTTCTCTCTTGTTTCCAAAAGTGACCAGATCTGAGATACTTGCTGAATATTCAAGTCCTGAGAAAGGAGAGGATGCTAGGTTAGAGACACCTCCACTTGAGCAGCTGTTAGGATAGACAGCCTCCATATCAACATTCCAAACCCCATCGTGTGTCCCATTATTTGTCATTTTAATGCAGCAATACAACCACAAGATTACAAAGTTAAATTTATGCAAATCATGTTTTGGAAATTACTGGAGCAGACTGTGGGGGCTGTTTGTACTCAGTCTGCTAATGAAAGGACCTATCTCACCAACCGAAAATCAAATGAAGGAAATGTCCTTTGGTCTATTCTGAAGATGTAAAGGATTCCATTAAGAATTTTCTCCTGAAAAGCTTTAATTGGGAAGAGATGGGGAGAATAGAGAAGCCTGTGTTCACCCATTGTCCCAGAGGCCACCCTAGGAGCTGGGGTATGTTCCCTGTGGTTTATTGTCTATCCGGCAGAGCTGGTGGTATTTTCATTCCTGGCTGATTAATCTATCAAACCACCACTGTTTTCAAGAAACCATAGGCGACTCAGGCAATCCTTAGGAGAATGATGTTCCTGCATTATGAAGCTAACATTCATTTTCATAGATGGCAGCATGACTAATGACGATGCCTCGTATTTCTATAACAATTTACAGCTTCCCGACCACTTTCACATTCATCATCTCATTTGATTCTCATGACAACCCTGTGAGGTCTGGAGGGTAGGAATTATTGTCCTTATATTTCAAATAAGGAAAAGGCACTCGAGACTCAGAGGGGATGTCACCTCCCCAACCTAGACATGGTGAACTCATGACTCTAACACAGACTTTCTGATATTGATTTCAGTGTTCTCTCCATAAACAGTGTCCCAAAAATTGGTTCTGAAGAACCATTGTCTTGAGAGTTAGGCCATGAAAACAAAGTCATTTCACATTATCTGTCCCTTGCACCAGTTGAGCTTCAGCACAGGAGACAGAAACTGTTCTAAACATTCAAAGCAGAAAAGAGATTTAATATGGGAAATTTGGTGATTGCAAAATTTTTGGAAGGGCGAGAGGAGCAGAAGCTAGAAGCTGCCCCAGGCTATTTAGGTCAAGGGCCCCCTCACTACAGCCACATACAGAAGGCTGGAAGCTGCCACTGTCACATGACAAAGCCAAAAAAAGCCTATAAACAGTGACTTCTTATCCACATCAACAACAGCAGGGAAATTGTCTGCACCCGACTTTCACTTTCCAAATTTCATGTGAATGTGCGTAACTGACAGAACAGAATGCTCATCCAAAACCTTAGTTGTAAGGGAATCTGAGAAATGTAGTTTTGAGGTGCAACAGGGTTGAGAGTGCCAATCATCATCTCTATCATACCCCTTTTAAAAATGCATGGTGCTCATTAACATTCTCAGGCTATTAAAAAAAAATCCTGCAGTAAGGGGAACTATTAAACTTTAACCTTGCTAAACTCAGCTTTTCCCAAAATTATTTGACCATGGAACTCTTGATCCAGCAGCTCCTCATTAAGCTGAACACACTCGGGGAAAAGTGGCACTACAGCAAGCTAGAGGCAGCCATAATGCAGCAATGACACATGTGCACCAATATGTCAATCAGGCAGCCAATAGACATAAAATCAGTGAGCATCTGCTGTGGGCCTGTGATAGCACTAGGGCAGCTACCATCCAACAAACATGTGAGACAAAAATCCTTCTCCTTGGGGTGATTAAGAGTGGCTAAGAGAAACACCCATAAGCATAGGCCCTAGAAAAATAAGACGCCAGAATGAGTGCTAAGTGGCAAACACATTGGGTCTAATAATTGCTGTAGTGTGGGAATCATCCTCCAGCATTGAAAGTCAAGTTCAGCAACTGGAGTGCTTCTAAACAATTGAGTATTGGGTGAGTAGAGCACGTTGTGTTGACAGGTCTCACCACTCTACTGTCTCATGTGGGCCCAAATCACAAAACTATACTTCCTTCTACAGGAAGTGGAAGGCATTTGATTTTGACCCACACTGGTGGACACGTGCAGACAGGGAAGACTGTGGAAATGATGGGATCTGAACTGAGCTGTGAAGGCTGAGTGGAAGAGCATCCTCAGCTGTATTTCTCCTGGACTTCAGAGAGTATTCATGTTAGGAGGCATGATGTGGTTCAAGGGTAAGCCCTAAATCAGTCACCTGGGCTTTGCTGAGTACTCAGTAAATGTGCCTCTTTGTAGTAGAGAATTTTCTAACGAGATAGCAAGCCTACTAAAGGGAATAGTGAGTAATTAGGAGGATATATGAGGCAGGTCTCTGTGATTTAGGAGAGAGACTGAATCTTTCCCTAAAGCAAAGTAGGTACAGGGAAACCCAATGTACCCCTCTTTGTGAATCAGAGAGAAAGAACATGTGATAGATAATGCTCATCGTATCTCACGAATAAGGAAATCTTTTCTGCATTCAGACTCAGATTTTAAGAAGCCAAAGTAAAATGCTTAAAATACAATTCTTCATGCACCCAAATTTGGAAAACATATCCTATAACAATTTCAGATTTTTTATTTCTTTCCTCCTACTTTCTCATATTGAGGGAATCCTACACTTGTGGTCTATTTAAAAAAAATGTTTTCAAGGGGAAAAAATATCTTTTCAGGAAGATTCTTAAAAAACATAAAGGATCATTAATTAGGAATTATTAAAATGAAGATTTTTTAAAAATGCAGTAGCATTATTACCCAGGACCATAAGAACTGGCTTGGGGAAACCAAAGAGAAATTAGGATGAATGAAAAACCCTTCAACACAATCTCTTAATACCATCTTATTTTCAAAAAAAATCACCATGGAATAGGAAACTATTTACTTTGAATGTTTTTTTTTTGTTTTGTTTTTTTGCTGGTTTTATACCCTAAGCACCACCAGGGAAGTGATTGAGCTGTTTGAAAACCAACTGGGTCATCCATTGTCTTCCAAATGAATAGTTAGTATTTGTTTTGGGGGGGGGAAAAATATTTATCCTTCACCAGTTTCCTGGAAGACAGAGCCATTGCCAATGGCAATGGCCATCCCTGAGCCACTCAGCCACTGAAGGGACAACCAGGTGCAGAATGTGGAGCTCCTGCTTCCGGGGCCCAGGCGGAGAATAGCAAACAACAATGCTCCTCAGATGCCAGCTCTTCATTCATTCCACAAATAGCTATTGGCCAGCTGCTCCGCACCAGTCGGCGAGGCAAGCCCTGGGGACAAGATGGCACATAGGAGAGAGGTGCTCCTGCCATCAGACTTTCCCCATCCAGGGCAGGAGCCAGAGGAAGGAAAGCACCAAATGATCACACCATGTTACATGATGGAGAACAACAGGAGGAAGCAGAATTCTACCCAGAAAGTGTTTGGGGATGGCCTCTCTGAGGTACGAACTCTTGAGCTAAGATCTAAACGGGCTGAGTGTTCCAAGAGGAAGGCCCTCATTGGAAGTGAGGACGATCGTGGGAAAGAACTCGACCGTATTCAGGGCCTAAAGTGAAGCCCATGTGAGTGAAGCTGACAAAGGGCCAGAGGCTAGCGAGAGAGCCCACGATGGAGGGCCTCGAGGCCAACTTGGGAGTGATGGGAAGCCACTGAAAGGCTCCAAGGGAGTCAGCTCAGGCCGCCATAACAAAATACCGTAAACTACGCGACCTAGAGAACACACATTCACCATTCTGGAGGCTGAGAAGTCCAAGGTCAAAGTTCCCATCAACTAGGTTCCTAGGAAGGCCCTCTTCCTGTCTTGTAGAATGTGCCTTCTCACTGTGTGCTCACGGGCCTCTCCCTGCTGCATGTGGAGAGAGAGAGAGAGAGAGCAAGAGCGCGCACACCAGCGCCCTGCTGTCTCTTCTTAGTATGACACTGGTAGTCTCAGATGAGGCCCTCCCATATGACTTCATAGACCTTAGTTACCTTCATAAAGACCCTATTTCCAAACAGTCACAGTGGGCATTAGAGCGTCAACCTATGGATTTTAGGGGGACACAGTCAGTCTATAAAAGGCTTACAGCAGAGAAATGATGTCATCTGATCATTTGACTTCATTTTTTAAATGTCACTTTAACTCCTTTGTGTAGGATGGCTCAAAGAGAGACCAGGCATCCCCAACAGAGAGAAAATCCACTTTGGCCAAGGTAGGAGAAGTGTTGCATAAGGGGAAAATATGGAAAAGAATTAGGGATCCAGCTTAAAAGAATGGTTTAATACTTGAAAAAAAGAAATAAAGAAGATTTTATTATTAAGAAGGAAAATTGGAGCAATGACTCTTAAATGACTTTTAAAAACAATGTTAATAAGTCTCTAAGAGAGACAACCTGTGCAGGTCCCTGTACGGCAGTGTTATAGAACTATGTGGATGATTAGCCCACTTTCTTGTATTATCAGTGTGATTCATATTCACGGGGAGATCCAGGAAGGTTCCAAGGTTCAGTGAAGATAGGCTATTAAATACACAAATACTAATTGGAATATGTATTGCTGTGTAACAAATTAACACAAAATTAGCATCTTAAAACAACACCTGTTTATTTTTCCCCCTCTTCTGTAGATCACAAATCCAGGCATGGTTCAGCTGGACCCTCTGCTCAGAGTCTCACAGGTAGAATCACAGTGTTAGCTGGGCTTGGATCCTTTCTGGAACTTGGGGTTCTCATTTAAACTCATGGTTGTTGGCAGAATTCACTTCCTGACAATTGTATGACAGAGGCTTCTGTTCTTTTGTCGGCTGAGAGCAAGGGGCCACATTCATGTCCCAGAAGCCACTCATAGCCCCACTTTTAGGGTTCACCAAGTTATGTCATACCCATCCAATAATTTCCCTTTGGGCTAATAGCTCATTCAAGACCTTGATTACATCTGCAAAGGTTTCATTGTTCTTTTGCTCATTTGTTTGCCATATAACATAACATAATCTTGAGAGTGATATCTCATAATTATCACAGGTTCTGCCTACCCTGGACAGGAAGGAACTATGCAAGGGTTACCAGGGGTCATTTAATTAGCATCTACCAAAGAATACCATTGGCGTTGGTGGGATAGTGGTGAGCATAGCTGCCTTCCAAAGAATATCACTGAACCCTCAACCCTTGAGCAAAGACTTCATATCATCACAATCTCAGGCTGTGCAATTCTTCACAATGGACTCTGTAACTCAAAAATCATGAAGATTGAAACTTTTAAAAAATGGTCAATACTAGGTGGGAAAAAATCTGTTTGACAGTAGTTCCGCTTGGAAAAGTCCCGGCTTCTCGGCTCCATCCCAAGGCTGCCTCGGACCATCCCAGTGTCTTCTTTATTGCCTTGTCTCAAAAGCTGTCCTTTGGAGTCCATCTTCTTCTAATTTAGGTTCTTTTCTAGAGATCTCTGATTTCTAACTTCTATGAGTCCTTCAGTGAGGCTCAAGAATACATCTCCCTATAAAAAGGGACATTCCTTTTGCCCAGGCATGGCAGGGCTGGATGGGGCAACCTGAGCAGCCAGCATTTAGATGACCATTGGCTCATCCAGGAGCACCTGGAGAATCCTACAGAGCCCTGAGATAGGAACAGTGGCAGAAGATGAACTAGTGGGTCCAGAACAATATTTAAAGAAGGTGACCTTGGATAGGATGTGTGAGGTAAGGAGCCAAGAGAAGCATTTAGCTGGGCTTGCCAATTTTTTCTCAACTTTCCAGCAAAAATGTTGCAATTGAAACTGGGTTTCTTTACTGTGGGAAGAAACTAAGAGATCAATGACCTTTCCACCCCAGGCTTGTGACTTCATCCCAGCAGGTTGTGTTTGATAGCAGTGCTTTTCATATTTCTTGGTAGCTTAGAAAAGGATACCCCACACAGAACTGGGGCTCTGACACACTGAGAAGCCTTAGAACCTGCCCTGAAATCAAGGCCCCCCTGGCCTTCCCTTATTTCTCCTTCTTCCATTATGGAAAGAGGCTTTCTGCAAATTCCCTTACCTACTCAACCAGAGCTGCCAAGAGGAATACAGTTGACTTCAATCTTCTACTTAGAGCTCATTAACCAGAGAAGACTAAACTCATAGTATAGGAAGAAACACTGACGTCTGTTGAAAGACCTGGACAGACTTTGGTCACACACCACTTTCCTCCATTTCAGTCCCATACAGAATCATTTACAATGCAGTGTCTGTTTTATAGCCCAGTGAACTTTGTCCCAAGCCTTTGTGTGTTCTCTGGGCCTGGTGAGTTATTAAAAATCATTTACCATTCCCCTGACATTCCCTATCCTCCACCTCCCTACAGAAAAAAAAGTAGAGGAGTCACATGTGTTTCTGAATCATGTCAGGCTGGTGGGTAATCATATTCCTGTGACTTTCCCCTACTGTAATTTTTCCCCTTTTGTATATTAAACAGTATATGCCTTTTCTCCAATTTTGTCTATTTGCAGTTCATTCCAGTGAAACTTCAGTGGGCAGAGGGGACATTTCCCTTACCCCTCACACTGGTGACACCAGCTCAACAGGTCCTGAACCTCCTGCTGTCACACATCTTGCCCTATTAGCAGGAGCAGATGTCCTGTATTTTCTAGTCTCATCATATTTTAATTCTGACATGACTTCCAAAAATGTATATCCATATCTCACTCCCCAAACAAACCTTGAACTCTTTTTTTATTTTTGGAAATGGGATCTTGCTGTGTTATCCATGCTGAACTCAAATTCCTGGGCTCAGCTGATCCTCCTGCCTCAGCATCCTCAGTATCTGGGTCTACAGATGCATATCTGAACTTTCTACACAATGCTGTACATTTCTAATTTCTACAAATATTTGTTGATGGCCTCCTATGTGTCACCTGAGAATGCAAAATTGAACATTACAGTCCAGGTCCTGTTCTCATGGAGCTTACACTTTAAAGGGAAGAGTTAAAAAAAATAAGTAAACACACATACAAAAATAAATTTAAATCATGGTAAGTGCTAGAAGGACACCAAAACCTGGTGGAAAGAGAGACTCTTAGAGGATATAACATTTGAGCAAAAACCTCAGTGCTGAGTATAGGAGCTCTCTCCATGCCTTCAGCGCCTCCTCTCCCCTTTCCTTACCCCATGCTGATTGGCTGCCTTCAGCCTCACCTCATGCTGATTAGCTGCCTTCAGCCTCACCCCATGCTGATTGGCTGCGTGCCTGACATGGAGCAATACCCCATTGGCTGTAACCTCAGGGCCATGATTGGTCCGAGGACCCTATATAAACTGTCACACTTCCTGAAATAAGTGGGTTCTGCCTCTTGCTCTGGCAGAGCAGGTTTACCTACCCCTGGTGTCTGGGTGAGTGACTCCAGGACCCATACCTCGTCCCACAGGACCTCATATCATCCTTCCTAAGGACACCATACCTTCGTCCCCCTGGGACCCCAGCTCCTCAGCAGACCTACACAAGGCATAACATAAACGTGGAGGGGCCAGTTGTGGGGAGACCTACCAGGAAGGGGAGAAGGCAGACATGGGGAAGCACTCCTGCAGAGGTGCTGGAGATCACCATGAACTTGGCATTGGAGGAAGAGAAAGTGGTCAGTTTCCATAGTACAGGAAATGAGGCAGAGTGAGGAAGTCCCAGACTTGGCAGATCCAGATCATGAAGGGTCTTTTAAGTGACAGAAAGAAGTTGTTTAATTTTAGTTCCTAGATTATGTTAAAATTAGCTCTAGTATCATTTCCCCTCAAATTCTTTTTAGTAGATTTCCCATATCACCCAAAATGCTACCTCCATTCTGTTTATCACTTGGCTCAAAATTTAGAATCGGACTTCTTATACCTCTTGGCCTTGATACTAAATGGTGTCAAATCTCCCCTCAAATTGTCCTTTTATTTCTCATCCCTTCACAGTCCCAACATGACCACTCTACTACAGATTTTCACCACCTCATGTCTGGACTGATGTAGTAGCATCCTAACTGGTCCTACCATTTTTATCTCCCCTCGAACAAATCCTTCCTGCAACCCTACTTAATATCATGATTATTATCTTAAAACATCATCTTCACAATGTCATGGATATCTTTGATTCAAAGCATGAAGTCCAAAGTCCCTGATACAGAAGCCAAAATTCAGGGTCCTACGTCCATCCATAACTTGAGCTTAATGTACATTCAGACCTTCTCTCTACATACTTTCTTCTTCTCCCCCTTAAACAGCTTGCTCACTTTCTCCCTGACTTTTGTCACACTATTCTTTGTGTATAGGATACCCTTTCTTTACACATCAAAAAATCTATTCTATAGAATCCAGCTCTTTCCTGCTTCCCAATGTCAAGACAGCAGTTCTCCAAGTGTGGTGCTGGGGGTCCTGCAAGGTCTATCATGTCTAATCACAACTGTGTTTCCAGATTTTTCCCATATACTTCAACCAAAACAATGCATCACAGCAGACAGAATGCAGAGGACAAGAGTAAATAGGACATTAAGGAGCTTTTCCAAAATGTCAAATGCCACTCTTCTCATTCAGTGTCAAATAAAAACAATCAGATTTAGAGGAGAGATTTCATTCAGAAAAATTATTCTAATAAAGAAAATGTTTGACCTGAAGACCTGTGAGTGTCACAAAATCAAAGAAAGGTTTTTCATATATAGTAGCTCCCTCTTATCTATGATACCTTCCTGTGATATGTTATCTGTAGTGGATTCTAGAAATCAGAGTATAGAACACCATGGGTACAGTTGTTCCTATACATAAATATCTAAGATAAAGTTTAGTTTATAAGTTAGAATCTATAAGAGATTAACAATAATTAATAATAAAATAAAATATTTATAATGATATGCTGTGAAAAAAATTGCTAGCATTACTACTCTCATGCTTTGGGGATATTATTTAGAAAAACAAGGGTTATTCAAATACCAACACTGTAATGCCTCCAGTAGATTCAAAAACCAAGATGGCTACTAAGGGACTAACAGGCAGGTGGTGTCACTGGGCAAAGAGTGATTCGCCTGCTCTACAGATGGAGCAGGACAGTTCAAAAAATCATCATGCCACTCAGAACTGTTTATAATTGAAGTTTGTAAATTGTTTATTTCTGGAATTCTCCATTTAGTATTTTTGGATCATGGTTCAACAAGGGTAACTGCAACTACAGAAAGCAAAACCTCGGTTAAACGAGGACCACTGTGCAGGAAGGGGTGAGCAGGGTTGGCAGGAACTGTGCAGGAGGAGGGCAAACCAGGGGCTTCAACAAAAGCTGCTTCTTTTTTTGTTTACTATGTCTCAGAATGAGTCATTAAATGGGGATGATCTGCCCTTTAATGCTTCGTTGCTTGCTCAAACCTGGACAGTCAAACCAGAGTGTAGGCACCAAGTGGGAAAGGAGAAGCCTGATTAAAATTGGGTCAAAAGCCAACTATAATTGTGAGAATTTGGTTCTCAAAAAAATACATAGTTTTTTTAAATGAAAAACAAATTTACATTTTTATGCAATGATTTTGTTATTGTTGTTTTGAAGCAGATGAATAAATATTTTTAATGTCTCTAGATTAAATTTTGTCTGGTAATGTCAAGAGATATAACCCCTATAATTAAAAACTCTTTGGGGTTCTTTATAATTTTTAAGAACATAAAAGAATCATGAGGCCAAAATGTTCAAAAGCCAGTGCTCTAGATCCCTCCATCATACAACAAAGGTGAGACTTAGAAACTTTTTCATTCAATCTTTTCATTTCACAGATGACTTGGGATGTAGGGTGGCCATGTGACTGCTCAAGATCCCAGTTCACCAAAGCCATCACTGAGATTAAAATACTGATCTCATGCTTCCTAACTGTACCTTATTGGAATACAGTATGGCTATTCCATTATTTGGATGTGTGTGTCTGCGTGTGTCCAACATTCAAGACTAAATCTTTGCCTTGTATCTCTAGCACATGCTTTATAACACCTGACTTCATTTGTCCCTAACAATCACACAAGTGCTCAAAATTCTTGTTGGATGACAGGAAGGACAGAAGCAAGGACCAGGGGAGGAAAGAAGGAAGGAAGGAAGCCTTCATGACCCACAGCCCTTGAGACCATTGCAAAAGTCCAACAATCTCACTATATTAATCTCTTGGTAGCTATTTCCAGGCTCTAGGGATGCACAAAGATGGTATAAAAGAAACTCACAAAATTTTCATGAAAAGTTTACTCTGCAACCTAAGAAATCCAAAGGCAGGCCCACAGATGCAATGTGGCTTGTCACTGTCCTGACAGGCACAGCCCAGCCCACTGGGACCCTCCAACAGGAAGTCACCGATGCCTTGCTCTGTCTCACTCTGTTCCCACACACCCAGTGGCTTCACAGACTCTTGAGTCCTGGGTTGGTGCTACTGGACCAGAGGGCAGAGGAAGATGGAGCTCTGTTCAACACAGATTGGAGAGCGGTCAGGGGGGGATGGAGCAGAGGGACAAGGAGGAGCTCCCATCAGGAAAACAGATGGCAACTTCTAGAACAGCCTGCTTAAAAAAAAAAAAAAAACAAGAAAGTGATTGATCTTTTTTTTTTTTTTTGAGAAAAAGAGCTAGGAAATAGTTGGGGGAAAATATCATTTCTTAACAATGGGAAATCAACTTTTCCATATGTTAAGGACATATTGTTTCATAAGGTTTTATTCAAATTTCTTTCTGTAGTCCCAAGAAAATAATCCAGACCTTGGTTTTAGAAATGAGGATGTAAAGGTAGGACTCTGTGGGTGGAGTGATATTAGCTTAACTCTAATTGTTGGCCACTTGGAGACCACTAATGAGGGCTGCAGGGCACAGCCATAGTGTGTAGGAGGTGATCCCATGGTCATTTGCTTTCCTGAGTTGATCTGTACCAGCTAAATTTGCTAAAT
The DNA here is from genome assembly GCA_028644305.1 of Xerus rutilus. Classification (NCBI taxonomy): domain Eukaryota; kingdom Metazoa; phylum Chordata; class Mammalia; order Rodentia; family Sciuridae; genus Xerus; species Xerus rutilus. Next base: position 20,815,915 of record CM053403.1, on the reverse strand, counting down.
TTGCTGCCTTGTCTCATTTGTCCACTTTCTTCACTTAGTTCACACAGAATTCCAAAAACTACCCAAATTCCCTACATTCACTCTCCAATGCTGTTGTCACCAGGGATTCAACTGTCATTGTTGCTCATTGTGTCAGTTGGGATCAGAAAAATAAAGTCCAAGCTCTGAGCAAAGGGGATGTATAAAAGCGCAGTGGTGCCAAAGGTGTTGGGAACAATGACGCAAACCAGAGGTGAGTACCAGTAGGGAGCCACTGTCACCCACAGAAGGAGGTGGTGTTACTAACGTGTAAGAACTGGGGAAGCTGAGTCACAACAGGGACCGCTGAAGAGCATCCTGCAAGACCTGAGACCACAGACAAAGAGACTGCCCGGGAGCTTTTGATACCACAGAGGACAAGCATTGTTAGGGGTGTCCCACCACCCAGAGAGGGACAAGGGGAAGTGCCTCTGAGCCTCTCCACCAGCTTCTCACTGGTTCAACCCACACAAAAGCAACTTGGCCACAGAGCTTGGGAAGCTGCTCTGTTTTGCATGAGAAGAGCAGAGAATGGATTCGAGAAGGAACAGGTAAATGACCAGCACACTCAGCAGCCCCTTGGAAGTCTCTTCCCAACTGGGTACCCGCTTTTATTCTTGCCATTCTTCTTCTCTATTGAGGTCTCTTTAAATGGATTCTTATCCCTTCCCTCTTTCTACTTTCCAGCAGCTTTTTATTGCTTCCACTGCTTAGAAGATAAAAATCTAAACTTCCTACCAGGGCCTGCAGGGCCCCATGTGGTCTTCTCAGCTCATTTCAAATCACTCTCCCCTCAGCCACCAAGCTCCAGCCCCAAGAGCTGACTTCCAGTCCCTCCCATGCGTAGACTGCAGGGCCCTCACACCTGTCCTCCCATCTGTCTGGAAAGATCTATTTCCCCTGCTTTGACTAAATACTACTCATCCTACAGGTTTCGGCTTAAATGTCATTTGCTGAAAAAGGCAAAAGGCTTTCCTAAGAAGCCTCTTTCCCATTTCAATTAGATGCAACTTTTGTGGTCTTAGTCATTCTCTGTACTTCTTTCATGACACTTAACACAATTTATAGGCATATTTACGTATGTCTTTTTTTTTTTTTTTTTTTGGTACCAGGGATTGAACTCAGGGGCACTTGACCCCTGAGCCACATCCCCAACCCTATTTTGTGTTTTATTTAGAGACAAGGTCTCACTGAGTTGCTTAGCGCCTCGCCATTGCTGAGACTGGCTTTAAACTTGTGATTCTCCTGTCTCAGCCTCACAAAGTGCTGGGGTTACAGGCATGAGCCACCGTGCCCGGCTGTCTTTTTTTTTTTTTTTAAACATTTGCTCTCCACCTGCCTGGAGACTCAGCAAAGATGGAAAGTTTTCCTGAATATGTTGGCTGGGACACTGCTACACTGTGCTCAGCATGGATATGGGCCTGTTAAAGACTGGTCAAGGATGGATGAGAAGGTTCATGTGATAGGAACACATCATTGATAAAGTAATAGGAATACATCATCAATTTGGATGCTCTTCCAAAGTCCATCCAGTCTCTTTCTGCTCCCTCATTTAGTAACCCCAAACTAACCATCTTTGAATGCAGTCTTCCCAATGCTAAATAGATGTGCAAATTAGTCGTTGCTAAATCCAGCATCAAGGACACATTTTTTGACTTCTGTGTTCAGAAGGACAAAAAGTTCCTTGTGTCCTTTGGAGAATAACTCTTGCTGAGAAAACAGGAGAACTCTGAAGCTGCTGGTTACCTTTTCCTGACAACGTGTGAAAAAAAACTTCTCCCCTTTCATTTCTAGTCAGCATCGGTGGTTTGTCCTTAGTTTGTGTGCGTGACTGTGATTCTGTCATGCTTTGTAATGTTCATTTAATAACATAAGGATATCACAGCGTGTTTATATTACTCACAAAAGACCATACCATTCTCTCTGGATGTGAGGCACATTTTTTTAAAAAAGCTGTTTTAAGTGGGTTTTGTTTTTCGCACAGGAAAGGCTACTGGCATAATACAAGTCAAGGACACATCCGTGGTTGGAACCATGGCCCCTCCTTGTGGCAGAACAAGAGCAATGACTGTAAATACCATCTATTATTTCACCAACAAACCAACAGAAGAGCTCAAGACCCAGGCGATCTTTGTCTGGAATTTTAGCCATCACTTTGACACTTTTGCCATGAGTTCTCTACCATGTTACCCAAAGTATTTTCTTAGTGGGGTGGCCCTCGAGTCTTTAATTCCTGCTCATTATTTCTCTTCTAACAGAGCTAAGTGTGTTACTAATAACAACAACAAAAAAATTAAGTATGGTGTGCACACTAATCTAAAATTTTGAGTTGGCAATTAGTTGGAGCGAAATGCAATTAGATGTTTTCCTTCAAGTCCTAATTTACATGCTGGAAAACATGGGCAGCCTTCACAAGTAATTGCAAAAATAAGCCCTGCTTTCTGTGTTTGTGTACAGATACAAAGCTCCCCAGCACACCTGCCTTTGCCTAAATAGAATAGAATCCCAGGGGTCTTCCTGCTTTATGATCACTGAGATATACAGCAGAAAAGGATGTGATCAGACTGTAGGTGAAAATGTGTTTTCTCTCCACTGCAGAAGCTTGGAATTAATTGGCATTGACTTTGCCCGTGGAGAGCCGAGGTGTATAAACTAAGTCTGACAGAATCTCCGTGTAACCCCATGAGGTGAATTAAGGCTCTTCAGAGTTCCAGCACCTCTTTTTGTGCACTCAAGAGTAATAGTTAATGCAATCCAATCTATTAAGCACTTCATGAGCATCTGCCTATGCGAGACTGCTAGGTGTCCTGGAGGGAACAAATTGAATGAGATCCTGTTGACATCTTCAAGAGGTTAGAGTCTAGTGGAGGAGACAAGGCACAGACACAAACACCATGTGGGATGGCCCCATTGGACACTGGGTGAACTACGTTGGCCATAACACTTGTGGTAGCTGCACCTCTGTGTCCTCAGAGGAAAGGTAAGAAGTGGGGGTGTCTTTTCTATCCTATCAGCACCCTAAGGGACAATCAAGTTTCAGCTCAGAATCTGATCCAGAAGCCACTCTTGTAATGCGAGGACATGTTCTTCTGGAAAGAGGACTTTAGATGAAGAAAACAACATCAGTGCAGATGTGAGATCAAAACTTGAGGTACACGTAGAAAGAATCCAAGACCCAGTAAAACTTGGATGATACAAAGAAGAAGAAAACGCCTGATGTAGAACAGAAACCTCCTCTTGGTCGCTCCACAAAGCATTTTGTCACTTCCTTAGGAGAAAATGGGGCAGCATCAGACCCCATGCGTCATGCATAGTTCTTTGTTTATAAATAATTTTGTCTGCTAATTCTCATTCTGCAGCATGAGTTCAGTCATTTATATCCCATATTGCTTTGAAAATAAGTTGAGGCAGCTAACATTTTTATTATCTTCATAAAGTCTCAAGATAAAGAGCTTCGTTTAGATATCATCACATGCATAGAAAGCTAAACTGGGGGACCCCAGCTGACTTCAATGGAAAGAAAAGCTTGCAAAATGACACTAACCCCCACGTGGCACAAGGTGGGCAGGAGGGTAGGAAGACAGGCATTCCTGGCAAGGGTTAGGCACAGAGGTGGGAAAGTACCTGGCCATACATCTTGTAGGAAAGAAAACAAGAAAGTCTTCTCCATTTACAATCTCATTTTCAAAATCTTTGCTCTTTCTCTATATGAGGAATATTCAGAAGATGAAGACTGCAAAGCACCTTCTTCCCCGTGACAGATTATGAGATGCTTAACACAGCCAGCTCCATGTAGGCAGAGAAAGTCCATCTGCACCGGGTTACCAGGTTTGGAAGGATTTCAGAGAGAATGTCCCTCTACTCGGCTCACCTTCAATGTCTTTAATGTGAGAGAAATCGCTCTCACAATTAGTAATAGCATTTTTAAAACAAATACTGTTTGAAGAGGCCCCAGAATGACTTTTATTGTCATGGAAGTATAGCTGACAACATTTTCTGCCTCTTCCTTTCTGGCCAGTTTAGCTCTAGAAGGAAGGAGACCCATAAGGAGACTTCAGGCCTCACCCCAGAGCCAAGTTAACATACAGGGATGAGTTAGCAAACAAACAAAGAGAAGAAAGTCCTAAAGAAGGTTTGTGAGAAGGATCAGTGTGACCAACTTCACAGTTAGATGGGTAACAATCAAGACCCAGAGAGTATCCCCCAAATGCCTGTTTGAATGGGACCAGGAAAATTCAGACACGGAGTTTTGTTGAGCTCTCTGGTGATCCTGTAAGTCTCATCACAAAGACATTCAAAGACCTCAAAGCAGTGTCTACATTTCTTGTTGTCATTCCAGGTATTCACTGGATCTTTGGAGTCCTCAAAAGATGGATCAAAACAATGGACTGAGATTAATTGATTAATTAACATTTTTAAAGAAAGGACATCTGAGCAATGAAAAGAGAAACCCATTTCTAAATTTGGGGCTTGTTTTTATTTCTATTTGTAAATATTCCAAGTGTCAAAGTTGTCAGAATCAAAAGAGAGTCACTTTTGTGAAGCCCTATCCAAAAATAAACAATAAATGAATTAATTAAAATTAAATAAATAAATAACCTTCAGGTTCTGAAGGAGGGTATCTTCCATGTGGACCCCTGATAATAAGAACTATCACAAAAGACTCAGCCAGAACCACACACTTGAGTAAAGGCCATACACATGTGTGCACACAAGCACACACACACACACACACACACACACACACTCTACAGGGACATCTGCTCAGCAATCGCCTCTTCAGTCTTGATCTGGCACCACCCTCATTCTTCATCTTCATAGCCAAGTATTATTGTTTCAAGATCTCTTATGTGATTTTCCTCATTTTGTCTTCAAAACCTTCCCCTGGCCTCAACCTCTCTGAGCATACTCCGTTTACTCTGGCGTTCATATTTCAATTGTAATGCTTTGCTATTCCCAAATAAATCTCTCTCTCTGATTGTTATTTAGGTCGACAAACGTGCTGGGGTTTGGAGGAGGGAGAGCTGCCACAGAAATGAAGAAATGAAAGTCCTCTGCTTCGTGCCGTCCCAGAAGGGTCTCCTGAATAAGAGTGGCAACCAACGAGGAGTTCACCTGCTACAGGAGAGGGAATGTAGACTGGTAAAACACGAGAGCCGCTTTTCTAAAGGGAGCATCACTAAGTGGAAAGGGGAGTGTGGGAGCTGTCAACTGCAGTCCCACACTCCGCAGGAGATGGAAGGAGGGATCACAGGTGATTAGAAATGTTTTGAGCTAACTGACTCTCCCAGGTAAGGTTAAGCCTCGCAAGAAGACCCCTGCCAGACTCTCGCTCCAGCTTTGATCTGTGCTCAGTGAGCAGCTGGCCTCCTGACCCTTTATCAAAAGCATGTGTGAGTGGATGAAAAGATAAAGTAGAAGGCAGTAGTTAAGAAGTATCTGGGTGTCCACGGTTAATTGCATTAAGTCTCACTGGTCCGTGTGTGCATAGCGTGGGGTGCTTTTTTCTTTGTATATGGGTACTCAAAGGCACAGAGCAGAGGCCAGGGAGCCCCCACATCCTTCATCGGTGATCAGGAGATTTACTTATTTCTAGACGTCAACTGTATTGTTACACTGTGACCATACTCTCTTACATTCCCTGCAGGGAACGACCTTTAATAATGACCAACCATCCTAACAGGATGATTTCCTGCTTTGTTTTAAATTAATTCAAGTCAACAAGCAGGTAAGAAATAGCAGGAGCCTGAATCAGGTAATAGTTTAAACAAGAGATGGATAATTTTTTAAATATAGAAGTTAGACTCCACAGTACTTGGTTTTTCATTAGATTTAGTTGAGGACTAGAGGCTGTGAATCTGGTGGCAGAATAGACTTAAATGCAGAGCTCAAGGCACCCAAGGGACACTGTATTTGTAAAGAAAGGTCAAGCTCTGCTATAGCAACAAATCACCCCCAAATCTCCATGACTTAAACTTTTATTCCCAGCTCTCGTTGTAGCCCAGTGCTGTTCGGTCAGCTCTCCTGGGAAGCTCTTTTGTAAGCAGTGACTCAGGATCCAGAATCCCCCCATATCATGAGCCTCACATCATAGAGACCTTGGCTTCCTGCTTGTAACATCAATGCAGGTCATCTCCATACCCATTGACTCAGGGTAGATGCTCATTCATTTGGTCTCAAACTAAATGCAGGAGAGACTAGAAAATATATTCTTCCTGTGTTCCCAGGTAGAGAAACAGGTGTGATAAGCATCTAGCCTGTGTCCCACACAAATAGCCAAATGAAAATAGATAGGGAGTTGTTAAATGTATCCTGTGAGGGGAGCGCTCAAAGCCAGGATATAAAGATGGTCAAATATTTAAACCTAGAAAAATGCATGAGATCTACCAAGAAGAACAGGTACCATAACAAAAGAAGGAAAATCTTAGAGACACCAACTTTGAAAGGGTCAGAGAGGGAAGGAATGCTGAGAAAGACGGCAAGTGTGGAAATTCACGAGGACAAGAAAGGGAACATGAGATGTTGAATGAAGACATTCTCCTCCAGGAATTAAGGGATGTTTTCAGTATCCATTAAAGTGAAGCTGGTTAGCAATGAACTAACCATATTTCCAGAGCCAGAGATGTAAGCTCATTCTGGAAGAAGAATCTCTACTCCTGGGTTACACAGCTATTCTGAGATTTGTGGTTTGGGTGCTGGGACGATAGAATTTCCAGGATCTCTCAAGATTAATAGAAACAGTAGTAGGACAGTTAGAAAACACCTACAGGACTGTTGGCATCTGTATAAAGGAAGGTGAACTGGGCAAGGAGCCATATGAAGTGAGTCCTTGTTCTGGTTTTATGTGACCACTGTGAAGTTCATTAGTCCCTCTGGATGTCAGTCTCCAAGACTGTACTTCCAACCATGGCAAGAATGGGTGGGATTCATGGAGTGCTCACTGCACACCAGATCCTAGGCTAAATCCTTTTCCTAGATTATCTCATTTATTCAATCCTACTTCTTTCATTTCTATGAAGAAGATAATAAAAGATCCTCCATTTCACAGAAGGGGAAACTGAGTCTGGGAGAAATTAAGTAAGTAGCCCATAGTTATATATCTAGATCAAATTTGAAATACAGGAACAGGAAGATAAAAACCCAGGCTGAGGAAGGTCTGGACACCCAATGCTCCAAGCTTTCACTCATTGATTGAGTAAATATGAGTGTTTCAGAGATATCAATCCTGCCTTATGGACTTTTTTTTTTTAAAAGACTGGATGCCAGAGGTCTTTGATCTCCAACACCCAGGCTGAGGGCTGGTCAGGAGCTCTGCTGCCCTAAACATGCCCCTCCTCATCCAGGCTCAACGTGGGAGAAATTTCAAGTCCAGAAACTGATGGGCCCTCGATACACTTGAAAAGCTACTTTTCCACTTTTGAGAAGGTGATTCCCCCATCTTTGTTAGCTGTGCAGTTTAGTAATTAGGTTCTTTATCACTTTGTCAAAATAGAGCAAGAAGAGCTAAACAAAGCTAGACTCCAATGACCTGTATTCCATCAATATGAAGAAAATGAAAAAGGTGACCCAATTTTCAAATCCCTCTCAAGGTAAAGAGCTCAATCCTTTCACACACAAAGAAAAAGTGTTTTTCTTTTAAATCTTATCATGTATCCGTTTACATTCTTATTATCAGAAACCATAGAATTTAATGGAGTCTACAAGAGTATCAATATGATCGTGTAATGCAAAGTTTCAGAGAAAAGCTACAAGATCACAATAAACTGGCTTACAATTTTACTTTTTAATTTCAATTTAAGTACATTCCTTGTTCCTTTATAATTGTCAGTAAAATTAAATTGTCTTTTCCAATTAGAATAAAATCAAAATGTTTGCTGTTGAGCCCCTCTGAGCTCTCTATAAATCTCCTTTAACAGGTAAAATAAAAGCTGTCTCTGGCATCCTATCAGTCTCCAACAGTGTTATTACACATTGTACACAATAAAAAGATGGTGACTTTTTTTTTTAATTTTCAAAACCTAACTCCAGAAAAGATGTCTTACTAAAACTGAGTTTTTTTTCCATGTTACCATCATTAAACTTAGGGAGCCTGTATCTTCACCATCCCCCCGGGGCCTAGCCCAGTACTGGGTTACAGAAAGTAATTCACTGAGTGATTAGAATAGATAAGGTAATGTTATTTACCAAGAAAACAATTGTGAGCAAAACATCTAAACAAAACACATCAAGAAGTTTGCAGTTGTAAACAAATAAGTGCAGTAATTTGTCCTGGCAAGAAATCATAGTTTAGTCTACTCTTCCTCTTTTTTTTTTTTCTCATGATCTAATCATTTTATTTTTTCTACTCTTCCTTTTAAGAAAAAAAAAAGTCTTTATTTGTACCATTGGAAGTCATCTTCTTTAACTGAACAACTTTTGGAAAAAAAATAAGTATGATATGATAAGAGTAGTCAACTGACCCAAACATTACGTCTACTCAAGGTTGGTTATTCACCTTGATCGTTCTAGCATCCTATTTATTTTAATAAACAGATGTCCACATTGTCCCAGCTCCCAGCTCCAACGAAGGCACTACTAGAACAGCCTAGAGATGTCTAAATGTTGCTAGTTCATCATACAAGTGTAGGGAATCCTCCAGGACAAAACTTAACAGCAACTATTCTTCAGGGAAGAAACTAAAGCCTAATGTTACCTGGGTCTATAGATGCAAAACTTCAATGGTACGTATAGGAATGGGCTCAGGTTAGCTGTGTGCAGGCCCATCTTAAATGTCTTGTGCACATAGTTTAACTTGTTCTGTGCAGTTGAAATACAGTGGCCACAGGCAACATTAAAAACCAAAACAAGTCTATCTTGGATGCCCAGTCTTCTCTTTTACCCTATATAAGGCTCTCATGATCATTGCATTGGTCAGGGTTTGGATAGGAAAATGGAAACGACTCCAATTATCTCAAGTACATTATATTTTAATTCAGGGAATTAGGAGTTTCCAAAATTATTGGAGGGGTTTAGAAATGACAAACAATAAGCTCAACCATAATTCTAAAGGGAAAAAAAATATTTGAAGAAAAAAATAGGTTTGGGTTTTGAAATTTCATTCAATTTTCAGATAAAGACTAATTAAAGTAGGCTTTAACTTTCTCAAAGAACAAAAATTTGCCTAACACAAAGTCTGGTCAAAAACTCTTCTCCTTTCTAAGGAATTCTGGCTTCAGAAGCAGATTTCTATAATGAAAGCCTTGCTTGGTACATGAGCAAAGTCTTCACAATTCTATGAAAAATATTGACTGTGAAAATACCATTTGGAATTTAAAAACAGAAGAAGAAAAGCTAATATCCAGCATTGAGAGAACTGCTTTCAGCAGAAGAAACCACCAAAAGGTCATAGATAATACAGTCATCAATCCCAACCTGTCTTTTGTTGACATCTTATGTAGGTGAAGGTACTGGAGATTGCACCACACACCTTCACACACACACACACACACACACAACCTTTCTAAGCTCCAGGAATAAGTCACCTGCTTAAGAACCAAGGTAGCAACATTTTTCATTAAAACATTAGATATACAGTCCATCTTTCACATTTATGAATTTAACAAAATCATTCCATAAAGCAATTTATGCAGAGTCACTCTATTACTCTAAAAACAAACTTTGCAGGGAAAAATTTTAACTCTAATAAATAAAACACAGCTTTGAATCTATACATTCCTAGCACTGAAACCTGTTCTACTTCTATATTTTTTTATTTGTAAAAAGTAGTTGGTTTCCAATTCTCTTTGAAGCTCTGCCATGCTGGCATTCCCTGCCATTACAAACACCGATGTCAGTCTTGCGCTTCCAGAGAGCTCAAAAAAAGTCTGCTCTCTCTTCAGAGGGTACTTGGCCCCCACTGGCTAAGACTGGCCACTGCCACAGCTGGAGAAGCAAAGCCTCCTATAGGGGCTTTTATGCTCCCCCTCCCTTTCCTAAATCAAAATATAGTAGATGACATCTGTGCACCTCCTCTTCTTAGCACCTTGGCTGCTTACTGTCCCCAGAAAGATTGGTTACTCATTAAGCAGAAGATTGGTTTTACACCTGTCACTTGGTTTTTTTCTATTTTCCTTGCTTTGTAAGTGCTGGTATACAAAAGGGTGCACTCTTTTTCTACTTCAATAGATTCAGGATTAATTTCCAAAAGACAGGAACCTAGTAGATCATCCCTCTAGGACAACAGTACTCAGACATTTTGATCCAGGTGCTACTTTGACAGGGAAAGCTGTCCCATAGCCTGCCTATCTCTACCATGTTCACAAAAAAAAACAATGAAAATTAGGAATTAGAATCAAACCAAATGCATTAAAAAATGATAACAATACAAGAATTTTCCAAAATAACCAATGAAAGCAAAACCTAAAAAAACAACATCTGCTTATGTATTCACTTATGTAACTACAGCAACTAAACACCAAGATTCATCCAAGACCACATTGGTGAGGCACTGATAAGAAAAATATTTGTTTTTAATTTCAGAAATCCCACTCAGTTGCTTATACATATGCTAGAGATTTATAGCAATGGTAAACATTGTGTAACTACAAGAGAATATTATTATTTCAAGCAACAGAAACAAAATTCTGGATAATTTCAGACATAATTATCCAATGCAAGGGAGAGAATTTATATAAGGGAATCAAAGAGAAGCTAATGTATTTTGAAAAGAATAAGAACCATGCAGTGTTGGAGACAAGCAGTGGGAAGGAATGGACAGAATGTTTAGAGAGCCACCATCCAGGGGGATAGCATGCCGCCATTTTGTTTTGGCACACTCTGCTAAAAGAGTGAAATTTCAGGAGGACCAACCTGAACTGCTTTTGCAACACCACTTATGGCACCAAACAGGTGGGCTTTGTCCTCATACCAACTAATTCTCCACCCTCTAGACATCAACTAGGTGTCCTATAATTCAACTATATTCTGACACTAACTACTCAGAATTAGCATATACCTCACAGGTCAAAGGTTCAGTCCTCCAAGGCTGCCTCCCCTTCAGATGCCAATCACAAATCTGGGCTATTTGGACTTGTGACTAACCAATGCAAAGTCAGACCTCCTCCTCCAGTTTTGATAATTTGCTAGAAAGTCTTACTGAACTCAGGAAAGCACTTTACCTAGTATTATCAGTTTATGAGAAAGGACACAACTCAGAAACAATCAAATGGGAAAGATGCCTTGGACGAGGATGGAAAGGTAGGCTAGCCATGGATCTTCCACGCCCTCTCTGGGTACACCACCCTCCCAGCATCTTGACCTGTTCACCAACTCAGAAGCTCTCCAAATCCTGTCATGTAAGGAGCTTTATGAAGGTTCCTTTGTGTGTGCATAAATGCCTAAATCATTTAAATCATTGACCACTGGTAATTAATTAATTAATAATTAGTAATCTCTAGCCCTTTCACAAATTTCAGGGGGTAGGGTTAAAGAGTCCATATGTAATCACATAGTTTGTTCTTCTGGCAACCAACTCTCATCCTGTGTATAGACACCAAAAGATGCTCCCCTTATCCCTATCATTCAGAAAATTTCAAGGATTTCAGAAGCTCTTGTGCCAGTAACTGGAGACAACCAAATATATGTGTGTGTGTGTGTGTACACACACACACACACACACACACACATCTTATTGTATCACAATATCACAGTAGCCTAGTAGAGGTCACATGCTTACCCCTTGGCCAGTGAAGGAAAAGGCACTGTGATTGACAGTGTCACCAAGAAGAAGGGGTAATTGAGGCCATGTTGGCAGAAACAAAGATGCTATAGGTACATGGTTATACATTCTGCCAGGTTTCACAGTAAGATGCAAACTGGACTATGTAGGAGCCTCAAGTAATATGATTAGCCTTAACCACTCAATTCATAGCTTATTAGTAAGTAACTCTTAGTAATCCAGTTTATGGAATGGATTGTTTCCCCCTAAAGATCATACGTTGAATATCTAACCCCCAATGGAACTACAGTCAAAGACAGAGCCTTTATGAATATAATTAAGATTAAGCAAGATCACGTGGGTGGTGCCCTAATCATACAGGGGTTCTTACAGAAGTAGAAGATTCATCTGGAGTGCATAGAGGAAAGGTCATGGGAAGACAGAGCAAGAAGACAGCCACTTGCCAGATAGCAAAGAGGCCCCAGGAGAAACCAACCCCAACATCTTCATCTTGGACTTCCAGCCTCCAGAACTGTGAGAAAATTAATTCAGTTGTTAATTAAAATGTCCATTCTGTGGTATTTTTTTGGCACCTCTAGCAGACTAATATACATTTGGAATTTTTTTTAATAAAGTCTATGGATGTGGGTGTCCTTCTCAACAAAAACTAAGGAGAGACAAGCCTCTTCTGATCACATCATGGTGCTCACGGTCCGCCATGCCTTGAAGAACTGCTCCAAGATAGCTTGTTCAGCCAAGTTATCTCCACACTGGCAGCTACTCCAAACTTGTTTCCACTTTTTTAAACCATAGTCCATCCTGTAAACATTTTAAAGAAGATAGACTGTTGAACAATTATCACTAAAATCTTTGTATTAGTCACCTTCCCATCAGCATAACAAAATATCTGAGATAGTCACTTATGAAGAGAAAAGGTTTACTTTGGCTCGTAGTTTTATATATTCCAGTGCCTGATCAGCTGGCCCATTACTCTGGGCCTATAGCAAGACAGCACATCATGGCAAGAGCATATGGGTAGAGCAGAACCACTCATCTCATGGTCAGAAAGCAAAAAGCAGGAAGAAGGCCAGGATTCCACCATCCCCTTCAAGGGCACACCAACAATGACAGGTCCCCAGTAGGCCCCACCTCTCAAAATTTCCACCTCCTCCCTATAGTGCCACCCTGAGGTCCAAGGCTTTAAAACATGGGCCTTTGGGATACAAACTATAGCAGTCATTTTCCTCAAAGATGTTCCCAGCCTTAATGAATCTTTCACAGTTCAAGTGCAAAATAGTCACTGATTTAATTCCACTTAACAAACAAACAATAAATGTCACTGTATACCAAGTGCAGGACTGGTCTTCAATTATGTAGAGAAAAATGAGATCCAGCCTCTGAACTGAAGAAACTCAGCATGTAATAGAAGAGACAATGAGGAAGCAAATATTAAAATTCAATATAATAATAAGGTATTACAGCACCATGTTTTTCAAATTAGAGTACCAAATTCATAGGGTAAACATGCTTCATTATCCTCCAATACCAATTATATTAGAAAACCTGGGTATTAGAAGTATATTATTTAACCAGCAAACAACATTTATTTTTTAATTTATTTGTTCTAATCAGTTATACATGACAGCAGAATGCCCTTCAATTCATTGTACACAAATGGAACACAATTTTTCACTTCTGTGGTTGTATACAAAGTAGGGTCACACCATTCATGCAATCATACATGCACCTAGGGTAAGAACATTCATTTTATAATGTTGTCTATGATACAAATTCAAGTTCAGATGGAAGGCCCCTAGGAGCTACCATGCTTTACTTTGTCTTCTGTATTGGAGCTACTTGGAAAGAAATGTTTGAAAAATGAGAGGGACCCAAGCCTTTATTCCTTCCTCCCACCCCTCACCTGTTTCTCTCTTTACTGAAAATATAAAATGTATAATTCTATTCTTGTACTTATTAATAGTTTTATGCTTCTTAGTCTTTGTAGAGTTAATGAGTGTAATACCAAGATGGCCTTTAATGATGTTACCCACAATTGATTATTTTTTTCTGTGATTCAATGTCCCTTGAAAGAAAAACTAAATAAATCCTTTTACCCTACCACATTAAGGTCCCCAAAAGAATATTAAAAGTATATGTGCAGATGATGAACATCAAATCCCATTGAAAATCTGCAGAAACTTCTTTGCAGAATTTAATTTTAAATAGAGAGAAATCTTTTCAATATAAGAGATGTCTGTCTTATTTATAAAGATATATATCTAAGAAGCAAACCACTCACCAAGATAAAATGCATTTGACTAGCATTTGAATGCATTCAGACTATCTGCACAAGCCAAGGCCAAGTAGAAAATTACTTAAAAGGAAATGACTAACAGAATTTACTATCTGAAGTCCATACTTCTATCATATGTATAAAACACCTCTTCGAAGTTCATATTAAACTAGATCAAATTTAAATAGTTTCTTCTGAAACAAAGAACTTTCTAAAAAATAAAAGACACCAAACAGCAAGGGAAAGCTCTTTTGTTTTTTTTTTTTATTGAGAAATTCCTCTCTTTGTGCATAAACTCTTACTGATCTAATGACATTCTATCTCTCTAAGTCTGAAAGTCTATCAGTAGGCATATATTTATGAAGTATCAGCTGGATACAGCAGCTAATTCTGAGAACTATGGGGAAACAAGAAGAGCAAGAGAAGACATGATCTCCTATAAAAGATCCGTTTGGAAGGATAAGTCTTACCCTACACTTCTTAGTGTCTCTAATGGCAAAATTCTTTTAACAGTGCCTCTGCCTCACATCAGATATTTGAATTGCAATGGAAAGTGAATTAATCGAGTGTCAGAGAACCAATCAAGACAAACTTAAATAAGCCAACAGGGCCACAGTTAGCATGATTTCAACCCCCAACTTCCTTCCAAACAAAGATAGTTCCATTGCCTAATTAAAAAAAAAATAAGATTTACCACTGCCTTGTTCACATTTTGTTGCTATAACAAATACCTGATGTTTGGTAATGTATAAAGAAAGGAAGTTTATTTGGCTCGTGGTTCCAGTGTTTGGAAGGTCCAAATAGCATGTTGCTGGTATCCTGGCCAGGGACCCTGGTTGTGCCACAATATGGCATTGAAGCCAAAAGGGAAACAGCCATGGGCAGAAGGGAATGTGTTTGAGTGATAAAGAAAGATACTGGGAACAGGTTCACCCTTTTTTATAACAAACCACTCTCATGGGAACTAATCCATTCCTGCCAGACCAAATCCACCTGCAGTAGACAGCACTGATCCATTCACGAGGGTGGAGCCCCATGACCTAATCACCTCCCAATAGGCTCCACCTTTTACAGATTCACCAACCTCAGCCCCACCACACTGAGGACCAAGCTTCTAGCACATCAGTCTCTGAGGGACATACCACATCCAAAACATAGCAGTTATACAGTTTATGCGTTTATAAACTACACACTATTTATTAAATTAGCCAGCAAATTGTTCCAAGAACTCTTCTTTGTTTGTAAAGCAGCAATGAAAGTAGCTTCTGTCTTTATATTTATTCTAATTTGTGTTTCTTATTTTAATTTTTGTTTGTTATATCCTTGGCCTGCTTTTCTAGCATCAGCTGACATTTTCTACCACTGAGTTTTAGAAATACCAAAGAATGTGAAAACATCATAACAACGGATGTGAACACATTGAAAAACACAAAGAAAAAACAGAAGCTGAAAATATGAGATTCCTTAAAAATGAACCTAATACACTGAGGCACCATTTAGTCATATGACATAGACAATGGAAATTTTCTTGCTTTGGTACACACCAATGACCATGAATTGGGCCTCTTTTCAAAAAAGTACTGCACAAAAATCCCTAAATATATTGTTTCAATGTCTTTTGACTCATTTGATGTGAAAACAATAAGTTATTTTACAAAGGCTTTTTAGTATATATGTGTTGTGTTGCTTGTTTGTTTTGTATGGAATTAAGTGATATTATAGATTATACAGTGGAATCAAGATATGCGACAGTGCATAAGAAAGATGAGGAAGTATAGAGAAGGAAAACAAGAAAGAAGCTGTGATTTTTAAGAATAGATGTTTGTATTTGGGTTAGTGTGTTCTTATGACATATTACTTCATGAAAGATTCTCATAGGAGACAAGACATATTTGGAAAGGGGATGTTATAACCTCAAGCAACCCATAAACTGTGATGCAGCAAACTTCTGTTCTTGAACAACACGGTTCTTCCCACCTACACATAATGTTAAGTCATTTTTTGTACAATATCAGGATAAGTTTAGTGCATTCTATGGGAGCCATCCCTGCTAACAGATCCACAAATCACAACTTGTCACAGGAGTAGAAGAAATATTAAGAATCTAGTAGTGTGCAAAACTATAAGTTTGTTTTTATTTTTCCAGAATTTAATATCTTTCTCTAAAAACATCTACCTCTTCTCTACTCTCTGGGTCATTTATTGTAATAGTACCATGAAGCTTGACTGCCAGGATTTGATTTGGCTTATTCAAGATCACTGGTAGGTAAAGTTGGATAAGTTACTTAACCTCAAAGGGTTTTTGTGAAGATTAAATATAATATAATGAAGTACTTATTGTAGAGTTGTGACTCAATAAATGTTACAGAAAGAGACAAGCAGAGAGAGGTAGGTGATAGGAAGGTAGGACAGAAGTATCCAATAGGGATAGTTTTCTCCTCTTTCACTTGTCAATATTTATGATTTTTAAACAGAAGTGTATATTATGTGGACCCACACTTATGTTGCCATGTTTGTGAAATCATCATTTAAATTTGGAATTTAATTAAAAACCTTTGAAGTACTGGTTAATTTACTAATTATGCCTGAAAGTCCTGTTGAGTGAAAATGCTGTCTAATGATGTTCTCTTTGTTCTTTGATTGAGGAGCCTCATTTTACAGTAGTCAAATCTTACAATTTGAAATCAGCATCAGGCACTGGTCTGAGCATTCACTTTTCAAATCATAATTACTTTGGGGTCAGGTAAGTTTCTAGCAGCAATATAGATGAAGTTTCAGTATGTTAAAAGTGTCAGGAATACACAATTTGTGTAAAATTTAAAGCAAAAGAATCTAAATGGTTAGGCTTCTATGTCCAGTCATTGCAAAATAATTGGTACCAGATTTGCCTCCAGCTAAAGACAACTCTAAAACTGGACAAAGTACATATGGCAAGTGTTTAAGATGTTAGACAGCAGACACTACAGGTTATCTTCTTTAAAAGAAAGTAATCACATAAAGTGAGGCCAAGGAGACATTAGAGGTCTTACTGAACTGAGAAAGCAACAGGTGGAACAGCATACTGGAAAGAGAGAGCTGCATAGATAAAATGAGGCTTGAAAGTATGATGGGTATTTACTATGGGTTCTTGGCCAAGGGTTAGGTTGTACAGGGTAAAATTTTTTAAGGTCTAAGAGAGATTGCCTATTAGAGGTTGAGCCATTATCTCAAAGGAGACAAGTTTAATGAGATTTTTTAGGACATTTCTGAATGGAAATATATAGGTCATGCAGGGGTGATGAGGTCAAAATCATATAGTTTGTTTAATACCTTGGGCACTTAGTTTAAACAGTGGAAAGGTCATGCTTTAGGAGTAACAAAGTGGACCATAAAATAAGAACCACACCTTGGGACAAAGTTCAAAACTGAATAGATTTAACTTAACAAAAAACAAAACCAACCCTGGTAGAACTAAAAGGACTGGCCAGTAATTTAACTGTCTGACAGAACAAAACTCCATATCTATGAAATGACATTACAACCAAGACTCCCTAAACTGTGTTATCTTCAAGGCCTGCCATAAAAATTAAAACTAACTAAACATGTGAGAAAGCAAGAAAACATTGCCCATAATCAAGAAAAAAAACATGCAACTAATAGAAATAGATCCCAAGATATCTCACCTATTACCAGTCAAGAAATTTAAAGGAACTATTATAAATATATTCAAGGACTTAAAGGAAAACATGGTTATAATTATTGAAAAGATGAAGAATCTCTGTAGAAATGTAAAATATATTTAAAAACAAATTATAGAAGTGAAAAGTACAATATCAAAATTAAAATTTCACTATATAGGCTTAAAATATAATTGGAGTTGAAGGAAAAGTTAATGAACTTGAATAAGAGTCAATGGAATTTATCTAATCTGAAGGACATAAATTTGGGGAAAGGTACATAAGAGACTTAGTTAGCTGTGAAGCAATATCAAACAGTCTGTCATACCTACAATTCAAGTCCCAGAAAGAGAAAAAAGAACAAATGGTGAAGAAAAAGATATTTTGAAAAATTAGTGACCTAGAATTTACCAAATGGATTAAAAACATCTACTTGCAGATATCAGAAACTAAACTCAGATTTTAGCAGTTGAATACCTTTTGAATGTCTTCCTGTTTCTGGCATCACTAAGATTCTATTAACTTTACTTAAACTTTTCCTTATTATCCTAGTACTTAATGTTACTTTTTGAAAAAAAAAAAAACAGCTAAAGTGGTAATAATAGAATAACTCCAGGATATTAAACTTTTTTCCCTTTGATGCTTTTTCAATACTTTAAGATCAAGAACAAAACTTCTCCTTGTAAATCATAAATTACTATACAAATATAAACTACTGGAGTCTCTGTGACATCCATCCTAGTACCAGTATCCAGAATCCACCCTACTACAACTGTGAAATACAAAGTTACTTGAAAGTTGAAGAGTTAACCTTCTTTCAGGTAATCACAATGAGAAAAACAGCCTCCCTATGCCACACATCTGCAGCAAGGTGGGAAAGGAAAAACATCCTCCAGTCTTTCTTCTACAAATTTGTTTCAAGAAACCTCTTTTCTGCCGTGCATGGTGGAGCATGCCTGTAATCCCTGCGTTTCGGGAGGCTGAGGCAGGAGGATCTCAAATTCAAAGAAAGCCTCAGCAAAAGTGAAGTGCTAAGGAACTCAATGAGACCTTATCTGTAAATAAAATACGAACTAGGGCTGAGATTTGGCTCAGTGGTCAAGTGCCCCTGAGTTCAATCCTCAGTACCCAAAATGGAAAGAAAGAAACCTCTCTTCTCCTCTAAAAATAAAAAAATAAAATTTATCAACAAAATGCATCTATTCCCCCTGCCCTACAAAAAGAATAAAGCTTGTCTAAAAGTGCCTTTAAATTTCATATATAATTGGAAGTATGCAAAGTCCAGTGCACCTGGAATGATGTAAATTATTTTACTTCATTCTTGCAAAAACCTATATCCATCCTGAAAGCCTGGTTCTGACCACGACAGACACTGCCTTTCTAAGAGCACTAACAAAGCACACTTTTCATTGCAATTATAAAATTCACTTTACCATTAAATTTTTATGTGTTAAGTTTTTAATGACTTCTTTTCTAACCCGTTCAATTTGAGTATGCGTGTGCCATCAAACCTAAAGAATATTCTAAAGCTATTTAGGCACAATAAGATTGAAACTATTATTCTGGACAGATTTACATTATCCACTCACAAATTAAAAGACAATAAGGACCTTCCATATCCTCGGTAGCCTGAGTTCCTCCCTAACAGAGCATGTGGGTAAGCAGAGCACACTTAAAAATGCAGCACCCCTTAAACTTGCCAATATACATCTTCTTAGCACCACATTCATCCCTTTCTCTGTATTTATCTCATTTCAGTTTGACCTATTTCTGGTGAATGATAAAGTCTTTCTCACTTGTTAGATTATAAGCTCTGGGCTTGATTTTCCTCACCATTGTACTCCAACAGGGAGCACCATGTCTGGTGCCTAACACTGGTAAAAAAGAAAACCTCCCTATGCCACACATCTGCAGCAAAGTGGAAAAGAAAAAACTTCCCCCAGTCTTCCTTCTACAAATTTGTTTCAAGAAACCTCTTTTCTTCCAGGCGCAGCGGAGCACGCGTATAATCCCAGCAGCTGCTACCTATTACCTAGCACTCAGGTAATAGTTGTGCAATGAATGAATGCAGTCCACTCAGCAAGTTCTCCAGTTTTTCCTTTTTTCACTACATCCATAAAGTCCTTGGGTCTCCACCATGACTCTTCCACTCAGAGATAAAGCTATTTCCTGTCAGTAAACGATACAAGGAATTCAGGAGGTAAGCAATTCAGAAAGCACTTTCACTGGCATTTCACCTTATGTATTCAGCATTATTGTAACCCCCATGCTATGATTGGAATGAGGGTGTCTCCTCCAAACTGCATGTTAAAACTTTACCCCATCACAGTGGTGTTGAGTGGGACCGTTCAGGGAAGCGATTAAGTCATGAGGGCTTTGCCCTCATGAATGAACTAACACCTTATAACAGGACAGACGGGAAGTCATTTGGGCTCTTTTGGCCCTTTCATCCATTCTACCAGGTAAGGACACAGTGTTCAAGGAGCCAGCTTGGAATGAGGCACCAGGGTCTTCACCAGACACTGAACCTGCCAGTACCTTGTTCCCAGACATCACAGGCTCCAAACAATGAGATTTGAATTTTTATTGCTTATAAATTTTCCAATTTCAGGTATTTTGTTTTATCAGCATAAAGGAACTATGACACCCATTTTAGAGATAGGGTCTGTGAGTTCCAGTCTCACAGTACTCTGGTGGTTCCAGTTCATGGCTTCAACACTCACTTCGTGACATCACAATGTTAGGTTGTGGAAAAGCACTAAGATGAGTGACCAGGGCTCATAGAGGAAAAGGGAGTCTCTTGTGGCAGAACTCTGAAGTGAAGCCTCAGCTGGTTGCTGATTGCTGGGTTTGCCTGTATAGGCTGCATTAGGGAAGAGAATAGACTTGGCATTTCAGAAACATGAGTGGACCCTGCATCTAGAACCAAAGGGTTTCCTTGCTTTCAAAATTCATTCTTTATATTGAAGAATAACCTGGCTTTTAAAGGAGTTATGTATGTTCATTTCTTCATGTTCATTAATTAGAGGAAAACTTCACAGTATTCTTTCTCTTGAACTCCAGGATTATCCTAAACTAGGGCAAGGTAGATAAAACTTCATCATGTCTGGCTGAGCATTAGAGACATTAGGAGCATGTTCTGGGGATTTGCTAGACCTAATATGTTTGGGTAATTATTGTACAAATTATTGAGCTTGAAAGATTTATATTCTCTGCAATTTCTCATTGATTAGTTCAGAGTTGATTTCATTGAAAGCTAAACAAGGACCTTCAGGAATTGGAGAAGCACAAAAATACATGCAATTCTGATTTAGTTTCTCTGCTGACCTTGTGTGGTAACTTAGCAAGCATTCATAAGTGGAACAGCCTAGGTATCAACACAAAGATGGGAAGCTTCTGGCAATTTTAAAAAAGATTTTTAAGTTCAATAATAAAAGTTTACTGGAAGCACCTCAGATTTTCTCCTCCTGCCCTTTTTTTATGTGTTTGGTTGTTTTGCTAAATTAGGTTTGCGGTTCACCTGCTTTGTTATAGCACAGCATTAATGAGGTCAAAATGTCAGGCTCCATCTCTGTAGTGACAAACTGTGCCCTTAACCTCAGGGAGCTTCCCTGGTTGATGAAAGCAGGGAGAATATTTGAATTCACACAACTCCATCTCACAATACTGGATAAATAGTTTCAAGGCTGCAAGTGAGATTGGCATCACCTTCATTTAGACAAACAGCAAAATTTCCCCCTCTCTTAAAAAAGACAAACATGAAAGATATTATTTATGTCATACAAGAAACAAAGTTGCTAAAAAACAAAATAGAAGGTCCTAAAATGATTGACAGAGAACCTGCATTTGTCACCAATACAATCAAAATACCTGAGAAGAACAACTTAAAGGAGGAAATGTTTATTTGGTTCCCAGTTCTAGAGGTTTAGTCCATAATCAGACAACTCCTTTGCTTTGGGCCCAAGGTGAGGCAGAACATCACAGCAAAAGGACATGGAGGAAGAGCACTGCTTTGCTCATGGTGGCCAGGAAGTGAGGTGGGGAGGGTGCTGCAAGGAAAAACAAGCCCCAGTGACCCATCTCCTCCAGGTGTACCCCACTGGCTTATAGCTACCATCCAGTTAGTCCATTCCAATTGGGAGAAACTGATTAGATCATGGTTCTCATAATCCAATCATTTCACCTCCTGCATCAGCAAGGAGCTTCTGGAGGATACCTCAGATCCAAACCACAACAGAGGCATAGAACAATTTTAAAAATGGAAAATTTTCAGTTATTTGGATTGAGATGCCCCAGTGATTACTTGCAATGATGTGCTCAAGAGTCCAGCTTGCACATTGAGTAATTAAAATTTGATTAATTCTTATCAGGTTAGCAAAAGGTGCTGCTTTTTACCCTCCCAAACAAATTGACAATGCACATGAACATTAAAGTTAATTTGTCACTTTGCACATTTCACTGGCTCTATTATAATAAACTTAGAAGCATGTTTGCCACTCTGTCCCCTTTCATATCAGTTCTCCCTGTGCCATGTACATTAGGTAAATACTAAAACGTAGATCAGGCAAAGTACTTTTAAGTTTCTTTCATTTGAGAATATCACAATGAAATAACTGTGATTCTAGATATCAACATTGATTCTTGGCAGTTGCTACCAGCAGAAAATAATGAAACGTGAATTTAAAAAAAAAAAATCACTGTTTAAACAGCATTACTTTTGATAATTAGCAGATATATTGGGGAGGAGATATGAAGGGAGGAAAGCCTGAAAAGGGAAAAAAAAGGATTTAAATTTAAATAGGATTTCTTTTCATGTTTTCTACTTTGTGCAAAAGTCCATCTTTAATTCATATTACAGTGAGTAATTTGTAATGCTGTGTCAAAATAGATATGCAAAAAGGATATGCATTTGAATTTTAAATCTGATCCCTAAGTTTGAATTTAATATAGCACCCTAACTGAGTCCCGTATACGGAATAGGAATTTTGAATCTGTTTTGAATGTCACAAGGATCAGCAATCATGCATAGTGTTATCATTGTTCATTATCTATCATGACTTGTGAAAAGAACATGAAATGACATTAATCATTATTTTCTACTAATAATAATACACTTTCAATGCAAATTTTACCATTTTCTAAATATCTAGCAGAAGGAAATTCCTCTCCTTCATCACCCCTACAAACTACCTCCTCTCTTTTATTCTTGATTTGCAACTGGGAGCCTTGGTGACTGGTTCGTGACAGAATGCATTGCCCTCAAGGGAAGATTTAGACTTTCAGATATTAAAGAAATATTGAACTCCTGACCCCATACCCTAATACCTAGAATCAAAAAATCCTTGCACCCCAAGAGATCTAAATGATCACTTAATCCAGTCCCTTGTTTGTCAGTTAAGGAAATAAAGGCCCTGCCCAAGGTCACCCAGCTAGTTTATTAAGGGCAAGATATGGAAACAAAAACCAGGGCTCCTGACTTCAGGTGGAGGTTTCTTCCCAATGCAAAGCAAAGGATTTCAGATCAAACAGACCTGAGTTTTAATCCTGACTCTGCCAGTTACTTGCTTTAATTGCCTCATCTGAAAAATGGGTAAACTAATAGTACATACTTAAGCATGTCACTGTAAGGATTATATAATATAATGCATACACAGTATGCAATACATACAAGTCTGGTTGTAGCTCTGGCTTATTAGCCCTATTACTGGCAAAAGTAAATAATAAATATTAACAATGATATGTTTACTAATCCATATTGCCTAAACAAGCATATTTTCCCACATCAGTTATCTATGTCTCCTATTTCTCCACTACCGCCAAGATAAAAAAATTAGATAAATATATGAATACATAGCCCAGAAACCAGAGTGAAGTAAGATATCCCTTCTCACATGGGTTAGTGAGGGGTGAGAGGGAGATTAGGGGAGATATTGCTGAACTGAAGAGGTCTAGTTTTTCCTTACCAGGACTGGAAAGTTTCCTAAGCACCATTAAGTTCTGGTCAGAGCTGGAATACAGGGACCATGTTGCAATTGCCAAATTAAAAAAGATTTCAAACCACCATTAGATATGGAAGGGGGTGAAGATATGTGAATGTACCAGGATTAGAATAGAGCACAGCATGTACTGAATGATTTGAGAAGCTATTGGGAAATGTGACTCCATGATGGGGGCATGGGGGAGATCTAGTGTTGCTGTATTGGCCAGGACTTTCGAGATCACTTAATCTATCCTCTTAATCAGACACTAAGAGTGATTAATAATTGCTGGGACAATGGATATAAATCAGGACTGGTCCAAAAGAAACGAGGACGTATGCCCACCCTAGTTTTGATTTAGAAGTTAAATCAAACTAGCTCAAACAAAAGGGCATTTATTGGTGCCAGTGTCTGGATCTGGTTGTGACTCTGGCTTCAAGGAGACCTGGACCTAGTGATGTCACCAAGACTCAGTCCCCTCTCCAGCTCTCTGCCCTGCCTTTCCCTATGTGGGCCTCTCTCTCAAACAGACCTCACCCAGATGGCAGCCCCTCGCACCTGCGGGCTCTGAGCTCACATCCTAGCAACTTTGGCTTCTTTTTCCCAACACTCTGCCAAAGTCTCGGAACCAGGTTTCATTGATCCAATTTGGGCCACAAACCTATCTTTGTGGAAGTCATGAAGTAGTGCAATAGACTGAGTGACCAAACCCAGATCGAAGGCCAGTTCCAAATTAGAGGAAGAGGAGAGGAACAGCCATGCACCCAAACCACACAGACCCAGCTTAGGCAAGGGATGTCCTAGAGGAAAAGCAAAGCCTAAATTGGCGAGAAGGAGAATGATGCTATTAGCAAACTGACAATTGTTCCCCTATTCCAGGATATTCATTTTGATCATAGTAATAATTAGCAATTTTTGTAGGATACCCATGTGCCGTTCACCACTCTCTATGGATGATCCCAATTAAACTTCAAAACAATCCTTGAAGTCAGACACTAGTATCAGATGCATATTATTGAGGAGGTGACTGACATACATAGAGAAGAATACAACACCCTAAAACATGCCAGATTGGCATCAGGACTATTTTAAGCCAGAGGCACTTGAAAAACAGTAGCTACAAAAGTAACATCCGTCCCCCCTGTACTAGGAGAAGAGAAGCATTCTTGTCACCAGAGATGGGAAGTGGAGATTGAGAAAAAAATCCGCATCGACAGAACTTGTTAAAATAGCTCTCATCTTCCTTTAGCGCCCCCCGCCGCCCCACACACTTGATTTTTCCACAATTGCCACTCTTTCTTCCATGTTCTATATATAAGCATCCAGATTTTTCTACTTCCTGGGGTCTTCATTTTTGTAGGAGGAGACCCATCTATGTGTAAAATCTGTATGCTTTTCTCCTGTTAACCTCTCTTACCTAGGGTTGACTCTCATGTCCAGCAACAGATCCTGGGAGGGTGGAAGTAAAGATGTGTCTCTCTTTCGATGAAATTAAGTAACTTGTCCAAGGTCACAAGCTACTATGTGGAAAAAGTTGACATCTGTAACCAGACAGTTGGGTTCCAGAGCCCGTGCTTAGATCTATGCCGTAGTGCCAGCACATGTAAAGCATGGTAAGCAGCCGGACATGCTGGCGAGTGCCTGTAATCCCAGCACTTTGGGAGGCTGAGACAGGAGAATCATGAGTTCAAAGCCAGCCTCATCAAAGGTAAGGTGCTAAGCAACTCAGTGAGACCCTGTCTCTACATAAAACACAAAATAGAGCTGGGGATGTGGCTCAGTGGTCGAGTGCCCCTGAGTTCAATCATCTCCAGTACCAAAAAGAAAAAAGAAAAGAAAAAGCCTGGTAAGCATGTTTGAAGCCAGACAGATCTCTCTGAACAGCAGAGAGGCTCAGAGTTGCCACCAATGGTCTTCCAGCATTCTCTTGGCTCTAAATAAATGTTGAATAAATATTTGATATTATCGTTGTGAAGTTATACCCCCAAATTCTCCTGCTCATATTATCAACCTTCCCAGGACACATGTGTGTCTTGGTTCAACTCTGAGAGAGAAGAAAGAACACAGAGCCTTCCATGAAAAGCATCCTCTCTATTGATTTACAGCCCCTGAGTCCCTGATACAAATTACCTAAACACTTGACAGGATCCTGAGGCCCTGAAGTCAGCCAACTTCTCAAGATAATGGAAGCCGGAAGCAGCTTTATCTGTCTGGCTTCATCTGTAGCTGTAAAATCCCAGCAAAGAAATCACACAGTGCCATGGAGAGGCTATATAGTGGAATCCATGAACTCAAAAAGTCTTCCATGGAGAAATACCAACCAAAATTCAACCTCAGAGCCTCACTTGGCAACTTTTAATGCTAGTATACTTAAATACATTTGGCCTGTTTACTTGCACATTCTTAAATTAGACCTGAATAACTGGCTGATAGATACATAGTACAAAACAGCTTTGTTTGTAACAGGAAAATTGTCCAATCTATCTTCCTTTATAACTGAACCTCAACAGCTTTGATTTATTGGTGTGGTTCAGGAAATTTGCCCCACATAGGGTTATAGGGAATCACTTTCATTTGTATGCTAACTGCTTTTGATTTTTTTAAGCATCATCGGTGGCCTTGGTGATTGATTTTCAGTCTAGCTAAACCAGTTCATGTTATACATATTCCCCAGAAAGAGATTATCTTAGCATACAGTACACTCCCCGGCACAAAGAAAGTTCTGGTTATTCCACTGGAATTTAAAGTTTCCAAAGAATATGGCACATGAGCAAGACTTCTAAAAGGAAAGATTATAATAATGACCAAAGAAAGATGACACTTCTTTAATGAAATGATGTGTATATTCATAATAAAAGTACATATAACAGCTAAACCATTAGTCAAGAATTTAGGGGTCAAGACTCCTAGGTTTGAATCCTGCCTGATACCACCCACAGCCGGTTATATGACCCTAGACAACTTAACATGTCTGGGCCTGTTTCCACACCTAAAAATCAGAGCCACTAACAATATCAACAACATTGGGTTGTTAGGATTAAATAAGATGATGTGTGTGGAACATATTTGGCATGGTTATTGGCTTATGGGAAGTCTCCAATAAATATTAGTTACTGTTATCTCAGACTTGCAATAGAAATAAACACAAATATACCTCTCTGGACATTGAATATCTAATAACTTAAGGGGAATGAAATACAAAATCACCCAAATGAAGTCAATAAATCCCACTTAGTCCATCATGATTTCTGTGTGCGTGGGCTAGAGCTTGTTCTTTTGATTATGTTCAACCTACATTTTTCACAATGTCCCAGTCAAGTATGAGGTTAGGATCATTATTTTCAGATGCTTTCAATAAGTACAACAGCGAACTCTAATTTATTTCAGACTCTTCCTCTCTGACCCAGACATACGGGACCTTTGCCCTACACACTGCCCACCAGCATCCGTTGCCACCCATACCACAACTAAGTCTCCCCAAAAGACTTGTTACACTGCTAATTGTAACTTGGAAAATCCAAAGATGGGCTTAAAATCTCACTTCAGGCAGGTACGAGACAGTCGATTTCTCATCCTTGTCCTCCAGCACCACAGAGAAACTAGGAATGTAGTGGAAGCTCTTTTGTGATTTCCAATATGTAGTGAGCATTCTGTGGTTCCTTCCCCCTTATTCAGGCTCTTTTCCATGATGACAACCACTGCATTTTCTTTGGGGAAGTCCCTGTATCCCATGGCATTCAATTACAATGAGGCTGTCAATTAAGGTGCCCTGTTTCATCTGGACAAACAATAGACATGACCTGTATTCATTTCCTGAGGATGCTGAAACAAATGACCACAAAGCAACAAAAACTTTTTCTCTCACGGTTTAGGAAGACATAAGTCCAAAATCAAGCTGTCAGAAGGATCAGTTCTTTCTGGAGGGTCTGACAGAGAAATATATGTTATGGTTTGGATCCAGAATGTTCCCTGAAGGCTTGAGTTGAAAGCTTGGTCCCCAGTACAGGAAGGTTCCGAGGTGGGGTGTGGGGGAAGTGATTGGATATGAGGGCTCTGGCTTCATCTGTGAATCAATCCATTGATGGTCGAATGGACAGACTACTGGGAGGTGGGACCTAGTTAGAGGAAGTAAGTCAGAGGGGTTGTCCCCTGGAAGGATTTAACTTCTCCTTCCTCCTTACTCTTTCTCTCTCGGTCTCATTCTTACTCTGTTTCCTGCTGCCATGAGTTGAGCAGCTTTCTTCCACCATGTCCTTTCGCCATGATGTTCTTCCTCACCTCAGGCCCAGAGCAATGGAGACAGCCAAACAGAGCAAATCCTCTGAAACCATGAGCCAAAAAAATTTTTTTCTCCTTTAAGTTGTATCTGTCAGCCACTTTGGTCACAGCAACAAAAAACTGACCAGCACATTATTCCATGTCTAGCTTTCAATTTATGATGATTGCCAGGAGAAAGATCCCTTCAATACCCGCTTCTATGTCACATCCTCTTTTCTATATCTGTGTCTCCTCCTTTTCTGTCTCATGTAAGGATACACTCATCAGATGTAGGGTTCAACTAGCCCAGTTTGCTTTCATCTCAATCCTTTAAAATTTAATTATATCTGCAAAGACCTTTATTCCAAATACGATCACATTCTGAGATTCCAAGTGGACATGAATTTTGAGGGGACACTCTTCAACCCATCTCATGACCTTAAGTAAGCCAATCCAGCTTTTTCTCTTGGAAACCAAAAGAACTGAAACTACTTGCAACACATTCATCCCACAAGCAAAATCCTGAAAACAATGTGCATTGGTTCCTTTGATCTGTCCCAGAAACTTTTCTGGTCCCTACTTTGCATGGCCAAGCTATTAAGAGGCTCCTTTAATTCAGTACTTTACCCAATATCCTGTCAATAAATTGCCATGTAGCTTAACCAGTTGGAATCAGATGCCGCTACTAGACAACTCAAAAGTGTAAATCAGAGGCTACATTGTCTGAACCACCCAATTTCTGAAAGTAGAAATAAAAAAAACAACAGAACATCAGGTCCTGATTTCTTTTCACTTTCCACTAACTACATATTCCTTTGGTCACAACTTCTCTTTACATCTAACTCAGGAGTTTTATTTCTGGAAACTTTACTTGCTCCATGTAGTAGTTTTTCCAGAATTGCTTAAAAGTTTATGTAAGTGTGTAGGTGCTAGTTCTTGGCATCTTTCCAAATTCTGAAAATGCTGACAGACTGATTAAACTACGAAGTTATCTTATAATCCTAGGGCACACTAATTAAACCCTACACATTGACATTTTTGGCTAAAAAAAATGATAACTATACTAATTAGCCAGTTAGAAAATGTTCATGTCTCATTGTGCCAAATGAGAGGCAATTCCTTATAATTGTTCCTACAGTATTGCAAGTGACTGCTGAGGACACAATTTAATTGCCAGAAACATCATTACCTTCCAAGTCCCATCACCCACTTAACAGAGTTCCCACCCGGACAGTGAGGAGGACTCAGTACTAGATCTGCTCCCTAGATGCATGGCTCATTACCACTACATTCCAAAGCTTTTAGGAACATGATGAATTTCCTGAAAGTGAGATGAATGTGGCCACTGTCTCAGGACACAAGGAAGTCAAAAATCTTAACAAACTAATACAAAGAGTGAACAATTAAAACATTGCCAACTTATGAAGACACCATAGAAGCTACACTGCATGTGTATAAAGAAGATTTAGAGCTTTCTGAAAAGCATTTATTTAGTCAAAATCCCTAAGGATTTACTAAATGTCAGGCAGTAAGATTAAAATGTCAGCATGTGGCAGAGAGGGTCAAAATAGAATTAATAACATCAAAGCAAATGACTCGATCGCATGCAATTTAACAAATCTTTTGAGGACTTGCTATACACCGGGGCAAGGTATTGGCCATACCCGGGATGCAACAAGAGCTCTGGCCCCAAAGAGTTTACAATCCAGAAAGGAGGATAGATGAAGGCAAATCCCAGAAATACAAGGGATAAAAAGTAAGTGCTTTAAGAATATCAAAAGAAAGCACTAGAGAGAAACGTATTACATTAGCTATAGGGAGATCACGGAAAGCTGTCAGAGTAAGTAAAAACAGAGACGGTCCTTGAGTAACAGGTGCCTGTACATAGAAAAGATCAACCAGTTAGAGAATCCACCCAAGCAAAAGCTGAGAGATAGGAAAAGCCAGTATACAGAGAGGACAGAGATTCATTTAATCTTTCTACAGATGCAGAGCTCAGTCCAGAAGTAACCATGGTGGGAGAGCACATCAGAGCTGCCCCAGAGAAGATGAAGGGTGAACATAAGATGGCTTGGACCTGGGAGGGGTGGGTGTGGGGAGTTGCGGAATGTTTTTTACAAAGGAGAAGTCCATTCAGAATCAGCTTTAGAAAAATTAATCTGGAGGCAGTTTGAATGATAAACAAGAGTCAGAGAGATCAACCAGTTGGGAGTTTCAAGCAGAAGTGTTTAGAGAGAAAGCAGGAAGAAAGATGCACGTGCAAGAGAGAGGCCATGGGACCCAGCGCTCAACCCTGGGCACGTGTCAGAATCCTAGGAATAACTTTCTCAAAATCCGAATCCCAGGTCCCATTCCAGACCAATTAAATCAGAACCTCTGTGGTAAGATCCAGGCACTGTGATGTTTGAAAAGCTCCTGGAGGTGATTCCAATATGCAGACAGCTTTTTAGATTCTCTCTTAAAGGTATAGTTCAGGGACCAGCTGGCTCCACATCACGTGAGATGTGTAAAAAATGCTGACTGTCAGACCACTCCATTCAGAATATTTATATTAACTAGACTAACTGCCTGGATGAATTCTTATGGGTGTTCAAACACACACAAGTGCTTCTGGGACTGTCTTTGAGATGCTACAATTGTAATCCACACTAGGTGAAGTCAAATGCAAGCCCTTGGACCACAATTGAGAGCATCTTAGAAATGCAAATTCTGGGGTGTTACCCAGACCTACTGAATTACAGAGTCTAGGAGCAGATCCCAACGGTATGTATTAGCATCTTCTAGGTGTTTCTGATTTGAATTCCAGTTTGAAAACCACTGATCTAAAGCATTCCCAGGTGACATTGAAGTTTCTGGTAAAGGAACCACAGAAAAGAAGAAAAAGATATCCTAGATGATCCTCTTGAACCTTGTAGGTTGGTTATACAAGCAAGTGCTGGCCCCAGCCACTGTGCTCTTGGAATAAATAAGACTGCTTTGAGTTGCCTCAATAGGGGGTGTGAAAAGAGACAGTAAAAAACCTGCCATTTCAACTACCATGGGTCACCTGGAAATAGCTACCCCACAATTAGTAGGGGCGCCTAGAGTGAAAAGTCCCTTTGGTTAAAGAACTCAAATACCATCCAAGTATTGAATTAGTGCACAGCCTCCTGGTCCAACTATCTGTGTCTGCTCCTCAGATTTCTTAACTGAGTCTGACTAGATTCGCCCACATCTCCTGGGATTAGAAGCAAGACTTTACCTTAACTCAGCTGAACTTTACCCCTGGAAGCTTTAACTCACATCCCATGGAGTGGGACTCTGCCTCCATAGGTTTCTGATTTTCTGATCTTTGTCCCATGTCTAAATATCTGGAGGTGCTCCAGGTGCACATAAAATGTCACTTTGCACACTCTGATATAGTCCCATCACGCTGGCCAGGATAGTCAGAGAAACTCAGGATTCTCAGAAGAGAGCTTCTGCTGTCTTCCTGAGACCCAAGATTCCACCTTCTGCCCCACCTCCTAGGATTGGTCCTCATCCCCATTCTGTACCTGATTCTGCTTCGCAGGTCTCAAGAACAACTCCAGGAAAACAATTCAGCTATTCCTCAACAGGCAAAACACAGAATACCATATGGCTCAGCAGTTCCACTCCCAGGTATATACATAGAAGAACGGAAAATAGAGATTCAAACAGGCACTTGTATACCAATGTTGATTGTAGCATGACTCACAGCAGCCAAAGGGTGCACAACACAAATGTCCACTGGCATATGAATAAGTGAACCAAACATGGCGCACGCACGTACACACACACACACACACACACACACAATGGAATATTATTCAACCTTTAAAATCAAGAAATTTTGATACATGCTATATCATGAATGAACTTTGCAAACATTACGCTAAAATAGGTTAGACAAAAGTATGATGTAAGAACTAGTTAAAATAGGAAAACTCATAAGAACAGGGTAGACCAGATGTTTTAGTCAGCTTTTCACTGCTGCAACCAAAAGACCTGATAAGGACAATGGAGATGAGGAACAGCTTATTTGAGGCTTCACATTTTCAGAGGTCTCAGTCCATAGACCACTAATTCTGTTGCTCTGGAAACAAGGTGAGGCAGAACATCGTGGCAGAAGGGCATGGTGGAGAAAAGCAGCTTAGGACATGGCAATCAGAAAGCAGAGAGAGAGCTTTTTGCTCACCAGGGACAAAGTATCTACTCAAAGGCACTCACTCCCCCAGTGATCCACCTTCTCCAGCCACACCCTGCCTGCCTTCAGTTACCACCCAGTTCATTCTCATCAGTGATTAGGTCACACCTCTCATAACCTCATTTCACTTCTGAATGTTCTTGCATTGTCTCATCCATGAGCTTTTGGAACACCTAATGTCTAAACTAATGTCTAAATTATCAAGGGCTGGGGAAAAAGAGAAAATGAAAAATTAGTCCTTAATAGTTAACAGAGTTTTTGTTTGCGGTGATGGAAAAGTTTTGGAAATGGGTAATAGTGATAGTTGTGCAACATTGTAAAAGTAATTCATGTTGCTACATTATACACTTAAATGGTTAACATGGCAAATTTTATTATATTTTTTTCTACAATTAAAAAAAAAAAATCTCCTTCCTTCCTGTTAGCTCAGGGTTCTGAGCCTCCTGTTCGTGGTTCCTGGCTCTACACCTTACTTCTAGACCTTCCTATCAGCCCAGATGGTACACCCTGGGCTCCAACCTAAACTCACACTGACACCAAGGAAACCAGCATCTTTACTGTACCCAGATAATTCAAATCAGAACACTTGGCCTTTGACTCCAGTTCTGTCCCTTCTTCTTATGTGGGACCAAGGTCTATTTGCCAGAAATGCTGCACTGTCTACGTCACTCCCAACAACCCCAAATCAGTACAAGCTCTTTACCCTCACCTTCCTGGAAGGTATTCACAGCACTCAGAATCCCAGCTTTGTGGCATTTTTGAAAAGACCCACATTCAGTAAACCAACAGTTCCAAGGTCAGGAGCAAAATTTCCATTTCAAACAGGATCAGGACATTCTTTACTGCCCAGAACCTATAAGAACATAAGTCCTCCACTTCACAACCGCTCCCTGAAACCAGGAGGGTCCAGCTTAATGTCTGGTACAATAGCAAATTGTTCAGAGCAGATTTTTCAAAGTAATCCAAAATCCCTGAGTCCCTCTACATGAATTCTCTACTGTGGTGACTTAATTTCATGTTTTTTAGTTTTAAGGAGAAGGGATTTGGATAAATGTTCTAATACAGTAATTAGCAGTTACATTAATAGCATTGATTTCCCATTATGTTGTCCCATTATTCTAATTATATTTCTCTTTAAACAATTTTTCAGACTGTAATCTTCTACTAAGATGAGCCTGGTACTCTGAATAACCTCCCCCTCTCTATTGTGAACCCTAAATTGGTAATGAATCATGTGCTATTTAACCTCACATCACACATTTTTAAGAATCACTTCAAAGAGCCCTGGATAAATGTCCTGTCTTGGCAATTACTCCAGGACCCAGAACCAACATTGAAGTTATCAAAGCAAGTGGTCATTTGACAGGGCTCCTTGATGGCCCATTAAGATGCTTGAAATCCCATCCTTGGAGAGCCTTTTGGGGAGATCTTTGGATGTTTTCATTCTTTAAAAGTTACTTGAAAAAATAAACCAAAGCAGCAACAACTTGGAAAGAAAAACCCTTACCAAGAGCCTGTAACATGTACCAGATACTCTGGTTTAAGCTTAGCCGTTAGATGCTTCTTACTCTATGTTTCAAGCACCAGTGTGAGTATCTTACATGTACTGACACATGGAATAATCCTTCCAAACCTCTGTGAGACAGATGATATCATGACTGCCATTTTACAGATGAGAAAATTGAAGCTCACTTGTCACCTAAAAAAATGAGCCAAGATTTAAACCCAAGCAGTCCTACTCCAGAATCCATGCTCTTACCCTCTACTCTTCTATTCTCTGATATGTAATTCTTATTAAATCATCTCATAAGGCAGGTATTTTTTACCTTTTTGACAGGTGAAGATGTTGATGAGAGGAAAGTTTAAATAACTTAAAAGCATATGACTAGTAAGCACCCCAGTTATGATGGAAACCCAAGTGTATCTAACTCCAAGAGAGCAGATCCTTCTCTTCTGTCCAAAGAGAATGTATCACAACATCCAAGTATAATGGCTATGTAGGAGCATGGTATGGTTTAAATCGAAGTGTCCTCTAAGAACTCATGTATGAGATAATGCAAGAATTTTCAGAGGTGGAATGATGAGATTATGAGAAATGTAACCTAATCAGTAGATCAATCATCTGATATGGATTAACGAGCAGTAACCTTAGGCAAGTAGGGTGTGGCTGGAGACGGGTAGGTCACTGGGGGCATGCCTTGGGGGTTTATATTTTGTCTCCGGTAGATGGCGCTATCTCTTCTTCCTGGTGGCCATTCCCCTGAGCTGCTTTCTTCCTTCATGCCCTTCTGCCATGATGTTCTCTCTCACCGTGGGCCTAGAGCAAGGAGTCAGCTGTCTATGTACTGAGATCTCTGAAACCATGAAATGAAATAAACTTTCCTCTTCTACACTATTCTTCTTAGTTCTTTTGTCACCATGACACAAAGCTAATTAGACCAGAGCAAGTCCTAAACTGGGAAATGAGAAAAAATGAGATCAGTCACATGATCTAATAATTAAGGGAA
This sequence comes from Xerus rutilus, assembly GCA_028644305.1. Classification (NCBI taxonomy): domain Eukaryota; kingdom Metazoa; phylum Chordata; class Mammalia; order Rodentia; family Sciuridae; genus Xerus; species Xerus rutilus. Next base: position 20,781,307 of record CM053403.1, on the reverse strand, counting down.
AGAATGGCAGGTAGGTATGGCAGAGCCTACTAGCTCATCAACAAAACTATTTCCTGTTCCTCCTAGGCTTGTAGATGGCATTTTCCCAGCATCCCTTGTGGTTAGGTGTGACCAAGTGTTTCAGGGCTGGCCAATGGAATGTGGAAAGAAAATCTTGTAGCACAGTCCTCCATCTTTCTTTCTCCCATGCCCTGGCTTAATGGGGAGACTCCAAAAACCTAGATAAGGGAGGATCCACAAGAGTGAAGGGGTCTAGGTTTCTGATTGACCATATGACAAGTTGTCCGACTAAGAACATACTTAAAAGACCATGGCAGCAAGAAGTAAACTTGTACCATTTGAAGCTACAGAGATGTATATTTTTCTCTTAAGAAAACTAGTGCTATATTAGCTAATATAATGTAAGAGCTGAATGTTAAATTATCTAAAAATGTAAAATACGTGTCACCAATTTATAATTAGAAGAGAAATAGATAAGTCAAGCTGGAAAGCTGGAGATCATATGATCTTCAGCCATAAAACATTTGGTAAAATTATACTTGCAATAACTTGGAAAGCAAGTCACCTGCCTACTCTCATTTATTCCAAATAAAATGGGTTGCCATTGGACATTCTGAGTAGCAGATTGACGTATCTGACCTTATTGGAAGAATGGCTCTGGCTAATATGTTGAGAATAGACCAGAAGTCAATTATGGAAGCTGGACAGTTAGGAGGCGATTGCCACTGACCCTAAAGGGCAAATTCTTTAGTTAAAAAGTCTCTCCTACTAGAGCCTAGTGATGGTTGGTTCTTCTGAAAAATGTTTCTGATACAGTAGACCAGGCAAAAGTATCACTACTGGTCCTGGGAATATTATTGTTTCTGATCAATGACTGAATTAAAAAACAAATTGAATACAGAGAAAGGATATGTATCACAGTATTAAAATTTTTCATCTTTGTCAAACTTCCATGCACATGTTTTTACATATTTGCAATAAAAGGAAATTCCAAAGATATTCAGTCTATTTCAAGGACTTTTAAATACCCAGTTTTATTGCCTGCAGAATTGTGACTTCTCAAAATTTTGCATGCCTGAAAATATAAATGATTTTCAGGAGGCTACCAATGGCCACTGGCGCTGAATGGTTTCTGCTTAGCTTCCTTGGTATAGACACACACAGTTCAATTCCATCACCAAAACTCCCTAGGGCATAAACATGGGTCCATAAAGCTGGGTAGTAAGAAAAATCACCTTTAATGCTTCTTCAGGAGCATAGTTAACATTTTTCTGTTCAACCCCTCAAGGAATCTCAGAAAAGATATCCAGACACGCTACATCTATTTGCCAGTTACAAATGACTGAATCAAGTTTATTACCTGTCTTCCTGCTGTTGCTATCACGTGCCAGTAAAATCCTAAGCAATTCACAGAGCCAAGAGTAGAATATTTGAAAGACGATGAAGAAGTAAGAATTCTATCGAATTGTGATTATCCCTCACTTACTTACACTCAAATTCCAATGTAGCCAGTAGTTAGAAGCCACAATACTTCAAGCATTTGCTTAATTGGGGGCATCTGTGTCACAACTTGTTCTGATCTATGTCATTGCTGACATGGGCATCTTAGTTCAAACTTTTGGAAAAAAAAAAATTAAACTTGGATGGGTGGCCAGGGAGACACAGTTTTCCTCAACTAGGGGAAGGAAGGGCTCTGACCCCAGTCAGTATTCAGACACCACACACTCCTGTCAAGGATGAAATGACCCCTTGAAGGTGCTGAGAAGGGAAAGAGTAAAATGGGACACCCACTGTTTTCCTGTTTGCTGAGCATCATTCAAAGGTAGAGTTAGTTGTTATTGAAATAACTTAAACTGTGGAGAAAATATCAAAATAAGCCTATTACGCTAGAACCCAACCATTACAGCCAAGGAAATAATACAATAAATCCTTTGAAATGAAGAAATATAGCAAGAGGCACTTGAAAACTGAGAGGTATTTTGTCACTAAATTACAGCATTAATAGTGCTTTGATGCTCCTTGCTAAATTCTATATTTTTGACACTCAAAATGAGCATTAGGAAAATCATACTTATTTCATACAACTCATTAGTGGAAGGGAAGAAAATAAGGTGATATTTCAGAGCCATGAATCTCCTTTATAACTGACTGTGAATCTCAGGATATTGAAAGAGGGAAGCAAGATGAAAGGGAAAGGATGATCCTAAACTGCATTCAGAAGGTTGAGCGTACGTGAGCGTACGTGAGCTATTATCTCATCAACAGAAGATCAGTCCTCTTTGGAAGCTGAATGCTGGCAATCTTCCTTCTCTGGTAATGATAGGACAGTAAGAATCACAGAAGAAGTTATTTCTTTTTTCTTCATCAGCAGAACCCTGATGTCATTTCTACATACATACAGTCTTTTCTTCTTTTATCCAAATTTTCTTCCCTACAGATACGCCCATTTATCCTAACTAATGAAATACCACTTAAATTTACTCTATGTAATAATAACAGCAAATTCAAAGGATGGGAAGGAAATTGGATACTCACAAGCACTCAGCTCCGTGGGCAAGGCCCAGCTGATCTCTTGCACCTTAACACTTCACTGGTATTCTAGATGTCTCTTTACCCAGTTGCATTTTAATTTGTTAAAGGAAGTTAAAGTCATGACTTAGCTATAACATGGCAGAGTCCGAGTATTAAACCAAAATGCAAATCTAGCGGTACATCTCCAGTGAAATGTAGCAAGCTCATTTTTCTTCTTCGTATCATTTCTCATCCAGTCTCTTTGGTTTGGGGCAGCATTAATGTGGCACATGGTTAAGTTTAAACCTCATTTTATTGTTCAAAGCTACTTCCACATTACTAGTCAACTTGCAATTGGTAGGCTTAGAGACATACGTAAACATGAGAAAATGTTTCTTCGCATGGCCATGGTGCTAGAAGCAGGGAGACATCCATATTATTCTAAAACCCCATATTGAGTGTGTACACAAAAGCAACACACAGGTTTCAGAGTTCCTGTGCCTTCAGATATCTGCAGTGGGCCTCTCTTCTGTCTTGATTTTTCATTCTAATACTGTATAATTCTACCATCTGCTGTAGACAGAAAACCTGCTGAGGATGAGGTAGTCTTAGTTTGGGTTCTCCAAATCATTGCCAAAGACAAAATCATGGGTATTTGGCAGGTGATCTGGGGAAATACAAAAATTAAATGGGGAGAATGAGAGAGGGAAGAAGGAAGCCAGGCAAGGGTGGGCTAGCAGGGAGCCTGCTGTGAGTAATTGGGACTCCTTAGCACTTAGAACTGGCCCTGTGTTCTAACACACTGCAGTAGCCAGAGGACACCCCAGTGCAGAGACACAAAAAAGGGAATTAGTAGGTAAAAGAACTGAGCCACTGAGAGGGTTGAAGGACTGTGGTTGGAGACAGCCTCCAAATGCCACAACACCAGGAGCAAGGTGATGCAGACTTGGGTTTGAAGTCTGGTTTCCTCTGTGCTCACTGTACAACTAAGACAAGGCCCTCTGGATCTTCAAGCCTCGCTACTAGATTCTATAAGATGGGGTTTATTATGCTGATCTCTAGGGATAAAAATAAGGATTTAGTAATGATGTGTTCTTGCATGTAAACTCCTAGCATAGGGCTCAGCGCACAGTAGGTGCTCAATTAACCCTCATCTTATTCTGATGATTATAATCTCCATTAACTTAACCACTGCACCTCCTCACAGAATGGGGCAGAGCTCTCCACACTCCGTCACACTCTGTGATGGGTGGGCTAGGACAGGAGGCAGAAGGACTCTTCCACCCCACCGCATCACTGCTCAGCACACTTCTTGGGCATGGCACATTTCAGGACTTTGTGTGCTGGACCTAGGCAAGCAATTCCCTAAGCAACCCCAGCTACAGAGCAGGATGTGCAACCAAAAAATGAATCTCTCTCTCTCTTTCTCTGTTTGGTTTTAAATTTTTTTTATTAGTGCAATATAGTTACACATAATGGTGGGGTTTTTTGGACATAAGCATATATGCATGGAATATTATTTGCTCCATTTTAATCCCAGGCTTCCTATTTCCCTCTCTGTCTCCCTCCCCCTGTTCCTCTTCCTCTAATCTACTGGTCTCCTTTCTATTTATGTATTGTTGTTTTTGTTGTTTATCTACATAAAGGTGGAATTCACTGTGGTATATATATATATATATAGCATAATTTCATCAATTTTATTCTGCATTTCCCTTCTCTCTCTCTCTCTCTCTCTCTTTCTCTCTCTCTCTCTCTCTCTCTCTCTCTCTCTCTCTCTCTCTCTCTCTCTCTCTCTCTCTCTCTCTTAACTCACCAGGATCCCTTGATATATTCAAAGAAAAAAGTCACACGAAAACTATGGGCCCTGGATATTGATGTTATATCTAAGGGAGATCCTGGCTCTCCATCTTTAAACATTCAAGCTGAGACCTTCTCTTGCTCCTGCCCCTCTAGCAAAGCGCTAGTCCCCTTGAGCTAAAGAGGCCCCCAGCCCCAACCACATTAGCTGCCTTGGGCCCAATTCCTAAACCATTGTCTCTATAAGGTGAAATAAAAAAAAAATAAGAGAAGTTGTCATCAGTCCTAATCGTTTGCTAAATAAAAGGAGTACTGCTTGTAAGCTCTGTAAATGTCTGTTGGTTTTATTATAATGCTTAGCTTTTCACAGCCTATTTTTTGTTTTTCCCCTGTCTATTTAAAAAAAATGGTAGAAAAAATTATGGAAGTTACTCTTTAGAAAACAATGTCTCCCTGTATCAGAATTCTCTTGCCATCTGCAATGTGCCGAGAAAGCCCTCCTTTCCGTATCCCCCAGGGAGCCATGGCCCTCACTCCTACTTGTATAGATGACTAAATCATCTCTAAACTACTCCCCCCTGCTCTGTACTTAGAAATAATGTGTCAGAGAAGAATCAGAAATGAGAGCAATATGCTCTCCTCTACCCTCGTGTGAATGGTACTCCAGACATTTTGGAGGGCATGTGGCTGGAGGAAGAAGAGAAAAGAGCAGAGAATGAAGGATCCCATCATCCAAGCGTTTATCATGTGGTTCACTTATTTACACTGGAGTTGATCGTCTTTCCATGACGTTGGGTATCTGAAGAGTGTACTTACCTACACTTCCTGTTTTACTTAGGAAGACCCGAGGCGAAGCAGTTTTTCGTCTGGCCTTCGATTTTACAAAAGGAAATGAATGGTTAACGAAAATCTCCGTGCTTGGTGAATTTTCATATCTCATCCTGATGTGGCTGCTTGTCTGAGTGGCAGGCTGAGTTATAAATAGTTGATGCCCTGGTCTGATGTTGCAGTGTCTAATGAATTGTTGCCTCCATAAACTTTTTATGTGTTGCACTGTAGAAATGAACCAATTAAAAAGTTTTGCCAATTTGGATCCTCGGCATAAAGTATCCTCTACAAGGAGATAAATGTCTTTGATGCCTTCAAATGCTTGGCGAGCTAAAACTTTATTCAAATTGGCTTTGTAATATCTTTAAATATACATTCCTGTGATGTTTTACTTGCACATTTATATTAAGTGAGTACTTGGACATCATTAAATGAAAACAATTTACTAAATTCTTTGACCCCACCACACCCCTGATTTGTAAAATAAAATTCCAAAATAGACTTTTTAATTTGTTATGAGTCTTCCCTTTATTAAATTTGTTTGTATCTCTAACGGTTCCATTCTGACCTCCCTGGCATCATTGTGAAGAATGCTTTGAGAGAGAGAAAAAAAAAAAAAGCTAATAGTTATGTTTCATGGAAGCCAAAGTTCTTCTTGCAAATTAAAATTACATTCCACTTTGCTGAACACTAAGAAAATCAGCTTTGGAAAATTACCTCAGCCCTAAAGATGGGGCTGCCACTTACCAGTCAAGCCCTGTTCTCCCAATGCATATCTAGGAGCAAATACGCTTGGCTTCTGACTCACGCTGGACTAAACAAAATCTCATTAATAGACTTGGCCTACAGAAGCACTTGAAAAGACAACTCGTCATGTTCTACATGATGGGAAATGTCACACAAAGTCAGAACGGAGGTGAATTTTTGGACAAGCACTGCCATCTTAGAGGTGGCACCTCTTCCAAAAAGTAGTTGCAAAAGTGTCAGAACTGCTCTTGACTTGGATTACTGACAAGGCATTTTGAAGACAAGGACCAGAAGGAAAAAGAAAGCAGGCGAGGTGGCAGCATGCATGCCCCCAGGGAGGAAAGGAACAGCAACAGCAGGGATCCTGCAGAGGACCCTAGAGTTACAGAGGTGGGGAAACCCACCCTGCCTTCCAAGGGCTTGCAGTCTTAGGGGAGGCAGACCGCTCTAGAGAGAAGAGGTTATGAAACAGTAAAGGCCTTGTTTGAATTAAGACAGGAGCAAGCAACACAGCTCCAAAGCCCACTTTCAGGAGCAAAAATCTTAGAGGATAAACATTGAGCTGAGGATTGGAAAACGAGCAGTTTGAGGAGATAAACGTGGGAAGACTCTGCAGGCTGAGCGCACAGGGTCTGTATATTTAGTATTACAGGAGCAGGAGTCCAGGAGGCTAAAGGGAAGAGGGGAGGCCAGGCAAGTAACATGGCACTGCTTCAGGAAGGACCCAGAATGCCTTGGAAAGAAACTCGGATTTGGTTCTGTAGTTAACTAGAGCCAGTGGAGATTACTGTGCAGGGGAATAGCATGGTTATGCCTAGTTACTTATGCACATAAGCACACTTTGGTCAACAGCAGACTGCATTTGTGATGGCAGTCCCATAAGATCGGAGTGGAGCTCCAAAAATCTCATTAGTAACTTCATCCCAGGGGCAATAGGGTAGGCGACACATTGCTCACATGTTGGTGCTGATGCTTCTATAAACACATCTATTACACTGCCAATCATGTGAAAGTATAACATGTATGATGATGTGAAATATATAATACTTGATAATGAAAATAACTACATTTATGCCTACTTTTTATCATGATATTTATTTATTATGGTAGCAGGGATTCAAACCCAAGGGCATTTAACCCGAGCCACATCCCCAGACCTTTTTATGTTTTATTTTGAGACCAGGTCTGGCTAAGTTGCTTAGGGCCTCACCAAGATACTGAGGCCCATCTTGAACTTGAGATCTTCCTGCCTCAGCCTCCCGAGCCACTGGGACTACAGGTGTGCTCCACTGCACCCAGGTTTATCGTAATTTGAGAGTGGACTCCTTCACTTATAAAAAAAGTTCACTGTAAAACATTATGCCCGGCTGCACCAGCAACAGCCTCATCCAGTTCGTGTTTACCATGTCTCTTGATTACATATTTTCTCTCATGCTTGATTTAACTCATGCTGTTTTATTCATCATTAGCATAGGAGCAACAGACTACACCATTATATGTGTATATGGCTGGTATGTGTACGTGTGTGTGCACTTACACTTCACACACACACCCTATAGCTCAGGTGTGTGGTAGGCTATACCACCGCAGTTTGTGTAAGTGCACTTAAGTTCACAGAACAATGAAATCACCTAAAACGCATGTCTAAGAAGGTCTCCTCTTCATTAAGTGATACTAGACGTGTCCAAAAAATCTCTGCTCACAATATAGAAGAAAGGTTTGAGAGCCACAAGCACATGGTCAGGGAGCCCTCTGGGAAGGACAGAGTCCCTGCCACAAAGAGAGCCATGTGCTCACTCCACAGGGTCACACTTTCACCATCTCTCAATAGAGGATAATGGCAAGATGCTTAACCTAGATCACTAAAAACAAACTTCTTAAGGGGCCAATTGTGCCAAGTTAAGCCTCTCTAACCTTGCAGCTTAAATCTGAAAATACCTTATAGAATTGAGGCTCTCCATGTAGAGATTAATTTCTTAAGTCAAGTTTTTGGCAAGTTCTAGACAGCTGTGAGTCAAAGGTTCGACTCCCCAACCCCTTTGCAGCGCACACAGATTCCTGGTAGCTAATTAAGGACATCCACATGCTTTAACTTCAGTGCTATGCTGTCCCTGACAGATTTAACCTTCCCCATCATTTCAGACCTTAAATTCTGTACTCCTGAACATGCTTAAAATGGTGAACTCTGGATTTCCTTCCCCGGATAGACCTAATTATCCAAGTACTGTCTTACCTTTATCCAACCTCAATTTTTCAACCACCCAATCAGTCCAGTTTGCTTCCTGTGAGCATCTTTGGCAAGAAAAATGAGGAAATGAAGCTCAAACTGGTACATGTTTCTATTTATCTGTGCTGAAAGATTACATGATTGAAGGAAAGTTTAGAAAGTCCATGGCAGTTAGGCCTGGGGATGTGGCTCAGTAGTAGTGGGCTTGCCTAGCATGCACCAGGCCCTAGGTTCAATCCCCCACTCCACACACCCAACTAAGACACTCTATGGCAGTTAGACATAAATGTTACGTTGATCAGTCTTATTCAGATTACATTATTCATGTAATGCCTAAGACATTATTATGTGTCCACACATTATTATTCATGTGTCCACGCAATGCCTAGGACACTGGGCAGTTCACATGCAGTGGCTCTGTAGAAGCAGAAATTCCTTATGAGCAGCAGAGTGTTCCCAAATTCCAGGCCAAGTGTTCCCAAAGCCAAGAGGCTCCACTGTGCCCTTCTGCCATCTCTGGACCAATGCTCCTTCCTAACTCAGTTTTGGCTTTCATTCAGGAATATAACTAACTTTCATTGAAAACATAATGTGCACAAAGAATGAGTTCAGATTTTCCAGGTGTGACCCCACACTCAAGTTCCCAATGTTTGGGAATATACCAAGCTTTTTGATGCTTATATTTTTCATGTTTTTCCCCTCAGAAGTCTTTTTCTGTTTTTCTAGGTAATAAGTCAATTTCTATACCACTTTCTTATTTAAAGAGTTGGGCTTTGTGTGTGTTATGCCAGTTAAATATTCCATCTCCTTATAACTAAATATAAAAACCAATAAATGGAGGTATGAATTTTCACAATTTCACATGAGACTGCATCTGCCTTTGGTTTCATCAATTTATATGTGGTTATTTCTTATCATAAATAGGTTTTGAGCTGTCAGGATGATCCTTTTCTTCACACATTTCCCAGACAAAAATTTTGCACAGAGCTATCTATACCCCCAAGAAGCATGAAAAATATAGGTTTCCTGACAAGGAAGAAAACATGATAATTGATGACTGAGATAGGCTGCCCTTCTCTGGAGGTTTTTAATTACCACCTTTCATTTACATAACACTTGAAGCTCTTCCAAAAGCTTTCAGGTACATTATCACATTTGTTCTTCAACACAACCCCGCAAGGAGAGAGAGAGCACAAGTATTACTTTCGAGAATAAGCTACTAAAACAGAGAGAGGTGAAGTGATTTGACAAGGTCACACAGCTTGTTAAGGCTGGAGCTAGGGTTAGAATCAGGATGATACCTCCACCTTCCATAGAGGCAGCTAGAAAGATTTGAGTTGGCTCCTCTAAGGAGGGGGCTGGGTTTGTGGCTCAGTGGTAGAGCACTCGCCTAACACGCGTGAGGCACTGGGTTCCATCCTCAGCACCACATGCAAATAAAAAAATAAAAGGTATTGTGTCCACTTACAACTAAAATATATATATTTTAAAAAGGTCTAAGAAGTATGAGCTGATGGAAAAAAAATTGTATTTTAGCTTCTTTTGTGAGTACTTGTCATCTTCCCATTGGACACATCAAAAAAAAAAAAAATACTGTGGTTTTGTTGGAAAGAAGTAGAGTTTGGGGCTTCCATTCCAAAAGAGCCTGTTGGCTTTGGAGTCAACTCAATTACTTGCTATCTAGGAGAATTGAGGCTTCATTTTCCTCAGCTATAATAAAGGGATAATAATAGTGCCTATCTCATGGAGTTGTGAGGGCTAGAAGGTGTGGGGCATGTAAAACACTTAGCACCAGGCCTGGCACATAGTAAGTGCTCAATAAATGATCGCTGCCATTTGTAGGGTTGTCTTCGTCATCTTCAGCAGCAGCAGCAGCATCGTGAGTATTCTAAACTCAGTAGGTAATACGCTCCACATATTGCCAACATGTCATTTAGGGGTTCCATTTGCCCTTTTTTCTTTTCTGGCCCTGACTCAAATAATGAGGTATGCAATTTCATTGACTGGGTGTGCTAATTAGAAGCTTTTTAAAGATTTCTCCTGCCCATTGAGGCCACTAAATAATCTCCACATGGGTCAAGCTCTGTAATCACCCCATTGCCTGATTGATTGTGTAAGTCAGCAGCTGGAGCCATGATAGAAGATCTATGGTGAACAGGATGAAGAGTCCAAAGACCCCAAATCAAGCTTGTCTTGATTCTTTCATTACACCCGAAACTCAACTTTTATCTACATCGTAATTAAATAATATGACATTTTCTTAACCAGCATCCTACCCATTTTTAAATACATCTTTTATTATATGGTAGAGCTTATAAAATATTCATCAACACAAGCTACTGTGGGCTTTTTTTTTCCTGCTGACCTAACCTCAGAGCTGCTCAAGTGGAAATTAGATTTTTTTTTGTTGCTATTGCTAACTCGCTGAAACTGTCTGCATTTGCTAGATTTCCTAAGGACCAGGGAAAAAAGTAATTTTGTAGGATTAATAAGGGCAGCATACATTCTTATTCCAAAAAGACACACAAAAAGAGGGCAGAAATGCTATTCAGTGAGAATAATTGATATTGTCACACCACGTTCTGCTTAAGCTCATTGTGTTTTGAACAAGCACACGGGTTCTTTGAATCCCTATGGAGAATACCTTGGGTGTCTCTCACATCTTACCTTGAATGAAGGAAGACTTCGGGGGGACCTTGTGAAATCTAAGAAGCTTGTGATGTTCGTCAGCAAAAACAGACATCAGATTGAAGTTTCAAAGAGAACAGGAAAGGAAGATTTTCTGGCTTCATAGACTTTGCTCCTAACTTAGAGAAAGGAGATCTAATAACTGTGTTTATCTGTCCTGTGCTCAGCTTGTGCCTGTATTCTCTGTTCCTCTTCCTCCCTCTCCCTCTCCCTCTTTCTCTCTCTCTCCCTCCTCCACTCTCTCCTTTATTCTTTCTCCTAATTAAAAAGTTCAGGTTTCCAAAAGATCATTGAAAGTCTGTTCATCTGCGGTCCTTACAGTGTAAAGACCTCAAAGAACATTCTTTATATCCCACATCTTAAGTCATAGTCCTGATTTGGGGCTAAACTTGGCTTCAGACATTCTGGGACCCTTTTGTGAAAATGTCCAGCAAACCATAAAAAACAGACTAAAACACAACTTCGTCCAGCAAGTCTCTGGCTGCTCTACGAGAAAAAGCAACAGCATGCCCCTCACACAGGCTTGGTGACAAACCCAAATTTAGTTTTGACAAGATTTAATAAGAAAATCAGCTCAGAATTTGCCTCGCTGAAGGGAAGGTACTTTGAAAAACACAGAAGAGCTTAAAGCACCCTTTTTATTAACATGTTCTGCATCAACGTTATCTTGCAAAGAATGGCATTTCCTGTCCAAACACTAATTTCACAATAACTGAAATGTATCATATTGATTATGGAGAAAATTGAACTGTGTGAATTGAAAATGTAATATAGAATTATCCTGACCATTAAGTTTTCTGTTTGTGGCTTATGGTCTTCAGGGGCACACACTAATAATTTGCCTGAAATTTTTCTATCTCTGGAGTTACCTTAGCAACAGGATAGTGTCAAAGAGTGGTATTTCCACTGGCTTACTTTCCATTTGACAAGAATGTTTATCTTGGCTTCAAGAGAAAATGGAAGTGGTGGTAACAGCCATGCCCTCTTGGGAAAGCTTGACTTTTCTCTTTTCAGCTCTCTATTCTAATGTTCGCTTTGGAATCTTCAGAAATGGAGAGTCCATGTCAGTGGTTTCTATTTACTGCGCTATACCCTTTGGAAGAGCCTCAGGTTAATTACAGTGGGTGGAAAATTCAGATCCCTCCGAGTAGAAGCTCAGTTTTGTCACCACTGGCAACCTAAAGTGATTGAGCCTGCGATGATCAGGCCCTACAGTTTCTGGAGCGGGATTGAGGACATAACCCCACTTGTAAATAAAACCCAGAATTGGGGGACCTGTCTCTTCTGCAAGACCCCTGAAACTTGGAGAGGTGAGGGGACCTGTCCTCCTCTGCAAGACTCCACATCTCTCTGATTCATGATGTCTTAAGACCTGACCCAAGACCCACAGCTGCTAGTCTTGATGCTCGAGAGGAAATTCCAACATTCTGCCCCCCGAAGAATGTAGTGATTGGAAACAAAAGCAGATGAAGCCAAGGGGAGAGAGTTGGCTATGTCTACTTCTTTTTCCATTATGCTCAATAAATAGGCTCCTCTCCATCCCACTTCATTTTTAAATTCTGGTCTTTATCATTCATGATATAGCTGGATTAGAGATCTATTTACTCTGTTCACTACGGTATTTACTATATGTTTCACATTTAACACTCTGAGTTCTTAAACTACCTAAAAATCAATGTGTACATTGATTTCAGTCTTTCTTTCTTTCCTAAAGTGCTGCTGTTAAGGAGTGCCTTACAGTCTCGGTCATCTTAAAATTATTGAAATCAGTACTTCTAGCTAACTTCAGAGCCATCTGGATCAACACCCAAAGACCTGCTCATCTCCAGGATTTTTATGCTCTCCACAACCGCCTGAGGAAGCCACTTGGCCAGTGAATCCAGTCTCACTTTTGGGCTCTGTGGCCAGTCCTCCAACCTCCAAACCTCAGTGAATGCACACCTTCCTCACACACAATAATGAGCTCTTGTCTCCTTTCCTTTGTCAGTGTCCTTCCCTTGAAGCCAGAATTCGGAAAGTAGTCAGTGTAGATAGGTAAATTGAGTCAGGTCGGATCAAGGAGGCCAATTTGGGTCTGGGAAGTTGGAGAGGGATTGAATGCCTTCAGAGCCCCTCCTCTACCCTTATCAAGATAACCTGCCCCTGCTCCAACTTGTTGCTAAAGTAATTTCTCCCAGGGATTTTTCCCTCCCTACAGGGAGTTGTGAATTATACTCCCTTCCTGCCCAAATCACTCCACCTGGGCCTTTCCCCCTATCCATGTGCTTTTCACCTTTTTGGCCATCCCACCAAACATCCTGGGCCCAGTCATGTACACAGGAAGGAGAGAGAGAAGGGGAAGAGAGCAGGAGAACAAAGGAAGCCTGGGACATATAAAAAGGCAGCACACGCATACTTCTGGGGGTACCAGGATACTAGCTACGGCCCCCTTCTCCCTCCTGGGAGAAGTCTGTGTTACCCCTTTTAGATAAACCTTGCTTAAATGCTTGCTTCGGCATGCTTCTTTAATGTTCAAACATCAACATGTGAACCGGGCGCAGTGGCTTACGCTTGTAATCCCAGCACTTTGGGAGGCTGAGACAGGAGAATTGTGAGTTCAAAGCCAGCCTCAGCAATGGCGAGGTGCTAAGCAACTCAGTGAGACCCTGTCTCTACATAAAACACAAAATAGGGCTGGGGATGTGGCTCAGTGGTCGAGTGCCCCTGAGTTGAGTCCCTGGTGCAAAAAAAAAAAAAAAAACACATCAACATGTGGAAGAGCAGAACTCGCGGGCATCATCCTCACCACCTGCTTGTCTGTGGGTCTCGTAGGTCAGTGAGTACACTTCACCTCTGCTGGGTCTGACAGGTGTCACAAGTGGCACTAGGCAGCATGGGAAAGAGAGGACTTCATTGAACCTCTTTGCACTTATTTTTGACGTTTTCTATTGTTTTTATTTTAAATTGAGATGATATGGGCATATTATAGTCACTTCAACCTGATGACCTCTCAAAAACAGAAGGCTTGCCCGCATCTTTTGCCTTTTGCCAGATCTTCATGACACGCCGAGCTCCTGGCCTCTTGGAACACTCGCCATCACCCACAGCTTGGCCATGATGCCCTTGCTGACCTCCTGCTTGGACTTTCTCCTAGTTTTTTCTAGTGACCATTGCCCCGTCCTCTGCCACACTGGATTCCCAGGACCTCTTGTGGGCAGCCTTGCTTATGATTTCATGAGTAGGTTGAGAGAGGTAGCTGAGTACAGGGGTCAAAAGCACAGATGTAATGTCACAGGGCTGGGCTCATCCTTGGGCAGGCTACTAAATTTCTCTGAAATGTTATCTATAAAATGAGCACAATGAAAGTACTTCCATCAGGAGGATTAAATTAAAATGTATATAAATAGCTGAGCACAGTTTCTATCAGACTAAATATTCCATCATCATTAGCAATTATTAACAATTATTATTAGGCGACTCCTGCGAACAGAGAGCAGAGGTTGGGGACAAAATTCTAACCACTAACTTTCCCTGTTCTGTTCTCAGAGCAGATCTAGTAGTATTGATATGATCTTGGAGCTCTGCCATGACCACGACACATATAGATTTTGGAAGGGCAAGCATGGGGATCCCCTTCCCTTGACCAGGAGGAAAGCTGCCATGTGAGACAGCAATCAAGCTTACCTCACATTGCCCATACTAAGGAAATAGAGGGAAATGTGGATCCTTGGAGGGAAAATGGAAAGCAACTGTGTGCATCAGGCTGGATCTGCTGGCCCCACGGCCTCAGGCCTGTGGAGACACAGCACATCATGGCAAGGAACCCATGTCACAGCAAGGAACACACATCACGGCAAGGAACACGTGGTGGAGGAGAGCCACTCTCCTCGCTGCTAGGAAGCCAGAGGGAGAGGAATGGGTCAGAGTCCCACAGTTACCTCCAGGGCATTCCCCCAGTTGCCTAAGGACTTCCCCTGGGTCCCACCTTTTAAAGGTTCCCTAACCTCCAACAGCAACATTCTGGGGACAAAGCCTTTAACACTCAGGCTTCTGGGACCACTCAGCATCCAAACTATAGCATGGCTTAAGAATCCAAGAAAGTTCTAATCCCATGTGTTATAAAGTGAAGGAATCCAATATTATGGAAATCCATGAGCCTCTGCTATGGTTTGTGCCTCCCAGAGCTCAGGTGAAGTTTAATCCCGTGTGCAGTATTAAGACAATGGACTTAACTCGACTATGGTGTTTAGAGGTATTTAGGTTTAGATAAGATCATCAGAGTGGGACCTCCATGACTGAACACTGGTAGCTCTACGAAAAGAGGAAGAGAGACCATATACACACACATGTCTCCTGTCTTACCACATGATGCCCTGAACTCTTTGGGATTCTACCAGCAAGAGGGCCATTACCAGAGGCAGCCCATTTTCCTTGGACCAAAATCAACCTCTTTTTCTTTATTACTTACCTGGTCTGTGGTGGTGTGTTTTAGCAATGGAAAATGGACTAACACAGTCCTCAGTCACTCAAAGTGTTGAAGCTAGATGCTCTAGAACAATTAAGAACCAAATACCTGATCATCAAGCTTCTTTCCAACACTGAGATTTTAATGCTTCGGAATCAGAAAGCTTCTTGAAGTCCCTTCATTCATTCAACATTAACTGTCAAAGAATATGCAATTCCAAATGGCGATTTGGTATGGAAACGGCAAAAAAAAAAAAAAAAAAAAAGCCCTTTTTTTTTGAACCACAGCATTTTGTTGCTGTCTCAAACACCAGGCATTAAAATTTGATTTGTATAGTGTTATTAACAGGGCTTTCCTCTAGATGACCAAAGAGTAAAAAACCTCTTAAGTCCATTGTTCATTTTTGTATTTCTGAAGTGACTGACAATAAGATTAATTTATGAACTACTGTGCTGGTCTTATTTTAAGACTTTCCATCATTAACTCAGTCAGACACGCTGCGCAAAATTTGATGTCTATATAGACTCTTTAGGTGGATGAAGACAGAATCCATTGTAAAACCGCTTAGCAAGGGCAACTGTATATTTTTATATTGCAGAGCACTGAGAGAAAATTTTCACTTAGGACAGAGGAGAGAAATAGTTAAACTTAATCCTACCTGGGTCTTGCTCCTTAGTTAACTGTCAGCTGACAAGGCTTCTTGTTTAGTTCACTGGGTCATAAACAACTTCCACAGAGAACAAGAAAAGATTTTCAGCACATTTCCCAAAAACAAAGTATTTTTATGGCTAAAAGATTTGCATAGTAGCTTCCTTTCACTGAAAGCTGATTCCATTATTAGAAGGATCATCAGATTTTTCATTTCATGTTTTCCTCTTTCAAAGAGTGAGTTTGTAGCTGAAACTATTACCGTCCTCCAAGACATCTTGCCCCTTCTTTTAAAAATATTAGAATCTCACCAGGTGCGATGATGCACGCCTATAGTAATCCCAGCACTTAGGGAGGCTGAGACAGAAGAATTGCAAGTTCGAAGCCAGCCTCAGCAATGGCAAGGCGCTAAGCAACTCAGTGAGACCTTGTCTCTACATAAAACACAAAATAGGGCTGGGGATGTGATTCAGTGATCGAGCGCCCCAGAGTTCAATCCCCAGTACCAAAAAATGTATATATATTAGAATCTTGCACATAAGACTTTGTGGAGATGAACCCAATTACTATTTACAACCATGAAGCTCTGGTTAAAAATATATATGTATGAGAGTCTCTGGGCTTTATCTGCACCGTTGGCCATGATAAATGAGATTCACTGCCCAGTCTTCCTTGCAACTGGGCGTGATCACGTGACTAATTCCGCCTAAGGGGACAAGATGATGTTGCATCTTCCAGCTTGTGCCTTCAAGAAAAGGTTCATGCCCACACTCTTCCCTTCTCCTTTGGCCACAGGTTAGAATGCTAGGAGCTAGAGCAGCTATCTTAGTCGTAAGCAGAGAGAGCAAAACAACAAACCAAGTCCCTACAGTAACCTGGGAGGCCCTACTTGACCCGGCCTTGCATGATATCTCTCAACTCAGCTACAACTGTTTTCCTAATGATGACCTCTTTGCTATTCCCAGACAGGCCAGATGTGCTATGGCCACAGGGCCTTTGTACTTGCTGAATAGTCTTTCTCCATAGCTACACCACTCACTCCTTCACTCTCCTCTGTCTCTGGTCAAACAGTAAGACAGAGGAGGCCTTTGCTCCTGTGAAATTCAC